>KI915043.1:11315510-11525510 GCA_000473445.2 Anopheles farauti | reverse complement strand
GCCAAAACGAATTGAGGGTTTTTGACGATCGTGGTATGAAACACATCAAAAATATGCATTTTCCTTCACTCTGTAATAAAACGAATTATTGAAATTTTTTGTTTTTTGTTTGTTTATTGGTCCAATTTGAAAATTGTAACATCAATTAATTAAGTATTATACTATTCTCAAATAATTATCACAATTTTTTTTATTTTTGAACTGAGTTCTAGCCCCTGTAATTTCCTGCTATATTTTCATTGACACATAAAAGAAAACGCTTCATGAAACGCTTCGCACGCGTTCATTTCACTGCTGTGTTTTACCGGCACAAAAGAACTGTGTGCAGAAAAATAGCCATTTGGATACGATAGAATATTTGTAATCATTTTAATTCTCTTTTATTCTTATCATTTTTTGACTCTTTTGATTTCTTTATTACATCGATTTTAACTGTAGTTTTAATTTAACGACAAGTGCAGGGTTCTTCAGAAAGTAAACAAATTCATTCCTTTACAAACTGTCAGTTTCAGTCGAGTGCTGGAATGTAAACAAACATATATCCAAACATTTTCTATCGGCTACGGTAGGATAAGTTTTTCTACTAACAAAAAATGCAATGCAGAGTGTGTTTAGAACAGCATGAAAAAGGTGAAGAAAAGTTAGTATCCTTGTTTGATTCATGCATTAATGGAGTGGTGATTGGAGCACTTCTAAATCAATTGTTCGGAGTACAGGTTTGCTATCTCTTCGACCAATGAGCGATTGTGATTGTGTAACTAACATAATTTTTTATACATTTTAGATATCTAAGCATGATTCCTACCCTCAAAGGATATGCGAACATTGTTATCGGCAATTGCAAACAGTGTCTTTCTTCAGAAACAGGGTTTTATTGTCTGATCGGGTGTTACGTACATCAACTCACCTTGGAGAAAATGCACTGGAAGAATTGATTGATGAGACGATTATATCATGTGCTGCAACCTCTGCAACAAGCCTATCGTTAGGAGAACAAGACTGTTCAACAAATGAGTTTGGGGGTAGTCGATGTGGCGATTGTGGAAAGAACATCTACGACACGGAGCCCACCTATCTGCTCGAGCAGACCCACTCACTGGAATGTAGTGGAACCAAGCTCGTTTGTCATGCATGCTACCAGGAAGCTATCACTGCCGAGGTGTCTAATGTGCAAGAAACTCAGAAGGTTATCGCTCCGCTGATAGCTGATTCATCGACACTGGTATCCATTCCCTCTATCGATAGAACATCGCAACGATTCTGTTGTGTTACGCACTGTTCGGAAATGTTCGTCGAGGAAACATCGCTGCTAAATCATGCACAGGAAGTTCACGCTCTGAAACTACGAAGAAATCGAGAAAATCAGCAACCGGGAAGGCCGTTCAAGTGTAACGTGTGCTTCCGTGCGTTTAGTTCGACGAAAAACTTACGCGTCCATCAATTTGTAAGAGCGAATATGAACAACAAACATTTTGCCTGCCACAAATGTCCTTTTCGTACGAGTAGCAAAGCAACGCTAACGATCCACGAGCGTACACACACTGGTGAACGTCCCTTTGGATGTGGTTTATGTGAAAAGCGATTTTATTCCGAATTTAACTTGAAATCTCATCAAATTTGCCACCAAAACGAGCAACCATTTTGCTGCTCGTACTGCTCGAAGCGATTCGCACGCAAACGAAACATGCTGGAACATCAGCAACTATGCCATCGGGATGAAAAACTGCACGGCTGCGATGATTGTCCTGCACGGTTCAAAACTCCACAACACTTACGGCTCCATAAGCGTCTGCACACGGGCGAAAAGCCCTATGCGTGTAGTATCTGTCAGAAAACCTTCTACAACACTTCAGACCGCAAGAGACACGAATTGTCGCACGCTGGAGAAAAACCGTATAGCTGCCAGACTTGTGGTACAGCATACACTCGAAAGCATGCACTTTCCATGCACGAAAGAACGCACACGGGAGAGCAACCATTCGGTTGCAATACGTGTGGAAAACGGTTCACACAAGCTACGTTGCTAAAAAGGCACACAGCTCGTCATCGAGATGTTTGAGGATGTTTAACGTTGAAGAACGGTCAATGAAGAAAAGAAGCAATAGTTTTGCAATTTAGTTGTGATACTTAGATCATTATTTATTGAGATTATTTAAATCAAGCTAGACCAAAGACAACAATTTGTAAAATTGAATTTCTCTTTTGTAGTTGATGGGTATCTTTTTCACTGGGTTCAGACTCGACATCGATTTGACATTTGAAAACGAAAAGTAAACAAACAACCATAAACAGAAGCATAGCACCACACATCGCGAGTTTGTAAAGCGTTAAATTTAGAAGAAAGGTTACTTTTATGCTATTCCACTAAGACACAGTTCCATAAATCAAAATGTGGAACGAAGATTTAAACGTTTTCACCAATGGTCACACACCTAAGGATCCGGCTACGAAAATAAACCGAGCGAATCTTCCTAGGAGAGCAAGAAACTTCAGGTAGGCTATACTTTCTCTAGACAACCTGTTCGATTGTGTTCTGATTATCGTACGCAATTGATCGTTCGATTCTTTTTAAAGCAAAGAACAGTTACAAAAGGCTTTGCGGAAGAAAAAGGAATGCAACGACAAGGCACAGCGTGTGGTTGAGGTATTGATCGAACCGGGCCGTACCGAAGACGAACTACTCGCGATGCTGAAGGACATCAACCAATGCCACATGGAAGACATCATACAGGAGCGAGCGATAGGAAAGATGTGCGGTTATGCACTGTGCGACAATGAGCTTACAAAGTAAGTACAAGAAGTTGTACAAGCGATTAAAATATTAGCAATTGACCCTTTTATTCCGTTACTTCTATCTGTGACAGCATACCGAAGCAAAAGTACGCAATATCAGTCACGAAGAACAAAGTGTACGACATCACAGAGAGGAAAAACTTCTGCAGTGGTGACTGCTACAAGGCATCAAACTACATTAAACAGCAGATGCTGACAAGCCCACTGTGGTTACGAGATCAGGAGGACATCCCGAACTTTCGTCTGCTCAATGGTCGCCAGCTTCTATATCGCGAAACGGACGTGAAGAAACCACTTCAAATGGGAGATATTGCATTTGGAGATTTGAAAATCGTCGAACATACGTACGATCCCAAGGTGCAGGAGAAAATATTAAACAAAGAACACGTCCCGCAAGCGAAGAGTGAGACGAGAACTATCCCCCGGAATGCCGTAGGAATGGAAGAAGAACTCAACAATGCACTGACAAAATTAAATATTTAAGCTATGAATAGGAACGGTGAAAATATTTTGTGATGAATAATAAACAGTTAAATTCGGTACACGTTTGGTACAATTTTGGGCGAATAAGCTTGCTAGCTGAGGGGATTGATGACGTCACATGTCATAACATTGACATTTCGGGTGGAGGTATGTTGTTTTTGTTTTCAGGTGTTGTGTTTATTTGATACCGTAAGAATTTTTAGTCAAATTTACTGTAAGTATGAATTTTTTTAAAGCACTTCGTGTGGGATATAATTAAGGGTATATTAAATATCATAACTAAAGAAGAGTAAACTCGCGTTCCAAAAGTTCGAATTATTTCCGCTTGTGTGGTGTGTCTATACAGTTGTGGCAGTAAAGCTATCACAAAACTAATTCCCGACATGAGTATACCATACAATGGAATTTTGTTTCAATACTGTAAACATACCGATTAGAATGATGGCCCTCCTATGGCTAGATATTGCCGGGGCTAAAAATAAATGTGCTATCAAGTGGGGTCAAGTGTCAGAGTATCGTGCATGGTAAATTATACACTAATCGCTTATCTATACATGAAAAAAATCACCACGCAATGACTTGGCATGTTAAGGGAACAGCAACGGGATCCTCCTGGAATCATTCCATTGTAGTTTCTGAAGGTTCAAGCGATCCTGTGGGTCGAAGCCTGTCTTTCTCACAACAGTCAACAATCTCATCTGGATCGTTTCTGGAGTGCGACTTGCTAACCAGCTACAATGGTCAGGGAAATCGGTAACACAGTAAAAGACGAATATCACAAAATACTTCCTATGAATCATACCGTAATATTATAATCATGTAGGTCGATACTATAATCTTGAAGAAGCAGAACCGAACGTAAATTTAAATCGAATGGATATGATTCTTATTCCAACACATTTTACAACGACACAGAATTGTCATGTCCCGTCCCGTGGAATAAAAAGACACAGCCCGGCTCTGTTAGTGTTAAAATGACCGTCTCTAAATTGCTTTCAATTCCGTCCTATTAACTTAACCGGTACAGCCATTTTTCAGCAAGACCATCTGCGTGGTTCGGCAGGAGCTGTTAACCGGTTCCAACGGCAAGATCACGCACTGATCAGCTGATGGAAAAGTCCGAGCATGTCACTGCATTTGTTTCCCACCAGGATTGGGGGTCGCAGACCAGAAGCAGGACTTTGTTCCCGTGCTACTCTGGTGGTGATCAATCAGCTGTCGATCATGTTTGCCTGCCACCATCCGTGCTTGTTTTGTACCACATACATATATTTTTAGACTGCAGAAAACAAATCCTTGGCATGCCGAAAAAAGTAGAACAACGCACTGGAAACGTTTGTTGCCACTGGCTATGCCCGGGTCTTTGAAAATGCTTACGTCTTCAGAAACTTTTACCGGTTTTGTTTTCTCCCTCATTTCTTTCTCTATAGACGCAATAGCTGCAGCTAGGATAAATCAGACGACTCCAAGCGACGAATACTACGATCAACGCGTACAGACACACACACACCAGCTCAACGACAGCGAATACGGAACCGTATGCTTGCGGGGGTTGAAGCGGAAACGTAGCGCGCGAGACGGGAACCAAACTCATAAAGGCAAACCCATCGGCTTTGCGTGCGCATTCGCGGTTTTGCAAATAGGGGTTCAGTCGAAACGTTTCCTTACAGTCACCAATCAGTCTCCGTTGAACGTTGACTGGGTGTGGAACTTATCCAGCATTTTTTAAAACACAATTTTCTTGCCAACACCGCTTGGTGTACGTGCTTGGTTGGGGTGGTTTTTTTAGCAACAACGACTCTAGTTCAAGGGCAACGTTAATACGTCCTAAATAGTGTATAACACGGTATCCACGGAAACGTACCGAAGGTTACAGCAAGCGTTTGTTTTTGGTGCGTCGAGAGCGAATACACCGCGCGGGAATGGCGCAGCAAGTGCAGCAAGTTTTCAAGGCCGCTCTGGCCAAAACCGCTGGTCAAAGGGTGATGTCTACCGGTGTCATCGGCAATTTGGATGGTAAGTAACAATTCCCTAGGTTTCTACGAGTTCTCTTCTCCGTGTAAGCGCATAGTTTCGTGATTTTTAAACCGGTTTTTGCAACAGTGCAGTGGCATCTCTTTGTGTGCAGTGACTTCAAGAACGCACATGAAGTGTATGCAATGAAGTGCAATTATGTGTCGAGACGGAAGTCTAGCAGAGTGCGCAAAACATTCATTAATTATTAATCATGCGGTTCCTGGATCACATAAACGTTACTGTTTGGAGATGAATTGTATGAATTGTTATATAAAAAATGTATCCCTACCTTTAAAATTCTACACGGATTATTGTGCCTAAAGAATCTCTCTCTCTCTCTCTCTGAGCCTAAAGTACCTTACTATACTTCATTCTCATTGTTATCTATTTATAAAACATTTATCTAAGATACAGCTAGATAGAGAAGCTCTATGGTTTATATCTAGACTTAATGGTTAGTAGAAGCTAAGAGAAGCAGAAGATTAGCTCCAAAATGTAGTATATTTTCTAATGTCCAAAACAGTGTAAGGTTTATTATTGCCTAACGAAATGCGTTTTAACTCTCGTGGAACTTTCCTACGACCGGAGAACATTCCAACGCAATAGCCAACAATAATGCATCGCGAAAGATGTGTCCGGTCATAGGAACGTTTCGCGTACGTGCCGCCACATTGTTGCAACGATGGTGTGCTATTTCCATCTGGCATACCGGTTTGAACTGGTTAGCGTATTAGTGTCTGGTAGCACGTTTAATATTCACTTCCCACCTTACGAGCCGCTCGGGTTATGCAAGTTATGCAAAAATAAATACAAAGCGCAACCGTAATAAACCATCATCCTAATCACTCCATCCGTTCGTTTCCGCCCTTCTCCCGCAGGTGCTGCTGCCGGTTCGACGATGAAGCACACAGTCGCAACCCCGCAATCGTCCGGCCTACACATGTCCGTCCAGCGTAGTTACCCGCTGGCCGCGGCTCTTCCGTTGCCACCGAACATCGATGCATCGGAAACGAGACGCTTTTCGCCGTTGCGTTCGCGCGACATTAACGCGACGGCCCTGCTGACACACCAGTCCGCTCCGACCACCAACGGCGGGCTGATCGATGTGACCGTGGACATGGGTGCCGGTTCAGTTGATCCGCATGTGGAATCGTACGATTGTACCGGTGCCGTCAGCCTGAACTCCACCATGCAGAGCAACGTGCCGAGCCCGTTCGGGGGTATGCACAAGTTTACCCACCTGAACATGCCGGGCGGTGCGTGGGCCCAGGAGAGCAAGTTCCTGTCGCACGAGCTCAACTCCTCGCACTACACCAACCTGCGCCAGGAGGTGCGCTCCGACTGGAGCAGCTACGAGGACCGTCCGATCAAGCCGGAAGGTATGAAGAAGGTCGCGGGTGCGGTTACTAGCACGGGAACGTTCCTCGGAACGTTGCCGTACCATGTGCAAGGTCGTCGCAATTTTTCACTAAGCGCGACGCAATTATTGGCATTTTCCAGCAGCAAGCTTAACACTAAACCAACCGCAGCGCAAACTAATAAAGACAGTGGGGCTAACGATGCAGGGGTACAAAATGCAAAGGGTAATCCTACCGAGGGTGCTAGTGAGCAGGGGGTGCCCGTCTCGCGCAAAGATCGGTTGAAGAAAGCGAT
Organism: Anopheles farauti; assembly: GCA_000473445.2. Classification (NCBI taxonomy): domain Eukaryota; kingdom Metazoa; phylum Arthropoda; class Insecta; order Diptera; family Culicidae; genus Anopheles; species Anopheles farauti. Next base: position 11,518,565 of record KI915043.1, on the reverse strand, counting down.
CAAGGAGTACGGTTCGACCGTGCTCGTGTTCCACGTCACCATTAGTCTCGCTTCGTTGGGTACTTGCTACTTGCTGGTATCGAGGTTTGTACTCTAAATTACTGCCCCATTGGGTGTCGATGGCTAGGGTGCCATACCTTGCATTCATCGTGTCAACGTCCATCATAGCCTTCGCTTATTTATTAACCCTATTCTTGAATTTTGTACTCTTTTGAAAACCATCTTTTTCAATCACGTTTCATAAACTTTCATCTCACACAGCGGAATAGATATGGTGTCCCTGCTGGAACGGATGGGCTTGGGAGATTCGGCACTCGCTGGCAAGGCTGGTGCCGGTGCCGGTACCTTCGTCATCGCCTACGCCATCCACAAGGTGTTTGCACCGGTTAGAATTAGCATTACCCTGGGCGCGACGCCCCTCATCGTGCGGTATCTGCGCCGGAAAGGCATCCTGAAGCCACCGGCAGCGTCGACAAATCCCGCGTCTGGATCATCAGCATCGTCATCGTCGCCGCCGCCGACGTCCACGGGAAACCCGTAACGAAACGTAACGAGCTGTGCTGTGCAATCGATTCCGGTGTGACGGTATAATGTTAATATTTGTGTATAATGCAACATTTATCATTCTGTTAACACACATCCAGCAATAAAAACAAAAGCTTTTAGAATTAACAGCTCATCGTGGGTTTTTGTTTCTAATGAGAAAATTATTCAGTGTTACCACAGAACGTGAGGAAGTTTCATTTCAGTTTCAAGTCATGTTTAGCAGCATTGATAATAAACGTGTTGGTTTCGGAAGTAAAAAAACGCACACACACACAAAGTCGGAAGTCTATTTGTCTTTCTTATTGTTGTATCTTTTACACAGCATTTGTAATTTGGGTACACAAATCGATGCGAATTGGCGACGTAACCATAAAAATCTTAAAACCTAACCTTAAACCTTACCATCCTCCAACACAATACCGATTTTCTTCCAATTGCATGTACTCACATTTGGTCTTACGAGCTATTTTCCAGTAACCCTAGGGACACAATCTGTGCTGCTCGCATTATATTGCTACGTTTACTTTCTTCTCACAAACATAACAGAAGACGCCAACACCGACCCCGAAAGGGGCATTGTGAGCGCGAAAGGAAACCCGCACACAGCAGCCGAGTACTGTGCGGTGAATTAAAATTGTCAGAGGATTCCGCTAACGCTACGATACGAGCAAACTTAAAATAAGCGATAAAACATACCCCCTCTCTTTCTCGCCCAAATCGCGAAAGATCGTACAGAGAAAGTTGGTAGAAGCGCTGCAGTTTGTACGAAAAATTGTTAACCGGACCTTTCCTTTACTTTTTTTTGGGTTGTATTGCCATATATGCAATACACAATCGAGTTTGTACGAGTGAACGCAACTATTCTACGTTCCATTTGCTCATTGCATTGGGTCGTAAAAAAAGTGGAAACTAAACCATTGTCTTCTTGTCCAAGGTCATTAATCCGATGTTCTAGTGACTTTTTTACTACGGAAATCGAGTAAACTATCTCGAAATCTTCGCTGCTGCATCGAACATGCCGTTTGGGGGGAGGGGGGGAGGACTCTTTCATTTAATATCACATATCACTTTTGGAGGAAAAGCTCTAGTTCAATCCCTACTCCTCCCACCCTCCCTTGTAACTGTATACAGATTTGCCTGTGGTTGGAAGTTTCACTATGAAGTTTCACACTGTACGAGCGACGTTGAATTGAGACGAATAGATCGCGATTGACGTAGTGTTGACCACAGGGACAAAAAACACGTGTTGTACTCTACTAGTAATTGGGAGGTGTGATTCAAGCCTTGCAGTAGTAGAACATGGTTGGTATGTTCATTTCATCGAACCGAACCTGAACTGAACGCATTCAACCGGAACGCTTTGGCTGAAGCAAGGTAACGGCCTGTGATGCGTCCGGGAATAGATTATAATAGTTAATCAGTGGCACATAGGCTGCACCAATGACGCGCCCGGCAAACCATCGCCCGTGCAGTGCGTTCACTGCTAGCACGGCTGTGGCCACGTTCGGACACTTCACGTACACATTGCCGGACGGCGATTGCTTGTCGACGTACACGTGCTGGACGCCACCGTGCTTGTTGCACTCTTCTATCACGTCATCCTGGATCTCCACGTCCCAGGCCGGATTCGTTTCCGTCGCCGGATCGAACATGTTCGACAGCAGGAAACATTGCGTCGCGATCGGTGGCGACTGAAGGAGCGGTTGCTGGGGTACGGGTTGCGGGGCCGTTGCTAGCAGTGCGTCGGCGGCCGCCCGTGGTACCGCCAGACCGGCACCTTCCGCGAGCTTGAACATTAGCTGCAGCCGACCGGTTGCACCGAGCTCGATGCCACTCCGGTCCATCTCGTCCGTGTCGAGCGAAGCGTGTGTCGTCACGTCCAGCCGTTCCGTTACGTTACCAACCTTCATCGGGCGCCCGGCCAGCTCGAATCCATTCAATTGCTCCAGAGCTTTCTTTGCGTCGTCGGCATTGTGGAACTGAAAGGAAGCGATACAAAAAAAAATTTGTCATTACTTTATTCGATTTTAAGCGTTTCATTTATACTTAAATCAACACGTTATATCTTTCGCATACTTCAATCAAGTGTACGATCTCACAATACAATCGATTACATCTCCAACCGGGGTAATTGGGATACCGGAAGAAAGCAATCTAAAATTTGCAAGATCCAGTAGAATACACTACTAATTTATAATTTTGCACACCCTAACCCCTCGATTGCAAACCAACAATCGCAATCAAGTCAAGAGGTGTGCTGAAACACGTTGATTTTGGATCATTTCTAGCTTGATGTTCTCAATTTCATGTGAGATCTCACCACATAGGACGATTAAACTTCGCAGAGAAGTAGAATCAAAATTTTGGCAAGAACTAATCTTACTTCCTGTGAGCGGAAGGCAAGAATTTCGTTTAATTTAGCACACCCTAACCCCTCGATTGCAAACCAACAATCACAATCAAGTCAAGAAGTGTGCGGAAACACGTTGATTTTAGATCATTTTTTGGTTAAAGATTATAATTTCATGTGAGATCTCACCACATAGGACGATTAAACTTCGCAGGGAAGTAAAATCAAAGTTTTGGCAAGAACTATTCCTACTTCCTGTGATCGGAAGGCAGAAGTTCCATTTAATGTAGCATACCCTAACCCCTCGATTGCAAACCAACAATCACAATCAAGTCAAGAGGTGTGCATACACGTACACGACACGTACATTTCTCCATCACTACTTACCGTGATAAATCCGTAGCCTTTCGATCGTCCCGTGTCTGCGTCCATGATTAGCTGAATGTTGTCGATCTTACCGAACGGCTCGAAAATGCCATTCAGCATGTCCTCCGTGATGTTGAAGTGTAGCGAACCAACGTACAGTCGCATCGGCCCGGATGGATTCTTGGGCGGTGCTGCCGGTGGCTGGCTGGCCATGCGATTCTTCTCCGCCTGCGTGTGCTGCACGCTGATCGGTATGCCGAGTAGCTTCTGCCCCGACAGTCCCAGTGCCAGCGCCACCGACTCGGGATCCTTAAACTCAATGTAAGCGATACCCTTGAAGCGCTTCGTTTTGTTGCACGTGATCAGTCGCACGTCGCGCACCTTGCCCACGCTGGAGAAGAACTCTTCCAGGTCGCGTGCATGGATACGCTGCGATAGTTGCATGCAAAAGACGGTGCGCGCATCACGATCCTCCTGGCTCATTTCCTCCAGTGGCGAACGATCGCGATAGTATCCCGAACCACCGCGACCTCGTCCACGGTACGGTTTGGGCGACATCGAACGACGCCGGCGTCCACCGTCCCGCGAGCGGCTGCGACGACGATAGTCACGCTCGCGCGAACGACGACGATGGTGATCGCGATCTCGTGATCGTCGCTTCTCTACCGCCACATCGCGCCTATCACGATGGTGATCGCTTTTACTACGATCCTTCTCCTTCGATCGATCCTTGGAACGATCGCGACGTGCAGGTGAACGTGATTTGCTGCGCTCCTTGCTGCGTCGGCGATCTTTGTCACGGCTTCGACCGGGTGACCCTGAGCGGTTCTTTTTCGAACGACTTTCTCCGTCACGATCACGCTCGCGCTCACGCTCACGATCCCGATCGCGTTCACGCTCACGTTCGCGCGATCGACTGCGGTGCCTGCGAGTGGGAAAGGAAATAATGTGCATTAAAATAAAATATTTACCCAGCTCCGCTACACTTCACGTTACTTACCGTGAAGATTTACTGTGCCCGTTTTCTTTTGACGACTTTTTCTCCCCATTGCTGGCGCCATTTTCTCGTGGAGATGCATCATCCTGGGAATGTTGGAATGGTGGTAGGGTGAGGGTTGCCGACGTATGTATAATTCGTGGGAACGTTCCAGATGACGCGTTTGTTTTATTTGCGGACGAGAAGAGCGCACCCAAAATCGAGCGCACACATACACACCGAGAAGATAAGGTCGTATTCGAGAAAATGAAAATGATGCATACGGGATTTGCATTGAACAAGGGAACAAGGCAAATGCAAATGCGGGCGTATAGAGCAGTGAGTGTAGTGGGATGGAGTTTTGTTGGATTTGATTGATATTTTGCGCAACAGAGGCAACGCAAGACGTTGAATCGTACGGAGAGATAGTGATGAAGGTGTGTAAAAAAAAACATAACATAAAAAAGAAAAGGGGAAAAGAGAAGAGAGAACAATAAACATGGATTAATATTATACAATGCGTTTGGCCAGTACTGTTTGTTGGAGCCCACACTTCGCAACCCAGGGTGCGCAGGGGGAAGACCGCGCAGTCGGCCACACAGCCACGGACGGTAGAGTATATGTAAATATATAAGAAAATAGGATCGAAGTAAAAAGTAAACATGAGCAAACGCTGCAAACATATGTGCGATACGGGGGAGTTACTGGTGGAGAATTCGCAGATGTGCACATTCGGCAACCCAATTTGCCAACGTACGTGTCTTTCTTGTCCACTTCGCGGGTTCACCTACACGCGGAAGAAATGAAATGAGATTGGCTTGTTCTTTTGTCTTGTGTTGTCTATGTGTCTGTCTGTGTATGTGTTTTTGGGGGGGTGTTTGAGCACGTTGGAGGACGGCAACGGTCACCAAGCGCCAACGGGAGAGACGCAGGACCGTGGATCGTTTCGATCTGCACACAGCTTCTTCTACCAACCAGGCCATCCGGTGGAGTTTTGGGGGATGGGAAGTATGATGGCGCACGCAGCGAGAATGCGGTTTTAAGTGGAATCGGTCGAGTTCTGCAATAACAACACATTGTATTCTGTTTATGGGAACACACAAACTTACGTTTGAGAATCGGTTCATTGCAGGTGTGTGCGTGAGTGAAATGCACTGGAGAAGTGCTACTTTTTTTATCTAGAGTATACTATCAGACGACGGAATGGCGATTACTGGCGCGAAATGGACAGTGCTTCCAGACCAGAAGACATCCACCAGAGATCGGCGTTCAATGCAGTAAGAGCAACTTTATCTGCAAGATGAAAATATTGCTTTTAAGGATTGCTCGCGAGAGGTTAGAAATGTTTAACAAGCGAACGGTTCCAGTTTCGAGTGCACGTCCTGACTGAGCGCATGTTCTCTCATCAAGAAAGTAGTGGTCCTACCAATTTCCAATGACCGGGCATACATATCTGACCATGTCATCGTAGACTGGGCGACCGGGCGCACCAATAGATCGATCTGCAAAGAATCTGTTGCAAAAAAACATGGACACCATTCTTTACAGCACAACACGCACAGCAGACGTGAAACCCACGCTTTTGGCATAGAGCACAGACGACCATCATTCACGCAACACCACTCACTAGCGGACAACCTAGAAAAAAGCTACAGATTCTTGTTAAGGGAAAGGTAAAAGGCAGGCAAGACCAACACGGCTGCTGCTCCTGATCCCGATGCCTTGATTGTGTGCGTGCGAATCAAAGGGAACCGAAGGGACACACCTGCAAATAGAGCACAACGTACGCTACGTACACATACACCCATACACACGAGCGCGCGCAGTTTGCCTGTTTCTTTATCTCCCCAATGGTGGTGTGTTGTCTGTCTCTGGGTTCAACGATTGTCAACTCTGCTTCAAGCATCGATGGGTCGTAATCTAGAATAAACAGATTCTTAAAAGTGTATGCGATGCATGCACCTGTTCACTGACACGTCGTGTTTGCATTTCAATCCTCCCGGCTAACACTGCGATGAAATATTCTTAACATATCTGATATCCTAGTCCCGCTGGGATCGCTTTTCTGCATTTTGAATTTTCAGGCCACCGATCTAAAAGAAAATGCTTTATAGGCATACGATGGAAGGCAGAACATGCGATGACACGCATGTTTATCTCGAGCTTCTTATTGCTTACGCGACACCGAGGAAACGTCTAGAACGATACTCAAAAGGCGAAACATACAAGAAAATACGAAATAATCGCGAAGACACGCTTGTTATCGATCGAATACTAAAAGTGAGATTAGTTTCGCATTGAATGCTTCATTGCGCTTGGCACACAAGCGACTCGAATACATCAAGGTTTGAAGATACGGAATAGTTGAAATCGATCGAATGGAGGACGTTACCATTCCAAGGGCCCATATATAATGTGTCTCGATTGTGCGTATTATTACATTGTTCTAATTAATGTTTTACTATGCGTACTTTTGATTTTGCCGTTGCTTAAATCTTCCCTGCGAAGGAAAGCTTTCCGAGTGGACCGGAAAACAGACAGAGAGTGTTTTTTTCTCACAGGTTGTGTGCATATGTCAATGACGACTGATCTATAATAGAGCTTTTTTTAGTTTTTTGCCTACTTTGATTCCAACCAGCAGACACAGAGCAGCCTTTACAGAGATCAGCCTAGAAAAATAAAGAGAAAGTTCCACTTTAATCACGTTGGTTCACGGGTCGTAGCTCGCGGGCATTCGCTTTGTGTATTCTATTGGTTTTGATATACGGAGATAGAGATATAGAGATAGAGAGACAGTAAAATAAGAAACGCGACGTACACATCTCTCGGAACGGGGAATGGTAAATTTGATGTAAAGTAAAAGAATCAATAAAATAATCAAAAACAAACTACAGGATTAAATTAGGAAAAAAGGATAGCGAATATCGAAAGATGAATCGGCTTGATAAACTCGAGCTTAATTTGCATACGAAGTCGCGATTGATCATTTGAGCAGATCGGAATTCTTTGTAAGGGCGTACATATAATCAATTAGCGTAAAGTGGAGTGGAGGGTGGGAGTGGTTTCGTTGTAATATTTTTGGATATTTGCTTTTTCTTGTATTATTTGGTATGTACCTTTGTCTTGGAAGCTGTATACACACACTCTCTTCTGTACCAAACTCATACCGGAACCTGACATTAGTATCGTCTATAAAATGCAGAAACGAGGAAAATTCATGTCATTTACCTTGTGCGGCACACATTTTGTAGCAGATGAGTTTTTGGTAGTTATGCTTATGTTAATGTATACATAATTTTAATGGCCCTTGCCTGTTTTCTGTTTCTTCCCAGCAAACAGTGCTTATATACTACGGATAAACACACAGCAGCGATCGCAGATTATAGAATTGGTGCCTTATGATTATGTTTCTTTTTTGTAGATACTTTCTTTTACGTGGGAAGATGACTTCGAACAAAAATCTACGTTTTTATTGCGCATCAACATCAGATGGGAAGGAAAGAGCAATTGATGCAAATAGAACGGACAGCTCATGTAAAACGCACTTCCGGGATCCGAAAAGGCATCCGGATCACCATCAACTGCATCGTTCCTTCCCAGCTGTTGTGTGTGGTGGTGGGGGCAATGCTTCTCTAGCCTCGAGTACTGTACACGCACACACTATGGAACCTTACTTGCGCTTATTAGCTATACGAACAAATCTCTGGCGGCGAAAGAAGGCGCGGAATAGTAGAGACGGATACTAAAAGAAAACAATCACACACGGCACATTTCACATCCGCAAGGGCATATTTGGACTTACCTCCTTCTTATAGGGTGCTTCGAGAAGATTCAGCACCTCGTTGTTAAGCTCGTCATCGGCCGCCATCTTTTCTGAGAGGTGCTCTTTTCGTGGCTCGTCGTGATGATCGTAAAATGCGGTACTTTTCATTCCGCGTTCACTCTACCGATATGCTTTCGAACACCCAAACAGCTTTAGCCACTAGAGACGTGTTAATCCGTGAAACTAGGCGATTTTTTTTGATAATTTCTTGGAATAACTGCAGGGAAACCACACGAGCCAAAATTTCACTTCGCTTTCGATTTCAAGATGGCGGAATTTTCCCATTTGACAGCTACTTCAATTCGGACAAACTACAAGGCTGGGCGAAAATGCTCAAAGCGTATGCATTAAATTAGAACATACTGTAAATTGCTTGTAAATCGTATTAAGTTTTTACTCCAAAATGAACTGTATTTTAACAAAAATTTCAATATATTCTAAAACAAGTACAATAATTTAGTCAGAATTCAAACAATATTTAATTCATTACGAGCATAGATAAAATACGTTTATCAATGCGATGTCTAATACTTGAGCGAATTATGTACAAGAGCTAGCACTTTTCCATCAGCGAATGTTGGAAAATGTTTATCTATTTCATTTTAAATGTAATGTTTTCTTTACCACGCGAATCATTTGTAGAGGGAAACTCGCTAGAATTTTTATCTACATTCCAGCGCTCCTCCGAATTTGACATACTGAATGGTTTGTTTACTTTCTGAAGAATCTGGCATTTGTCATAAAATCAAAATCAACATTAAAACATTACGGAAATTTGTTGCCTACCTGCCGGGAAGAATCTGCACTTATATTCTTACATCGATGACTATACAATGGAAACGGACAAGGTATCATAATATCCAGCTTTCATACGTTTCAAACAATTCATTATCAAATTTGTACATTAGTTCCTGCCTGCCGATCCTCTTGCGTGTACGAGCGACAAACAAATGTTGGAATCATCGTTGGTACAATCACTATCTATAATAGATAAAGCTTCTGACGAAACGCATGGCACTAACAGCGTGGAGTCGACAGAACAGTCCGTAAAACCCACCGCAAAGAAAAAGATTAAAGTTTTCTCGTGTACCATTTGTGATAAACTGTTCTCCGATCGCTATGATCTTCGACGGCATGGATCGGTACATACCAAAGAGCAGCCGTACGATTGCGACAAGTGTTCAAAATCGTTCACCCAGAAAGTTAGTCTATCAAAGCACATGCTCATTCATCTGCGTGTCAAAAACTTTTCGTGTAGCTTTTGCACGATGAAGTTCGTCCAAAAGATTAACTTGGAAACCCACGTCAAACGAGTTCACCCAACTCCCGGCGATCCGGCGATGAAAAATCGCTTCAACTGCCTAAAGTGCCCGTCGGCGTTTAAGCGCATCGGTCGTTTGAAGATTCACCGAGCCCGTGTGCATGGAGAAATGGTGATGCTGGATCAGTGGATGAGACCTACTCGTACTGAGACTGGACTAGATCGGAACCAATCTTCCAGAGAAGAGACAGAAGACGAAGACGAACCGGATGAAACAATGGATCCAGAAAATGAAATCGTTCATAAAGTAGTCGCGAGTCGCCGCACCGAGCACCTCAAGGGAAGGACCCAGGAACGAAGACACGTATGCAACATTTGTCAGGCGGCTTTTCTAAAAGCGGCCCATCTCATTCAACACATAACTTCACACAATGGTATCCGGTCGTATCGGTGCGACATTTGCGATAAAACGTTTTCCACCAAACAATCGCTCTGCGTCCACGCAAAGTTACACACTCAAACGGTGCGACCGTTTGGTTGCGACGTTTGTGAGGAAACTTTCAACCGATTGGGTACCTTAAAAAGGCATAAGGCTGCACAACACGAAAAGCAGACGCATGCCTTTCGATGTCCTTACTGTCCTGAGAAAACATTTCGCTGGTTGCACAACTGTCGTGCGCACATTAAATCGTTTCATTCGGATTCTGGCAAAGAGCTGTTGGAACCGATTAAAGAAATGGTAGTTTCAGTGCCACATGAAGAAGGACAAAGAGAATAAATCATTTTGAATAAATTAACTACCAGTTCCAGTCTTGTCATTTTAATTATCGAAAGAAATAGATACTATTCAAAACATAGCCTTGCTCATGATCTCGTAAGCAGCATCCTCCTCTTTATCCGGTGACATCTCGTCAATATCGTAACCTAGCCGCTGGTAGAATCGCATCCCATCCTCATTGTTCTTCAGCACCGTCAGGACCACGCGCTCCATCGAGAAATGTCGAGCCATCTGTTCCAACGCTTTCATCATGAACGCTCCAAGGCCTTTGCGTTGGAAGTCAGCTTCAACCTGCAACTCGTAGCAGTACAGCACACTGCGTCCGTAGTCTAGATCGAACCGGAACATCGTGTAGGCCACTGGCCGCTTGCCAGCTACATCCATCGCCACAAGATATCGGGCCCATGGTTTGTTAAGATCTGCCTGCTTAATCTTTGGTTGCCAGCCTAAGCTGCACGCCCGGTACTGCGGTCCAACGTTGCGTTCGGCTAGTTTAAAGGCCCACTTAAGCGTTTTTGGGTCTATGTCCGCCTTACGCTTGCACTGCAGCTTAAGCTGCAGTTCGGTGCCATCGGGTAGTGCACATCGGTAACTTAAAAACTCGGGAAATTCCGACAGAGGATTCGCTTGTTGGTTAGCCACTTGGAGGCATTTTTGCTGAGAAGTTGCCTGATTTCTAGTCACGGTTTCACTGACGGACATTTTTGCAGCACCGAGCGTCGATTTAGAAATTAAATAAAACAAGCAGTGCGGAGTATGCGTGTTTGGAATCTGATCAGAACGCGCGAAATTCCAGCATCGTAAGCAAACATTCTTGAAATCTGTCATATATGTCATTTCCCCACGCGAACAAAACTGACAGCTGAGGTAGAGGGGCCGTAAAGAATATCAACAAATAAGCACGTTTTCTTTGCGAGAATTTTGCTTGCGATAAGTCCAGTGTTAACAGTGTTTTAAACAGTGAGTCTTTTCGTCTTTTTGTTCGAATCGGTCTTCACAATGGCGGAAATTATCGAAAAGCGCCGGGAGCAGGCAATCCGTGAATACGAGTGCATGAAGCACCTTAAACTGTTCACGGACAACGAAATACGCGATATCAAAAACAAACGAAACTACCACGATTACAAGGTGGAACGGCGCTCGAAGCGTATGGGCGATTTCGTTAACTACATCGCATATGAGTGTAACCTATTTCAGCTGCTGCTGCAGCGTCGTAAAAAGCTAAATGTGCGCGCGGAATGGGTCAGTCTAGAGAAGAGTATTCACCAACGGATAAAGGTCCTGTACAAGAGGGCTTTGCACCGATTCGCCTCCGACTACCGCATCTGGACACACTTCCTGCAGTACTGCAAAATGCGCCATTTCTACATCGAAGGTTCGCGCGTTCTCGAACAGATGCTGGGCTATCACGGTGACAAAACGAAAGCATGGTTGTGTGCCATCCAGTGGGAATATACCCAGGCACAGAACATGACTCGGGCGAAACATTTTACCCTACGCGGGCTCCAACGCCTTCCGGATTCGCGAGAGCTGTGCCTTTACTTCATCGGGATTCAGCTAGCGGAGGCGGAGAAATGTTTGAAAGAATCCTCCAAACCCCTCAAACAACTTCTGGAAGAGAAACATGTTGAGTTGAGTAAAGCACTGCAAACTGTTCAAGTGGTTTACCGCAGCTTTGAGCACAAAAATATGGCCTTCTTTCGGGAGCTGCTGGAAAAACTAAAAGACTATCGTCCTTTAGTGGGCGAGCTGGCGAAAGAAGCAATCGCGACCATGAGGGAAACGCTTGCTGAGAAGGAGGAAATGTGGGACCTGTTGGCAAATCTCACGCTGGAAGGCGATGAGTTTGTGCTGGAACAGAAAACAGAGCTCGTTGACCGAATACAAAAGTGTACCGAAATCTACCGGGAAGCATTGGAAGCATTGCCAACGAAGAAGATGCACAGTTTGTGCATCGAAACGATGCTTAAAATTAATTCTCTCGAGAACGCAACGGCTGACGCAGCGAAAGCGATGCGAAAAGCGCTTGCCAACGCGTACAAACGGGCGCTGAATGCCGATCTACTCGAAGAAGAAAAGCTGCTGCAGTATTTGAAACTTCTGCTGCACAATCCCAAGCCGAACGCCGAACTGGTGATGACCATCATTAACAAAGGACTGGAACAGTATCCTTTATCGTTGGAGGTGTGGTCGGCATACCTTCGCTATGTTGTCAGCAAGGAAATCAGCGTGGACGAGCTGCAATCAATCTTCCGCCAGGCATCGAACGCCCTCCCGGATAGCGTCACCCGGCTACCCTTATGGCAAATTCTTTTTCAGTACTACAACTCCAAGCCATCTCTAAGGGAAAAATGTGAGGAGCTATACCGGCATGCCATCGATCAGGAGCCAGAAATTTCGCATCACTTCCAACCACTTTATCTAGAGTACCTAGCGAAAGCCACGAGCAGCAACATTGCCAAGGTCCGTCGTGAGTATCAACGGTTGGTGAAAAACTACACAACCACGCTGGAGTTGCATCAGAAAATGGCCAGTTTGGAAGCGAAACAACAACCACCGGATGTGTGCGAGTGGCGCAAGTGTCATGAGCATGCCACTCAGTTCTACGGCAAGACAGACCCATCCGTTTGGTTGCAGTACATTCAGTTCGAGCGCGATCACGGCAAGGCGCAATACATGCAGTCGCTGTACGTACGGGCAAAGGCCGCGCTGGATGAGGAGTCATTCGGGATCTTTCTTCCCCAGTACGAAATCATCCACAACCCATACATCGTGCGTTACTGAGATTAGAAACGCATAGAGTAAGCGTTGATTTATGTAACAAACAATAAATGTATTCAAAAAGTTTCCCTTCACAATTCCAAACCTGCCAAATCATCGTCATCCTCATCCGGGTTGAGAAAGTTCGCCAAGCTCGATTCCTCCACGTTGGGATTCGCTTGGGCTTCGGGTAGTTTCGCAGGCGAGCGTAGAACAAATGCATCCAGTGGTCCCTTACTGTTACTGCCAGCGATGCCACCGGTTTTGTTGAGGAAAGGTTCGATGTTGCCGGCATTGCTGGGTGCCTTCACGTACGCAGCGTCGGAAAAATCTTCGTTACACAGTCCCACCCGGCTGAGTGTCTCCTGCTTAGATTGTAGCATCTTCCAGATAACGTCGTCAGCCGTTTTCTGTGCTATCAGATAGCGCACGGTAACATTATCCACCTGGCCGATACGATGTGCACGACTTTCGGCTTGTGCGAGAGTCTGTAAGAAATGGATTATGATTCCCCATACGAAGAAGTGTGGGAATACAAACGCGACACTTACACTAGGATTCCAGTCGAGCTCGGCGAACAACACCAGTTGGGCGGCGGTAAGCGTGATGCCTGCATTGCACGCTTTTAGCGAGAGTACTGCAGCCAGGCAGGTAACGTCTGTTTGAAATTTATCCACCAACGTCTAGGGAAAGGAAGCGAAGAAAACGAGAATTTAGATCAAATTAAAAGATTTTGCTTGCAACAGTTCTCTGACCACTTACCCCTCGCATATCCGAACGTGTTGAACCATCGATTCGAATAAAGCTCACTTTCTGTTTGTTAAGAAATTTCCCGATGGCATCGAGCATGTGATGATGGTGAGCAAAAATGATAAATTTCTTTTTCTCCTTCAGCACCTGCTTCAAATATGCACTGTAAAAGAGGGGATAAGTCTGCTGTTATTTGCGCAATGCATACATTCACTATATCTTACCAAACAGCCGGTGCTTTGGCTTCCGCTGTTACACTGTAGTACTTGATGAGCGCTTCGTCCCTTTGCCGTCCCTTGCTCGAGCTATAATCGCTTGCATACGAGTTCATGTTACCCTCAACCTCTTCGTTCGTCCACATGTACGATGGATCGAGCATAACCGTTTCCCGATTTTTCTCCGTCAACTCCGACATCACTTCGTCCTTCGTTCGCCGGATCATAAACTTTCTCGCAAGTAGCAGATTTAACTCCACCAGATTCGACTGACCCGTCGCGTTCCAACCGAAATTTGTTTGCTTTCCCGCACAGTACCGTGTGCTGTACTGCTTGAAGCCACAGAACTTTCCATCGAGCATCTGCAGCTGCGTGAACAGTTCAACCGGACGCGACAGAGCGGGAGTCCCGGAAAGCAGCACCACACGCCGTGCTTTCTTGGCCAAAGCCAACGCCACGGTGGTACACTTCGCCTTAACGTTTTTCAGTGTGTGTGACTCATCGAACACAAGCATACCAAAGCCACGGTCCAGCAGTTGATCGGCGCATCGTTCCATCAATGAGTAGCTCGAGATCAGTACGCGACAATCGCCGATGTAATCCTGGCCACTGTTTAATCCTACGATTTGATGTACGGGAATGTGCGGTAATAGTTCGCGTATCTTCTTCGCCCAGCTGTCACGCGTAGATGCGGTCGTGCAGATGAGCAGTGGCCAATCTTGCTGGTAGAAATCCGCCAAGGCGATCGCCTGGTACGTTTTGCCTAGCCCCATTTCGTCGGCAATCAGTGCACGGCCGCCTTTATCGATGGTGAACGCTACACCTTCCTTCTGGAACTCGAGCAGGTTGCCGAGCAACGATGGTTCGATGGCGTTCAGGCAAACGCGACTTGGTTTGGGTTTCGGGCCGCTGGCGAACTCTTGCAGGACAAAATTCGGTATTGGACCTATTACAACCTGCGGATTGAGCTTGGCTATGCGATCCTGGAGCGTTTTGTAGTCTTTCAACTCAAAGGTCCATTTTTTGGTACCAGCATCTGAGAAAGAGGAAAAGGAATCGATGAAAATAATCTTACCGAGATCAACTCACCCGGTGCATAGCTTACCATAATTCTTCGATGGAATTTGTTTGAACTCTTGCACCATCTGCTCATTGAATCCATTCGTTTCCACAATGAATCGTGTGTCGGAAATAAGGGAACAGGCACATGTTACTGTACGAACGAAAATCGGTGCCACCTTGGAAGGGGTTTCATTCTTCGGAGCAGGTTTACTGTATGGATGCGTTGTGCCACGGTTTGCTTGGTAGGATGGAGTTGACTTTCCGAACGTGGACTCATTACCAGCACCATAAAACGCGTGAATGCTCATGGGAGACTTGTTTGTTCCCGATGGCGATGCCGGGGGTCCTTTGTTGGTTGCAACGTTGTTAACAACCGCTAAACCGGTCCTATTATTGTTGGTCTGATTTTCCAGAGCCTTTTTACGGGCATTTAGTCGTTCGATGGCTATTCGACGCTTTTCTGCGATTTCTTCAGCGGTGCACGACATGGTTTGTGTTTAATTTGGAACATAAAACAAGAAAACAATGCTACCCAACTCAGTTTAAGCCATACCGAACAAAAACAACAATCTTCTGTTTACCCGCGCAAGCTTTGAATTTTGACAAAATGTGCCCTATCCGAAAAAGGTTTCCAAGAACATTAGTTTCATTTGCATCCGCATGTGGCACTAGTAGCTAACATCACAACAAATGTGACATAACAAAATAGGTTTCTTTTCCTAGTCCACACGAATACCGGTGTTCTTGAAGACGGAAAAACATAACAAATACATAACGATAGGAAGTGGTTGAAATCTTGTGACAAATTACCATATTAACTATGAACAAACTAGTGTCTTCTCTCTTACGAACGGCTATCACCTGTCGGACGTTACCCAGTGTCCAATCGTTTCACGTGCTCGGTAGGCTGTACAGCTATAAGAGCGATCTCGCTTTGGAAACGATTTATCCCAACAGTAGCCTACGATTGTACACCCCACCGCCGCCTGCGGTAAGATAATTGTTTAACCATCATCATTGACTCCCTTTTATTACACACTGTTGCTACTACCTCAGGCCAAATCCGACGGTACATTCAATGGATACATCCCTCTGGAGAAAGTGAATATCACGTTCAGCCGAAGCAGTGGACCGGGAGGACAAAATGTAAACACCGTCAGCACGAAGGTAGACCTGCGGTTTCACTTGCAATCGGCTAGTTGGTTGTCGGAAAACACGCGCACTCGTTTGGCTCAGTTGGTAAGGTCAACGGTACGTAGTTCACCAATGGTAGAGATGATGCATTGGATTGCTTTAATTTCCAGCATAAAGGAAGAATAACGAAGGATGGTTACCTCGTGATCAAGAGTGAGTTGACCCGTTCCCAGCAGATGAACACGGCTGACGCCCTAGAAAAATTGCGAACGTATATCCGACAGGCTGAGCAGCCGATTTCGACGGAACCTTCGCCAGAGACGGTCGAAAAGTTGCGCAGACGGCACGAGAAAGCAGCCCGAGAACGGTTGGCCATGAAACGGAAACGTTCCGATACGAAGGCACAGCGACAGGCGCCTTTGTAGGGAGCTAGTGGGAGTTTTTCGCAGTAGTAAAGTATCGTGTTAAACTCAATATTAATTCCGACTCAGTTTTTCATCTCAGAAAGAAAAAGGGAAAAATCATCTGTTTTCCATGACATGCATTGTTGTTTGTTTACGTTTTTTGACAGCTGTTTGTTGCTATTATTCCAAAACACGTGAAACTCGTTCAATTTCAGGTTCGATTATTTTCTGTATTATTTTACAAGGCAAATATAACTGACATATTCCTTACCTTCGCAGGAACATTATTTTGAAGTGCTTCAGGTAAACAACCCTAACACAATGCACAAATCCCGAGGTGGAGGTGGACGGAAGAAGAATGCCTATCGCAAGAATCGTCCCGACAGGGCAAGCAGACCGCTAGCCGAAAACCTTTCTGAGCTCTCGGTACAGAGCGACGACGACTCTTCAGCATCTGATAGGGACGGCAGTGCAGAATGTTCCGGTTCCGACCACAGTTCCGGGGATGATAAACCGTCAAAGAATAAGTTCGACATTGGAAAACCACCCAAGTTTGCCGTCAGTATGTGGGACTTGAAACACTGCGATCCAAAAAAGTGCTCTGGCCGCAAACTCGCACGCCATGGGTTGATTAAAAATCTACGCCTTGGTCAAAAGTAATGAAAACCAGCTACCTCAAGAAGTGTGCGAGATAAAACTGACTTGATTCTGATCTGTTTTACAGGTTTCCCGGTTTGGTTCTAACCCCGGTAGGAGTGAACTGTGTCAGCCCACAGGATCGTGAAATCATTAAATCTTCCGGAATCGCTGTCGTCGACTGTTCCTGGGCAAAGCTAGACGAAACACCGTTTAACAAAATGCGCTCCCCAAACCCACGGTTGCTGCCGTTTCTGGTGGCTGCCAATCCCAGTATGTATAATTCGCTTACGATCCCGATTTCAGACCTTTTAATTTTTCCTTTCTTCTCGTCCCACAGTCAACTATGGGAAACCGTGCAAACTGTCGTGCGTGGAAGCGATTGCAGCTTCGATGTACATTACTGGCTACAAACAGGAGGCGTTGTGGTATCTGAACAAATTTTCCTGGGGTCATTCGTTCGTGGAGCTCAACCGAGAGCTGCTCGATGCTTACGCTGGCTGCGCCAATAGTAAAGAAATATTAGAAGTGCAGCAAAAATATCTCGAAGATGCATCCAACGAGCTGCAGCAAGATCGTGGTTTCCCTAGTAGCGAATCTGACGAAAAAACGGTCGAGGGTGAGGAGGAAGAAGAAGAGGAGCAAGATGATGATAGTGAAGCTGATAAAAATGTAATAGAAAGTCAAGAAAAAGTAGTTGTATCCGTAACGAAAAATGAAGCGGATTGCAATAAATAAATATTTTAAATATATCGTCAAGTGAACATTTCGGTAAAAAAAATCGAAAAAATATACAAATGTCACTTTCGTTTTCAGCCGGCTTTTGTTGACGTGTTTTCAACCAGATGTTTAGTGTCATTTTTCTCCAGAATCTGGTGTGTCGCTATCCGTTGTCAAGTGTAAGATTTTCTCACGTTCCGAAAGTTGAATATTTCTACAGTAGTTTTCGCCCCAAAATGCCTGCGCTAATGCCGGAATCCGACTCCGAGGACGAGCTACCACCAGCGTGGGAAGAACGTGCCACAAGCGATGGGTTCGTTTATTACGTGAAGTAAGTGCCTCTTTTTTTTGCACGGTGCATTGTGGAGACGCTCATGCAATCGCATCCTTTCAGCCATCAGAGCAAAAGCACCCAGTGGACGCACCCGCGGACGGGCAAGATGAAGCGTGTGTCCGGTGAGCTGCCGATCGGTTGGACTCGCCACATTGAAGAAGACACGCGTAAGGTTATCTTCGTGGAGGAGAAAACGCAACGCAAGTCCTACACCGACCCGCGGCTCGCGTTCGCGGTCGAGGAAGCTCCGACTCAGGTCGGTGAGCTACGGCAACGCTTCGACAGTGGTACGAATGCGCTGCAAGTGCTGCATGGGCGCGATTTGAACGGAAAGGTGGCGTTGATTACCGGGGCAAACACCGGTATCGGGTTCGAGACGGCCCGTTCACTAGCGCTTCACGGTTGTGAAATCATTTTCGCCTGTCGTGATGAACGGTCGACGAAGTCGGCAATCGATAGGCTTCTGGCAGAAAAGGAGGCGACAGGTAGCCGGTGCCATTTTGTGCCACTCGATTTGTCCAGCCTCCGTTCCACGAAGCAAGCGGCGGAAGAGGTGAAAAAGCGCTACAAGTAAGCAAAAAAGGAGAGGGGTAAACGGCATTGATAAAAAAGCTATTTCTCTTATCTGGAACGTAAATAATTTCAGACACATCGATATGCTAATACTGAACGCGGGTGTATTTGCCCTGCCGCATTCCCTCACGGACGACGGGTTCGAGCGCACGTTCCAGGTGAACCATCTGGCACACTTCTATCTGACCAATTTACTGTCCGATCTGTTCGACCATACGTCGCGTATCGTCGTAGTTTCGTCCGAATCGCATCGGATGAGCACACTACCGGCTGGTGGGCTGAGCGAGAGCGATCTCTGTCCGCCACAGCAGAAATTCTGGAGTATGATCGCGTACAACAACTCCAAGCTGTGCAACGTCCTGTTCGCAATGGAGCTGGCAAAGGTAAGTAGGATTTATGTTATCTCTCATGCATATCTTATCTTGCTTGTGAGGAGCAGAGAACCAGCCGTTAAACCCAAATTGAACTGGAAATCAACCGAAAATAGTGAATTTGTGATATTACGCTTCTCGTATTTGCAAATTACTACAACTTTTTCTATTGCATGCTGTTACAAATTGAGGCTGGCGTTTATTTACATTAGTAACTTTTACATTTTTACATACACTAATCAGAGAAGAAGAAAAAACGCAAAAAAACCAAAGAACAATAAAATGAATGTGTATATTATGAGGTTGATCTTCGTCTCCCTCTTCCTCCCCTTTCTTCCCTCCATCATCAGCTACCAAGCAGCAATACCCGAGCACGCTAGAAGGTGGTGGAGGAGATAATCTATCTAACAATAACGTGCTGTGTTGGTCGACAGCACCACCGAATATTTTCGATTACGATTGGAGGTGGCATTTATTTCGCTCATCCGCTCGTACTTCAGAAGTATTGCGGATCGGACTCTTACGAACAGTTTAGTTTCGACATTTGCTTCATTTTTACCTTTTAGTCTATTGTTTATCAAAAAAAAAAAGAACAACTAGCACAATATCATGTGTATCGAGTGGCTGCTGTTGATGCTACTGCTACTTCTTCTACGTCGCACCCGAGATGCGAAGCTTTTTCATGCCTGAGTCCAGAACTAGTGGATAGTTTGGAAGGTTGTCCCGGTGTGTGAGTGTAGCGTCAAGCACACTCACTTCCGCTCCGTTGCACCTGCATAATTGATTTCATTTAAAACCCTATTTATTTCCTACTTGTATAGTCTTAGAAAGTAGTATGTATTTTTCCACCAATCTAGTAGTTTCGCATGCTTTGCTAAACTACGACGCTCTTCCATTACAACGCGATGGGCAGTGCGAATGAGACGGAATATGTAACACAATCTTCTCTCCTCGCGCGCCTGCTTACCCCCGCTGTCTGTCATTTCCTTTCGTTTTTGCTATGCTTTGATTAATAATTAAAAAATTTAATGATAATAATTGAAGAGCACGCGTGCACGTCCTCTAGCTACATAGCGCCTCTCACAATCCATGCATATCTCTTGCCTTGCCTGACTACGGATATTTGTTTGAAATGTCACTCGTTCCTTGTTTATGCACGTCCATTTTACTACATTGATGGCGATGGTGGTGGATAGTAGTTTTGCCCGTTGAACACATCCCCTGTCCCAAAAAAGGATGACCTACTGCAATTAGTTTTACATTGCTAGTGCGATGTTTCCGTTTCTTTTTGCAGCACCACCTACTTTAGTCTTGACGATGTGTATATGTTTCCTAATGCTATCGGTTGTTTGTTAACATGGTTGCAATCAATTCAAATGCCTGTATGGTGGTGCATGTGTGCGTGCGTCCGTGCGGGCCTTTTCTCCCAACCGTACTAGCACAGACTCGCACCAGTAATTTTCTATTTCGGGTTGGTTTTATAACATGATAGTTTTACCGTTTGTTTTGGTTTACAATCGGGTGCCCTAAACGGTAACGCTTCACTACTCACTCAAGTTTTCAACCATTACTTTTGTTTGCATCCTACCTAATCAGTAACTGTATACATTTAGTACGATTTTTTTTTATTTCACGAGTATATCTCCCACCAATCAGCGCAGGGAAGCACGTCGCCCATTATTCCTACGCTTTTCGTCTTCTCACGCCGTATGACTTTCGTTCGCTTTGCTGTGGAAGTTTAGCTTAGCTTTCTTCATCGTAATGCATTTTAATCATGTAATCATCATTTCACTTTTATTATTATACACACGGCCCTGCCACATCTCGATGCCAAACCTGGGAATATCCACTCGACACAAATAACATAAATGTACAGGGTGTAGGAAGTAGCGTAGAAGTGTGGGGTTCGAGTTGGAAGGCATTGTACATTGAATAGAGAAATTGGATTATTGCAATGGTGTAGGCTAAAGGGTGTCACCCTTTATATATGAGCGTGCCAGTACAGATACATTCAATTTTAACATTTTCCTATAAACATGTGCCCTATTACATAAAGATGTGTGTGTGTGTGTGTGCGCGCGCGACAATCAGTCGCCGTAAGGATGCCCATAGCTTAAGATGATCATACACACGAATTCGTACGAGAAAAGTGCTTCATCTACACTTGTCCTTCAAATGTAGTGAAGAATTTCCCTTTTACTGTACACATTCTCTCCGTCACACAGCCACACATACCGGTGAAAACAATACCCTATCTTTTCCCCCATACACATATGTGCTTACACTTGATTTCATGTCCATCCCGATTTAGCTCACGCACGGATTTACTCGCTTTAGGTCAAAAAGTCGATTAAGATGATATCAAAAACAGAATCAAATCAGATGATATCAAAAACACCCTATTCGCCCCGAACATACAAACAAACAAATAAGAGAAAATAAGGACAGTGGAAATTTGGATCGCTACGGTTACACTTTGCCACACACCAATCCTGCGCCAGCGCCATTTTGCATTGTGTGCCCCTGTGCCTGTCTCAATGAAGAAAATAAGGATCGGTTTCTCTCCTGCCAGGTTGCGTGTGTGGTTCTTGTCTCTTGCTTTTTGGCCGGCTTATTGATGATGCTGGATGTGTACGTACGTATGTGTGTGTGTACTGTACGCTGCGCCTTCCTATCAGAAGTGGCTACTTTGCCGGCCGTGGTAAGGCTGCTTCTTGTTTCCACCGCCACCACCACCACCACCACCACCACCACCACCTCCTCTACCTCCCCCACTGCCACCCTTTTTATTCGATGAGGGACCTCCTTTCGGGCCACCGCCTCCGCCTGCGCCAGGTCCGGAGGCACCGAAAAAGCTGGGCGCCGTCGTTGTCGCGGTGGTATTCGCAGCCGCAGTCGAATCATCCTTGTTGAGGGAAGCGAACACATTCTGGCCCCAGCCCTGGAACATGGAGGCCGATCCGAGGCGTGTTTCACCGGCAGGTTTGGGAGTCTGCAAAATGAGGTTGAGAAATTAAGTTTTCATCATTGTTTTTGGTGAAATTTCGTGTTTAGAGTAACAGGGCTGATGCTGAAACTCTTTTGCCATCCCGATTCCCAAATACCCCAGGAGCAAGATTAACGAATAGCTTTGGAAAATGTTCATTGGCTCGAAAAAAAAGGCTCGAAGTCACACACTTACCGAAATGTTTATCTTCTTCGGGTCTATCGATGGCATGGTCCAGGCATTGTTGCGATTATTAGTAACAGGTAGCACGAATCCGTCCTCATCAACGAGTCGTTTGTTTTTCTGTGCACTTCCACTACCACCACCACCACCTCCGCCGCCACCACCACCCCCACTACCCCGACCACCGCTTTCGTTGCCGTAGTTCTGTCGATTACCACCACCACCACCGCCACCACCGCGGGGCAGTTTGTAATTGAGTAACCAGTTTTTGTTCTCTTCCGCCTCAACCTCTCGCTGCACCTGTTCGCGCGTTTTCGGCTGTGCCTGGGCCAGCTTCCCTCGCCACTTATCCTTGCGCAGATCGAGCAGGTCCATGATCATGAAGCGAATTCGGTTACAAACCGGCTCCCCGTTCGGTAGCGTCGTCTTGCGGTCGGCAATCAGTTGCAGCTTGGTGAAGCAATCCTGCAGCAGACTCCGGTTGTCGTCTTCGACTTCCACCTCAATGCGTGCGCCGATCGTGGTGAGCAGCTTGCAGGTACACTCGAGCGACTCCTCGTCGAGCATGTCGTCCTGTAGCAGGGTTTGGATGCACCGCAGCATGATACGGACACTCAGCTGGTCCTGCTTGTACAGTGCACCGATGAACCGGATCGTACCGAGCGTTCGCCTCCGGATGCGGTACTGCTGCTCCTCCAGCTCCATCTTCATGTCCTCCGTCTGTTCCGCCGTCTGCTCGCCGTCCTGCGTGCGCTTGTCGTTCTCCTTCTGCAGCGTAGTGTTCTTCTTGCTGTCGGTGTGGTGCTTTTCGAATTCCGCCTGACACTGCGTGATCAGTTGACGTTTTAGGTTCATCGACGTTCCCTTCTGTTGCTCCGCCTCCGATTTCACCTCGATCATCGTGCCGAGCTCTTTGCACAGCTGCGCGTACGTGTCGGAAAAGTTCGGCTCCATGATAGCCTTCTCGAACAGTATCTTGATGCAGTTGTCCAACCGTTCCTTCGTGTCGATCTTCAGCTGCTTGATCTGCTCCATCAAAACGGCGAAATTCTCGGGAGTCAGCTTGTTGAGCGCACTGCGGAACGCACGTGACAGCTCCTGCGTTGTCTTCGTTTCCTCGTCCACTTCTACGTTCTGCTGCATGTGTCGCGGTCGCCACGCGTTTGCGGATGATTTCAGCTTCACCTCCTCGGTGATGTTGAGGTTCACCTTGATCATCTGCCCATCGGTATCATCGCCTCCGAGGCCACCCGTTCGGGTGGACATTTCCTTCGCCGACAGGCGACCGCGGTACGGGTTGCGATTCATCTGTGATGGCCGGGAGCCGGGTTCTGCACCATCCGAACCTCCCGGTGCCGGTGCACCGAATCCCATGCCCTTCATAAACGCCGGTAGCAGGGAGTTATCCTGTCCAGCACCACCTCCACCGCCACCGCCGCCCATTCGTCCACCACCGCCCATGTGGCGGGCGGAGGAAACGAACGTTCCGGGGCTCGATTTCAGCAGCGATTTGCACACGTCCGGTATCGTGGTCGGTTTCTCGCGCCCGATCGCTGAATCCTTCAGCGAGAGCAACATATCGAGCGAGTACTTTTTACGCGCCCCACTAAACGCATCCTCGTTCAGCTTCTCGGACGTGCGGCGAATACGCTTCCCGATCGAAAGGCCACCGGTCGGTGTGGTTGGACCACCGGTTGCCGGATCCGTGCCGGAGCCATTGTTGTTGCCGCCCGTTTCGTCACTGTCGTCACTAGTGTTGGTGTTGTTGTTGTTCAGCTGGTTTTCAACGGTCGTGGAGGCGCTTTCCGGTTCACCATTTTCGCTGGTACCATTTATGCTGAGTTTCGCTACCGTTTCCGCTACCGCTTGCAGGTCGATCTTGTTGTTGTTATCCTCTTCCGTCTCCTGCGGTTTTTCCGTCACGGTGGGCTGAGCCAGCGTGGCGACATCGCCACTCTCGGTTGCCATGATTGCAAGAGGGTCCGGTTACCGTTTCCGCCTATTCGTCGGTTGTACACTGCTTTGCCAACTCTCTAACACACCCTCCTCCAGGTTGCAACCAGGGTGCACAACACTCTCCGCTCACACACGCCTCCGACACTCGCGCACGGATAAATGCAGACACACGCACAAGCACTAAACAGCAACGGTGCGTCTGGTCTGAATATATGGCAGGGGAAGCGTTGGCAGTGTAGGGGAAGAGTTTTTTCTTGCTTTCGCTACTAGCACTACTGTTTCGGGCAGTCTCTTCAGTTGACAACGGCAAGTGCGATGCTAGGCTGGATGTGTTAAGTATGTTTCCGTTTCAGTATGCAAAACGTTCACACAACGTACGAACACACTGTACAATCGTTACGAGCGTTTCCTATGGGAAGGGAAAAAGAAACGAAAAAGCAAAAATGGTTTTCATTAGTATCGATCGTTGCAATGATTCTTTCAAACACATAGAAAGGTGCGCTTGTCTCAGGCGACAGACACCTTTGACAGACACCTGTTGAAAAAAGTTATTTCATGTATAGAATATCGAATCTCACTTTGGTGCACAGTCCTACGGCATACGAATTTCGCTATAATTTATCTTTTCCTATCCCACTTATCTCACAAACCACTTCAGAATCACAACAGCGAGCCTCGATCGGTGTGTCCAACTTTGGGAGTTCATCATCCGGGGTCGCGGTTGCATTGGCATGTGTGTTAGATCATTCCTTTTTGCTCCTGGTGGGTACGATTGGTGCTCTGGTGTACGGATGGTGGTGTCTTTTCTTTGCTATTTTTATCATTCGTATGGCATCCACATCTACACATCGGACACGTATAGTGTGAGCTGTTCGTTCGGCGCAGACAGCTTTGCCGGATGACGTATATAGGTGGGTGGTAATTGTGCCCGGAACACACACACACACACAAACGCACGAAATATCTTGTCACTTTTGAGTTTCCCTAACAGTGTTAATTTAAACAAAATCTGTAGGTTTATTGTGAAAATTCGATACCAGTTTCATTCTGCGTGAACTTTCGTAGTGTAGCCTACTTTGTTTGAACAGCTGATAGTTCAACTGAGAACAGCTGATAGTTTGAAAGTGACAGTCATAGGCTCTTATGCATCGATACAATTTTTTATGTACAGTATGTCATGTTTACAGGACCCCCTTCCCTCCCCTCCCTCTTCTTCTCACACTCTTCCTCTTGTTCTCTTGTTGTTGAGATATGGCCACCAATTTTTGCACCACACCCGACTGGTTTTAGATATGTTTCGATCATGCTCATGCTTCTATCAGCTCCTTCCAAGGTCATACCCGACCCATAGTCCAGAAAATTGATCCGTCTCAACACTACTATCACCTGCACTACTATATACGCCCAGAGAAATGCAGTTGTGTGTAGTAATTTGTTAACTGGTTTTCACTTAAGATAGTGTTGCGTTGTAAAGTCCACGCAACTACTGGTCCACCCGCGTTTGCTAATACCCACATGTTGGCACTTTTTTCTTCTCTATGAACTATGTGGGAAATGCTCGTTTTTCACACAGGCTGGCGGGCAAACGATTGTTAATGTGACGTCGTTTACAAGCCCTTCACAAAAACCTCCCGATCAAAGCTGGGATTTAAGAACGGTAAAATTAAAGCCCACGGCTGAAGCAATTGCAAATCCTCACCGCAAAAATTTGCGCGTGCATTTAGTGAATGCACAATTTTTGGAAGCGATTTTCTCAACCAACTTCGGTTTTCTTTTTAGCTGGCATCGCTCAGAGCTGCATCCGGATGATCGATTTCGCTCTAAAGTGCAACGGAACGGCAGCACGCGGGGGGGGGGGGGGGGAGGAACTTTCATTCATTCATTTCATACATACAACAGCAAAACGGTGCTTCAATTCCAATCGAACCGGAGTCGAGGGGAACGATTGCGTGTGATGTGCGCTTTTCTTACTCCCTTTAACAAGTGCCCGACTCAACTCGTGCATCGACTCTCCCTCGCATGTTTTCTTCGACTGACGCGGACCGCTTTTCTCCCGCCGTTCATCATCCCCTGCATGTCTTTAAGTGGATTGGAATGTCCGTTTCTTCGTCTTACACGTCCGTACCGGATTGAGCGCCGGCTTCCCATCCGCTATCTGTTGCTAAACTCGTTGCGAAAGACAGTGTTTATGAAATGGTGAATTGCTGGAACGCACAAAGTCCTCTAGTTTCTTCCTTTCTGCTAGATCACTTTCTCTCTTTTTGTTGGTATCACTGGTATCATTGGTATCATTGGATAAAACCAAAAAAAAATCCTTTTGCTTAAATTTAATAAAACAACAGCACACTCGTATATGACAGCGCTTCAAAAATTCGTACAATTCAATCAATCGGCTCGCGCCCGCTCCAAGTAAGCCCATTCGGAGAAAGCGTTTACCGAGGGAGGAACTTAAATGCATTTTAATTCGAACCATTCGAAAGCGAGCCGAGCAGCAAATGTCGCGTGTAGCTTTTGGTGCCAACGAAACCAATCTCCCACTCCGGTAAAAGTGGATAGAAAAACTATGGGGAGGAATTTAAGCGATTCACGATTAAGGAAAGGGCATTTTCCCCTTTCCGTTAAGGCCGAAGCACTGTGTGCGAAGATTTCACTCGTTTCCTTTCTCCTGCACGAAGCGACCTTGAGAGGACGCGTGTGGAGAGGTTGGTATTTCCAGAAATAGGTTGTTTTCATTAGAATATGTTTATTGAGCACAAAAAAAGACCATTTACCATACGCTCTGTGAGATGCTTACTGGCAAATGCACAGTTGTAAAAAATACAAGTAAAAAGATTTTATTATTCGACCTACATTAGGTCAACCGCCGTCATTTTCACCCTTCTTCTATCACCGTCATCGCATGGAATGCACTCGTAAGGAGAATGGAGACTGATCGCGCACTCCTATGCCGTTCCGTGATCAGTTCGCTTATCAACCTCCTTTTCAAACTGCTGGCGAGGCAAGAAAATAGTGCTGGCAGAAAAAGCAGGAAGGGGGCCTTGAAACGAAGAGAAAGTGAAGTTTGTGCTAACAAAAATTTCAAATTGCTTGCAAAAAAAACAAGCTCCTTTTATTGCCAAACGAAACACTAACAACTACCTACTAAAAGATGATCGGCACGCGATCATCTGTGTCGCGGGGGAGAGCGAAAGAAAGCTGTTCTGCAAGAGCTGACCGTGAAATTGGTGGATGGTAATGTTTAGGAGCGAATCGGTGTGTGTCTGAGTAAATAACAGTACTGTTGTACACGCGGCTTTTAATCTCGTCCATGATGCATTCTTGTTGGAGAAGTGAACGCAAACATCGACGATTGCACGTGATTGTGAAACTCATGCCGGGCGCGAGTCCTTTTGCGTTGTCCTTTCGCGCCGTGGTTGCTCCTGCCGCAGTAGCCTTTCCATGTTCCCATCTAAAAACGCTACGTTGGCATGTTTCATTCATGATTTTGTTCTCTCATTGTCAGCTCTCACGCCGGATCACTCTTTTTCTCTCTTACTCTCTTGCTTCACATCGTCTCTAACGCACACTCCCTCACTGCTTATGCAATTTTTGATTTCTTTGGCCCCAAAAAAGGCGAACACGCGCGCGGATACCACACGCAGTGTCAAACACACGAAACGGGCATGTAGGTTGCTGCGTGGAAAAACGGGAAATTCGCAGCAAACAAGCACAGGTTTGCAACATTTTCCGGGTGAATAAGTTTGCACCTGGATCTTACGCAGGTTTGATTAGCAAAAGCCACGCGAACAAAAGTGGCACAGAGCCATACGGTGGGGTTGCACTTATGACACATTTTTGTGCAACGAATCGCAGGCAGAGGCACATTGCATTCGAGGGAGAATAAGAGCAAGCGATTCCTTTGTCTCTCTCTCTCCCCCTATCCCATGCTCACACGTTGAGTGCGTTCGCGTGGTGTCTCGTGGTGATTTGTGCGTCTGCTGCGTCTAGTAGTATGCGTTTCGCGGATTCGCGGTGGGATTTTTCGTCTGTCACGTCATTTGGCAAAGTATCGCACTCGTCCGGTTTTTTTTTTGTTGCTATTGCCTGCTGCTCTGTACGCAATCGTGTACGCGTGTGTGTCGCTGTCGCTCGCACACACACAACCCAATCTGTCTGCAATCGCGGCCAGCCAGGCAGCCAGCAACTCCCTGTCTCACGCGAATGACCTAGAACGGAGGAAAATTCCATAGCACATGTGTAGGTGCACGCATACTTCCAACGCACGTCACATTACCCTTTTTAACGACGGTATGTTCGCGATTGAACGCAGCGCGCGATTCATTGTCCTTTATACGGTGCGTGAGCAGTGAGTTTTACGATGTTTCTGCCACCTTTCTCACTTTCCGCACCCGTGACACGTAAGCAAATGCTGCTATTACCTGGAGAGTGCGACCGGTCTTATTAAGACAGTTTTTAATCACAGTAACAGACCTATCTAAAGCACACACAATTTCGCGAACTTACACACATACACACACGCGCGCGTGCACCATGTTTCGTTCACTATTGCACTAACCGGATTTCACCACACGCAGAAAGATTCACTTTTCTTTTGGCAATACAATGATCGTGAACGTGAAGATATCCTTTTCTCTCTCACCCCGGTTATTACACACTATGTGAAGGTGTTTAATTTCTGTCACTAGACACCCCACGACGAACCAGCATCCAGTATTACCACACACACAAACTCCAGAGCCTACTGGGTGCTACTGCTGGATCGCGTAGTTGTGACTTATGCTTCAATTACCTCTTTTCGTAGGGTTTTTAATCTGCTGCACACAAGGAAAACGATCAAACTTGGCAATGGATCCTTGTTTGGCTTCTACTTCATCTTCACACGCAATTTCTATCATGAAAACAACGCACACAGTCACACGCGATTGTTAAAAAGGAAGAAGAGCAAATTACGCACACGTGCGAAGTAAAATGACAGCTGCCAGCCCTCTCTCCTGTGCCATCAATCCCTGCGTGCCTGTGACAAGTTCTCGTGAAACTACACCCTTTCGTGTTTTCTGATCTTCGAGGTCCCGGAATTTAAATATTTTTTATAATTTTCTATATGATAATACGTAATTTTGATAGTTCTCCTCCTTCCTCTGGGCTTGTCCGTGCTATGTGTCTGTGTGAATCATGTGCGGTAACTACGACGAACAGCTTTTGTCGTAAAAACCAAACGTAACTTTCTGGTTTCGAGCATTGAATTTTGTAAAGTGAATTTTAAAAAGTTCATGCGATTGTAATTGTAAAGTATGTGATTTCTGTTCAGCTGATTCTGATTTGCGCCTCAAAGGCACGGATTTTTTATGCTTTTGTTGAACTTCGCTATTGGACTTTACCCTCCACGATTGGTGCAGTCTCTTTCCGGTTTCTACTCAAAAACCTGGCAGACTGTCTTTGCTTTGCGATGATTATGCGTCTAACCGGTGTGTGCACGTGTGTGCGTGTATCTATGTTAAGATATCTTTGGGGCTGCGATTGTTCCGTAGGACCCCCAGTTTTTGGAAGATGACCAGATTGAACGGTTGCAGGTGATGAAGGTGAAAATGACACGGCGATAGTAGTCCACCGTGAAGGAGGCCTTCGTTTCTCGCCTTTACCTCTAGCCCAGTACATTGTACGGCGAAAAAAATGCACAAACTATCGCCATCTCTATCGCTCTTTGCGCCACTACCTTTGTCCTGATTCCTGTTTCCATGGCCCCCGATGAAAAACTATCTCTGAAAGATATACGTACGCGTTCTGTTCAGGAAGCTCTTCCGGGGAACTAATTTGGGGCCAGCAACGGCGCGGGACACACAATATTCAACAGACTTTTAATGTGGAGCTGCTGCACCACACCGTGTAACGTGGTGCGGATATGCTGATTTTTTTTATGCGCTTTGATTGTGTTGGTGCTGTCACCCGTGCAGAAACGTCAACAAGAACCGCTGGCGTTTACAGTGAAGGGTTGACTGCACTATACAAAATGTTCTTAGAGGAGTTTATGTTGTCTCTGAGTCGCAAATGGGAAATGAATGGGAAGTATTCATATGGATAAGGCATTAATAAAACACTAATATACTCATGGTCCAATGGAAATGAAAAAAATCATGCAACAACCCAAAACTAACCATTCGCGAGACAAGCTATTCGTCATGATCACCAGCTTAGAAATGTACATAAATTAATTAAGATAAATCTTTCAAGTCTTGATGTTGTCTACCGTTTATTTGTTTCGAACAATTTCTTTCAGCGCTGGAAAGCAAGGGGCATTTCAGTGTTTGTACTGCATCCTGGCAACATGGTTTCGTCTGCTCTTTCCCGTAACTGGTGGTTCTATAGGCTTCTTTTTGGGCTGGTTCGCCCATTCACTAAGTCGCTGGTGAGTTTCATCGAACATGTTCTCTTCGTCCAGTTTGTATGACTAATTTTAATCTTTTCTAGCAACAAGCTGCAAGCACAACAGTATACTGTGCGACTGCATATGAGCTAACCGGATTGACCGCGTTGTACTTTAACAACTGCTACGTCTGCGACCCGTCCGGAGCGTCCAAGAATGAGCAATTGCAGCAAAGTCTGTGGGAGTTAAGCGACAAAATGGTCCAGCGTGTGATGGGCGACCCCAAATGAACAGCGAACATACCAGCCGGGTAAGACTTCAAATACATCCCATTTATTGATCAACGAGACTGCAACTTGGTGTTTCGACTTACTAACACGAGATGACACACCCCTGTTCTAATCAAACGATGCAAGTAACATCATTGTAACGCGATAGAAACTCTAAATGCTAACATCCAAACAACTACAATTGTAACATAAATTAGGCTGCTTGAAAGGGGAGGAAGCTTTCATTATTTAAAAATCTGATACACGTCCCTTGCGCTCCCAGTCGCCATATCGGGTCGGTTCAGGCCCTCTGGGACCACCGATTTCACCCGTATTGGGATTCGTGTTGTTTGGCCATGCCTCCAACGGTTCCTTCTCCTGGTATGGGTGCTTGCCTACGATTTCGTCAAGCTTGCCGATGGGGGTTTTCTCGCGAAGTTTCTTCTGGAACTCCTCCATCCGCGGGCTTACCGGCTTATCTGGCGGAGGTTTGTTCGTTGAGAAGGACAAAGACGGAACTGTGAAGGGAATCGAAGTAGAAAATGGAACTATCAAGCATACGCAATGCGACACAATTACAAGAATGGCGAAATGGGTCGACCACCAGGGATGCGGATGCTGCGCGGTGCTGCTACTCTGTATGGTTTGCCGGTATTCTTACCAAAATTGACGACGTACACATGTCGAAACGAGGAGGAGAATTTATTCAATAAAACTTTCGATGTCATATCGACACTTAACGAATCGAGTTTCGTGTTTAGCAAATTATGTTTGTTGGATAATATCCAGAAGTGCAGCACACCACAAACACGACCTTTATTTTTTATTTTGAAAAAGAGGTACAAACACAACACAGTGACAGTTACGAACTGTCAAATCGGGCAAATTTATACCATTCGAACAGTTTGCTTCGGACGAATCAGTTCGCCTCCTTCAGATATCTGACGGTATGAATGTTGATTTCATATAAATCATTGCCCTTTAAAAGAAAAAATAAAATCAAACTAACTTGGTTATTTTATAAAAATAATGCAACATTTTGTGAAAATTCAATATTGATCACTTTGTATGTTGAAACCTTTCGAACATGTGTGAGAAACATTTCAAGTAAGGTTTAAATATTTTTTCGTATGCCGTCATAATAGCGTTAGTGAAGATGATATGCCGATTGCATATCTTTAGGCGCATGCGAAACCGAACATCAACGTTTTGTAGAAATCATTACAACAATTTAAATAAAAATCCAAAATGAAAAACATACGCTACGATATCGACAAGCGCTACTTTTGATTCTAATCGATCTTGCATGTTCCATCAACAAAAAATAAATTTTCCGTTCATTTTCGGTTCCTCGAGGAACCTCAACCGAAAGATCTTTAACAAGCCTGTCACTCGTGTTCTCTGTGAACCTTTTGAGAACATTTGATAGCATTCTCGATCGGATGGCAACGCAAATGAAATCACTGGTGAAGAGTGAGCATTGATTTATCCATCTCCGGTAATGTTTCGGTGGCAGCCGATGTTTAATTTCTCCTGGTTGTGGAAGATGTGTTTTCCATGTCATACAGACACTGAGCTTAAAATAGAATCGACCTACGGGAACTGCCACATCACGTCAACACATTCGAGCCGAGACCAAGGGGAAGCCGATCTCGTTTGGATTCCAGCCATATGCACCATCCACGGCAGAATGAACGCTATAATCACTTTTTGATGCATACTGAGCAAGTGCAGTTTTTTCCAGCGTGTTTAGGGTGAAAGCGCTGATGGTGCGGAGGGAGTAAGTATTTATTTTCGAGGGCCTTACGTGAAGTCGAACTCGTGCCCGAACAGTTGTTGAAATTAATAGACCTTTCAGTGCTTTAATTAGCTCGTAAAGTAGTACCACTTAGTGGATGCACCAAGACTACCAATTTAGGTACAAACGGGTACAAATTTTAATTTAAACATACTCCGTAAGTGTTCTACCAATTGATGATCGAAGTTAGTGACAGCTTAAAGGTGCTCAGGATCGATTTCGGCATCAACAGGTGCGCGTTCCATTTGTACATGTTCGGCCGTTTCGCGCTTTGGAACGCTTTGGAAAATAAGTATTATTAACCTTCTACAAAAGGTCGAATGGTTCAATCGACGAAAAACAAAAAATAATCTCGCACATCACTCGAACGTTCTTGGTCAAAGCAGGCGTGGGTAGAGAACACACACACATGTCATAGCGTCCCAAATTTGCTGGGATGAAAATATTTTCCCCCGCGAGTACAACGAATGGTAACGAAAAAAATGCATCTTTCCCACTCAACCTCATTCGTCCCCGCTGTTCGGGTATTGCAATTTCCTTTGGCAAAATTGCACAAGACCTGCACCAATCCGTGCGTGTGTGTGTGTGCGTCCGTTCTCCTGTTGCTCCCTCACCCCGTTGTTGAATCGTGAATCGTTCAAAAATCTGTGCAAAATGTTTTATTTTCATGCACACACGGCTAGCAAAAACACCGACCCCCCCCCCCCTCCTCCTCTGCCCTCCCCCAACGATGAGTGCTAGCAATAAAAAAGTACAGAAATATGAAAAATTGTGTACAAAATGAAATACACAAACACGATAGGGGCACGGTGGCCAGCGCATTGCGGGTTTGGTAGGTAGTTGGACGAAAAGCATGAAGCGGCTTTAAAAAAGGTATTTATAAATAAAACCGTTCACCGTTCGTTCGAATCGCGTCCGGTGTGTTCGCTGCAGGTTTTACTCGGCTGCCTACTACGTGTCCCCGCAGTCCCTGTGTGTACTATTTTCACGACTCCCACACACGCACACACAAACACTAACGCAACCGCAATCGGAAAATGTACGATCTCAATGACCTATTCAAGATTCTTCGCCATCGCGCCTACGGTTTCCGTCACCATCCGCTCAACGAACGACGAACGAGGGTTTCCGAGGGTTTAGCGCCGTCGTAGTGCGATTTGCGCATGGGCACGACCTGCTCGTCTCTACCGCGCATGTGGTGGCGGCTTTGGACGGGCGGTAGGTGAACGAATTTTCCCGCAAAGGTGCAGTCCGACGGCAAGATGACTGATTTTTGGCTGCAACTTTCCTAGCGTTGCTTTTGGTGGTTCCCTACCACGGGGCCACCACGGATAGCAAGACGCTTAGATGCGGACTCTCCAAAATTCTTATACCTCCTTTGGGGAGATTAGGATATATGGCGCTACGTACAACCGAAACCAGAGCACTTCCACCAACCTTTCCCAAATTAGATAATGACTAAAAGCGGGCAATACTTTTAAGCATGATTTGCGTGCTTCTGTTCCGACGCAGACCTCCACTTGAGGCGGAGGGTTCTCCGTGGCGGCAAGTTTCTTTGGGGCCAGCCAACAATCTCCGGGCCCGGTGGACATGAGCAATGGCCGACATTCCAGCGGCGAACGTAGTCTTCTGGTGGAGATGCTGGGGATTTAAAAATAGCATGTCCACACATGCACCCATACTGTGGAAAGCCTCCGAGGGAGGCAGCTTAGGCCAACGGGTCGCTCTCACTGGCTCTGTCTAACTCCAGGGGACGGCGCTACCACGTAACGCGTTAGTTTGCGCATGACGAACATCAAGATTTCGTCATAAAAAGGTCCATGATCTGTGGGTTCTGAGAGAGAGAGAGAGAGAGAGAGAGAGAGAGAGAGAGAGAGAGAGAGAGATAGGGAGTACAGGGAAGGGTAGGTTTAGTAATGGTGGTCTAGGTTTAAAATTAGTTCGACAGCAAGGCGCGACAACGGTTTTGACCAACACGAACAGGCCTTTCGGGAGCTACGGAGGAGCACCAAAGGCAGACAGACAGACAGACAGCAGCGTGTGTGTGTGTGTGTGGAAAACATCTGCTGTTTGTGGAACATTTGGACGATGGTCCAAAATCCCAAAATGGTCCCGCCGAGTGGACGCTGCTGGATTGCGAGAATTGCGGAGTTATTTATCAGAAATTTTAAGTATGTAACATTTGCACATATTGACTCATACGATTCGTTCGATTTTGGAAATAAATTCGAACGGTACAAATCCGCTGCCCTTCTGTATACATATTATGAAACGTCATTATCCGTACCAGGGACGGATGGAAAGGAAGCAGATTTTTAGAAAGCTGTGTTTTTTTTGTGTATGTGTGTCGTAAACAAATGCGAAAACTATTTTCCTGTTGAGCACCGATTGCTCTAGCCGAAGACAAAAACAATTTGCATTTTTGTCATAAATCTAACTACCCAAGCCAAGCAGAGGACGAAAGCGCGCGCGCCCGCCCGCCCGCCTTGTGTTGTGGGCGTCGTCCTAGCGCACAGGATTCCAGACTTCCAGTCCATCCCAGGACACCGCACATCTGGAAGGTTTCAGATTCAGAGTCAAGGCAAATCGCAAGCGCACTTTTTTGACGACGGATCAGTGCAGCGCCGTAGAAAGTAAAACGAAAAAAAAAAAATAGGACACAGCAGCCTTTCCATGGGCTGCTGCGATCCTTTCGGGAGACGCGACTGGGAAGATGAAAAAACAAATGCAATTACGAAACACATGGCAAACCGATGTACTGTAGCTGAGATGTGCAACGTCTCGAGATGGTCTGACCGTGGACAGTTTTTCGAAAAAGTTAATGCCTTGCCGTTCTAACGAGAAACAGTTGCAGCATTATCTCGCTAGCGATCGTTTTTTCTAGGAGCAAACCCCGAATTATGCAACCATTGCGAGGGAAAGCAAACATAACCGCCCGTGCGGAAGCGGACGTCGGACGACCGCTTATGTAACAGCATGCCGATCGTTTCCAATAAAACCGCATGATTTATGGGCATCGAAAATCAAAATAAAGGCAAACAGCTCAACCACCTTCGGAATCGATTTCCGATCGACAAGAAATGTCCGGTTTCATACAGTACACATCGCACGTCCTTTGGCATCGAACCGTAACCTCAGCTCCGGTGCTTCGGGATGAGTAAAATATGAATTCGGTAAACCCGTCAATCAAACGTACCGCATAGAATGGACCACCACCGCACCATTTTGGAACGGGTAGTGCGCGAAGAAGTAGAAGCGGACCGTAGTGTACGCGAACGTAGTGGTAAAACAACAACCGCTGCACAGATTGAACGTACACGGACGACGCGTCTGCGCATCGCCGACGCCTTCGTGGAGGAGCATTTCGGTTCAATAAAACTAACCCTAAAAAACTTCATTATTTAACAAGCACAACACCCCCCTGCAAGAGGAGCACATGGGGTGTTGTGGGCTGCTGCCGTGCGGATCCCGCTCCGACGCAGAGAACCAGAGATAAAAGTGCAAAAAAAACAGCCATCGACGATGTGAAAGAAAAGAACAGCAAACTAGTGTCAGTGAGCGAGAGGGAGAGAGAGAGAGAAAGAGAGAGAGAGAGAGAGCGGGCACGTTGTGCGCAGGACAGGGCGGCTTTGCTGGTGGCATGTGTGCGCGTCAGAAGCAGGGGAGGGAGGGTGAAAAGGGCTTGAGGGGGAAACCATCCTTTTGCTGGCTTACTCACACAGCCTACTCACACACGGCGGCGAACGTTTGCGATCGTTCGCCGACCAACGGACCTGACTGAGCTTAGTGGTGGCCATTTATAGATCTTCGTCCTCGGGAGGTCTTTCCGCTGCCGGGGCGCTCGCGCGCGTGTGTGTGTGTGTTTGTGTTCCCGGGTGTGCGAGCGGCTCATCTTGGGAGCAATAGTCAATGCATCCAGTGCATTCTGCGTTCAGTTGTCGATCGGAGCGGCTCGCATCTCTCGTGTGTTCTCGTCGTCCTCGCGACCCGCGACTGTGCTGTTTGTGTCGGTTCACTACGCTATTCCGGTGAAAAGTACACATTCAAACGAATCTTGTACCCGTATCCGTACCCATCTTTGAAACCGAAGAACCGCGTGCTCCCGAACTCTTGCTACCCTGGTGTCTGGTTCCTGGAACAAAAGTGCCTGTTTTAGAGCAGCAGAACCTGTGATTACTGAAATATGTTTTCAAAATTCTAACCCATGTGTACTCTTGTTTGTGCAGTGCCAAAATGGTTGCAAAGCAGATGTAGGAAACGGACGTAGGAAACGTCCGAGCGTGTATTGGTAGTCCGTACTTCATCTCAACTTCTCGGGAAGAATGTGTTTTTTCAGTACACCGCCCAAATGAAAGCATCTGCGCATTTCGCATTTCGGTACCACACCACCATATATGGAGAAGGAGCTTCGTTTTGCTTTTGCCAAACGCGTGAGTATGCATTCGATGCCTACTTTGCTTTTTTTCAATAAGTTTTTTATGACGTCGCCTGCTACGCACAGGATGCAGCATCTTCTTTACCAGACAAACGCTAGATATTAAACTTCAGTGCAATAGGAAGGATGCACGCCATGTGTGAAATTTCCATGTATTCCCATTTCATGACTTCCTTCGGGGAAAGAACAGAAATGCAAAGCGCACTGGAGGAAGAGAAAAACGGCGATTTCGAGCTTCGTTTTGTTTCCTCGTTCGGTATGACAAACACGTGATCACCAGACGTGATAGTGTGTCGTGGGTAATGGCGAACGGATCGCGGGTGACAAAGCAGAGCCTAGGGAAGTATGCACTGTTCTTGCGCGTCACGCTCCTTGCGCACGGCAGCGGCCATCGTAAAGAAGGTTACATTATATTTCCCACAGGAAGGAAGATCCCGCGCTAGTGTGATGTAACGATCCAACAACGTCGGAGCTGCGAAAGTTCCATGCTTCCTTGCATTCAATAGTGTATTCGAAAGACCTATGGAATGTAAAGAAGTATGGAGCGCTCGAGCTAGTTCAACGGAAAAATCGGCACCAGAAGGCTACATGGGATGGATTTTGAGAACGGATCCGCGAAGTTAAGCAACAACGAAACTATTCCGCATTCACCAGGAGCATATAAATGACAGCGGCGGCACGTTCTGCAGCGAACTATACTCGTGAGGATATGCTATATTTAGACCTGGTGGTACCGGCTGCGGGCAGCTTTCTGCCCAGTGACCGGATGGTGAATGCAGCAGCCAGTACTTGTTGGTCCAACGAACCGTATCGAAGAAGATGGTGGTATGGTAAAAATATCCCTCAGCACCATTGTAGCGCAGCAGCACGCACACCAAACGGCACCGGTGCTCGTAGGATTCGCCGCGTACGATGCGCTTGCGTGATACAAATCGTAATGTTGAATAAGTCGAGCATCACTTCCACTCTCCCAATACACCAACTCTCGGTTGTTATTCGCAGTTATTTATAGAAAACTAGGCACACACAAACATTTGTCGCTTTTGCGCAAAATCCGCGCTTTTTAAACATGTCGTTTCCAATCGGGTCCTGCGTTCGTTGAAAGGTATGATACTAGCAGTGGAATGAATCATATAATAGTAAATATATTTATATATAAAATAAAATACGCTCTTTTGTAAGATTTTACCATACGTGTGTGCCTAACGGAATGTGCGGTCAATGCGAAAAAATAAAAGGAAATCGTGTACAATCCATTTACATAACTCCCGAAGCTTATTTTATTATGCTTTTTTTTTGTACATGCCTTATAGTCGATACAGTTCCTCCGTTCTCCGGAGAATTTATTTACGTAGTGTTTTAACTAAGCGCGAGTGAAAGAAATCCGTTCCAATTCGGTCAACGATTCCCAGCAGCCGTTTCCACATTGTTCTCTTTAGTTGGTTCGTAAGAGCTTTTCCATTTCTTTCCGCTTCTTCTCTATCAGCATCCTGCCGTTGGTCTTCAGGGTTGTGTAGTTTGTTTGAAACCTCATCTTGAGTGTCGCCATTATGAGGTTGACGAATTCTTCGCACTAAAACGATACGATAGTTTGGCGTTCTGGATCTTGCCTTTATACTTATTCCTTTTGCTTGCAGTCTTACCGTTAGGTTAGCTTCCGGTCGACCATATTTGACGAACGGACACTGTGGGGCATGCTTGCGGTGCTCACTCCACGGATCGTCCGATTCCTCCCACCCATCGAGCTCTTTGCCACAAACGAAACAGGCGGCTATGTCAATTTCGGTGTCTGTTCCATGCCAATAGAAACCTGCCTCTGCCATCTAAAACATTATTGAGGCAAACTGATCAGTAAATGGTGTTGACGAACCGCTTGGAAAGATGCATCATTCGACTTTTGCTCGCATGATGCTCTTCTACAAAAGCAGATTGTTTACCTTCTGTACGCTACATTGTTTTTCTTCCGAAAATGGCCAATGTTTGAAACTTTTTTCCCGGTCTTCTTGAAATATGTATACTTTGGCGTTATTTGATGTGGATTCCATTATAATAATCCTGAATTAAATCACAAAAATTGAAAATAAACTGAAAAAATGTAACCGCAAAACGAACAACAGCCGCGCGAGTCAACGTTTTTCATAAACACAACAGTTTGACAGAAACCGACGTTTGAAAGCCGTTTCAAATGATCAAAATACCCGGCGAAAATTATATGCCTTACCAAGTATCAAGGTATGTATAAGAATTATGCCAAGTGTGATTTACATACCGTGTGAATAATACATTGAGTTGGAGATGTATTTTAAACCCCATAAAATTACAAATGAAGAGTAATTAATTAAATTCTAAGTTTGTTTTTAAATCTTGGCGAAATATTTTGGCAACAAATGGACGTTTGTTAGAAGTTTGGAATTTTGGCACCTCTTTCGCGCGCCACGCCACTTCACTATGGATCTTAGGGCCGTTTCGAGGTCAAATTCGGCTCCCGGCTTTAACATGCAGTGAGCAGTGGCTGGGAGGACTGCGCCAAATTGTGTAGTGATTGAAAAACGAATTCGTGAGTTAGCATAAACAGATTTCTTTGGAGGGTATCTAATTTTGATTTCAAAAATTGAGCTGCATGCTCCGTTTCTTCAAACAACCGCAAAATCTTTTTTTATGAATCTGAAAATACAACTCTGAATATATGCGCACGTTTAATAAACACTTATTGATAAAATAAATTTATTTTAATCATTATGCAGCACAATCAAAACAAACCGATAAATATGTAAACTAATGATTTTCATCGTGATATTTGAAAAAGTCAGCGCCAAAAACATCGACCTTTGACAGTGACGTTTAGCGACGCCAGCGCCAGATGTGGTACGTTTTCGAACTAATGATCGCCGAGACCTAATGTGGACTTATACCTACAATTGTGTGTGTTGTAATTTTTGCAACATAAAAAAGCAACATCACAAGGACAAACGTGAAAAACAGGCAATCCTTGCGAGAGAGCGTAACGAATCCTGCCGCCATCACGTCCGGAGGATTCCTGCCCAGTGTTCTCCCTCGGTGCGTGGAAGTTCGCGGATACGTCGACGTCAAGTCGCGCTCGAAATTCCTACTGTGATCGATCCCAGATTTCATGCCACTGACAACGGAGTAATTACGCCTCTGGATTGTGTTTTCTCTCCCGAGGAGGGCTCGACCGAAACATAAAAACACACCGAAGGTACAAAGTAACGATCTCGTATCTTCCTGCTGGAAGCAAATTTCGGCGGAAAATCGTTGGATGTGAGCAAGTGCAATCAGCTGCTGGTAATTCCAGAAGTGTAAGTAGTAAGGTTTCTTAACGTTGAGGGAGGTACAACGAGGTGTGTGTATGTGACGATTAGGGGGTGGGTGGGCGTTCGTCATAATACTGCTGACTCCATATTGCTAGGCTTCCCCAACTGCTGGCTACCAGGAAGTGTTTTCCTGATTGAATTACTCATGTCGATAAAATCGTTATTTCTCTACGGCCTTGAAGAAAGTCACGCTGAGTTGAGTCAGTTTGGAGTGGGAAAAAAATGTGAAACTGCATCAGGAAATGATGCTCTCCGTGAGTAGAAAGTTGCAATTAAGACCGCCAGACGTATGATACGATGATGATACAGGAACTTAAACGGCCACCCACAGCTGCCTCTTTGGGACGGCGTGTGGAGATATCACTATCGCCTCTGAGTTGGTTTGATCATTAGAAAATTGAATTGCTTTGTTTTGCAAACTCTTATCTCGGTGCGTTGTGTGCTGTCAAAATTTTACACGAATTTTCTCACTCACCAGATTTCTCAATGGTACGAGCGATTTAGCTGCGGAAATAGTTATTAAGCAGCAGCGCGGAGAACGAAACCGACCTGCTGCATTAAATTGTCCATGTTAAAGTGAATTTCACAGTAGAGAATTGTTTACATAGCCTACGTTTGCACTCATTTCTCAAAGCGACAGCTAAACAACATCACATACAATGGACGTCTTATCAGCGAATGCTAATTTGCTATGGAACGGATGTAAGAATGGTGTGTTGATATGGAACAATTTTCCGTTCTATACTGACTGAAATCGCGTATTGACTTCGTGTGGCAACACCATGCTGCAGAATATTCCCACCGGTTGAATAGTGCGCTTCATATATCCGTTCTACGTACATTTCCTTACCTTTTGAGTGGTTGGTTATAGGGGATGATGCCTCTGCTTACTACGATGTCGCAAAAGCTATACGATGGTTTCGACAAGACTTATGAAAAAAGTATTTCATAAAACTGCACTGTAATGTTGATTAATAAAATTTACACTCTCACCTGTTGCAGTATTCATCAT
Organism: Anopheles farauti; assembly: GCA_000473445.2. Taxonomy (NCBI): domain Eukaryota; kingdom Metazoa; phylum Arthropoda; class Insecta; order Diptera; family Culicidae; genus Anopheles; species Anopheles farauti. The sequence goes on along the minus strand of KI915043.1, from coordinate 11,477,174 downwards.
GTCGGCCGGACCGTATAATTATTCGTATATCTTCAAGTACATCATCATCGGTGATATGGGTGTGGGCAAAAGCTGCCTGTTGCATCAGTTCACAGAGAAGAAATGTGAGTATATGATGCCCGAATTCATCATGTATTTGATCCAACCGAATCCATGACATTTTGTTGATCGTTTTAGTTATGGCCAGCTGTCCGCATACCATCGGTGTTGAGTTCGGAACGCGCATCATCGAGGTTGACAAACAGAAAATTAAGCTACAAATATGGGACACGGCCGGACAGGAACGGTTCCGGGCGGTAACACGCTCGTACTATCGCGGCGCTGCCGGAGCGCTGATGGTGTACGACATCACCCGACGGTACGTGGTTTACTGAACTCGTGTTTGAGGATGGTGTTTCATGTGCAATATCTCGTCTGGTGTCTTCCTACAGATCAACCTATAACCATCTGTCCAGCTGGCTGACGGACACACGCAATCTAACGAATCCCAGTACTGTGATATTTCTCATCGGCAACAAGTCCGACCTGGAAAGTACCCGCGAGGTGACGTACGAGGAGGCGAAGAACTTTGCCGACGAGCATGGTTTGCTATTTGCGGAAGCTAGTGCAATGACGTAAGTATAGGCGTCATTTGATAGGATGATAAACTAAGCGGTCATTTTCTCTTTGTGCACGCAGTGGTCAAAATGTGGAGGAAGCATTCCTTGAAACCGCCCGGAAGATCTACCAAAGCATCAAGGACGGCCGGCTCGATCTGAACTCGTCCGAGACGGGCGTCCAGCATAAGCCGGCCCAACCCGGTCGAACGACACTGAGCAACGATGCGCAAACGAACAAGGAGAACTGTTTCTGCTAAGGATACTCGATTCCATCGGTATTAGTGTGATGAACAAAGAATATGACAGAACGATCGTCAAATCGCAGCTAGAAGTTGCGAAAATCAGTGGCAAACATTTTAGTTTGAAGCAAACTACAAAATGCGGATTGGCGGATAATCGAAGAGAACGATAAAAATGTTTGTTGATTGGTTCTCGTGAATCGATTTTATGTTGATTCTTCATACCATTGCTACCAATGTGCGACATAACCACAACCCAAAACACCAGCAAGTAACATTCGAATTGGGAACACTTTTTCCGACTATTATCTTGTAATGCTTTTGTTAAGTTAATTTCTGTTTGTTATATTAGTTCGAGGTGTGTGCCGCACAGCAGTACCGATTTTACGTGATCATAAAGAAAGTATACCCTATTTGTTGGATTTTGTTATACTTGCTCCCGGCAAGCAGTGTATTTTATGTGGCAGTATTGCTACGTTCGCAATTATGTTTTTAATTGTATACAAGAAACAAAAACAAACAACAGAATCATCTAGTGATTGCAGCAACCTAACCATAGCCGTATCAAATGAATTGTGAAACCTTCAGCGTATGATTGTTAATAATAAGATAATCTTTGTATCTTTGCGAGAGGGATGATGAGACCGACCGAGTTGAATTCGTGTTTGGATGAAATATATGCAAAGTTACTTTTGCACTATAGTATGTATTTTTAACCTAACATCATCATCACATAGTGGAAGAGTGGAAGGGGTGCAACGGGGATCGGGTGGTGATGCTGTATGAAACCACTCTTAGTTACTCTACTATCTTAACGAGCCTCTCTCTCTCTCTATCTCCGAGGTGAAGTGAAATCTCAATGTTTTTGAGTACAAACATTAAAACGAAAACAATTCAATCATACATATTACGGTTCCTGGTTGATGGGGCAGAACAAATGTTTCGAACAAACAAAACTAGAGCAAAAAACTTATATTCCACTAATCGTTCGGAAGAGCGAGTGTTTCTTCCTTTTACGTTAGAGCCTAATTAATAAAACGTTTCACTTGCAAATAAAGCCCGCAGCGAAACTAGTGCTTGCAGTGCAAAGTTTGCAAAGTGCAAAAATTAATCTTGGATAAAATCAGTCTTAAACAAACTAATTTTGCAACCGTGGGGAAGGACAATGGGTTTTGGATCACGAAAAATGGGGAATCAAATTAATCACATTTCCTTTCCGATACTAACGTGTAGAGTAACCGCAAGAGAAGATGGGAAACGAGAGAAGTAGTTGCATTGAAACGATAAAGGTAAAAGACAAAACAAATACTATTACCACCTTCCCCCTACATTAGTAGCTGGATGATCGTAGACAGTATGAAAAGCAGTTAGTATAGTAGACTAATATGGAAACCGAAAGCCGACTGGTCCGTACAGTTATCGGCGATCAATCAATATAGAGAATGCTATCGTCGATGGTTGAAAAATTAAAAAAATATTTATAGGCTTCATTAAATTCGTTTTTGGAAAGAAATTTCAATTTTCAGATGCTTTCAAGAACTCGTTAATTTGTTCAGAAATAATGTTTTATTGCAATTCTTCACGTGCATTATACCGGGTAGATGAGAAATATGCCCTTCTTGTCTATATAGATTTTGTATATCAATCAGTATATAATCTCTGCGTACGGTGAGGAATACTAAGAGAAAAAAGTTTAATACTTTCCTCCTCAGCTTGCTAGAGATGGAGATGCTTCGGAACGAAACAAAAATGATCTTCTCGCACACCACCCGGTTAACTTTCAGTTCAAACGAGTAAGACACGTTCATCTAAATTGTAATTGCTACGTATTGTTGTTAAATACAGTGCCTTTTGTTCCACATGAACTCCCGCAAACGGAATGTAAATGGGTTGTCATCTCACCACGAAGAGGAACAAATATTTTTTGTTTCGTATCCCATAGTAGTTGATCCGGTATGCATTGTATATGGGCTAATTTTTATTTCTGTTCTGTTGCACCAGGAACGATCGAGTTAAAAGTGATAGGCGATTTGTTTTTGTGCACGCAGATAAAGTCGTTAATTACTGGTTAAATGGAGAGTAAAGTATGTGTGTCTTTTCTGTTCGGTATAATAATTTCGCCATACAGTTTGATTAGATTAGATGCTTTCGAAAGATGCGTGACTGAGCAATATCAACACACACACACACACAAACTACCAAGAAATTAAAAACAGTGCAATAGTTTAAAATAGTTCACGTCCCATTCTGCACCGCACGGGCAATCGCAGTTTCAACCAGATGCAGATTCAATGTGGTGTTGTAATACTTTCCAGCGCACTCCGCCCAAATTGATTGTTCACTACACTATCCAACAACTAGCCAACAATAACACACGGAATGTCCTTTTTCTTCTAGCTTTTCTATCACACACTTTCACGCGTACTAGTATTTTTTCGTTACTAGGTTCCTAAGATGCTGAACGAAAGTCCTTCAAAAACGATAGTGTTGACGGCATCAGATGAGATATAACAAGTAAGGAAAAGAGACGCATAATGTTTTACCGCAGTAGCCAAAGCCCTCTTCGTGCGCATTTTTGTATCAGCGTTCAGGGCGTTTGTTGGATTTTCGATTTCCTATCATTCATGATTTTCCATTTATCCGCGGGGACAGCGAAAGCAGAAGAGTGCTCGAGTACAATTGGATGTGATCTATCTATATCTACAGACTAAATAGGCTTCTGTGTCTACTTTCTTCGGGAGGGTGAGTAATATCTTAACATCGTTAGCTTTTTTCTACGCTTTGTAAATAGCTCTTGACGCATGAGCGCATTTCCGGGGTCGGTGCAAATCTCTATACTTTCTCACATCTAATCTTTTCATAGTACATTCTTTAAATTAGCTCTAACCTTTGCTTTGTTTCTTTATTAGTTTTTGGTATAACCATTGCTTTCTCTTGAATTTGAGAACGTTTTCGGTGGATGTAGCGAGTGTGTAGCGTTCAGCTTATAAGAAGATTTGTTTGCTGCTTTAACATACGGAGCGATTGCGTTCGCCCGTCTAATTGCGTGCAGATTGCAGAAGCTGCCTGGTGCTTACGACGCTGTTGGAATTTATGCTTTTCTTAATGCCATACTGTTTTCTTTACCAAAGTTCCGTGGGCACTTCTTTCAGGAACCCCCTTCAGCAATAATCTAACTGAAATCTGTCGATAAAAACACTTTAATTAATAATTCTTATCCAAATGCCTGTTATACTTTAGTCATTGCACGCTTTTTTTTATCTATAATTAAAATATCACGATATCCATTCCGTTAGCGGCAAATGTTACCCTCAACCATAAAAAATTATAATCCATTCAGAAATGAGGAGTAAAATGGAACTTGAAAGAGCTGCAACAGAGCACGTGGCATTGTTGTAGTGTACCGGAATAGGTAATCGTAAATGCCAACATCTAAAGATTGCCCATCGGTAAACCGTGGATGCCTATTTGCTTACATTCAGTCGTTTTTTTTTTTTAATCCGAGAGATCTGGAATCGATAGTCGTCTCCTTCGGTATAGTGGTATAGTGATATAGTGGTGTTTAATTGCTATTGAAACTGGCCCTTCATATAACCTGCTTAATCAAACGGATAATAAAAACAAATAGGCAGCAATCAAATCACAAAACCAAATAGTTGATACCTCCTTCTGTTTAAAGCCTAAACCATGTTTTTCCAATGCAAATCTCGCTGTTACTTGAGTGTAAATAAGTCTTGACAACACTACCAAACTAAGAGGTATATATAAAAAAGGAACACAAATCATTCATACGAACTAAGCAAGAGCGCATTCACCCAAACTAACCATACTACGTGACGAGTGTTAAATCTCCGCTAGTATTTCGTCGCGCTGATCCAACCTCAGGTGCGGACGCTTTACGGGCGAGTACATCGGACATCCCCGCACCCGTACTCAGTCCGTGGAAGCTGTTGGCCATCAGTGAAACGGACCCGGCCGACGCTTTCAGCTGCTGCTGGTACATTCGCCGGTACTCGGCGTACATCTGGCGGGCCTGATTGAGCACGCGCGTTACGTTATGCTTTCGGACCATCTTGTCGAAGTGCATCGCCATCTCGTTGTAATCCATGCCCGTCTTCATGATGTAGTCCCGGTGCTGTAGCAGTATCGTGAGACAGAGGAACATCAGGAATGGATTGCCACCACCGAACTCTTGCGGTGGTGGTAACACACCGGCCACTTTCATTGCGTTTGTGGGTGCGTTAGCATCGTTGCCGCTTCCGGATACACTTCCCTCGAGCAACGCAGTACTCGCCTCCAGTGGAAGCGTTGGAAGTGAGGAGATTATAGTTGGTGAAGCCAACAGCTCCACATCCGGTTGTGTACGGGTAGCATGGATAACACCGGCTTCCGTTGCCTCTTCCAACATCTCACCATCGACCATCTGCAGTACGACCGTCGCTGCCGCCGGTGTTGGTCGATTGTCGATCGCATTCGAGGCGGCATCGAAGAACGGATTATTTGGGTGAAACTTAAACTTTACCGCAGCAGGCGAACGGGACAGTGGCGAATCATCGGACGAGTCGGAGGAATCGGGTAGTATCATCGAATTGCGAGCGGATCCAGGCACCGAACGGTCCCCATTCTTACGCACCAGTCGGATCGGTGTGACGGACTTCTTACCCAGTCCCGTTTCCTCGATAATTTCACCATCGTATTCGAGCTCGGGATGTTCGTCCGGGGTGGTGGCGGTGCGTTGCTGGATCTGTGTTACCTCCCCGGTACCCGCCCCACCCGATGCCGGACTTCCAACCCCATTCCCGTCACCACCGTCGCGGTCATCGTCGTCGTCGTCGTCGCACTCCTGATGCAGTGGGTTTTCCCACACAAACACATCGCTGTTGGTTGCGTTCGCACTGGACGTGCTGATACGTTTGCTGTCGCGTGGTTCGCTCACGTTCGTGCCCGTTCGACGCCGGCCCGGTTTCTCGCGATAGCGCACCACCACGTCGCTGGAACCGGCGGCCACCGCGGCGGCGACAACGACGTCTCCCTCCGGCGAACGATCACAGATTTCTTCGATCGCTTCAATTTCCATCGTGCGTTGGCAGGGACTTCCCCCGTTATTGTCTAGCTTGCTGTATCCGGTGGCGTCAACCTGTGGTCCACCAACCGAATCTCCACTCTCGGGGGGCGTTTCCAGATCGAGACAGCTGTTGAGCGTGTAAAACCGCTGCTGTTTGCTGTGAAAATCACTCCCGAAAACGTGCCGATCGAGATTCTCTAGCTCTAGGCGCAATTCCCGCGTCATCGAGGTGGTCATGGGGAAGTATTCCTGCGAATCATCCGGACTACTGCCATCGCCAACCGTGGGTGGAGGAGCAGCAGCAGCTGCTGCACCGGCGCCTCCCACTAGTAGCTCAGCCGGCCGTAGAGCTACCTCCTCCCGACGGACGGGTACGGGATGTACCGGCGATACGGATGCTGAACTATCGTCCACAATGAAACTACTGTTGTCGCTTGACCGCGAAAGGGCTGCCGTCGTCGTTGCAACCGAGTCGAGCCCGACACCAACACTCGTCGCGGACGAATCGGAATCATCGAACGACGATTTGGTCAGCTTTATCACGGGCTTCGGTTTCAGCTCGTTGTACTCGATCGTGTCCGTCGAATCGTCCCGCGCACTGCTCGCCGTCGAATCCATCGAGCAGCTGTTGTTATTATTGTTTACACTACTGGCCGCTGCATTCGTGAGCATCTTTTTCGTCACCAACCGATCGCTGATGCGGCTCTTGTTCATGGTGGCAAAGCTGAGAAATTCGTTGAAATTTTTCACCAACTTCGGTTTGCTTCTTTCGCCGACCGTTTCCGAGGGTGAGGGTTTATCCAGCGTGGCAAAGATGCCCTTCCGACCGGCGGCTAGCTTTTCTTTTAGGTCGTGAAAATGTCCCACATTGCTGGTGGATCCATTTCCAACACCACCACCCCCACCACTGCCAGATCCAGTCGTGGCGGCGTTGGAGGTGAAGTGTTTCTTGTGATTGCTGAGCTGGCGAGCGAGCATCTTGCCCGTTGCTGCCGACGTGGAGAAGAGGCTACGACTTCGCCCGATGATGGGAGAACTTCGTACACTGCTCGCCGCACTGCTACTGTTCGTACCGGGCGTCACTGAATCGCCCGGTAATTCGGCAACCCCTGGTTGTGTTCCCGATGGTGGCGACGGTGGTCGTTGTGGTTCCTGCACCATCGAAACACTCTCCATCGATCCGTCGATGAATGGATTCGTTTTGCTAGCCGTCTTACCGTGATGCTGCATCGGTTGATGTTGCGGCGAATGGAACACACTGTCGTCGATGTCAGTCGCATTGTCCTCTTCGTCCTGCAGTTGCCCCATCTCGAACGCTTCTTGGATGTTATCGTCATCACCGACACTTCGGACGATTTTCCTCTGCTTCACGAGCGCAATCTTTGCCTCGTCCAGGCTCTGGTGCACCTTCTGCACCGCACCCACCTTGGTGGAGTAGATATTTTCGCGCGTTATATTCTCATCGAGACTGAGATTGAAGCGTCGCGATGCATCCAACCGTCCACCGTGTCGGCTGTATCGGCTCGATTGATTCGTGGGCGGATTCGTCGACGTGCAGCAGGAAGAACTAAGCGACAGTGCGGAACTTTGACGCCTCAATGCACACACTTTCGTGTAGGGGTTTTCTCTCGGTGTTCTCAGCATCATCACCGCCGCCGGACTTTGGCTGGCCGGTGGGTGGACGCTTTCATCCGGTGGTGGTGGAGGCTCATATTCCCGCTCGTACAATGCGAGCTCACCGGCCAGTGCCATCGGTGGCAGGGAGCTCCACAGCACCTCAAGCATGCGCAGCGCATCGTCGAACGCAAACTCACGCTTCATTTCGAGCAGAAGCCAACGGTAGCAAAACAGCAGATCGTCCGCTTGGTGGTGTTTTAGGTAGGCGAAAAAGTCCGGATCATAGTACTGCAGCGCCTCGGAGAGGTGAGCGAATTTGAGTGTCATCGCGATACCGTCCAGCATGAAGTTACAGTTGAGCCGCTCCATGATGGCGCAGAAGCAGATGTACGCGTGTGCCTCATCGCCCATGGTGACTAGTAGCGGCGAGGCAATATCCGACATGCCCTGGCAGTAGCTGACCGCGGGATGGTTCAGTGCGTACGTTGTCAGAACGTTGAAAAGGGCCGCAATGTTCTGATTGTCGTCACTGCCGGCGTAGAACGGGTGGAGACGATCCGTGCGTAGCACATCCTTCCGCACCATGCTGGTAACGTACGCTAGCTCGCCCACAATATTGCCACGTTGCATCGTACTACGCCAAACGTCACGCAACCGGAAATATTCCGCTGAAAGTGGAGCAGAAACAAACAAACAACATTATTTTCCCTTAACGACTGAGTAGGCGAGGTTTACGACATTAGAAATTAGGATCCGTAGGATACGTAAAGAGTTGCAAGCTACAATATTGAATTTAATTGAATTAATTAAAAACAAAATGCATAGCAATTATCACATTACCTCGCTTCGAGGTTCATAGATATTTATAAGTTTGGCCAAAAAACATATTTTCCACACGGATGATTGTTGATTTTAATTAACCTTGTCACACAGTCACAATCGGTGAATGAATGTGTTTCGAGCTCCGCTCACCTGATTTCTTTTTCATGTATTCCATCCGCTCCCGGCCCGTCATGCCGTCGGGGTACACGTTCAAAATGTGCTTCCACACCACTCGCCTCAAGCTAGGATCGATTCCACCGAGATAGATCACCTTGCGTAGCTGCTCGGGCGCCACAATCTGACCGACGGAATCTTGCAGCTTACGAAACTCGGCATCGGCCAGCGGTGGCCGTATCGGTTGCGTCAACAGTGGATCCTCGACCAAATTAAACGCCCGCTGTACCATCGAGAACGTCTTCTCCATCTGGTTCATGATCAGCCCCGGCAGCTTGTTCTGCACGTACTTCTGGCCGGCACCAAACGATTGCTGCAGCGATACCAGCTCGCGCGGTATGTTCGTGGTCGTGACCGTCCCATTGCCGTCCCACTCGGAGGCCTCCGAAAAGGGTTTGATGTCGACGCGCAGATTGAGGCATGGTTCGCTTTTACTGGCGATCGATTGGTTGTGAGCGCGCAGGAAAGCTGCCTCCAGATCCCAGTCGGACAGCACGACCAGGTAGCTTTCCTGACCGTTCGCTTCGATCACCTTATAGCTGATGCCGAAATCCGTCTTCAGGTCGAACGCTTTGGCGAGCAGAGAGTACAGTACCTCGAGGTTGGTAATTTGCGGGTCGACGCTGAACTTCCGCGTCTCCGACGGAACATTCTTCTCACATTTCTGAGCATGGAAAGGGTAGAAAACAACACCGTTATTGAGAGTTCCGCAATAGAAACAAAGCTTACGTCCCTGAGACGAAATTAGCTCCAATTCTTAACCTTACCTTCACTTTCACGCGGACCGCTTCACGACTGTGACCGTACATTCCGGACATGGTGTGAATCGAAGTATCAAAAGGCAGCAACGCAAGGACGCGGAACGAATGTTTCGACTTGGTACGTCTCGCGACCCAGAGACACAGCTCGAAGGATTCGAAGGTTTGCGATGCGATTCACATCCGGGGTGATTTAGAACGTGCGTGAGGATTTCCTTTTCGCCATAGGGAGTATATTTCGTTTTCCACTGAACTGCTGCCCTCACAAGACACCACACTATGTTTGCATTTTTGTTTCCTCTTTTCCACTACCACACAGTTCGAAGGGCATTTTGTTTTAACCTGCCTGGGGAAGGAACTGCAAATTTGTCGCACATGGCAGCAACGACACCATACGGTCTACTAGCGCACGTGGATGGAATGGTTAACGCCGGATTAACGAAACTCCGTGCCGAGAAAACGCAAGCAGATTGCCGAGCCCGCAAAAGAGGATCTTTCGTTTCCGTCTGTTTTTTAATGTTTCAAGTCTTTTCTTTCTGCTGCCTTCGATAAACTATTTTTCTTCATTGTTGACACTTTGGCTGCAGAAGAAACAAAAAAGAACGGTAACGTCAAAACGCATAGTGGGTGCGCTGCATGAAATGTAAAATGTATTTATTAATTTTATTTATACGAAAAATGGTTGTAAAAACCTAATAATTATAAAACATATTAATCTCTTCCTGTTCACAAACCGATACAGAGAAAATAAAGGGACTAAATTTTGTGTTACAAGAAAGTTAAACGTACATGATTTACATCAAGCAAGCCCTTTAAATTTCCGTTGACAGCACGTAAATCAAAACATGCCAGAGTCCGTGACATTAAAAACGAAATCGTTGTTTTGGGTTGGAAGCTGCCGATCTATTAAATTATTTTAGTTTAACTGTTAAACTTTAGCATTCCTCCGGTGAAACATGTACGCCCTCAGCTCACAAAAGAAGTTTTGGACGTTTAAAACTGAGCAGGAACTTGCTGAGCTGCGAGTGAAACAAAACATTCGATTCATTACCAAGCATGGGGCCGGCATGACGGTAAGCTGCAATGCAAACGGAAAGGAATACATGTTTTCAATGTCTCTCTGCATTCTATCTAGGACGAGCAAAAGCAGGCACACTTTCTGTCGGCGGAAGAGGAGCGACTGCTACTGAAACAGTACGAGCTACAACTGAAGGAATTCTGCAAACGATTCGAACCACCAATGCCGAAGTACGTGGTCGGCACAGCGTTTCACTACTTTAAACGGTTCTACCTGAATAACTCGTCGATGGATTATCATCCAAAAGAAATTTTGTGCGTAAATGGTGATATACACAAATACCTTGCAAGTGCTAATAATATTATGTACATTTTATTTCAGAGCTACGTGTGTTTATTTGTCATGCAAAGTAGAAGAATTCAATGTCTCCATCGCCCAGTTTGTGGCCAACATTAAGGGAGATCGTGGTAAGGCGATGGATATTATTCTATCAAATGAGCTACTGCTGATGCAGGAGCTAAATTACTACCTAACGATACACAATCCGATGCGACCTATCGAGGGATTTCTTATCGACATAAAGGTAAATAGAAAAGTCTGCTCTCACCCCCATTTACATCGTTGCTAATTGCTGCAATTTTCAGACACGCTGTAATATGAGCAATCCCGATCGGTTACGACCAGGAATTGAGGATTTCATCGACAAAACGTTCCTTACCGATGCGCCCCTTATGTACGCACCTTCACAGATTGCTCTTGCTGCAGTACTGCACGCGGCCAGCAAAGAGCAGGAGAATTTGGATAGTTACGTTACTGAATCGTTATTCGGCGAAGCCAAGGATAAGCTTCCGGTGCTGATCGAAGCCGTGCGGAGAGTTCGTTCGATGGTGCGAACCATCGAGCTGCCCCCCAAGGATCGTGTGCGGTTTCTGGAAAAGAAGCTGGAAAAGTGTCGCAATCAGGAGAACAATCCCGACAGTCAGATGTAAGTAACGATTGTTCGGTAGCGCATGAACGATTTATTTATTGTTTCGTATATGTATCCTTTGTTTCGTAGATACAAACAACGGATGAAAAAAATGTACGAGGATGAGGATGACCTTGATGTGATGGGTTCGTCGTATCACATGAACGTTTCGGATGTAAACCTGGACGTTTCTCAACTGAACACGACCAATCCAGCTAACATGACGGTCGATTAGCGAACAGTTCTGCGCTTGAACAAATATGGAACATAAAATATACTTTTCAGTATTTGTAATATTTGTTGTATGTTAACTAATGGTTGAGAAATTTCCAGCATTAGCTATTTATTTCGGATAGCGCAACGGAAAGGAGAAAATTGTGCCGGAATAGTTGGTTATATAAAATCGTTTTTATTACAATAACTTTTTCACACGTTACTTGTTCCACTATGAAACGCGCGCTGAACGTAGTGAGCAAGGGATTGGGTTTTGCCAGGAACATCTGCATCTGTGCTGCAATCTTCGGGAGCCACCAGAGACGAGCTGCTAGAAAGAGAAATAAGACCGCGCACAGAAATGATGCAAAAATAAAAGATAAACTAAAATGTAATCCTACCACCATGTATGGCTCGAATGTTTCATTGTATTATTTGTTTACTCCCGGGGAGAGGGCAGGCGGTCGTCATCATGGTCCATCTTCATTAAAACGACGGTGGCTTTGATTTGGAGCCGCTCAGCGCAACGAAATAGTGAAATAAGCTAGGTTTTTCCATTTTGAAAAAGGATTGCTTTGTAGCTGCGCAAAGGAATGCAAGCAGACAATATTGCACTCATGGATGAGCAGTAAAAAAATCAGTAAAACTCTTTTGCGAAGAGGCTTGAATGGACGTTGAATCACATTAATTGGCAATCCACCACGCACACGCACACACTGTGGGTCATCATCTATCGTAGCTCGGTCATTGTGTTTTACAATTGCTGAAATATTGATGCTTTCAGAAATGCACAACTTAAACATTGCTTCCACAGTGAGCAAAGTGAAAACAGTACAGTAAAAAGGCAGTGTTTGAAAGTGAGGCAAGTGTGTTGGAACGGCTTTCGTCACGAAATAATAGTGATGTTGTGTTGTACTTGCTGCTGACAGTATTTGAGAATTTAAAATTTGTAGACGTAGATAGCAATGTAAGCAATTGTCGATATTGTTTCAAACCCGAGAAAGATTGAAGAACGTCTGAGAAATGTTTCCTAAACTGTTAAACGTTGCTTACGTTACACTCGTAGTATGAGCAATAATTTTAGCTGCTTTTGAATCGTCTAGATCGTCTTCAGATCGTCTGGGAAACATGAACAAAACATACACCGATAGGTCGAAGAAAGAAAGAAGGGAATGCGTACGACGGGCGTTGACCATAAATGTATACTAATCGAGACGACATCGACACTCAGACAGATACGATTACAAGTAAAAAGAGGTGTACGGATTTCGAATACACAAAACATAAAACAGAAACAAAACCAGAGATGAACAAACATCCAAGCACAAAATTTAGTATCAAATCGCTTTCCTTTGCTTTGTAAAGTGTTTGGTTGATTTCTTTTTCGTCCCAAATCGGTTACAGTGGGTGTGTGTGTGTTTTGTGTGTTTTCGGGGCCGTGTTTTCGCGTATTGTGTGATGGTGTGGACTTCATAAAAATAAGCTCAAGAAATTGTTGACAGCAGTTGCAGAGCAGAGGAAATATCTTTGGAGAAGCAAACGAGCGAAGGAATTCGGAAGGAATCGTACAAGTATGAACGGAATGAAGAACGCAAAACAAGCGGATTGATTGCATCGCGAAAAATGTCCCGTGTCCTGTCACAGCGCAGCAATGAGAAGGCGATAGGGAAATGGTGGCGTGATTTCTCCAAATCTCGCTTTTGCAACATCGCTCCATTTGGCTGCGTTGACATGGTGTTGTTTATTTGTTGCTCGCGCTGTACATTTACTGCCTGCACGTTGCGTACCGATTTCGTTTATTCGCTCTATAAAGATGAAGACGATGCCGCTGGAGTGAAACGAATGGTAAGATCGGTTGCGGATCCTTACTTTCCAGTTTTTTTTTTGCGTTGAATTATGAACTTTGCCGTTTTGCTGTGTTGCTTCGTTAAATGTCCTTTCTTCCTGTTTTATTCGATCGCAACTTTCGTTTATCTCGTCACTAAACACACATTTTTCTCTCGTTCTCTTATTTTTCCTATAGGATTTGTATTAAAAGTGGGAAAGCTCCGACAGCGTGATAAAGAGCTAGGGTAGAAACACGTGTCCTTAAAGGATAAATTTGGTTTAACAATCGGCCACAAGCGGCTACGTAGCAGCGCGTTTCAGCTTTAGATTCCGTTTTTTTCCATTAGATGTATCATAACTTTAGTTGCTTGTGTTTAGTTTTTTGTTTTGCTCAAAATTGTGTGTGTGTAAGTGGGTTTTAATTTTACGTTTTTTCCAACTTCGTTCTATTCGCTCCTAAATCGGCCTAAATCACCTCCTTCCTCAGGATAGTGCAAGGAAAGCATTAGAGTAGAGTTTACGATTCGGTGTAGTGATGATACATTTTATATTCTAAATTAACGCTAGATTAGATAAGAATTCTTCTTGCCATTCTATACTCGTACCGTGTGGAGGTTGTTTTAAAAACGTTCAACTGACATCGTAATCTCGCTCGCAATTATCGAAGTACTGCAACAGAATTTAATTCTTCATTCGAACGAAGAGGAGTGAGCCGAAGCAGATGCGAAACCGTTGCACAAATCATTCGCCCCTATCAATGCATCTGTCACCACATCGTTACTTTAGTCGAGCAAAGAGACGAAATTTGTCCACCATTGCTCTGGAGCAGTTCCGGATTCTGTCGTAACAATCTAGTTTCATTATTTACAAAATTTGTTTATCTTTGTCTGGCGCTGCTGAAGAGTGATCCATTAAAAACAAAGCACAGACCGTCAATTGGTTTAACTGAACATAGATTTCTATAATCTGTCCTTACGTTAGCCTATATTTAAATTGGAAGCCTGAAAATCAATTCAAATGTGTGTGTGTTTCTTTTTTAACAATTTTTCATATAGCTCTATGGCCGACTTTGATGCGATAAAAGTATTGTTCTTATTTTGATAACGCAGTAGAGAACTATCCTTGCCATGATTCTTCCTCGATGAATTGACTTGAATGGAAAATAAATTGACCAATCCGACGGATCGAGCGTATCGGTCACCCGGAAAACGCTGCTATTGCTATATTACGGGTAAGAAGTTTAGTTATATTTTGGGATGATTATTAAAAACGCTCAACAATTGATGGTCGTAGATAGTCTGTGCAAACCATCCGCTCGTAGTTGTGAAATAATAACGATTATCTGCATCTATACTCGCTATTCACGGGTTCTCTCCTATGGTTAGGGTTCGTTCTACTTTACATTCGCTAGATATTGATAGGGTTTGATGTCGCTTTGTTCCACTTCATTCGCAGACCTGTGTCTATGAGAAAAATATCGTAGCATTGGCTTCATATGTGCGAGAGGTAAAAGAAAGCATTGTTCGCTCCTTCCGTTGCTTGTGTGTTGCGTTTGTTTTTTGCCGTTTAACCGGAAAAATTGCACTCGAAATAGAATTGATGGAAACGAGGGCCAACTGTCTTTGGAGAAACAAAAAATTGACTTTTAAAACATCTAATATCAGTCCTGAAATCGAGTGGCTGCTCTCTTCGGTAAAAAGTCACAGAAAACGCAACGAGCACAGCGGGACACAAGGAGGACGTGCTTTTCTCTGGTCGATTTGTCCTCGGGCCAGAAACGTTTTTCTGGCGTCGTCTGTGAAGAAAATATGTGACCCGATGGGCTCAACGGCGCACGTGTAATTAATGCGATGGCAATGGCTTCGAGCGCGTCGCTCGTGAGGGATCTTTTGGTGTGCCTCGTTTCAGTTCGATCGATTCATGCCGGCTGTTCGTAATGTCTTCGAGAAGTTCTTCGCCACCAAGGCGTTGGCCATTCCTTGTCTTTGTCCGTGCGAAACGGATTGCATTAAAACTCATGCCACTCAAAAACCCATCGTAACCCGTAAGCTGACTCTCGACGCCGATATTTCGCAATCCTATAATGCGATTAGTATTTGACCGTGGTTTGGGGCGGTTTCTTTTGCTTTTGTTAGCACGATTGGTTTCCGTTCGTCAGTTTTTTCTTCCACACATTGCTGCTCACGCGTGTCTGCGCATCATCATTTATCATACGTCCATTTAAAATTCGTGTACTAGCCTACATCACAGTCATTACGTTAAAGTTGCATTCATTTTACCACTGCAAAAGAAAACCGGCCCAGGCGGTCATTCAGAAAGATTCATTCGCTTCTACAAATGCTACAGCCAGGCGAGTGAAACCAAGGATAACAAGAATTTGGCAAATTCTCTCGAAGAGCTAGAACTGATGGTTTGCATGTTTCCAACGTTGAAATGCGAAAGGAAAATGAAAGAAACACAATAAAGTAGCGGGAAACGGAACATCACGCACGGACTCAAGATGTAATGAAAGTAGGAAATGGACAGCTTCCGCGAAGAGGAAATTGGTTTTCATTTACCTTTGCTGTGGTTGGAAATGGTGAACAGAACACTCGTATTCCCAGAAAAGTGATAAAAGTAACGAGGAAATAACGTTTCTTTTTTCATTCTAATATATTGTAAGAGAAGGATGTTCCTTACACAAACTTTCCTGATAATGCTATTATCAAAAGAAATACTAGCACGATTTCAAAATTAAATATTTTACGTACTTAAAAATGTGGTAAATGTATTCTATGAAAATGTACAATAAAATTCAAATGCAGTTGCCATGGAAACAAAATCAGAAAATGAAATTATGTTATTCGTTACCGTTTCGCTCTCGTTTCGGAGCATCTCTTCTCCAACCGGAGTTTAACATGCCCTATCTTTGTATAGTCCCTACTGGTGGAGCATTAGTCCCGCGAATCCAAAAGAAAGGTGCTTAATGAGAGCTACCGGAAGCGGCTACATTATAATCCGCTGAAAAGGTTCATTTAGGTACCAACGGCTTGTAATTCTTCAGTGCGATGCTTCCATCTCCAGTGAATGTAACGAGCTGTGGCAAAGAACGTTCATAACATTTCTCGGATACATAATAATGTAGCGCGATAAAAGTACAGTGTCGCCGGGTGCAATTAGTGCACCATGCAGAGCCTAGCAAAAAGACCTGTTCCAATTGACCCAGATCGTGGTGGGGGTTTTCGTTCCCAGATCGATATCGTAGCTTCGTGGTGATGATCTTGGTAGCATATCGCTGAAAATCTCACCCTGTAGCGCTGCCGCTGAGCTTCCGGTTGTGCTGAATGAATATTTTAAAACTGATGGAGACGCCCGGTACTTGACTCACTCCGCAGCGAAATGCCATGGAGACGCCTGGTGGTGCTTAGCAAAAGAGTAGGCATTGATTTTTTTGCTGGTGGCTACTGGCCTTTCGATAAGCGCTTGATTTGCGCGAGAAGCGGGATATCATTGTAAAATACGGTTAGCGAATGAATCTTTCGGCAAAAAGGATTACGAAAATGTGCGTTTGAATTGGATACGAATGCTATGGTATGTGTAAGCAGGAGTCAGCTGTTGGTACTTGGAAATGTATCCAACATAAGCTTTGCGGTTGTGAAATAATATCAAAGCTCGGTAGGAGACGTTTTGTATGGCTTGGTAAGAACATTTTTCTTACCCTTTAACAATAAGTTTGTAAAGCGAATACATCCATTTTCGTACTGCTAAGCGGTGCAAGACAAAGCTTAGCAATCGATAGGATTTTTTTCAATAAAATCCCATGGTGAACATTATGCCCGCTGCATAATGAAAGCCTTCGCTCGACAAAGGCATAGGATCGGAAGGCACGGTATAGGAAAGGGATGAAAGAAGAAATAAAATTATTCTGGTGCTGGGGTCCCGGATCTCGAAAGGAAACCCTTCGAACGCTTAAGACGAGGTGAATATGAGGCAAAGGAACACGAAGTGTACAGAGAGGTG
Source organism: Anopheles farauti (assembly GCA_000473445.2). NCBI lineage: Eukaryota > Metazoa > Arthropoda > Insecta > Diptera > Culicidae > Anopheles > Anopheles farauti. Next base: position 11,459,876 of record KI915043.1, on the reverse strand, counting down.
TGAGTGTGCGTTATGTATGTTGACTGTGATAAAGGTATGTAGCTGTTGAATTCGTAAAACAGCGCCTAAAATAATAGATGGCACACTGAAAGAAGATAACAAAAATACACGAATATACGAAACCCACAAGTAGGATTAAATGTAGAAAACGCTACGAATAAATTATTCGTATTAAAGAAACCAACGTGACCGTTGGTAATAAAAAGCAAAAAAAGAAAACCATAGAATGCGACAGATATGGAAGAAAAGGGATTTAAATTGACATGGAATACACGACACAGCTCAGATGGAAGGGAATAGAAAGGATTCTGACATCGAACCACTCCACAAAGAAATACTAACAAGGGGGAGGAGGAAATCAAAACAGAAAAGTACAAAAGTCACGCACTGTTTAGAATCTAACGCACACCAACGAGAAAAGATGTACTTAGCAAGGAAAGAGAAACAGGGATTTCAAAAGAAACACTTACAGCCGGATATCAATCACATTTATCAATTATACATGCATGCAACATACATACAGACACGCTTAACAAGTAACAACATTTAACACACGTAACAAAGCACACAAAAAGCAGATCGTATTTAGAAATAGAAGAAAAAGTCAAGAAAATAGTAAAAATTGTAACGAAGACGGTAAAAGATATGACATTTTAAAGGAACGAAAGCTTTTGTACATACAAGTATAAACATCACATACAAAAGTAGGCTTGTCAACGGCAGAAAAAGCGAAGTAACAAACGTAAGGCGTGGAAGCAGAAGCACAAAACAGAAGCAAGAACAAGATTAAGGGTTTATTATAAAGGATATACTCGCTCGTCCTGGAGAGAGCGAAAAACGAAAGCATCCAACTAAAAACAGAAGCAAAGCACGACAGTTCGATATGATCGCGGAAAGCATGCAATATTTCAGCATTTTCGTTCGGTTCGGTTCGGTTCTTTACATTTGCAGCTGCTTGCTCTTCTGATCCTCTTCTGGTGTGGTCTACTGTCCGTCGATGTGCGTGTGTGTCTTTTTTATTTTTGGATCGGATAAAACCGTTTTTACCGTTTTGCAAAAAAGAAAAAATGTGTTTGACCGGTTTGAAAGCATTTCAATCCGGACTAAAAGCATCGAAGCTTCGCTCTGCTTTAGGTGCAGTTTATTCGAATACAAAGGCTACGAAGCACAACACTAGAAACAGGTTTCTAAAGCCATGAAGGAGCATAATTCGATTTTGTTTCGCTAAAAAGGCAAGATGTGCGGTGCGGCGATGGCTCGAGAAAAGAGATGGAGAAAAGGAAAGAAACATCGAATCATCGCTATCAGGCGGGTAAGCTCTTGCTTCGGAACGGTTCCGAACGTCGGCGAAGCCTGTTAAGCTACTTTCGGTGAGATTTAATAAACGAAGAATATTGTTAAGTTTGCTTTCGCCGCCATTGGCAAACAAAATCAGCAACGCACACTGTGATCCAAATTTATATATGCTGCATTTATTATTGACCATACGCTAAAGTTCGTGTTGTTTTACTGTTTGGTGAAGTTTTGTCTTCTCCTCTCCTGCACCGCTATTACACCTGTGTTTTCGCTGTCACGCACGTTGTGTGGGGTTGTGTTGTGTATTTCGTACCTATTGCTGGCTGTACATGGTTTATTTTAGTTCTGCATTTAAGTTCATTTTCGATTCGGCTTTTCAAAAGTATTATCTAAAATAATCTAATCCCAATGCACGCCCCCATTGCCCCTCAACCCTCCTCTGTGCCATCAGAACAAACACCGTCTCGTTGTTCGCGCGCGTGCCTAGTTTTGCTTGATTAACGATACTAAAAACGATTTCAAAAACTGTATATATATTTAAATATCTTTTAGTCCACAAATGTGGCCACCGCTTGTGTGTTTGTCTGTATGTTTTTTTGGTTTTCTTCTGGAGGGGAGCATAATTCGATTCGGCTTTCCCAAACATTACTAACAAGTTCTTCATAAATGTACGCTCAATTACAGAACCAAGCCTATAACAATACAACAACTCATGTTTGATGACTCAACTCATGACTCATGAAGTTTTTCGAAAGAATGAGTAAGCTTGCTAGCTTTATGATGGATATTTCGAATGTAAGCGGTAGCTTTAAAATGACCCGCAGCTCATGGATGGATGTCTGGTAGTACTGACTAAAATAAGCGAGCCGCAACAAGTCGCAGTTAGTATGAAAATATAGCAAAAATCAGTAGCATATAAAGGTAGATTCTACTCTACTTTCACTCTCAGTTTACGTTCTCATAATCTCGTTCGCACGTTGTCCGCTGCCGCTACAGCCTAGCTACCTTTCCCTGTTCCATCCAAAATCCTTGCTGATAGCACAACAAACACTGTGATGGTAGATCATCTTATTTTTGGTTTTGCTTTGCTGTTAGTTCACACTATTTCAGATAGCAAAAAAAGAGTTTTTTTTTACATTATTCTTACTACTCTCCTGATGACTCTTCTCAGACACTGGAATTAGTTGATGGATGACGTACACTCTACGCTAGATGATCTTTAATTCCTTCGTATTCTTCTCGCTCCTCCTCTCACAATAGTAGAACGATGGTAGAAAATTACATTTAATAGTTAAAGTTAGTTTTTTTGGTTCACATTGTATAAGATTTTTGTTGTTATTATTAGTACTAGGAGATTGTGTGTTTGCGAGTGTATATGTGTGTGAAATTAGTTAATTGTTCTCGAAGCAAATTTTCTTTTGTGGAATATAAACTCATCAAGCAACGTTTCGCCTTTATTTCGTTCTAGGAAAATATCATATTTGCATACTTCAAAGCTACAAAACAGCACCGCGCGTTGCTTTGAAATAAAGTAAACTGTATCGAGTGAAGCAAGAGCATCATTTCTAAGAAGCTCTTTACTCAAGCAAAACATTTTCGCTAGTATCATGCCTCCCAGGCGATACGGGTTAATTAACCGATGTAAAGCAATAGAACATATTGCCACAAACACGCTGCCGTGAGGGGAATACAAATTTGTTGGTATTTTCCTACATTTTGCAACAAAGCTGCACAACGTCTCGTGTTGACTGTGAAGGGGAGTTTGTGTGTGTGTGGAGGAGTGTTCATGCGTGGTTGGATTCCAAACTTCTTGGTGGGCGTTTGGAAAAAATAACGTATGCGTTGCTGCTCTTGCATATCTTGTTTACAGCTGCCTACTACCGTTTGCCGCTCTTATTGTGTTTATATCATAGGTTGCGCCAGTTCAGTAATCGGTTATTACACGTCAAAAAGCTCATAAGATCCCAAACCCCTACTATCGTCTGCGGTGAACACGCGAGCTATTTTAATACTTCCTACAGCAACCGCCTTTGCCTTTGCCAGAAACCCAGCTCCAATTAAATCCCTGCGCGTGTCTCACATTTCTGAAATATTGAGTATTAGAAACTGACAATAAACGCATTGAAATAAACAACAACAATAAGGTTAGAGCTTGAGAATTGCATACTGCAGGGCGCGAAATAGTGAGTTCGAATCAAAAAGAATCACTTTCAATTCAGAATCGCTTTCTGTTGTTCAAATGGTGATACGGTAACAACAATAGAAACAAATTACAAAATGAGGCGCGATGGCGATGATGGGGATAAGGGAAACAACTCTATTGCTTTGCTGGAGGATGAGATGCTATACTCTGCTTACAATATTACCTCCCACCTGGCGGTCACTTCCAAACGCTGCATCCCGTGCACGAGAGTGTACATGTATATCAAGAGAAGTATGTATATCAATTTGTAACTATCTATATTATGCTTGGGCTTGGCGTCCGATTTACCAACAACATCGGTTCTCTTCGAGGGTTACGGTACAGCGTGTGCGTGTGTGAGTGTGTGAGTGAGTGTATATATATATATTTATGGTTGTGTGAGCGAGTATATGAATGTCTTTTCTTCGTCTCACAGCTTACTTCGCTTTATTGGCAAATTTCGCAACATGGCTTGCTTGGCATGGCTGGCAAACTATTGCTGTGCTTTCGTATCGAAAAAAGTACTGTCTACAACTGGCCCAAAAAAAAACGAAACTAATAGTTTCTAATGGTAGCTCTCTAGGTGGTGTATAGCAGGTGTAGAGCATAGAGGGAGATAAAAATTTTAATAACTCGGGGATGCGCTATCTAAGACAGTAGGAGAAAGAGAGAGAAAGAGAGTGTGTGTGTGTGGGAGTGAGAAAAGGGTGAAGAGCAGGACGGGGTAGAGTTTGGAAGAGTTTGTTTGTTTAGGTCGCTATACTTAGTAAGGATTACGGAATGAAGGGAACAAACGGAAGGGAACGGAATGAAGGGAGAACGGAATGAAGGGAGAAAGTACACGAAAGCGTGTTGGGGTAAGGAATGATGAAATAGGATGAAACGGTTTACAGGATTATTAGAGTAGAAAAACGCGTTACTACTTCAACAAATAAACAACTCTTTCAAGACATGTCAAAAAACCTGATAACAGAAACAAGAGAAGGAGAAGGAGAAAGAGTAAAATAAAACGCACTAGTTAAACTATCTAGGTAGAAACAAAACGATAAACTTGAAACTCGCTCAGAAAAAAAAACAAACCACCAAAATCAACACTAGATAATATTAATAAGAAACCTTAAAGAGAGAAACTAAACCAATTCGTGAGAAACAAGATGGTTAGTGAACGATGGAAAAAGAAAAATTGATTTGCTTGTTAGTGAAACTCTCCATGTCCTATCATGCTTCTACGAGAAAACGAGAAAGACGGAAAACTTGAACAAGAATCATTGGTGGTTATTATCATGTAGTTTTACTACCTTTTGCTTTGCTACAAGAAGGGCAACAAAACGGATTATTTGTTTAGGCATATTTACATGGGATCGCTTTTGGGCGGCAATTTGCGCTGAGCTGGGTGAAGCGCAATTCGGTTTTCTCATTTTGTACAATCGTTAGATGAAATGAATCAATTATCTAACAAGGACGCCCCGAAAAAGTGGAAGTTAATGCTTGAAAAGTAAACGAAACGTGTGGTAGTCACCGAAGGGGGTGGGGTGGGGGAGAGAGGGCGGTAGCTGTCGTAATGCTCTAGTTTAGAATATGCCATGCAAGGAATCTGTTTCGTTTGCCACACTTTTCTCACGTTCCTTTTTCGTCGACAGGAGGCCTTCCAGTCGAACTATATTGCCTGAGCTGGTGTGCGATATTTTCAAAAAGGTGCGATCCTAAACCAATTCTTGAGGGCGAAAAACGGGCGGCGTTCGTTACGGGTATAGATTCATAGGGTTTACTTTATTCCTACCTACTAGCGATTCAGGAGCAACAAATAAACCTCGGACAATGAGTTTATTTTATGCTGCTGAGTTAGTGATAATGTAGATTCCATTTTGGTCGGGTTTTGCTTCTCGAGCGAGCAGCATTCGTATCGATGCTAGATCGATCGATTTTTATCTTCTTCTCACTGTTTGCAGTTTTAGTTTCAATAGCACACACGTCGCTGCTTCATTAGAGAAGAAAAAGTATCTCTGTAAGCAATGCATCTATCGTACGTGGAAGTAAATAAAGCGTATTCAGCTGAATATCATACTTCACGCTGCCTCTACTCGTGAGAAAGATTAATTACCAAACAAAAAGCATAAGAAGAGGAATACAAATAGGGCAGAACTACGTGAAAAATCAGACTCTATTGCTACTACGGTAGAAAGGAAGTAAAAAAGAGTGTGAAGAAAACGATGACGCTTGAAAATATGAGAGCGAGAAAAGAGCCTTAAAATTCTACCCACTAGCATTAGAAGTAAGAAACCACATCGCTCAATCTGTCAACATCTTCCAGTACCGTTCCAACTAACTATTCTAGTGAAACGGTGGAAACTATCACGCAATGTATAGAGAGAGAGAGTGAAAGAAATAATTTTAAAAAGTCCACGGATTTGCACAACGAAGTAAGAGGCAAGGAAAATGGAGTTGAACAAAAAACCTTCGTATGGGAAGTAGAAAAAAATAACCGGATCAAGTAGCAAGTGTGGAGTGGTGGCGGAACAAGGGGGAAAGGAAAGGCCTCGACAAAGGGACGTGAAATTGGAGCTAAACAAGATTTGCTACTGCAATCGAGCACGTGCCCGTAGCGGGATGTGATGAATCCTTTTTTTTGCCGAGGGATGGATGGAAAAAGAGCACTCGAGTGTGCTTTTTCTTCCTCCATTCCTTTCCCTCATCTCCTCCTCACACGGAGGGAGGAGAAACGGGAGTTAAGCTACCGAAAGGATGGATACAGTGCGTCGGACGTGCGCCATAAAGGGAACATCCACTCAACAGTGTAACAACGTGGATCGTTCGTCTCGATTTGCACGCTCACCGAGAACCAAGATCACGCTAAGATGGCGCACGTGGCGTGCTACTAGTACATGAGTGTGTTTTGTGTGGGTGTGGGTTTTTTTTTTGTTTTTGGTTGTTGTTCGAGTGTTTGACATTACCTCTGACATATTGAGCTGGATCGAACTGAACCGACTACAAACTGTGAACATAAGAAACGAGGCGAGGCAAGGTGTGATAAAGCGGGGATAAAGTACGCAATGGTAGAAAAGTCTTTCATCTGTCACACACACACACACACCCACACACACCGGCCCGCACGCACGCCCCCACCCGGCGGGGTGCTGGTGTTGGGGATGACCGGTTCACCAGCTCCACCGCACGAGCGACGTACGTACGGGACGGGTGGTGGTGGTGGTGGTGGTGGTGGCCGAGTGTTGTCGGCTCCGCTTCAACAACCTCACGGTTTACCGAAAGACCCTCTGGAGGAGCTGTAGCGTGTATACGGCTAGCACGCTACCGATGCACGCGTGCACCGTGTGCCGGTGATGGTTTGCGGTGGTGAGCAAGCTGGAGGGACTGGAGTTACACATATCTTCCTCACAGAAACACATATGGCCATTGCCAGAACTTTCCATCATACACACGTGATCTACCATGAACAGATTGATCTGCAACTGCGACGTACACATTCGCCTCACGACCTCGTACGCTGTGGTGCGGTACGGGGCGGGTTTTCATTGTATGGGTGTGTGAGTGTGTGTGTGTGTGTGAGTGTGTATTTTGAAGAAGTATGTGTGTGTTTGTGTGCGAGTGTGAGTACGATGTGACGTTTGTTTGACGTTTGTTTGGAAGAGACGTTTGGAAAGGACATGCGGCGTTCGAGTAGGCCGGGAGATTTTATTCCATGAAACATGTAGAAGATGGGTCGAAAAAACATTCATACAGTTCCAGACGATCCGTACATCGGTGGATGTTTTGAGCGGGTTAGTAATGTTTTTTTTTTTTTGGTCATTGGTGTATTGTGGTTCAGTTTCATCAGTATTTTGTGATAATGTTGTCGAGATATGTGTTTTATTTATTTTTTATATTCCCCCCCCCCGAACGCATTTTGCACGCGTTCGTTCGGGTAGGTTTTGCAGGTTGTGGTGGTTGTGGTTGGCGGCGGCGGTGTTGGTGGCGTTTGCGTAGCAAAATTGTTTGAAAGAGTGAGAAATTTGTGTAATTGTGTAAGCCATTCATCGGTGTGTGGTAGAAACGAAGAAACGTTTATTATTGATAAAAGAAAACGAGAGTAAGGAGAAAAAACAGTGAAACATATTTGAGAAAATAGATCCAAAAAGGTAGAATTAGAGTAGGTAACACAGTAATATGTAAATAGGAAAGAGAGTAAGAAAACGAAATGGAGATAAATGTGTTTGATAACACGATTACGCCAAAACAATACGAGAGAAGAGAAAGAGGAAAGAGAGAAAAAAGATAAATATTCGCATTAATACATCGTGTTGGATTCGATCCGTGAGTGTGACGAGATGCTGTTTTATATGCTACATATTTGTAATTTACATGTTTCGTATAGATAATACGTCATATTCGACCCAAACATAAATCAGTGCAATAAAAAATAATATCGGCAAACTGAAAATGACACAAGCAGGCAACGATGAAAACGTAGGGAAAAGGGTTTTTTTCACCGGGGCTTGGTATAATTTAAATGAATTATTAACATAAGAATCGAATTCGTTCGGGGGATGAACAAAATAAGAAAAACTAATTGTGACTACATATCGGTCGTGAAACAAACGAAAAATATGAACTTTTTTTTCAATGAAGGGCTAGATAAATGTGCTTTTAATGCTACTTTCTACCGGTCGCGGATTGCTGCTCCTTGATGGTGGGGCGGGTCTACTTACGTGTTCTCGAGTGGCGCACCATCTTGACGCAGCATCCATTGCACGTCATCAGCGGGGGCTGGTCCCTCGGCAGGGCGGTATAGTTGAAGGGATCCTTGCATCGTGCATCCGTCCAGCTGTCACACTCGTAACAGTAGATAGAGCGTGCTTTAAATTGGTCGATAAGAGAAGTGCGTTAGTGATAGCAGCATCGTATCTTATTTAAAACATCGATATAGAGAACTATACTAGTATATACTAAATACACCCGACGCGAAACGTTTATTAAACCACCAAATAAAGCGTTAAAGAAGCGTTACAAATGCTTTTACGTTGGCATAGTTGACTTCAAGTTTAAATTTTCCTATTTAATTCTTTGCTAACGCTTTATTTGTGAAGTATTAGTAAACATCTACGGCTTCGAGCAAATACTCTAACATAAAAACCAACAAATATCAACCAAAACAAGACATTGGAGGTGAGATAGTATTTGGTTTTAATACGTTCAAGTGGTGCAAAGGCATTTGTTAAGTGGAATGAAATGAGTAGAAATCTCCAAACAGTTTTTCTGATGAGAAAAGCGTTAAAATTCGTAAGACGCTATGAGCTCTTGCAGACGCTATTGCTTTGCTAAGGTTTGCACTTCACATCCGAAACACTCGAAACGCCCACTCGACGACCCAGAGCCACTTGAAAACGCTTCGAAATCGGCGTCCAGCTTGCCGCTCAATCATTATTACCTCATGTGTTTCATATTACAAACTTCGTGCGATAAGTGCATGCGAGAGAATGTGAGCAGCTTTACAACGGCAACATCCTTCCGCGACTGATGATCACTTCCGTAACTTCCACCCAATCTACAATCATCAAAATCCATCCGGACGGGGATTTGTTTTAATTTGCTGCTGCACGTATCGTTTGCGATCCGCATCGCGTACCGTTCCGAAGATTGATTGTAAACAAACGCTTCTTGGCAAAGCAAACGCGGTGCGCTAAAAGCAAAGCTAGTCATACACACCTCCTCCCCTATCCACACCGGGTGGGAGTGGGAGTGGAAAGTGGGTGCAGGGAGCGAAAGTCATTTCATAAACAAAATTCGATGCGATAAATAAACGATTAACGAGTGGCGATCGTTCGTTCGGTTTCGAGACCGATGCGAATGGCTAGAAAGTACGTCGATTGGGTGGTGGCGTTCGGCGAGGGCCGATGATGGTGATGAAAATTGAATTACCACCCCACGCTACCGGGTGCGGAAGCGAAATTGAACATGACAGAGGGAAATCTTATCCATCATAAGGGTGGCAGAAAATGAAACAAACAACCGGCAGCGAGGCGTTGCTCGTGGGTTTGATGTTTATACCGAGAGGCGGAGGAATATCAATCTGATGGAAACCAAAAACCAATCCAGCGCCGAGAAAAGTTGTATGAGATGATTGATGAAAATTCATTATGAATATCGGAAAAATGCAACGCCTTTATTTTAACCTTCAATCAAGTCTCAAGCGTCTCAAGAACGTGTGAAAATGGAGCTTATCTGAGGTTATAATAAAACAAAATTTTACTAGCAAACAGGCATGGGACGTATTAGGTAACAAGTTAGTTAGCTTACTTTGACACTCTGCGGAAACCTGTGGAATCCAAAACCACAACACTCCGACTAGCGCTGTGTTTGGGTGTGTGAGTGTGTATGTGTTTTTAAGTGTAAAATTATCGTACATTTAGCGTGACGTGAGATGATGGGGGTTCATTTCGTTACATGTTACCATATGGCATCGGTGGCAGGCAAAAACGCGAGATGAATTTCCAGATGGACACCGGATACAAAGGTTTGGTTTTGCGTTTGTTCATGGCGTTCAGGTTTTTATGGGTGTAGAGCATGCGTTTTTTTTTCGGGGGAAGAGGAAAAATACATTTTACTGTTAGTGGTTATGAAGGTTAGAGTTTGGTTTGGTTTGGTTGGTGGGTTTGGTGGGAATGTGTTGTTTGAAGTTTGTTGTAAAATGTTTTAGCTGATTGATAGAAACAACAAAGTACGGTTAAGTATTTTCGGTAGGTGCTGATTGATAAATCGATCCGATTTAATGGTTTTAAAACGAAAGGTGACATTAAACAACACGTTTTGTTAATAACAAAGCCAAACTAAACGAGAAACAAATAAAACATCCGAAACATATCAGAGTAAAGAAGCCATTTAACATAACACGTCTAAATAAACATCCACGAGACAGTCGAACGAAACCTTAAGCTAACACGAAACAAAGCATAAACATCGAACAGCTGATCCAATATACGCCCCAAAACAGTAACCAAAAGCTTGCGAAATGATAACTTACATGGAAAACAATTGTCCGCGGAACAAAAGTAAACGCACGAAATCAGAACCACTTTGTATTGTAGGAAAGAAAACAGAACAGTCGAACGAGAAAACGTTACTTGTAGGTAATAAATAAGAGGAAATAAGGACGTATTTACAAAAAAAAAACTAAACAAGAAGTTTAGAGCTTCAGTTCGTTGCTAAAAGTAAACTAACAATTATTATTAACAAAATCTCTAATTTCTTCAAATGGAAGATAATTTTCAAAATTTGTCTCAAGAAATATAATAAAAAAATCTCAATAAAAATGCAAAGATAATGGACAGTTCATGACGTAAATATGTATGTAGGGTGTTTCGTGTAGATGAAGCAGTACCAAAAACAAACGAAATATTCGTAATTTCGTATTTCAATCTTCTCGTCACGTACGGCGTATTAATTGTCTCGTGACTCTTGCTCCAACATGTAAAACATTTTGCAAAACGTGTCCGCGTGTTTTTGTTGTATGCATGAGGGGTGCATGTGTTATGAGACGATTTTCGTGCCAAGGCACTTACCTAGAGGAATTATAATCCACTGTTTTCGATCCATTTCGCCGATGGTTTTAGATTGAAAATTCTCCTATCCTAAATAACAATGGTGTTTGGGCTATACACTGCAAACTGCACGCGGTTAGTTAATTCTTCCGTAACGCGGATGACAGCAACGGCAACGAGGCTCTCGTATCCTGCTCACGAGCGGGCGCCCGGTGTCCCGTAGAAGCTCAAACACACAGACCATATGACGCGTACTGAGCGGAAATGCAACAGTGTGCGACAACCACAGAGAGCTCAACGGAGAGAGAGATGGAGCGTGCGTATGTGTTAGTAGATAACCAACACCACTGTTTGCCCCTGCGTGTGTGTGTTGAGAGAGTGTGTGAGAGCGAGAGAGTGAGCGAGAGCAGAAGAGCTAAAGGATAAGTGCGCTAGAAAATGTAGGAAGCGCACAAGAAAAGGTTATGAAGATTCCGTTTCTCCGTGGTTTCGATGACGGCGTCGAGGACACGGTACGGTGTTCGCTGATTCTGCTGCTGCTGATGTTGCTGCGGTTGTTGTTGCTGGTGGCGACATTGAGGTTCCTCGCGGGCCTAGCTTAGTCGCACATCGTCAGCCAGCAACCGATAGCCGCTGCTGTCGTAAACCATTTATTGATTCTAAGCACAGCTGCTACCACAGGATATCGGTTCTTTCTGCGGTGGATAATTGATTTTCGTTTCGCGCTCCTCCACTCACTACACTTGCGATCGGGCTGCCATGGCCTGCTTGTGCAAGGCGTTTTTTTTTTATTCACTCACTCACACTCACTCGCAGGAGGCTCGAACGTTCACGATTCGGATAGTATGCACTTATTTCATTTTCGGCTTCTGCAAATCGATATTTGTGCGAAATTAGGATCGAATTATGTAAAACGAAGGTTTTAGAGTACCCAGCGAAGCTAGGTGTGCTCTTTGATGACCGGACTCTGTCGGTCATCGGAGAGTATTCACATACACAAACACACACACACACACACACACACACACACACACACACACACTCAAACGCACGATATGGAACACATTTTTGCAGGGCACTATTTCAGATTGGAACTCCACGGCCTACGAAAACCCTCCTCACGAACGATCGCTCGACGGACTAGAAAACGTAACGCTTGCAACGGAAAAAGCTCGACCGAATATGCAGCAACAACACGCTGGCTGGCAAGGCTTACTACGGTTGGGGCAGAGCGACGCTCATCCGCAATGCGACATTGACAGTTTTCCAACACGGGAGACGGGATTTTCACCCACCGTCAAGCCTTCGTGAGACCCGCCGGTGCGCCCTTATGGCATATGCCACCCCGCCCGAGCGCTCCCCAAACTGTCAACTGTCAAACTTCGCATAGTGAAGACCCACGGCGCGGAGGGGTTGGAAGATAAGAATAGGACGATGGGGAGGGGTATTTTTTTACACACACAGATATCTATGCGAATCGGGGTCTTCTTCGTTCCACTGTCACTGGCGCGGACTACGAGACGTGCTAAAAATATATATCATTTCGTTTGTAGTCGAGGGCACCCTGCTAGAAAGTGGAAGCACACTGTGTTGAAGAGCACACTGCGTTTCTATCGTCACCACCGTAATCTCATTGCGACTTTTTAGGAGGAGGCAGTCATAACTTGATTATATTTTTATACGTCATCACCAATCTTAGTTGAAAACACTTCTCTTCACGTTCACAACTCACATTTCCTAGTAGTAAACCTCAGCTAGAGACACAAAACTATGCAGAAAATGTGTCCGTCGCTTGAAAGTGTTCCTTTCGTCTGATCTGCTCGGATCGGAAGTCAAGACTGTGGTGTCGTTGGGTACGTTTCGCTCTCGGTTGCAATGGTGCCTCTTCTCTCCGGATCGTAACGAGGATACGATTCGAACCGACTCGGGTTGCTGACCATCATCATTGCACGTTGTCGTAGTCGTTGCCGTCACTATGTCCTCTCAGCCTACACTCCCAAACACGTGCTGGTGTGTGCGCACTACCTCTCTTTCTCTCTCTATCTCTCGCGCGCGGGATGGCATAAAAATCTAAGTAGGTATTCGCTTAAATCTTCTACTTAATCAAAGAAGGTAAACATTAATTTATTGATATGATCTTTTATTGCCTCATTCGGGTGCAAAAGAAACAAGACAAAATTTATTTACATATGCTAAAGAGTGGAATCACGAAAAGAGAGCGAAGTATACGGTTACCAGAGTGCAGCAGAATGTTTACGGAGAGAGCACTCTGCTGAAGCATGCTCACGATGAGGGAAACAATTTCCACCGAATGAAAACAAACGAGAACAACAGCTTCTCGGGCAGGGAAATACGGTTTGTTGTTGTTAGTTGACAGCTGAGAAAATGAACCGTGTGCTCTTCGAGTGTATATGTGTGTTAATAACGATTTGAGATGCGTTAAAAATGACATTCTCAACAGAATACTATTTCAAACACTATCCACCAAAACAGTTCCCGAGGTAAAAGTACAAAATATCAAAATTCCAAAAAACAATCTCTACCCACTGTTACACGCCTGCAATCCACTTGATTGACGGGCCGGGCGTTTCGTTAGTACCTCCCCGGCCCGTAAATCAGTCTGCCCTAAAAACTCATTCACCACGGGATTTTCATCCCGTGTACGCGGATCGGGCGCGCGGACGTTACTCCCCAAGACGAATGATCGCGCACGTAAGTGATCGTAAATCAGTTTTAATCGAGGCACGGTACCGACACACTGGCATTGTTTACGTTTCGGTTTTTGCGTTGATTAAAACGGAAATCAATGAGAGAAGGTGCAGTCAAACGGTAGCGAAGAGTGAAGGAAAGAGTTAGTGTGCGTCTGGGAAAGGCCCCTTCCTTTTAAAAGCAATGAATTTTATTTTCAAAAAACTGCTCGGAAGCGATGAGCAACGAAACAAATGTATGCAATGCGCTAAACGTACGCGCCATCTATGTTACAGTAGCGGTACTAACATGCTCCGCACAGTGGTATAGGGACGAGCGGCACAATTGAAGGCTGATTTAAATTTCATACGAAATTTTATGATCTTCGGATATACATGGAGGTGCCTAGCCTTTTTTGGTTTTCAGCTATGTTTTTCATCATGTGTGCTTCACAAATTGTGTAGAAGTATAGCTTTTATTGCGATTCTGTCAAAAAACAATGTGTGCAATAATTTCACATTAATGTACATCTAAACATGTTTTATCACGCGCTCTAACAACTTTTCATCGTACTCAGCCAATTAAATTCTATCGTCTATAAACTATTACGTATCATGTAATAATAAAAACGGCGTGCTTGCCATACAGTCTCTACCGGTGGCGATGAGTAATGTACAATCGTGGCGCATCGTCATTGTTTTCGGCATTCGGCCGACCAACCAAAGCAGAGGAGATTCACATAAACAATGTTTCGTCGTTATTTTTTCACCGTTCGGCGCACCGCCTTCGAGCACACCCACGGCCATGTTGGATGGATTCACCATTTCGTCATTCCGAAAATATAGCACTCGCGTTTTTTAATATCACGTTTCGTACGACGGGATGTCCCACTCCGGTCCGGGTTTAAACAAATACCACAAGGACACGGAATCGGGGAGTCGCGGCACAACAACCATTCTCCAACCATACCGCGAGCGCTGAATCATTCACGCCCGGCCTCGATCATGGTAGTACAATCAAAACAAACGATGTACGCGAACAGAGCATTCCCGGGGCCCGGGTTCGTATCAATGGAAACGGGTTATTTATGGTCCTTATTCACTACCGGCTTTAAAATAATGGCTATGGGCCGGACCGGTGGATGTTTCTCGACGAATGCATGTGCGTGTGTGTGTGTGCGTTGTTGTTGCAGGTGGGTTTGAACTCGTTCATCCGCTGGAGGTTCGAACGCCGGCGAACAAAAATAACAATCACACACACACACACACACACACACCCCGCAAATGGATATTTGCTCAGCTGGCTGCATCTGGCAACGCCATCCGTTCGCTACGCAATGTGCGGCATCATTAGCACTTCTGTGCGCGTGTCATTAGCCGGCTTATGGTCAAAGCAAATGGATCCGGTCGGATCCATCCATTACAGTATACGACACTCGCCCGGCTCGCCGCCACCACCTCCACCACGCGCGTACTCCACAACCTTCCAGTAGCTATTCTGCGCGGTGAGCGTTCGTTCACTCCCGGTCAGCTGCAGTACCTCCTTGCTGTTGTAGAAATCGTACTCCGACTCGTCGCATGGGATCTGAGAGTAGAGAAACGCTCCGCTCGAGTAGTTCTGCACGCGAAAGTACTCGCAACCCTCCCACGGAATCAGCTTCCAGCGAAACTTGGCATTGGAAAGGCTCTCCGACTTGGACGCCATCATGGGCACGCCTGTGCCACTCTCCCCAAGGAAGCCATTGATCGTTGTCGCTCGCATTCGGAAGCAGTTACCATCCTCGAGCGGCTCAAACTCGATCCGATTCTTGTCGGCAATGTACCGCGAGAAGCCTACATCCTTGCCAACAGCACTGAACTTGAGGAGGATCCGAGATTCGTGTCGCGAAATGGTGACCGTGCTCCACAGGATGGATACTACGACCGGGGGCAGGTTCGCCTTTAGCCGCTCCAGATCACCACGCAAACTTGCCGAGGCAAAGCCCGCGTCCAACATCGTCTGCTTGATGCGATACGCGAGCAGAAATATCTCCGGCTGGTAGATGTGATCGTAGTGTTCCATCTGCGCGTACAGCACCCGGTAGCTCACGATGTCATGGTCGATGCACGATAGGTGCGCGACAAACTGGAGGATGTTTTGTAGATGAAGCACATCACCTTCGTAGGCCCGCTTCAGCAACTCGATCAGAAGTTCCTCTTCGAGATGGTGGAACAGTCTCGCCAGTGGAGCCACCACCTGTGGATCGGTTTGGATGAGCCGCACCGTCCGCTGGATGCAATCGATCAGCTCCGAGCGCACGATCTCCAATCGCTCGTGGAAAACTTCCTTCAACTTTGACGCCATCGACAGTTCCGGCCGTTCTTGGAGCGCGTCAACGACAAACCCATACAGCAGCAGGCTGAGCGGATGTTCGAACAGTTCGTACGATTGTTTCATCTGTCCCAGCATCAGCTCACACCCGGCCACGAACGTTTCGGACGAGTTGGCTTTGTTCAGCTTGCGGTAGCCGTTGAGAAAGAGCAGGATCTTGAGGAGGTTGCGCATATCGTTCTCGAACACCGCCTCGACGATGAGCGGCAGCTGGTGCGGGCCGTTCTCGAACGAGCAGTACTCGTCGTACACTTTGTCGTAGTTCTCACACCGGATGTGCCCGACGCACAGCTCCAGCTTGTGCTGGTTGCGTTGGTTGCGGAAGATGCGAATTTCGCGCATCGTACGATCGAGCACGCGCTGCATGGCGAGCAGCGCCGGTTCGTACTTGATCGCGTCGGCCATGAAGTACAGACATTTGATGTCCCCCTGCGCCTCGATCTGCTTGTCCAGCTCGAACACACGGCCGCCACGTTTGTTGAGCTGCGCGTACAGGTCCTTGTTGACGAGGTAGATCTTCCGGAACTGGGCGAACAGGTATTGGACGGAGCAGCGCAGTTCGTCGATCTGATACTTGCGCTCGTCGATGACGTTGCTCCACTGGAGCTCGAAGCTCAGCGAGCGGCCGTTCTCACCGAGCCGGGCCACGCCGGACAGCTGACGTATTAGCACCAACATCCGCTCGATGGTGCTGTAGATGCTGTCCAGATCGTAGAAGGTGTCGACACGTTCCACGGTCATCGTTTTGGAGGCAGAATCTATAAAGACGACGAGTAAAATGGAGACCCCTGTTATGAGTTTCTCTTCACATCGTGCGAGTTTGAGGAAATAATTGTGCAGACCCTGTTTGAGCTCCCATGTTTGAGATACATTCAGCTGTCAGAAACGTAGCAGTCCAAACCCACTCTCGTTGGCATAGCAACCCATGAAGCGATTGTTTGGAGTGCATCCACGTGTAGGCACTAAGCTTAATCAAAACGTTTTAACCTAGCAAAACTGTGGTTTGCAGTGCTTGCCTGCTTGTGCCAATATTTCACAGTTAATTCTGTGTATTTCAAGGAAGGCGTGAACTAATAAAGGAGAAGCACCCTGAAATTACCGAACGTGACTTCGCCTGTAGGTCCGTTCCGAGGTTTTCCGGCCATTTGGATCTCATCAATCAATGTTGGGCCAAGTCGAGGTGGGAGAGAGAGAGAGAGAGCGGGGAAAAAAGATCGCAAACTGTACTATAAATAATCCTTCGACTGGGAGCAGAAATGTTGAACCAGCAGTAGCATCAATCGCATCCATGCTGCTGTTGCGCCAGTTGCGTGTCTGTGTATGCTACTTCGCACGAACCAGGCGTGTGCCGGGACGAGGACGGTTGCCAATCAAGAAAACCGACGACCGTTTTTACTTAAAAGGTGTGATATAAACAACATTCTCCGCAGAGGCCAGCTCTGGACCGTAAGTGGTTGCGGCAGTTTTACGCTTTTAGTGCACGCTTCACGCGCAGAGCTGGAATGTTGATGACAACACGAAACCCACTCGTCGCGAATATCCAATCCCTTCGCTACCTTTTGTCTACCGCTAGCGATTCCGACGCTACGAACGGCAAACTCGACCATAACTCTTGTTATGTGACACTGTCGTGGCGTTTACGAGCGAACGAATTAGTTCAAGGTTTTTCGGTGAGATGAAACCCACCTCAGCCGAGAATGTTGAGAGTGTTTTCCGAGCTTTTGATCCAACACCGGATGGAACATGTTTTGTGCGAAACAATTTGTTACTTCTACCGGCCGAACCCGGCTCGCCTTGAGCCCGAACGCCATCGCCCGAATTGAAGATCGTGATCGTGAATATAAACACATCATTAAACTCGATCACTGTTTATCGAATGTTACGCATAGTCTGGGGCATTTTACTGAAATACTGTCCGACCGGGTTGGCGCAGTTTGGATATTGACCATCGCTCCAAGCTGGTGGAGCAACACCGTTTGGGGCATGTTTGGGGGAAAGCGAACCTGTTTACATCTTCTTACGGCGTTGAAGATTCGACGAGAAGGAAGCCGGTAGACCATCGAAGACACCTTGAGTTAGGACCATCACCCCAACCCCGGCGCTATTGTTGATGGACAAGAAAAAGGTTGAAACGAAAACGGATCCGATACACAGCATTCCTTTCCTTTGAGCAACACGCTTCCTTGGCTCGAGCGAGCTTGTACGAACACGCAAATTTAGAGCCAGATTTAAAACGCATCACACTCACTCACCTCACGAAGGATGACGATCCTGGACGCAACAAAAACGACGAATGCACACAGTTTGCGGTTACAGTGAACTTGTCGCTCTCTTTCTATTCTACTTATTTCGAGTGTGTAAGAAAACCCTTCTTTTCTTTTCGATAACACTAACAACCGTTTTGAGCAGTGCTACGCAATGAACACCAACGTGCACAAAAACGTGCGTACTACTGAGGGGCAGTTCCGCAACTAAGCCGTTTCATTCGTCGGTAGGTCTATTCCACGTGTGATCAGACGGTTAACCGCGTGGTTGCGCATGAGCAGAAGGAAGAATCGCATTCTCTCCTCTCTCGGTGGAAGAGACTTTAAAATGAATCTCTCTATTTCGGTACCAGTAAACAGCTGACGAGCTGCTTGCTGTTTTATATACATATTTATATTCTTCTTCAATGTTGCTTCCTATAATGCATAAGTTGATAATAGTCAACGGATTTTATCTCTTAAAAGAAAATTTCACGTACGATGTTTACAAACGCCAAGCCAGCGATTTAAGTTTAAGTCATTTATTATGCAATAAAAATATAGCTAGAGTGTACAGGCGTCTACCTCACTTACAGTGCCGGATTGTTATAGAGTAGTAGAATAGAAGTAGCTATACGCTCAAGAGGTTGGCGCAACACCGTATACTAAACATATAGATACTAAATGTATAATAAAAACATCGGACCAATCCGATTATGCAGAAATGAAATGTGGGAAAAGAAAAACAAATTAAATGGGTTCTTGTACACACCCTAGCCTAAACCAACCGAAAGTACTAGATACTAGGTAAAATTCCGCATGTTGTTTTATGAGCAAACTTTTGTTTAGCTCCCTCTCATTAACGTACACTAGGTGCCATTGGCGATTTGTTCGCTAAGCATGCTAAGCATTAAGAATGAAACCCGTTCGATGATGCATTTACTTGCTTCCTGATGTTACCGTTTCCACTTCTTCAAAGGCACAACTGGGAACGTTTGCTGTTGCAGCTGGTGTGGGCGCTGTTGCTGCCGCTTCCGTGCCCTGCGCTCCAACCACAATAAATATGGGCATGCGATTAAACGAATGGCCGTCGATGATGTGTGATGTGATCAATCGCTGCTGTGGGGTGGACAGTGCGATTGGTTGTTGCTGTTGCTGCTGTTGCAGCACTTGTAACATTTGCTGGTCGAGTATAACGTTCGCCTCCTGCGATCCACCCGTTGCTTGAGTGGTAACGATTTTTGATGAACCGCCCTGTAGCAGCGCAGCGGTGGCAAACTTTGTCGAAGCATTGCGCGTCACGGAGCAGTTGCGATGGGCGTGCTTGAATTCTGCAAGTTGCGTACGTAAACGTCGGTTTTCTGCTTCCAGCTCAATGTTACGCTGGTGTTGGTGGTCTTGGCTTTCCTTTACGCGTTTCCTGCGGTACGGATAAGGAAGAAAATGTAAAATCGAATTAAAGAAACATTCCGATCATCATTCAAATCATTCTCACCGATAACGCTTAGCGGCTGCTTTCCAACGCTCGTGCTTCAGAGTTGCCTGCTCGTCATTTGACTTGGTGCGAGAGATTTTTTCCAAGGTTGTTGTGGGTTTTTCCGTGCTTTCGTCCTCAATCTTCACTCGTTTTTTACCCGTCACACCCTCTTTCGACCCGGACTGGCCCGATTCACGCACCTTTGCCAGGTGTTCCTTCAACTTCTCCTTCACCGCTGCAGATTCCGTTGGTTCCGTCGGCAAAGTGGTTGATGGTGTTTCCGTGACACCGGATGGAATGATGATGAATGGAATTGTTTCGCTCGCTAACGAAGACACACTTAGTACGGACGGTTTCGGTAGTATGTCAACCACGGCCGGTGTTTTGCGTTTAACCGGTGTCAATCGTCGGTTGCTCCTTTGTTTGGTCGCTTTCCCATTGTCAATCGACCGTTGTTTGACCACAGTTTCTGTGGCCATCGAGGATGGGGCACCCAGACCATCCTGGGACGTGCGCTCGATGCTACTGGGAAAAATGTGTGGCGTGTGAAGCGTTTCACTTTCCGTAAGACGAAAACAGCACGGCACGGTGGGCTCGGAAACTAGCGGAGACTGTTCGGCGCTGCTTGTTCCCGATTCTACCGCCCGTCGGAAAGTTTCATCAAACGGGTTTACCTTTTGCAAATCCTCGAAAAGGCCCACCTCTTCGCATTTGCCAATCAGGCGTGTGGGTGTGGGTGTTTGGTCGGCAAACAGACCCTCCTTTGCTGGCAGCTCCAGGCTTAGGTTTAGATCGTGCTTTTTCGTATGCACACTCCGATGCCCCTCAGTGGGGAAACTTTGCTTACATCCATCGATCTCGCACTGGAATTCTTCCTTCGCGTGGATGTCGGAATGGTGCTTTTCCTCCATTAGGATTAAGTAGGATTAAACGCGCACACACAAGGGGATTCTTTAACAAAACCACACAAAACTGCGACACAGTTACATTGAAAACGTTTTGATGACAATTAGTTACGCGATTTTGTTGGCATTTCGTCTGAAAATCGGACGAATACGATTAAGGAAACGTAATAAATGTTTTTACAAATATTCTGGAAAAGAGACTTGTTGTTGTTTCGCTTCTGTGTGTGTTGTCAGTTTTGTTCTCGTGGGCTGTCAAACATGCACAAATGCAACACACAGTGATGGTTGTTCAATTATACTCCAAAGTGTATGAAGCGTTTTAGAAGAAAAACTGATTTTTTTAAGTTAAAAGTTTCGAAATATTTGATATACAACTTTCATCTATGATTTTTATTACTATTTTTCTCTCAACAACAAATGCTAATTTGACGTGAGGCCGATTTAAGCTGATACCCGCGTAACTCGGGAACATACTGTGTAGTGAGTTTGTTTTGTAAACAAACAGACGCATTGCCTAGTTTCGGTTTCGGTTGTGAATAAAACTCCAGTCTGAATTTCCGTTTCGCAATTTGAATGGAAGAGATTGAAATTTCTGCACCTGGCCGCACCATTCTTGCCGACAACTATGCAGAAATAGAGAGAATAGCCTTAGAAAACATTTCTTATGATTTATTCTTTCACAACTTCATGCTACCGAATCGAGCTGTTGTCATCGAAGGTGTTGCAAAGGATTGGGAGTGTTTGAGACGCTGGATCGATCGATCTATGGTGCCTCCGACGCTCAACGTTGTGTATCTTAAGAACACTCTCCCAAATGTACCTGTACCGGTGGCCGACTGTGACAAGCAACACTACAACTCGCATGAGAAGCTCGAGCAAAATCTACACGAGTTCCTACAACGCTGGCAAACCAATGCAACGACAGAGCGTAACCGATATTATCTGAAGGATTGGCATCTTCGCCGTGAAAACCCAGACTACGCCTTCTATCGGACACCGGCTCTGTTCGCCTCCGACTGGTTGAATGAATATCTCACCGAAAAGGGAACGGACGACTATCGCTTCGTGTATATTGGCCCGAAAGGCACCTGGACCGCGTTCCACGCCGATGTGTTCGGATCGTATAGCTGGTCGGTAAACATATTTGGACGTAAGCTGTGGTATCTGCTTCCACCCGGCGAAGAACGAAAGCTATCCGACCGTTTGGGAAACCTTCCTTTTAGCGTTACGGAGAAAAGCCTGCAGGAGGCCGATGTACGATACTTCTCCATTCAACAGGAACCGGGAGAGGCAATATTTGTCCCAACCGGATGGTACCATCAGGTGTTGAATGTGGAAGACGCCATCTCCGTGAATCACAATTGGTTTAACGGTTGCAATGTGGGGACGATTTGGTGCAATTTACGAGCTGCGTTACGAGACGTTCGGCGTGAGATTGACGACTGTCGGGAGATGGAAAACTTTGACGAACACTGCCAGGTGATGCTGAAAGCAAGCTTCGGCATGGATTATGCAGATTTCTTAAACATCGTGCTGTATATCTGTGATAAAAGAATAGCGAGCCTTAAGGAGGATAAAATAATGGAACATTTCGATAGGTATGTGCTGGGGAGAAATCATTTGATGTTTGACTTGAGTGTCATACAAAAGTTGTTGGTTGAGATGATCGAAAGGAACTATTTATCCTGCTTCCCTGAGCTGCAGGAACTAGTCATAGCTTGCTTGAAACAAATCCTATTCGCAGGCGTGCTTAGTGAGTGTGAGCATAGTAAATAAAGGTTGTTGGTTGTTTGTATACCTACATTTTTATTCTTTTGTTTCCCCCAAGAACCATACAAAAACAGTTAGCAAGTGTTGCTTGAATCACATCTTTGGTCGATTGGGAAGAAGTACAACGCCTTCCTCACACAGTTTGATAATTTCATCACGCTTAATATCGATTTCGCCCAATATTTCTTCCGTCATCTCTAGCTCACTCTTTGCCTTCACGGTGGCACCGGACTGGGCGGGTGTGCGGCTCAGTTTCGGTGCCGGCGTGGGGATTAGAACATCATCTTCTCCTCGTTCATAGTTCACAAACACATTTCGCTCTCGGTTATGATCGTACGATTCCACCTCATCAGCTTCAAGCACGGGAAAAACACAAGCATCCTTTCCGTCGAATATCTCCATCCACTCGTCGCGCGTTTTCGTTCGAAAAATTGCCTCAAACTGTTCCGTTTGCTTCTTTTCGTCATCGAGTTGGGGCAGCTCCGGATCCAATCCGAGGCACTCAAGTAACACGCGGTAAAATTTGTGTTCAATAGCGCCGACGGACAGATATTTACCATCCTTCGTTTCGTAGGTATCGTAGAAATGAGATCCTCCGTCCAGGATATTCTCACCTCGAGCTCTTCCCCAAACTGGAAGATTTTGTGAACGGAAGAGCCAGCTTCCGACGTACGCAGCCCCTTCGACCATTGCGTGATCAACAATCTGACCCTGCCCCGATCGTTGCCGTTCGACGATGGCAGCAAGAATTCCGAACGCACACATAAGTCCACCACCGGCAAAATCGGCCACCAGGTTAATCGGTGCCGTCGGTTTGTTCGATTTGCGACCCAGCATCGACAGCACGCCGGAAAGTGCGACGTAATTTATGTCGTGTCCAGCACGAGCAGCATGCCGTCCCGTCTGTCCGAAGCCTGTGAGTCGAGCGTAAATCAGACGGGGATTGTCCTGCAACAAAACGCTCGGTCCTAGACCAAACTTTTCCATCACACCGGGCCGGAAGGGTTCGATCAGAACGTCCGATCGACGACATAACGAACGCACCAGGTCTATCGCTCGCGGTTGCTTTAGATTAAGGGCTAGCGAGCGTTTTCCTCCTTGAAGTACATCTAGTGCGTTTTGCGGATTCTGGGTTAACAACGACAATCCCGTTAATGCAATGTGGAGGCATAATAAGCAGCCTTCGATTTACCATATCGATTCGGGTCACGGAAGCACCAAAGTCAGCAAGCAGCATTCCACAAAACGGTCCCGGGGCTAGCCCGACAAACTCGATCACCTTTAATCCCTTCAGCGCCATGTCGTTGATCCGCTTGCAGCTACGACGGCGAAAACATTGAACTTATCGGAACTATGGACTTTGGAGTTTTCCCTCTTTTTTCTTCCTATGGCGAGTAAAGCATGATGAACTTAATCACCACACAGTATTTCTATGATCAAGAATCCATGTAATATTTCTGATTATTCTAAAAGAGAAATAAATATATGAATAGATATAGTATGTGAACGTTTTTGTCTAATATTATTTCAATATTTACAAATCTGGAGTATACAAAAAATTGTATTTTGATTCGAACGGCTGTGTTGATTATGATTAGTATGACAGTTTCGCACAGGGTGTCTCGCACACTGCAGAAACGCTGTCAATTGGTTTGACGGTGTGCGTGAGCGTGTTCGGAAAATCTGACTGACTCGCACACGCATACACGCATAAAAATTCCACAGAGCGTTGATTGTTTCTCGTCCTAATTTTTCCAGTTTTATTATTATTTACTTGTGTTTAATTCCTTTTTAGTTAGAAATTAGTTGAAATTTCCTTTACGACGTGTCGTCCGGTGGTGAAGTGTTTTCGGTTTCGTGCGTTTGTTTTCGGTTTAGTTCGCTGGCGTAGATTTTTGTTTGTTCGTGCCCAACAAAGTGCTTCTTAGTTTTCACGCTGGTGTGTGGTATGCTGCGTTCGCGGAGGCTTCTTCTTTTCCCCTGTGCCGTCACGTCAAAGCTGGCGAGTAGCAGTTAAAGTGCTGCTGACTGACCTCGTCGGGCGCTGGGGACAACAAAGGCGGAATGGGGTAGGAGACGGATCATAAAAGTTGTAATAACTGGCCTCCGCTCGCCGTAGTGCGAAGAAAGCGAGAAGCGGAACTGGAAACTTGCGAATGCAAATAAATTTCCCTACATAATCGAACACCACCCCAGTTTGTGTGCATCGCCAGCAGGGCGTTTTTTTGTGTTGTTGTTGTTGGTGGTAGTTTCAACCGTCACGGAGGAACTTTTTGCACTCTCCCTTTTTCGCTACCAAAAGGAAGAATTCGCCTCCAAGAAGTGAGGAACGCAAGAAAGTCCCGCCCGCGCGCGCGCTCGATCAGAGAGAGAGCATGTGTTAAATAAAAGGGGGAGAAATTGTCGACCCACCCCTTTCCGTGCAGGCAGCATATTTTCGGAACACACGACGCATAAGAATAACGGCAGCGTGAAGAAAATGCAACGGTTCGCAGCACAGCAGGCGATGGCACATACTGCAGGGCGTTCACGGTAAAGAAAATGATCGCATTTTCTCTATTTTAGCAAGAAACAGCCGAACGACGAAAGAAAGATGGTTAATGTTTTTGTGTGTTTGCCATTTTAGGGCACTGAACGTGTGAATGATGCAGTGCCGTTTTGCATCGTCGGTGGCGGAATCTCTCCCCGGTGCCTTATTGACGAAGCGGTGTGTGGGAATGTTCGAATGAAAAATGTATGATTCAACAGCCGAGCGCACCGCGGCTGGTGCTGTAAGAGCTTCTTCCTTCACATGGGCGTGATGGATTGGATGCGCGCAAATGAATGATTCACGATCGAATTGAAGCAACAAAACGAAACCCAAGACCTGTGTGTATGTGTGTTCGTCGAGACGAACGAGTGATAAGCTTGGAGGTGAAGTGGCAGAGATAAGTTGCGCTGCAACACCGTCAGCGGAAGAAACACACATTAGAAGGCAGTTGCAAAAATCAGACAGTACGCCCGTTTCGTTATCACCACGATTGTGTCCCACTTGTTGTTCCACTGGGTGGGGTACTAATCGCTCGGTGGCCGAGCTGTGCGCTTGCTAGTGGTGTACAAAAACAATGGGTGATGCGAAGGTGAAACAGCAGCCCTTTTTCGGGAATCAAACTCACCATCATCAGCATCACCCGCACCATCATCATCATCATCACCATCACCATCTGCAAGCCGCACACGACTCACCTATTGCGACAACATCGAAAAGTAACACTTCCGCAGCAACCATGGCAACGGTCGTAATGGATGCGAAGCACGCAACAAGTGGGCTAAGTCTTGGAAGCCCACAGCAGCCGGGAAAGGAAGCGATAACCAGCAACAATGGCACCCCAGTTACGGGTAAAGATAAGAGCCCCGCGAGCGCGAAGTACGAGCAGTTGAAACTTCGCAAGCAGGAGCTGGAAAAACGACTGAATGAAAAGTATAGCCTGCTGCAGCAGATCAAACGCGAAGAGGCACAACTGATCGGCGTGTACCCGAGCGATTTCAGCTGCGGCATCGGACCGTCCACTGGCACCGATGGGTTGAATGGAGCGTCCAGCGCGGGTGTGGGTGGTGTGGCGAACGGTACGGCACCGACACTACGCCGGAAAATCGGTACCAGCTTCAAGCTGCCGGAAAATCTGCTCAACAACAAAGAGGACGATATTAACAAGCTGCTGCTGGAGAAGCAAATACAGCAGCAAATATCGGAGGCCTCGTTGCGGCTTGCGAACGATACCAGTCAGCCGAAGTCGGTGCGGCGAACGCACAAGCAGAACTACGAAATGGCCCAGCAGAAGCTGCTTGCGATTAATCAAAATCTGAGTGTGCTAAAGAAACGCCAGCAACAGAAGGAGCAACAGCAGCAGAAGGAGCAGCACCAACTTCAGCAGACGCAAGCCCAAGAGCACAAACCGATCGTGAGGGACGATATCGATCTGCACAAAACGGCCCAGGCGAATCGGTTTCGTTCAAACAGCAACAGCAGCAGCATGTTAATGCATCTGTCCGAGCGCCGAAACTCGATAAAATCAAACAACTCCTCTAACGCATCTGGCAGCATCAGTGGACATCATTTGTTACAGCAGCAGCAGCAGCAACAGCAACTCCAGCACCAGCATCATCTTCATCAGCAGCAGATGCTTCAGGTGCAAATACCCGCCGGTCACTATCATGTGCAGCAGGCCGCTCAACAGCAGCAGGCTGGTCAGCAAATATCGCCTTATTCGATTCACAGCGGTATCGTACCATCCGGATCGCAGAGCATGACATCGGCTGCGTCAGCGGCCATGATTTCGCAGCTGAGCATGCTACGACACCGGGCACGGACGGACAGTTTTCCGGGCATCGCGACTAACTACGATTCCGGCACCGCAACGACCACTACCGAGCAAAGCTTGAAGATATCCCCACTGAGTGGTAGCGGAAGCATTGCCAGCGGTGGAAGCGGTGGTCATCATCTGCATCACAATCACCCGCACCATCATCATATCGGTCCGGGACCGGCACGGATGAATCGACTGATACAGCAACAGATCGGTGCGAACTATAGTCCACCACCGCCACCAACGGCAACGTCCACCACTCCAGGATACGTGCTCTCACCAGCATCGGCCGGGCCGGCAAACGGTGGACAGGCCTTTGTTTACGACGCAAAAGTGATCTCAAGGCTGCAAGGTGGCCCCGTGAACAACAATCCCCGTTCGCCACCGCAGGGCCCACCACCGCAGTCGGCGTTAAATGATCAAAATTACTGCCCAAATGTGACGCCCGGTGCGTTCGATTACGGTACACACGACAACGGTTCCGTTCCGGCCGGTCTCGGAGGTTACTGGATGACATTGGACAGTGGGGAAAAAATTTGGTGCTCAGTCGACAGCCGGCAGTTTTCAAGCCTCGATCGAAAACAACAGGGTGGCGGCAGTATGAAACTATCCCGAACGAGCACCAAGCTGGGCGGTACGGCCGGTGGCAAAGCGATGAGTACCTCCAGTCCGGCGATAAAATCGTCCTCACTCGGTAACTTCCAGGAGTACATCGGGAAATCGTCGTCATCGTCGCTCGCCGAGGATAATGATGGCATGGATCGGATCGTGCAACCGGACGCGATTTCCGTCACTTCCGGCTCGAGCGAGCATAAGAAGCGCGAGAAAGTGTGGCGTGAAACGTCGCTGGATAGTCCGGTGGTGAAGCATAAGGCACTGCCCCCGTTGCCGGCTGTCTCGAGCCAGCCCCCGGGTCAGATGTCACCTTCCTCGATCGGCAGCGGCGGTAGCCATCTGCTAGGTCCACAGTCACCTCCGTACACTGCCCCACCGGTGCTGCACTCCAATCCACCCACTGTCCCGTTGCACATCAACACCAACGTGTCCGGGTACGGTGGACCGTGTTCGCCTCTGTTGCTGTCACCGCAGCAAATGCGATACTACCAACAGCGCCAGCAGCAACTCTTGGAGCAGCAACGGCAACGAATAAAGCAGCAGCAGCAGCACGTGCAACCGAAACCTCCCGGTTCAGGACCCATACATTCACCCGCCAAATCGCCCGAACACTACAATACAAATCCTTATACGCAACATCAACAGCAGCAGCAGCAGGAACAGCCACAAGTTCTTCCACCCTACCATTCGCGGCATCAGCATCCCCCACCGCCTCCACTGCCTCCACCGAACCAGCATCACTATCATCATTCGCAGCAGTTGCTGCAAAATCGGCTACAACATCCTGGCACAACCGTACCGACCCATCCCCAGCAGCTCGATCTCTTGCCACAAAACTACCCGCAGCCGGATAGTGTAATGCCGTCGCATCTTTCACCTTCCTTTAGTCATCATCGTATGAGTCAGCATCAGCAACAACAGCAGCAACTGCAACATGATTCTGGCTACTATCCTGGTCACGGGACAAGCACACTTGCCTCGCGTCATCCGAATCTGGTTATTTCGCCGACGCTCTCCCACGCCTCCTCCCACACGCTTACGACATCGCCGACCGCAACGACCATCGTGCAGGCACTACCGGTCGTCGGTGGAAGGCTGATGGACCATGAAAACGGACCATCCGGACCGTCGTCACCCACGCCATCGTCAGGTAGTAAGGGGCAATCGGCGGTGCCGCCACCGTCCGACATCCAGATGGAGTCACCGAAGAACATGACCGTCGTGCAGCAGGGCAAGATTATGCCGTACAAGGAGGTCACGAAACCGTTCGAGATGTCCGATTTCTACAAATACTCCACCAAATATCGGCAGAAGCAACAGCAGCAGCAGCAGCAGCAGCAACAGCAGCATCATCACCACCAGCAACCATCTCCATCGGAAGTGTGTAGTCCTGGTGGTGGCAACGAGAGCGATGCGCCAGGAGGTGACGGAATTCATAAAGGTATTTATCAGCCACCGAATCGATCGATTTGTCAACCGATCGTAAACAATTACAACTGAACGGTTCGAGAGGTTCGAGAAGCAGCGGGAAGGAAGTCGAGCGGCCATTAATCAGCTTCTAATACGATTACTTTTTCTTTAAGTATACAATGCGCAAGACAGTGTTCGCTGATTAATGGCTGTTTAACTCTTGTTAAGCGTCTTAATCACCCGTGGTAAGGGAATAGAGAGGCATGCGTTAGCAATGGCATAGATTTCAATGTGAACATAGCATACGAACTCATATTTAACGTTAAGGAGAGCATTATTTACCACTTCTGGCAGGGTGCAGATGAGGGGCACAGAGTGTAGGGCAAGGCAAAAAAAAAACTATAGATTACACTGATGTACCTGTTTGCGTGTGTTCTACTCACTTTAGGTTCCTCACGGTTCATAGCGAAACGAACAATATTACTTGCCCCCCTCGTCCGTTTCAATCGGTATTCGTTTCCCGATGTTTTCCGTTATCGTACTCGACGCGGCCTTTATCGGTGTTGTATTTGTTTGTTTTTTATCTGATACGAGTCTGTTAAGACTGTGTTTTGGCGTTCTATCATTTTTTTCCCCTATCGCAAACTTTTATCGTCCAAAGGGAACTATCTGTACTCCGCGGAGTGTCTTATCGGCGGTGTTGGTTCACGAACGCAGAATAGATAGTTATTCTCCTCATTTCTTGAAGTACAAGCAAGACCATGTAGGACGAAAACACGAATGCGTTTTCTTTCTATTCTGTTTTTTTTTCGCAAGTGGTGTACAAGTTCATCCGGGATTTGTTCTTGTTTGTATTAATAGACAAGCAATCGGTCACTTTGAATCGGTCTAGATAAAGAACATTTTATTTTTCACCAGAATATATCGATGAATGTGCTCTATTGTTATGACTCAAGGGCACGACAGGTCGAACACTTTCTTATCTTCTCATCGGACGATAAATGTGCGAAGCAATGACACGGAAGCAGTAGGATGCGAAACACAACCGTACCAAAATGAAAGCGATGCATATGTCTAAACAATATTGACAACATCCAAAGTTACTCCCGTTTTTAGTGGATCATTCCATCTCTAAAGAAGTAATGCAGATATTTCATTGATAAACACGGCAAGACTGATTAGTGGAAACTAGCTGCTAAATCCTGCGGTTCGATCAGCCCATGAAACGAATTGTTGGGCCAGGCTATAGCGACTCGTTTCCTACAAAACAAGACTTACTGACAGCATTTCGGATGTAATTCCTCCATATTGCCGTTTAAAAAATACAATGACAATAAGTAAAACTAACCAAGCAAAAGACTTTCAGCCTTAGACAAAGAGAATAGCAAAAATACGGATTCCCCAAGCTCTCCGCACAGTGTGGAATGTTGTTGAATATAGGATAGAGGCGTGATGACGTGATGGTCTTTTGCTTTCGAGTTTATTGTACATTAGACTACAAGGGAAATGATAGGTTATTTCATGTACGTTTTCATTATACAGCTGTAGATAGAGGTACTCATTGCTATTATTCTGTAGTGTATTAGTTTATAGAAAAAAATCAGAGTTCTGGTTCGATTTGGTTCATTGACAAAATTTTCAACAATTCATCGTGGTTTGGTTAAAACTTTCTCACGTTTCGTTTAATGCTCGCTGGTTATGTACATAGCAACCTACCGTTGCTATCGCAGCAGAAGCAGTAAAGAATCCCGGATATTATCCTGGTTAATACGATTGTTAAAATCTTCCATAAGTTAGTAAAATTAGTAGATAGGATGGAATTGTGTATCGCGTTATTTACTCCATACTCATTTTGTACCGTTGCACGCGTTACATTGACTGGAGACCCGTAAATGCGGCAAACACCTTGTTGAATTTCATTAAATTCAATCATGTTACATTAGATAGGATTAAGAAATAGAACACTTCTAGGAGCGTGTGTATTTAGGTAATGCTCTGTTGAGAATATGGAAATCTGAGCTAAGTCTTACCAATAAGAGAGGTGATACACATTTTATGTAGTTACATTTATATAGGTATCTTATAGATAAATATTTGAGACAAGTGTTTTATTCTCTAAGTAAATACGGTTGCGTACAGGAAGATTGCAAAATAAATGGAAAAAATTAAATCTGAATTAAAATTTTGTTTTTAACACATCCGAAAACACACCGAAAGAAATCAAATAGGTATTGTTTTTGATAAAAATCTAGCTAAGCTTGACGCGCTTTGGTTATTCAACGGGATATAGTGTACTTCATGAAACGTTCGAAAAACACTTACTGAAATTTAGCAACGAATTATAATAGAACAATTTCTTGTGTAGAAGCAACTAGTAATTCAAAGTTGCGATATATGTTTCATAGTTATCAAGCTGCTTAAGCGCTGAACTGAGGCTCGCTAAGTGTTTTTTTCAGCTTTCGAATTCAACATTTCTTAGTGAAATAATTTTTAAAAATATTATATTTTTACAATCAGGACTTTTTTTACTTTTAGAAAATATACATTTTTACAAAAATAATTTCATAAAATGTCATTTATAAATGACCACCATGATCGACCCTAGTGTGGTTAGGGAAAACAATTTCAGCTGACGGGTGAACTGTCATTAGGGCAGAAAAAAGTTATGTTTTCTTTTCCACACAACGTCCTACGACCGACGTCCAACGGTGTGAGAAGTGTATGTTTTGCTGAAACCGAAAGTATTCCGTACGTTCCGTTGTACAATTAGTGCGTTTAGTTCCTTCCCGAGGGTATCACACGAGGTTTACCCACGCGAACTGTTGCAGCCGTGCGATGCGGGCAAACGAGCCATTTAATGTTCGATAGCCTCCGTGTCATGTGCAACCTTCAGTGGTCCCTGTGCGTGCGTAATGGATAAAAAGTGCAAGAAGTGAACCTCGCTACGACGTACCATTCCATTCCAATTCAGACCAAAGTGCTGAAAATGTACCTGCAAATTTAGCAACGCCAGTAGCGGTAGCAGGAAGAGCAAGCCTAAGCAACGACATCAACAACCAATCGAAAAAGAGAGGAATGCTGTTAAACCGAAGCAACTGAAAAGTGTATGGGAAATTTGTTCTCCAGCGTAATCAATAGTATAAGTACCATCTTCTGGATTGACCTGGTGTTCCTGGTTGTTGTTTCTACTACTATCGTTTGTTGTTGTCACACTTGAAGCGGAACCGTGAATTCCGGTGGCCTGGAGTGTGTTTTTCTGCTCGCGTAGCTCGTGTTTGTTTATTTTTTCGCCCAATTTGAAATGCATGTTTCATTCCGTACCGATCGATATTATTTGGCTATGTTTGTTTTGCTTACATTACACGTATTACGTACAAAATTTTCGTACGTGGTTCCGGCAGTGAACGGAGGATGAATAAATGCTTGAATGTCACTATTATCAGTTGTTTTGGTAATATAGCCTAGCCTACTAAGGTAAAGTGAAACGATTCCGTGCAAGTGTTTTCGTGTTTGTGAAAGTCGATTGTATAAAGTAAAAGTAAAAGTGCATCGAATCGATTTGCTGCCAGTGTTTGTCGTGTGGTGCGTCCTGCATGCTCAATGGAGAATGGATTATTAGTGGTCGCTTTCATCTTAATTTCATAGCATCTAATATAAATCAATAGATCGTGCCATACATCTTGCCTTTCCCATTGGCACAATCGCTTCTAGTTATGATGGGTGATAATACAATTATTGCATGCCTATGTGGCCTCCTACTGCCCAAAAACAGCGAACCGTGATTTCGTATTGTTGCCAGCCATCGATGCGGAAAACGATTCTCCTCAACTGGAAGGCTCAAATGACCTTCATGACCGCGCGATGCTCATCCAACCCAACCACCCTCTATGTCGCAATGCACGCGCGCACACGGTCGCACATTAGTGTGACAGCTTCACCTTCCCGCCTACTTTACCGTCCGTAATGTCTGGCTGTTGCTTGTGAGTCATCTTCCATGGGGGATAAGAACAAAAAAAACACACACGCACACACAATAGTGTGTTGACGACGATTTCGCTGTCAGCAAGATGCGAGCATACGATTACACAAAGCGTGTGTGCCCTTCCTCCGTCGCTTGCAAAACCGCGAAAAGTGTTAAGGGCAATATCAACAAAGGGTTATCTTATCCGCGAGAGAAAGAGAGTACACACTCCGTAATACTACTGCGATGTGAGCTAGAGTAGAAGAGAGTGAACGACAGTAGTACAGTAGACTCTGGAGCATATTTTTGCGGAATACCGAGCACGAATAACCCGATCCCAAAGCAAGGGCATGTTCAAAATCATGCAAATAGTTTAAGAATAGTTTCAAAAAAAGATTCTAAACATGCAACTGATGAATTATTCTAACCGATCGCGTGGTGTTGTTATAAATTGCACATGAACGCAAGCTTAGCTACCGTGTTAGGTCATGATCTCATTAATATGTGACAAAGAAATCGATTCGCATGGTGTGCTGAACCGCAACCAACCGTTGCAACGCGTACTAGAACATCCCGCCACATGGGCGGTTGCAGCGTAACCATTATAAGGTAGCAAAAGCCACAATCGATAAATGGAGCTGAGTGGGCTTGAAGATAATCTCCTTGGAGAGGATGTGAGTGCTTCACAGCAAGAATGAATACGTAGAATTCGTCACTACAAATCGCTACAAATTTGGCTACATAATGCTACAAAAGCATAACTCATTCTTGGAATAGGCCATCGGTTTCTCGCTATTTCTTCACTGCGGTATCTGCTGCTATGATTTGTTGTTGCTTTATTAGTCACTTAATTATTGATAAGTTTCTATTTATATTTTCTCATCATTATCTTAGGTTATTGTGTTTCCACATCCCGAAACTCTCGACTGCTGTTCTGTTCTGTCATATTTGTGGTATTTTTGTATGGTAAATGCCGAGTGTTATTTTTATGTGTGACGCGCGCTTGTGCGAATGGTACTGAGAAGAACATGTCCTGAAAGCTCCTGCACGATGAGGTACATGCTCATTAACTGTATTGACGTCAACAGAGACCGCTAGTAGCAGGCAAAGCAACATACATTCCAAATCCATCATTCCGAGGACACACCGCGTTCGATTCCCTTCCAAAAAAGGGAATGATCCGGTCGGTAACACTATAGAAAGCTTCTGTGATAAATTCGGTTCCAGGCTCGCGCGAAAAGGGAGTCTATCGGTAAGACAAAATGTCGTCAGGTGGCAACATATACGCCATCAGCACGGAACGCTTCCGTGCGAAGGTTGTGAACGTACCACTGACACTGGGAGGCAACGTCCCCAGTGGTGGTGGTGGTGGTGGTGGTGGTGGTGGCAGCGGCAGCAGTAGTAGTAGCCTTATGTCAGGAAGTGATGCAGCCACCGGTTCCCCCATTAGCGCGGGACCGGTCGAGTTGGGCGCCGGCACCGGGGATGATCGGATCGAAATCGAACCCGGCATGACGCTGCAGATCGTGGAGCAACCGTCGAGTAAGATCGCGCTGATCAAGATCAAAGATTTCTACCGTGGCTGTGGTACGGCGGCAGCAACCACCAACGAACAAACGAGCAATCCCTACGAGCACCGGATATTTCAGTGCCAGGCGGCACACTTGCAGCGCGTTCCGTCCGACATTTGGCCGTACATCATCGCGATACTGGATCCACAGGAACGGTGCGAGTTCGCCAAACGGTCCAAGCTGTTTGGCTCCGTCAAGCAGCTGCGCACCGGAGACATTGTGATGGTTTCCTGGCTGGCCAAGAACCGGCACGTCACGTACGATTGCATTATACGCTATGTCGGACCGGTGCCGAAGATTGGTCCCGGGTACTACTTTGGACTCGAGCTACTGGTAAAGCGTTTTCTCTTTTCTCTTTCCGCGTTTATGTATTTTATAGTTTCGGGTTTTGTTCATTGTACCGCTCACACTGGTTCACACAGAAAAACACGCACCACCACTGTTACACCACTCACACTCTCAAACTAATTTCACTTCCACGTCACGTCATATAACGCCCGTTTTTGGTTTTCCCCTCGTACACGTCCCAGTATGCACACGACACACGATCTGTACGCTGTAAATTTGCACCCCAAAATCTCGACACGAAAGAAGTACGACGTTTCGTCGCAAGATTGAACCTTGCTCATTCCCTCAAGAACGATAGAAATTCCAAATTGAGCAGCAGAGAGCCGCAAAACTACCGCGCGAAGTGTAGAAACGATTCGGGGCCTGTAGACAAACGCGTGGTTTGACGAAATTGTTAATCGAATAGTATGCTAGTAGCTAGCTAATCGAGGATTATGCGGCTACACTTCACGTGGGTAGCAAAAAGCCAACCCGCACCCAATGAAATACCATCGGCTTAAGCACAGGTAACACAGGTAACAGGCGACCTGGAGACGCGACAGTGGAGCGTTCGGTAAAGATTTCCCATTATATCTCAAGTTTGTTGTTTACACTTTTGATACTTCTATTCCGACTCTGTTTTTACATAGTATTAGACGGTTGTTTGAACATTGGTTCGCTCTTTTTTTTTTTTAAACTCTCATCGAAACGTGCGTTCTATTTAGCGAGTTGTATTGGCTTGAATTGGCATGGAATTGGCTTGAAGTTGACGTTTCTAAATTGTAATGCAAATATGTAGCTATCAAATTGACCGCAATCCGAAACCTTTGTTAGCAAATTACGGGTGTGCTTTTTTTAATGTTCTTGTTTATTTGTCGTATGTTTTGCTTTACCGGAACGTATTAGAATTTAGAAAATGGTGAATCCCCACAAAAGGATGACATCGATTTCGTGTCGGAATATATGAACTGCGAGCCCCGGTTGGCGTTGATAGTGGCAGCAAACTGGATCAAATTTCCCGAGCACGAATCCTCCGGCAAGCAGCACCACCACAAGCGCAATCTACTGGATAGTTTGGTGTGCGGCGCACGCGACCTAAACAATCGACTTTCGCGCCGTACCGGTAGCAGCAGTAAGCACTCGTCGGACGATTCGAGCAAAGGTGGCCGGGGTGGGAAGATAATTAACGGCGAGCATCCACCGTACGCCCGGTCGTATACGCCGGATTTGACGACCAGCGGTAGCGGCGGTCCGGGTGGCGCAAACCGAAAGTCTACCGATATCGGCGCACTGTACGATAGCTTCAGCTGTCTGCAGATGGACCCGGCCGGGGCGAAATCGCTGGCACATAAGAAGATGGCCGCCTCCATATCCAGCCCGAATCTGTCGAAGCAGGATAGCAGCAGCAGCAGCACCGGCAGCTCGGGACGGTTCGTGAACAATCATCCGATGGATAGCTACGGGGATGAGTATCACCGGTTTGTCGAGCACGGTCAGCATCATCAGCATCATCACCATCATCATTTGGTGGATGAGGCGTGCCGCAGCTCGGGTCGCAGCTCGCAGAACAGTTCCAACAACAGTACGCTGAAACACTCCAAGGCACGATCGGGAAAGGTGGCCGCCCGTTCGAGTGGTTCGAACTCGTCCGTCAACAGTGCAGGTGGGGCGGGTGGATATCATTCCGTGAGCAAGCAGAGCACCATACTGAGTCTGCCGGATCGTGACGTGGTGGTGATTGATTCGAACGAGATCGACGAAGCGATCAAGAGTGCGAGCGATGTGATCGTTGTGGATCCACCGCCGATGCTCAGCCCCACCGACAACCGGGAGGTGGAGCTGATGGATCTGCTGGGCGGTGGTAGCTGGCCAGCTGAAGCCGGAGAGGTGGCGGCCATTCTGTCCGCGAACAGCAGTGATAAGAAAACGCAAACACCACCGTCGTCGTCGCTGGCGTACGGGAATGGGATGGGCGGTGGGACGGGCTACAATACCGGTGGCAGTACGAGCAGCAACAGCACGGCCAACAGCAGCGGACATAGCTACCATAGTCACAATGGTACGACGGCTTCGGCACGCTACGAACGAAACAAGTCGCTGAATCCTTTAGCACACATCGGCAATTCGAAACCACAGGGCGAGAGTCTTACATCGTCGGCGCGAAAGGCTAGAGCTGGCGAAACGAAACCGACCACCGTGGATGTAGCGACGATGACGAGTAAGTACCATTGGAATTTATAGTTTAGTGTCGATCATAGGAATGGGGCGAGCCTCTGGTCAAGACAATAATCCACTTCCCTCTAATGTACTGTATCAAACGGACAAAAAACAAATTCAAATCTGTGCGCAAAAGCTTCACCATTCGTTCATCTTCGCTTGGTTCGGGCGAAGATCTTCGGTGCGGCGAAAAGTCGCAAGACAGCAAATCTTCTTGTCCGCAGCCGTAAACAGAGCGCATTGATCGGCGATTGCCGGCACACGCGAGCGAGAGAGAATGTGTATCTTCCTTAAAATAGAACTCAACACCATGCCGCCGCCATACGCGGCCGCTGTTTTTGTTCTACATTTAATTTCGGCAGGAAACGGTAGCGAGCGAGAACTGTTTTAGACATCGCTCGTGTGAGTGGCCGCACGTTTTTGCACCGCGATTTGATATCACTGAAGTGCAGACAATCGAAAGCGGCACCTGCTTTACGCCGCGGTGTGGTTTAATCGAACGCCATCTTGCGATGCGACCTAGTGCAGGTTAATGTGTGCTATCGTACTGCGTTCTCCATGTTCTCCGTGTTTTTTTTTTTTGGTGCACTGTGTTAATACTGTAATATATGGTGTTTACTGCACATGTTGTGGCTAAATAGAATGTTCGACAAAATGTTCACTGTGGCACGGGTTAGCTAAAAAGGAAGTACCAAACAAAGGAGGCACGGGATCACACACCACCGCGACATTATGTATCGTCGACTGAACATTAACGCTAAAATAGCTCATCACTGCTAAAGCGGACGCCCTGCTCTGCTGTGCGGAGCATACCGTTTTATTCGATCCAAGTTGCAGCGCTCATCGCCCATCAATTGGTAGGAGTCTATCGCCAGAGGACAAAGAATCAGCATACTGCGTTAGGCAGCCATTCAAAACGGAGAGAAGTCATTGTTTGAACACTTACGTTACGGGTCCTTTCGCACAAAGATGTTACCGGAAACGTACGATAAAGATTCGTTCGATGGGATTCCGCTAACGGTGTTGGAACATTTCGATTGGGAAGAAGAACCAGACCCGGAGGCGGACGCGCGTGTGGCTAGCGACGTTGAGGAAGGTTTGTCGGATGCGTTCGATTGTGTGACGAAAAGTGTTTTCACTAACAGGAAAGATATTGCTAACCCGCTCGTTGTGTTGATGCTTCCTAACTCATTAGAAGCCTGACAGGCATATGCGTGTATCGTGGTTGCTTTGATTTATTAACTTATCGAAGTATGCTTTGGTGAGAAATCACAGTTTCACAGTTTCAGAATTAAAAGTGCGTTTGAAATTGAAGATTTTCAATGCAGTCATGGCCGCTAAGAAGATAATAATAAAACCGGCCAAGATTGGGCTTTTCCGATTGATGCTCTTGCTCTTGTCCAACCTAATCGGAGCGATGATACGTGCCGTTGTTACAAGTTTGTTCTACCCTACAGAAATAAACGATGCCGGTGCCGTTGGAGGTGTGTACGGCGCTTCGAACGGAGTTGGACCAAATGGCAGCGAGAGCTCCGGGACGGTCGGTAATGGTTTGCTACCACGCATCGGTTCCATATCGCCCGAATCGGATTCGGGTGGACCGCCGGCTCCATCTCCACTGCAAGAGCTTCCGAACGATCCGTCGTTGGGTGTCGGTTCCATGGTCGAGGTAACGCTGGACACGTTTGATCCAACCGGGTCGACGGGAACTTCGATGGATCCACTGTACTATGGAGTTATACGCTGGATAGGCCCGTTGCCAACAGCGACGAGCGGTGGCAATAGTAGCGGCCATCGGAAGGTTATGGTCGGTGTGGAGCTGGAAGATGAACCGATCGATCCGACGCTTGAAACGACCAACGGCACCCACCATGGAGTGAGGTAAGTTGTTATTGAACGTCTATTAAAGCTCAACGTGTGCGGTTATAATCTCACTCAAAAATATGTTTGTATCTTCCGATTTAAACCCCAGGTTATTCCGATGTCCTGCAAATCGTGCAATCTTTGTACATACAAGTCAGTGTAGCCGAGACAGGCGGTTCCAGGATATACCGCCAATGTCACCGTGCACTTCCCGAACGACGCAAGCATCTTCCGGGGGCAGTAAAACCGATACCACCATGTTCGGCAAGGTGGACTGCCCGGTGGTGAGGGGAAGGGTGCCACCTTTAAGTAAGTTACTCTTCTAATAATAACCCCTAATAGCACGATCTCATACCCTGTGTCTCGGCTATGATTTTACAGAAATTCTAAAACTCGAGGAACTGGAGGAAATCTGCGGCAAGTTCAAGGGCATCCAGGGGCATCACAACTCCTGCTATCTGGACGCGACACTATTTGCGATGTTCACCTTCACCAGTGTGTTCGATTCGTTACTGTTTCGGCCTAAAGAACCGGAGGTGTGCAGTTGAACTACGTTGCACCGGTTTGACTCGTTTTTCTGATCGTATTCATCTTGACCGACTGCTTCCAGGACAATCCTCAGTACGAGGAGGTGCAACGAGTGCTGCTGGAAGAGATCGTTAATCCGCTGCGCAAGAATCACTTCGTGCGTGCGGATCGTGTACTTAAGCTGCGGCAGCTGCTCGATCGGTTAAGCTCCGTCACGGGGCTGATGAGCGAGGAGAAGGACCCGGAAGAGTTCCTCAACAGCCTGCTGGCGCAGATTCTACGTGCCGATCCGTTTTTGAAGGTAAGCATTTGGATTATTTCCCCATATTGCAAACCGGTTTTTTCTTACCCTTCCCATTCATCTCCTACACAGCTAAGCTCCGGTCTGGACACGTTCTACTATCAGCTGTTCGTGGAAAAGGATGAACGGTTAAACTTGCCCTCGGTACAGCAACTGTTCGAGCAGAGCTTTCTCGCGTCCAACATTAAGCTGAAGGAGGTGCCGTCCTGTTTGATCATTCAGATGCCGCGGTTTGGCAAGAACTTCAAGATGTACCCGCGCATCCTTCCGTCCCAGGTGCTCGACGTGACGGATATCATCGAGGATTGTGAGTATCGAATAAGGTTTCTATTCGATTATTCGCGGCTACAACTCAAACACTTCGTTTACAGCTCCCCGTCAGTGCTGGGTGTGCGGC
Organism: Anopheles farauti; assembly: GCA_000473445.2. Lineage (NCBI taxonomy): Eukaryota > Metazoa > Arthropoda > Insecta > Diptera > Culicidae > Anopheles > Anopheles farauti. The sequence continues at coordinate 11,419,877 of KI915043.1, read as the reverse complement.
AAGCTGGCCGAGTACGAGTGTCGCGAGTGCTTTGGTAAAATGCAATGCGAAGGTTTGGAGGGTACGGCAATCTGCAAGAGCTGCATCGACAGCGTCCATCATCACAGCAAGCGCTTGAACCACAAACCGGTTCCGCTGTCCGTGCCGCAAGATTTCATCCCGATGGCGCCGCACTGTGAAGTTCCCCGGCTGTACATGGAACTGTTCGCGGTCGTATGCATCGAAACGTCACACTACGTGGCGTTCGTGAAGGCAGCCTCCGGTCAGGATGCTCCGTGGTGTTTCTTCGATTCGATGGCCGATCGGAATGGTAAGGATGCTTTCTTTGATTTGGGAAATCTTTCCTTCCCAAAAGGATCCAGTTTCTAATCTCGTTGCACGTATTACAGGCGAACAGAATGGTTACAATATTCCCAAAATGGTTCCGGTACCGGATTTGCCCCGCTGGCTGACGGAGGAAGGGTCGCGGGCGCTAAACGAGGAAGCAGTCAACGATAAAATGTTACCTGAGCACGCCAAACGGTTACTGTGCGATGCGTACATGTGCATGTACCAGAGCACCGACGTTATGATGTACCGATAAGTGGGGGGTGTTGGGGACTGGCAACATCGCACCCTTTTCAATAGCCATCGAAACTTGTTTATTTATGACGAATGACGAACGTGATTGACAAACTTCCAAGCGAATGTGTCTCGTTTGGGTCTTACAATAGGGGAACGAATTCGGAAGCATTGGAATATAGCAGCGACTAAACTGTTTGCTACACTGTCTACAAGGTGTTCCTATTTTGATGTCTGGCTTGGGTTGGACATTTAAAAGAAATCAGTCGAAAAGAAAGAAAATTAGCAAATTACGATGCTTGGACTGTTTGGTGTCGTAATACCTACATTCATTTCATTCGTGGGCTACTTCGATACCAAAATCCTACCTAATTTTGGTAGAAGTTGGCTTTGGTAGAAGTTTTCCATACTCACCGTGTATCGATCTCCTCGTTTTATTTTTGGAATATATGGGAACTCATTGTGGACAGATAGTTCAGTTTAGCCACGACCTTAAAGTCAGCTTGTTCGTGGTGGCTTTGTTGTGTTGAATGTTATCGGAACAAACTAGTACACACTTTACCAACAACTTTTCCAGCAAACTTACCTAAAGTTCTACTTCTAAAGTTCTAAAGTAATATAGATTTTTGAGAAAAGAACACGCTTAGACAGTTATTAAAACAAGGCGATCGCGTAGTGATGGTCCCCAGAGAGTTCGACGTTCTTTAATGTTTAGGAAATTTAACGAAGGTGACCAGCAAAGTATAGTGAGCTCGTAGAGAGAAGGTAAGAAAGTTTAATAAATCACGCGATTAGAGGCAGAGACGCTAAGAAAAACAAAAAACAACAAGAATCTAGAGAGAATATACCTATACATATACACATTGACAAAGTAAATGAATATATGTATACTATATTATATATATTTATACATTATACAAGTAGGAAAAACAGAACAATTGGCAATCGGAAGTTAGCAACGAGAGATGCGACAGGATCCTATACATTAGAGGCGAGTATATAGGCGAGAAAACGCGAGCAACTAACGCTGATAATGCTACGCAATTTGGGTGAAAGGAATTGGCCGGGACATAATTTTGCATGATTGTAATAATAATTTAGATACAAACAAAATGCTGCTGACTAATAGGAGCTGCTACAGAAGTTGCTACTCCCAAAACAAGAACGTCGAAAGAAAATACACGGAAACATTTGAGGGGAATCGGTGACGAGCAACCGCTTGCAATACTATCCTCCAACAGCCCTGTTTATTAGAACTTCCTTACACTTGTTGCTCTCTTACATTCGCGCGTAGTATGCCTAGATGTGTATGCGTTGAACTATTTGTAATGCTAACCGTTGGTGACGTATAAATCGTAGAATGTTTTGTCGACGAAAAACTGAGAAGATTTTTCGATGTAGTACATCCTTCTGAACAGAAATTCTGTTTTTTTCTTCGTGGAATGTAGTGAGTAGGCACTGCTTTAACTGTTTTGCGTACGCGTTTCAATGTAGTGGATATTGTCGGAGCAGTAGTAGGAGCTGCAGAGAATGTCTCTATTTTTGTATTTTGACAAACTATCATGTTCGTAGGAAGAGGGAAGAGGGCGTTTGTTATTTAATACACCCGACTGGACTCATACCTTGGAGGGTAGTTACCGCGGAGTGCATGAAATGAAATTTTAAGCGCGACCTACAAGCTACAATCAATTGAGAGTGATCATGAGGAAAACGGTTCTCCGAATTTATCGTCATATTCTGTTTTGGATGATAGCAAAGTATAGTTGAATTATAGTAACCTTCTCTCTACTACTTCATCACATACACATACACTCGTAACAGTCGTACAACTCAAATGGAGCTAACGATTTGGTTTCTCGAGGTTTTCAGCAAAGCCGACTATGACCGGAAACAGAGAAATTGTTGGAAATACGTCATATGAATTTGGATAGGAAATGAGACGTGCTACACCGTGTGTACGATGTCTTTATGCTCGTTCGATTGGAGACAGTAGTTGAAAGATGCCGCAGAGTAAACTACTACTAGATGCGCTTAGCAGATATTCAAGATGAAGGACGAACCGCGGAAGAAGTAATATCCACACGGAAACAAAGAAAAGTACAACGGAACAAAATGCAATAGCTGTCGGGTGCCTGGGAGGAGCACTAGATGGCGCTACTAGTTTTATATACGCAAACTACACTATCCTCACCCTCTAGTACTCTAGTGATCCCTCTTTCTAACTAACCTACCCTACCTACCATCTTTTTGATACCTGATACAAACGCCTCTACCCCTAAAAAAAGGCACAGGATAGGATACACTACACGCAGCCCCACAAAACACTTTGCTATCCTAGCAGCTGGGAAGAATTTGGACGGGAAGGTGAATTATGAAAACAAAATCACAACACTAATGGCCAAAACAATAAATGCTAATGTAAAATCGTATCCGTCTAATGTCAGTGCTTTCCTTCTTTTCGTTAACACAGAGAAAAGATGAAACACAAGTTTCACAGTTTGAAAATGTTATTTTATTACTTTTTTTATACATTTTGTAAGCTTTTTATCCATAGTTTTAATTACCTTAACCTGAACGCGGTGTGTTTAATGTTGTCTCCTAACGCGCACTATTACTCTGTGTGCATGGGTGGTGCGTAGGTTTTTCCCCCTGAAGGGAATATAGATTTTAAAATAGTGATAAAGTAATGCACACCCCATACAAACACACACTGTTGCGCTCTCTCGGTGCTTCTTGCACTGATAGCCTTCGATCCGTGGTGCTCTCGAACTCTTTCCGCAAGTATTAACCTTAAGAAAGAGCGTTCTTAAAAAATGGGAGATTTTGTTAAGGAGCAAAAATGTGGATAATGCGCAGTAAGATGCGCTTCTGCATGCTGTTTTTAGTTAAACGTGTCTGGTTTTTTTTATTGGGTGTCTATTAAGTCAAATGTGGTGTAAGGAGATTTCCTTATGCATCCGGTATGTAGAATAGTATTCATAATATAATAATTGCTCTTTCTCGCTCTCTCTCTCTCTCTCTCTTTCTCTCTCTCTCTTATACTCCAGGGCATGCCTTTGCTACTGCTGCAATTCAGCACGACTTTAGTTGACGATGATGAAAATATCGACCGTATCTGACGCTGTTATTCGCTCTTCTTCTACTGTTGGTGTAATGATAAAATCGGCCTCACGTAGAAATCAAACAACATTCCACCCCCGTATCCAAATGCACCGGCATAAGCTTCGTTCGCGTTTCTTATCTAAGCGAAGATAGCGCCGCGGTTCATCAAAAATCAGATCCAACGTTGTGTTGTTTCCATCCAAGCCACCTGCGAGACAATCGTTCACCAACGTGCCATCCTTATCATGGTATTTACCACCGGCTTCATCAATAAACGAGATCAATGTTATGCTGCTCTTAAGATAAAACGACGAGCAAAGGGAGGCGGTGCTGCAACATTCAGCGAACGTTTTCAACTGGGAACGTGTTTATCCACTGTCGAACCCAACTGCCTCCGCAATTTGTATATGCATATGTGTGTGTGTGTCAGATTTTGCTTGTGGTTTTATGTCCCCCCGTGGTCTAAAAGCTACTTATCACATGTAATTGTGTAGTTTTTTTGTACTTCAGCTTGTAATAATGATCACGAAGACTTGTCCTTTTTCTGTTTGACCCCTTTCCATCTCGTTAACGTTTCGATGCGCCGAGACAGATAAGATAAGGACGTGACACACACACACACGCGCACACGCGATGTATTGTTGCTTTAGGATTTGCGTTCAAGCATGTTGAAAGTTGAATCGAAACTCGTGATTTGTGAGCTTTTGAAATTCGTGTTTGATTTCGTGTTTGATTTTGTGACTTGAATTCGTTTCAAGTACTATTCGGAAGCATCGCAGTAGCCGGCATCGAAGAGCATTGACATCCGAGTAGCCCTTAGGGAGGCGAGAGGAAGAGAGTTCGTCTGTGTGTGTGTGTGTAAAACTTACGCGTTCTAATATCACAAAATTGGTACAGTCAGTGAAATAGTTCTCACGTGCGATTCCACCATCCGAACACGCAGGACTCGTGCGGTTTGGTGAACGGGAAATGCTGTTGCGTGTCGTGTGCCGTTCTGTTCGCATTACAATATCCTTTTCAACTGCATTAATTCATTCCAGTGCTCTCGCTATCTTTCGCTCTATCTTGGTGCTGCGAATTTTCCCGTCCCGAATCGCTCCGGGAATCGCCCTATCCCTCTCAGTGTACCTACTCACTGTCACACCGTTTGCGGGCGAGGCGCAGATCGATCCGTTGGAAGGGATGATGATTGTGTGGTAGTAACAGTATGCGTTGCTACCGCAAATCTATCCCGCGTCGCGCGCAAACAGGAAACAGGGGCAATTTCACCAACTGGGAGACCACCGGAGCCGGTGGTCTCGACTGGCAGGAGCTGTTTGTATCATTTAATGCCTTATAAACTAACAAAAAAAGAAAAAACCGGAGATATCTCCATTCGCTAGCACTGTGGGTGTTCAACTCTACTGTGGCTCTACTGGCCTCTTTTATGCAGAATATTTTGCTTCCGCTTTTTTTCATTTTAAGTAGAGTAGAATAAATCTTTTTACTGTGTGTTTTCGTTTCCTCTCATTCGCTGGCCTTTTTTTTGCATCGATGGTTCATCACATCGGCACTAATCATCTCATCGCATAAGCACATCAAACTACTACTACTCCGGCTTCTTTGCCTGCTTGCCTCATCATAATCGTGTGATAAATATCACCACCTCCGCAACACACTTACCCTACACCACAACGCTACCTTAACGCATCAAGTAAGTCTAGTGTTTAAGCTCTTCCAGCTGCTCCAGTTGGCTACGCATTGCCAGCATCGCGCACTCACCGTTACGCGAGTTCTCACGCCGCAGCTCTCACCTGCCCTCACGTAACGGTGCCGTGTCTTGTTCTTGGTTGGTTTCGCATATAATGTTTTCTCTCTGTATTATTCCTGATCTTCGTAAAATAGTCATTGCTTACACACATGCACTACAATAGCGTGTTTTTTTGTTGCTGCTGACGCTGGATTCGCGCGCTCGGAATGAGCTGGATTTTGTTTATGCAGCGCGTTTTTTTGTTTACTTTTAAATATCGAAGAAATATTGTTCATTACAACACCTATCCAGCTCGCTCGAAGCTGTTTCTGCTTTCTGTTGCATTAGTGATCGAAGAAAATTAATTTAACTTATTGTCGATTGTAAATTATTTGTTTGAAAAAAAAGAACGCAAGAAAAAAGTATTTAAAAACAATCGAACCATTCACTCACGTCCAAACAAAGCAAAAGAAAAGAAGAAGAATTAATTCAAATACGAACGAAACTAGCACGAATTCGTGTGATAGTCTAGCATGAAAGTGATCTTCAAACTAAGCATTTTCAATCTTGATTATTTCGTCTCTAACTGATCGTCATCTCCACTAGGGAGCGTGGGTGTATGTTTACGGAAACTAATAATAATTAATGGAATCAATAAAAAAACTGATCGTCCGATTATGATTGAAATAAGTCAAAACGAAACGAAAAAATACCCTAATCCCGCCTTGTTCGCACGGATAATAGGAGTTCAAATCGGAAATTTGTAAATATTATGTAAATGTAAAAAGAAAAGTAGAACAATAATCATTTTCGGCGTTCAATAGGGCGTCCCTGCGATGATCATGCCGCCGGTACTGTTTTCGTTTAGTAGCATTCTTCGTCCTCCATAGCGAAGTCGCTCGAGAATCCGGAATCCACATACACCGAACTGTTACTGGGACGGAAAGAAACATAGAAAAACATGTCTTAGTAGTTAGAATGACAATCAGAGCAACCGTCGTCACGACCGCGGTCGTATGGATGGTTACAGTAAGTGCAGCAACCGAGGGAGAATGGTGAGGGGTGAGGTGCATTTATTTATAGCGAGCAGCACACGGTACGGAAAATCGATCGTGGAGTCTTTTCTGCTCAGCAAAACGCTTAGTAGGCACGTTTTGTTTGTGAAAATGAACGTTGAAGTTGATGGGTTGCTGTTGGAACGAGGGGGTAGCCGACCGTTTACTGTAAAAGGCCAACGTACAGAGCATGTTTTAATTCAGATGGACTAAGCCATCCTCGATTCGCGATACCCCAGAGTCATACTTGTAGCGATAAAAGTTAAGCCTGTGCACCAGACAACGTTTCATTCAATGTTCCAGCTACAAATACAGCTGCTGCACGATAGAAAATGCTAGTTATTTAAGGGTCAAAAACATACGAACACGAACATATCTCGCGGGGGGTTTCCACATTGTTGAAAAAAAAACACACACACACAATGGAAGAAATTTGCGAGATATTTTCGTGCAGACGTTCGTGAACGCTCCCGTGAACACTTTCCAGCACCGTTGCCCTTATGAAATATGGATTTACGAAAGTGTGGAGGGCAAAAATAATGCAGACGCTACTTTCAAGCGTCCATCACAAACGGCAAACGAAGAAACAGCAGGCTGAAACACAGGGGTTAAATATTCATTTACCAGTAAATCATTGCAGTTTCTCTCCTACGGTTTCATACTTCCAATGGTAGCTATACTGTAAAATGCAATCCAAAGCCGGCGGCAACGAAATTCAACGTGTTTTGAATGACGAATGAGCCCCCCTCCGCCCGCTCTTTGGTTGTTTTATTTTGTTCTCCTGAAAAACAAAAATCTTCTTCACGCTAGAACAATTCGTTGCACCACTTTAGAGCAACCGAACCGTGGTCTTTCCGGCGTAAACATTTGCTCTAACGTGTTCTTTTTCTTCGTACCGAAAACGAGAGCAAAACAAAAAAGCACCCACAAAAACATCCCAATACGGCAAACGTAGCGACGGCGGCGAAACGGGGCCAAAAGTCGCGTCGATCATCAACACTTACTTGATCGCCCGGCAGGTGAAGAAAACGATGCGCTTCAGCTTCTTGTTGTAGAAGAAGTAGTTGAACGACCAGAGGCACCCCGGCTCGCCGAACGGGTCCGAGTTGAGGTCCGGATTGTAGCTGTAGATGTCGCAGTCCTTCAGCGAGATCTCGTCCTCGATCGTCGTCCAGAGGGCGTGACGGATCTTGCTGTACTGCTCGCCAGCGACCGGGCTCAGGTTGCCCTCGATCGAGTTCAGCACCCATTGCAGCGACGGTTCCTTGCTGAATTCATGGCTCTGTCGGAAACGGGAAGGAGAAATCAGTTTTCTTGCCGTATGCTGCAACCAGCCACTAGCCGGCCGGTTGTTAGTTGCTAGTTGCGCAAAGGGGGTAAGCAAAGATACAGCGATGACGAACCGAGGCCGATAAATTGGCGAGATAATGAAAGGGAGAGATACGCTTTCATAGCGAAATTAATGCAAAACGGTGCCCTGGGAGAAGAATCGTGTCGATTCAGAGTGAATTAAACGTTTTTTTTCGCTTTGATACGCTTTTAACCGCGACGCTCGACTGTTGTGTGATTATTTTGAGATATTAATAAAACATACCATAAACTAGCTTAACCAGTGAACTCATATTTTTCATAAATTGTCATTACGATACCATAGCTAAGACGAACGATAAATTGACAGCTTTTTTGTGGTAAACCAGCGTCGATCTATTGGCCGACCCCATATTTGACCCGCGGTTCATTAACAGCGTGCTCTCGTTTTACGCATAACGTGAAGTAAAGATGGACAGACCACTAATGGCCGCGGTATTACATCAACGCATTCGATGCCGCAAGAGGGAGTAAATCTTCGGAACATTTCGTGTAGCTAGCGGCAGAGATGAAGCAAAAGGAAAACCGTGTCCGATGGCAGAAGAGAGCTGCCGTGCGGTTCAAGAAACATCGCACGGTGAAGCCAACCAGTTTCAGATTGCGTAGAAGCAGCAGAATGTTTACCGTAAATAGACATCTTGTGTCACGGTTGCGCATCCGACGAGAAGAAAGCATCGTTCGATGAAAATGCGTTATTATTGTTTGCTTGCAAGAACGAAATAATGGCTCGTTGAACTAAAGAGCTCGAATTCGAACTATAAAAATCCTCTAAACAATGTTATTGTTACCTATATCCAACATTCGGAAAAGAAATTGGTGTGTTATTTTATGCGACCGAAAAACGAGCGTCTTGGGAATCGAACGCGCGAAAACAAACGCGATTACACGACGAAAATAACAACAATTTAGTTCTTTACGCATACGACGATAAATATAGAAGCATGACCATCGCAACCAACGCGCCGTTCATGGCTGTTGTGGTCGTCCCATCCCAAGCAAAGGTTTATGAGAGCGCTCCGAGCACACTTTGTTGCTTTCGAACGAGACGAAACATTGATATTGCCAGATTATGGAGGTTTGTGTATTTTGAAGCAACCTCGTCGTAATTTGTTTACCAATACGACACAGCAGGCGTGCGCAGGCTCTTCGTGAAACTCGTCGCGAGATCAAGCCGAGCGTGTTCATCCTAAGGAGGCAGTGAAAACAAGCACCGCAGATTTTCCTTTCCGTTCTTCCACACCATCCTTCGCTTATTTATAGGTTCTCGCGCGCTCAGCTGTGATTCGCTGCTCTCGGGGACAAGGTCAAACGGGAGTCCTTTAACGGGGGGGGGGAAAGTTTTTTTTTTTGTTGGGCGCTGCTAAAAGCAAGTCGGCCGGAGAGAAAATTGTCGTCGGAAAAATCGACAAATTGCGCATCGAAAATAAACACGCCGAACGGATGATGTGCCGAGCACCATCGCACCTACCCGGGCCTCACTGAAGTCATAGTCCGGCTCGAACGCGGCGTTCAGCGTTGCGATCAGGTAGAAGAGCGTCTTGCGTGAAATCGTATCGCACAGCGTGACACCCTCGTCCCCGGACAGGCTGCTGCGCAGGATCTGCGGCGACATGTCCTGCAGGGTTTGCGGTGGCGACAGGGCCTGCAGATCGGTCGGAGCCTGCTCCGAGGTGAACCGCTTGTACAGCGCCTTATCGTTGCCCGCCATCTTGCACGAGTATGACTCGATCCGGCCGTAGATCGTGCTGTCGCCCGTCTGGATGTGCAGCTTGTTGTTAACCGCCTCGAAGCGCGTACTTTCCAGCAGCTTCATCTTGCCGTTTCCTCCGCAAAGGGTAACTGAAGAACCTGAAAAACTCTAACGTACGATATTTCTTCCCACTCGGCGGATGGTTTCTTCTCTTTGCCGTTGTTCTGTTTTTTTCTTTGTTTTCGTTCGCTCCGTTTGTTTGAACAATGTTTCCTTCGATATTTTCCTCCGCGGTTTGCTGCTATTGATACGAAGCAGGCTCACACTGGATGTTTTTAGATGCGCCTCTTCCCTTTAGCGCGCGTGCGTCGTGTGCTTATTCTGTTGTGTCGTGTTGAATACCAGACCAATACTTAAACGATGCCTTATTTGTTAGTTGCTTAAGTGCTACAGAGTGTTGCCTTACAATCTGGCCAAATCGGGGACGATTGGTGATCTAAGTTCGGCACTAGCGCTTTAGTACAGTGGGCTCGCCGTAAAGCGGCTCCAGCAAGGGGAGGCAGCTGAGTATTTGACCATCTTGGGCGATCTTATCAGGCCGTTGTTGATTTTGAGCGCGATTCTGAACATGGTGGTCGGGTGTACGCAGAGTCTCTTCCGGAACAGTCTTTTCGTGCTCGCGACCTGCTGGTGGCGGCGTCGAACGCTGTTGTCGGTGCGGTTGCTGTCGATGATGGTGGTGGTAGCGGCGGCGACGGCGACGACTGGTTGCGGGCACATTTAAGTACGGAGAAAGCGAAGGCTTACCCTTGCCGGCTGTTGGCAAGTAGGTGCTACGGGTAGTACGAACGCTTATACACAAACACACACGAGCACACACTTCGTCCTTAGTTGCTCCCCCAGCGGTTGTTGTGGGCAAGGAGGATTCGAATGCCTCGAAAATGGAACGACGGACAACAAACACACAACAATGGTCAGAGCGAGAGAAAACACACACAAGGCTAACGGTGTCTCTGCGTCTCGCAATGCCCGTGTGTTAGTGTTGTGACGATGACGCACTCTTTACACGCACACTTCGATCGCTGTGATTACGACCCGTTTTTCGTTTGTACACTGTGATCTTCTTCTTCGTGTGAAGAAGGGACTGAATTTTTATTTTTTTTCCTCTACCAAGCTTTCTTTGTTTACCACGAGCGAACGAGCGCAATGTGAGAGCGGCGCTTTGGTTGACGAAATTAGATGAACGTTGTTTGGAACGAAGAATCCTTGCGTTGACCTTCAAAAGGGCTATTTCTCACAAATTCTAGCACTCGATTTACTTCCTGTTCGTCTTATAAAAAACTCGTATGTACGCGCACGGAAAACAAATATCTACCACCGTGTGATACACTCTCACGCACACACACAGACACGCGCCACAAACATGAGCTTTTTCACGCAAAGGTCAATAATTCACGCATTTTCACAATGCGTTCGTCTGGAAAAACGAAAGAAAAGCGCTTTCCGTCCACCAGCGCCAGCCACAAAGCACGGATGGAAACACGATTTTCGTACTCCTCGCGTGTATATTACACACTCGCTTCGCAGCACACAATATGGAGACTCACACACTAACGCACCATGTACAGCGACCTCGCATCTAGCCCGTTTCGTTTTTTTGTTTCTCACCCGAGCTGCAGTAAAATGCAACAATGTAACCCTTCGGCCTCAACACAAGCTACATATAGCTATATAAAGAGGACTTATATTTTTCCATCATTTTCGAAGTTGATTTTGTTATAGAGACGACAACAACACCGATTTCTTCGAGGATTGTTGCTCGAAACGAACTGCAATGGAGGCGGCTGCCAGTGAAATCCGGGTGACGGTCGTCGGATTAGATGCCGAGATTTTATTTTTTTAAGCACCGTTAACACGAACAACTTTTGCACAACAAAAATCGATTCAGATCCCGTCGGTAGAAATTTAACTTTCACAAGTGTTAAGTGGACATAAATAACGTTGTTTGATAATTATTTCTCTCAGCACGACTTGCGTGACCCTTCCGTCGATTGTTTTTTCGATACTTGTCAAAACTGTCAGACTCTGCAAGCAGACTACCCAGCCTCCACAGGAGTAGCGGGACCCAGCTGACAAAATTTTGACAAAAGTCCAATCGAAAGTGTTGTCCAAATTTATTGTGTTTAATTTATGTAAAATTGAACATAATTCACGCATACAAGTGTGTGTTGTATATGTATGCATATCACAAGTGACACACAACAACAAGTGACACAAATTTATTGATAATTGATCATTGATAATTAAAGTAGCGAACACATTGGGCACTGTTGGATGTGGCCACCGTGAACATGGACCTATCTTGTATAAATCATATAGCAAATAAAATGTTGGTTGGGTATAAGGGGTAATATCACCACACTTGGAACACGTAAATGGACAAAAAACCTAATTCTTATCTGATAATATTATTATGTATGAATCAAACTATTTGTTGTCATTTGTTATAACATTCTATAAATAGATGAGTGATATTAGTGTTAAAACTCTTTTTTTAAACTCTAAAAAAATAAAATCATAAGCGCATAAACAGTATGGCCTAGATTAAACAAAATGTGGGTTTGGCCTCACTTCGATGTATTTCTGGTATACAACGAAGCAAAATGACGAACGCTCGTTCAGGAAGTAATGCATTATTGCTACTTTTGAATAACATCTACCGATGAATATTTTTATATGAAAAATAGTTTGGTTGATATAACTTAAAATTTCACCGTGATATGCTTACCTTTAACTAACTGATCTAATATGAGTATAAAAGTGTAATTTAAGACAATATATAGCTTCGTTTTTTTAATATTTGCATCGTTATCTGATTCTAGAGCCCAACATAAATAGAACCCACATACGAAGAAAGCAATCAGATGTCTATTCTATTTCATGAAGGGGTATCCTTTTTATCGTAGCATCATCATCATGCTGGTCTAATCCACTCAGTGTAAACCCCGTCCTCAACCCTCGATACGGTGAGCGGAGGTGATGATGATTCAACGGTCTCCATCAATCTTTATTGCTGCTACCGCTGTTCGTCCTGTCCTATGGAACGATAAAATTCTGGCTTCATGTTAAATGCGCACTCAGACGCGCGCAAGAAAAACCGACCCCACTCTTGTTCGCCACATTCAACAAGTGGAACGCCCAAAGGATACTGATGTGGGTGGTTGGCAAAAAGAAAAGAAGATGAGTAAACACAATTTTCCATCTCCGTCTGGAAATAGGTTTCCGGTTGGCTTTTGCCTGGTTGTTGAAGGGATCTTCCGGACGTATCTCTTTCTATCCACTGCAAGCCACTAGGCAATTGATAAGCAGTGTTCTGCTTGAGTAAAGTTGAATGTCTTTCTGTGATTTTATTCGCAACTCGTCACGTGCTTCCCACCCAAGGGCCGACCCATATTCGCACTTCAGCCGAGAACCATCGATGCTGTTTCCTAATGATTTTCTTGCGCTCTCTGATCCCTTTCAAGGGCAGACATCGTTCGGATACGGGCGGATAAAAAATGGTGGAAAGTGGCTAAATTAAGCGCTTGCTCGAACTGAGTTGCTCTCGATTCTGTGGCACGTTGTACGATGTACTATTCGTGTTGAAAACTTAGTACAACACGGCAATGATATACGTCGTTTGAAGACTAACTGGATATTGGGATTAAATTTTACATTTCATAACCTTCGAGTTTGAACTCTTTAGCCTACACACGAAGGCACCGTACGACCTTGCGGGTTTTGAAAGGTTTGTGATTGACAAGTGAAACCACTCCATCTCAGCAACCTCCGTGTAAGCGATCCCGTCGCAAAACCATTCAACGTAAGCTTTGGAGATGGAGTTAAGGCATCTGTGACGTAGAACCCGTTTGAAAAGCATGTGTAGCGCACTTGCTCGTTTTACATCTGGAAGTAATGTTGGAATCACACACGTTGGTCAAACGGGGCGTAGAAATGGAATCGCAGCAAAGCCGTCACCACCAAGCCTACATTCGGTGCTCCTGGACGTTTCGTTTCATTTGTCTGGCGCTTCCTCTGTTCATACACCTGCGTGCATCGAGTGTGCTGGATTACGTCCACGGAAAGGCAAGTTCCGTCGTCATGGAGCCCGATGTTGCGTCGGTAATCTTCGTCATAAGTTCCAGCCTGGCGCTAAGCCGTCTCCTTGCCAGGGCAATTCCGATCTACACGGACGAGCAACGGCAGCAGAAAATAGCGTTGAAGGTAGAGAGCATGATGATTTGTGTGGTTATGGTAAGAATTCGTTTCATACTCGAGGGATTTCGTACCGCAGGGGAATACAACTTTGCAATAATTCTCCCCCCAAATGGACGATTTCTTTACAGATTCTTGCGAACGTCGCTATCTGTGATTTTGCGTTGCGATTGGTATGGATTCCGCTGCAGTACGTGCTGTGGTGGATTTGTAAAAACAAAGTTTTGGTACGTAAATCACATTTTAATGGATAATACACTTTGTGTGACAGGACCAGTGGCGTTAACGATCGCATATGCATAGCGTTGGTGACAAGCGGGACAGTTTCGTTGACACCTTATAATTAGGTGCTAGGCTATTGAGGTTTTCATTTGCCGTCTACATCAAAGTAGGCTCATTTACAATCAATTAGTTGAGCGACTGAACAAGGTGGCTCGGGTAATAGGGCTTTTCTTCGATTAACGTGCTATTTCCCGAATTGTGTTCCTCTTACAGACGGCCGCTGTGGAGGCAGTTTTTTATTTTGTTAAAGATTTTGATGCGTTTCGGCCTTACTATTCAAGAGCCATAGCAGTTTCCAACTCCAAGCGAGGCTTTCAGTTTCTCCGTCTGGTGACGGCTATTAAAGTTTTGCACTCGGTTGTATTACGGCTGGAACAGTCCGTCCCGAAGCCAGTCGATAACAGTGGCAGGTAACATTAACAACAGACAAATGTTTACATCGTTTTTGGGTTAATGTTTGTGGATTTGATCATTTCAGCGTGTTTGCATCATCGGTTGGTGCTCCGGAGGGCCTCGAGGATGCGCAACAGTCGACCAAACCTGCGACACTAACTCCATGCTCAGAATGACTTCGATGATTTCGATTTTGCTTGCAGTCGCAGTGCATTTGGGATATAGAACCCCTGTATTTTTTCGAAACAACTCTTCGTACTCTTCACACAACGTGTACTGCAAAATACGAAGAGCGCTTATCGTGTCATCCACCATCGTTTGCCTATCGATGTTAAACATAATCCCTTCTCAGTACCGACAACGGATGCCCGTATATGTACAAGTTCTTGTTGATGCGCTACTAAATGTGGCCATCGTCGAAGCCGTCCATTATTTCTTCTGGTGTGCTCTGGAACATCACATCGTGAAGGCTATGAACGCACTGAGAACACTAAACGTATACCAAGACGCTGGAGGAGATACTGTTATCGAAGCGTTGCTGACATTTGCTTCCGTGTGTGCGATGGTTTTTAGTATCATCGGTACAGGGTATTGGGAACAGGTGCTTCATTTGACCAGGATCATTCGAAATCTTAAGTCCAAACTAACTGACGCACCACAACCGAGGACGGTGGAAAATGACTCTTTAGCGGTTGAAATGGCCCAGGAGCCTATGTTGGCGCATCGTGCTCCTCGGCGTAGAAGAACAACGAAGAGGACAAGATCGGTATCGATGTCTAGACCGAAGAGAAGGCGATCAATACGAAGACGATCCACATCGCGACGAAATCGAAGAGCTTAAATCATGTAAATTGTGTGACCTACTCGATTAAATTTTTGGTACTTCCATGAATTGCAAACCCTAATTTCGCTCCCTAAGCGTACACTTTAACTGCGCCTAGTACATCCCACCACCATTCGTTCTCATACGCTTTTCAGCACGTGAAGCCGATAAGCTTCAACTTATGCTTGGCTCGTCGCGAGCACTTGACTCAGATTTTTCCACCCATCGGGGAGGCCGATCCCACCTAATTTCCACCTCATTCATATGGATGTGCGGCATCGCAGACCCGCATCGTGGAAAGTGTTTCTGGCCCGTCGTCCACTCCTCGCACTCCCCGTTCAAGCGCTCGCCATTGTGTTGCGTCCGATTTTCAGAATCGCCCGAAGTTCGAGTCGCACACGTCGAACGGTTCGTGCTGAATGTACGGACCGAAGGACGCTGGCCGGTTCTGCACATGACACATAAATATGTTGGCTGTCTCTCCCTCCCACCCGCCCCTTCCGTCCTCGTTCTAGAACACGGATTTGTGCCAGACGTTTGCGATTGCGTGTCTCCTCCCCTCCCGTCTCCCCTCTGCGAAGCGCATAACATCGTTCGTTCAATGGAGTACATTACGGCTGTGTTTTTAATTATCTTTGTTAAACGTTACTATGCTGCCAAATATTCCAAAACCCCGTCTAGGCAGTCCGAAGTGCATTAACATACCGCACACTTCAGACAATCAGCGTGCAACAGGTTACAATGTGCCACCGACGGCTTGTTCGCCCAACTTCGGCTTCGGGCTTCGGGGTTCGGCTGTGCATCTCCAAGCGACGCTCGCTTTCGGTGGTGGGAGTATATAAAAGCTCGTCACGGCCACAGTTCGGCTTCATTCATACCGACCGTCTCGCAGCTTCCCTAGCGGTGGCACTCCATTCTTAGCGTGTGGAGTCTCGGCAACGAAACGTTTGAATTTTGCACGCTTCAAGTGCTTGGTGAAGAGGAAAAGCCATCCACATCGCCAACGTCCTCCAACATTTTCCGGTACGTTTGTGGGTTCAAGTGTCTCTGTGTGTGTGCGCGTGTGTGTGAAAGTGTGTGCAAGAGTGGCGAGTGGTCTTGGTTTGAATGCGGGACGCGGGAAATCACCAGGCCACCTCGGACCATTATCCTTCCATTAGTGGAAGCGAAAAAGTGATTCCTTTTCACGCTCCAATAAATCATTCGTCCGTTCGTTTTTTGTTATTTCTTTTTCCTTCCAGCAAGTGTGTCGCTGTGAGGCTGGTATAGTTCCTACTAAGTGTACGCGTACATCTATCCCATACGGCAAAGTAAGTATCGTCGAGTTGAATTCGAGTTTAATCATCAACACACGCTTTATGGTGATATCTTGAATGCTTGGTTGTGGCGGATTTGCATGCAAACAAAATGCATATTGTAGACGGGAACTAGCAACAAGTCGAGAACGGACGGAATCGTAGTACAAGGTTAACCAGTAACCCCGTGGAGATCCGCGGACGGATTCGTGATCCTGTGGACCAGTTCTTTCGATGAAATTCTTCCGCTAAACTGGTTCCAGTGGTGTTTAGTTGTGGTTCGATTCGTTCGATAGTTTGTGAGTACGTTCACTTTCACGCGACCTTAGAATGTGACCACCTGCCGAACGTCGTGGAAGTCGTGATCTCGTTCTAGCCATTTCGACACCGATGGCCTTGCACTCCGCGCGGTTTCGTGTGCAGATCTCCCGAGGACTTTGCGAAGGCTCACCGGAACTGAAAGTGTACAGCAGCGCGGTGTTCTGTCGCTGTTTTTATGATGCCTATGTGAAAAAACACAGCGAATGCAAGACTAATAATCACGGCAAGGACGTAACATGGCCGAGAATTCGACCTGAATTGAATGTTGGGTTGTATGGAGCGAAACGTTTCACTTGATCCCAATTAATGTTATGCAACGGTGATTGCTTCACAGCACAGGATACCTAACTAAAGAATATTCGCACGATTTTATTGCGTGTAACGCACTTTCCATCACCATCATGCAGAATGACTATGAAGAAACGTTCGAACCTATTATGCAGGCATTATCTGTACTCAGATGCGAGTGTTTTGAACGCAAACGCTTTACGGACACGCCGGTCCGTTGAGTTGATAAGCAATCAATACCCGAGTAGCGTTATTGATAGCCAATTTTGCCACTTGCTCGGAAAGGTAGTCTCTTCCTATCGTCGAAAGATTGCACATGAACCCGGCGAAACCGTAGCCAGAGCGCGCAGTGATATTTAACTCAATTATTTAAAAATATCTTTCCATCGTCACGGCATCGGTTTCATGTCGCATGCTACCTCTTCAAACACGACCATAGTGAACAGGAGAAAAGCGTCAAAAACTTCGAAACTCAATTACGGTGGGACGGGATCGGGAAACCCTGCTTTAAATTGGCGGACGGTCTTGGGGCGCTCTTAGGTTTGTCGACAAAGCCTACTACCACTACCGAAAACTAGTTGTGATATATGTGATTTTGTGTGCTATTGCTAGAGAACATTTCACCACGTTCAGTTCTCGCTCGTCCCACGCCTAATTCCAGTGTTTAGAGATAAGCTCGTTTGTGTCGGTTTTTTTATTCGGGAAGAAACCGAACCGTAGTTCGTTTTTAATCATTTTAACCGTCGAAGAGTGTGGTGATAAAATTGTGGTCAAGATGCCTGTCCCGTGTGAAAAACGAGTAAATAATTTGGACGAACGCTGCTCTTCTTACGCTAACTTTCCTTCCTTCTTTCCACATGCACGCTAACTCCTCGCACTAACCACCATTTGTACTAACAAAGCAAAAATGGATAGCAAACTATTCAATATCCCTACTGTCGTAAGTAAATACTAACGTAGCTAATCGCTAACGAAAGGCTTTATTTCGCACATTGTCTTTATTGCTTTGTTTCGCGTTTCCTCACACTCTTCTTGGTTTTCGTTTTCCCTCAGACCGAAATGCAGGCGCCAGAGTTCAAGGACTTTGCCAAGGAGATGGTCGATTACATCTCCAACTATCTCGAGAACATCCGCGACAGGTAAGTTTAGTCGCATGGCGCGTTCTCAACTAACCCTTTGCCTTGTGGAGGTGTGTTGTGAGCAAATTATCGCTCGTTGATTGTGTACTTGCGTGAGTCTGTGTGTGTTTATCATTTACGATTCGATCGGCAGTGGTGTGGTGTGAATTCCCCTGGCGTTTGTGTTTGGAAATCCGCCGGCTACTTTCGGCGGGGAAATACCATCGAAACCGGTTGAAACGAGTGACTCATGCAGCTACTATTCCCTGACCTAGCGTAAATTAGCACAGAGATTGTGTGTATACGCCGTGCCGGTGGATAGAAAACACGTGCGCTTACTGCCGTTACTGATTTGGCTATTCTACACGCTTGGATGCACCCGGCGCCGTACGAACGGAACGATCGATCGAGTTGAAACTTTCAACCGCGAGCTTCAATCGAGAGTGACGACGAATGGTAAATTATGAACAATCACCGTTCAAGGGCAACCCACGAGGTGGATGAAATCGAGCCCCGCGTCCATGGTGCTGTTGTTTGTTGTGTCACATTTTATGTCCGCGATCGGAAGTCGGGCGAAAACGTAATGAAAACAGTGAACCATTTGCAGGCCGTCTAGAACTGGAACTTACTGTCAGCGCTTACTGCGTTCGATTGTGTGCGTATGTTTCGTGGTCCACTCGGCCCACCACACGGTCGTTAGTTTGCTTTCTATCGCGACAACCAGTGTCGGTGACACCTGCGATCACAAGGTTAATCCAGCTGGCCGTAACACGCGAGAGACCTTGCCGAGAGTGCGTTGATTTGAGCGGTTTATATATTACCCTTGTCTTAGAGGCGTGTGGATTTTCGCTAACACCAAGCAACAAAAAGCACCCAATAAAGCAAAAACAGACAATAACTTATGCCTTTGGTTCGGCAACAGGGAGCACCAGAACCGGCCTAGAACCTGTCCCGCTGGCTTGCGTTTCGTGATTTACGTAACATTGATTAACGACCGTTCTTCAAGGACAGCTCGCAGGAGGTGATCGGGAAGCAAAAAATGGTTGAATTCCGTTTGTGGATATTTGACACTGGCTAGATTTTGGCTACGATCTGTTAGCCGGAAAGGAAGAGATTTCCATTCGAGTTTTGGATCGAATAAATTATAGGTTCGGCATCAAGCGCTGGGCATTAGGAGTACAAGGAATAATAAGTTGCATAATTGGTTTACGTTTTGCTGCTTCATTTAAAGCGCTACGTCAAGATCAAGTATGTAGTACAGGCTTTCAAGTATGTTAGGAATTGATTCGTGAACGCTCTAACCTTGCCTTACTCGCTCTCGTGCGCTGTTGGAATCAGTTACATCCATCTGTTACTATAGCAACCACCGGATGATTAATAAAAACGACACGATGTACGAGTAGCGATATGGTAGCCAACAAGGAATTCGTTACTAACCTCAGACACGGACTTCCATCCAAACCTGTTTCCTCAAATGTCCCGTCACTTTCGGCACCGGGGTGGCGTACGAAAATCGTGCTCAAAATCAAGATGAAGGTCTGTGCGAAATATACATCACGAAAGCTGACAGCCGTGCAACATAAAATTGCCACCTCACACTCGCCGCACCGGAATTGCGCAAAAACCACGCCGAGGCTCGTCCAACCGTGCCATTGCCAAGCGAGGGCGATTTCATTGGCAATTTCAATCCGATGCCGCGTGGAAGGGAGCGCGTTTTCTGTTGCCGTTTCGTTGCCGGCGTACTCCTACACCACCTGCCGGCCACTTGGAGGTTTTGCAACCGAGTCTCTCACACCGGTCGTGTGTTGTGCGCGGGAGAAGGTTTTCTGAACATGACCTGAATCTGGCACCTAAGCTCGTTTTAGATGCACATAAACACATAGTTTTGTTTCGATTTTTTTGTTGTTCTCTGCGTCTGCATCTCTGACCTTCGGACGGTGTACAATTCTAGATAAGGTCTAACAGAGACTCACGCACACACTTCTCATTGCATTTTACAGGCGTGTCCTACCGACCGTTCAGCCGGGATACCTGCGGCCGCTGATTCCCGATGAGGCACCGCAGCAGCCGGAAAAGTGGGAAGATGTGATGTCCGACATTGAGCGGGTGATCATGCCCGGCGTTACGCACTGGCACAGCCCAAAGTTCCATGCGTACTTTCCCACGGCCAACTCCTATCCCGCGATCGTGGCGGACATGCTGAGCGGTGCCATCGCGTGCATCGGGTTCACCTGGGTAGGTGTGCCGGTTTGAAGTATTGGCGCAGTTGGACCAAAACCCTTACACTGTTTTTTTACACCATCTTACAGATTGCTAGCCCTGCTTGTACCGAGCTGGAAGTTGTGATGCTCGACTGGTTGGGTAAGATGCTGGATCTTCCCAAGGAGTTCCTGGCGTGCTCTGGTGGGCAGGGTGGAGGTGTCATCCAGGGTACGGCCAGTGAGGCTACCCTGGTCGCACTGCTCGGTGCCAAGGCGAAGGCGATGAAGCGTGCCAAGGAGGAACATCCCGATTGGGACGATCATACGATCGTGTCCAAGTTGGTAGGATACACTTCCAGTGAGTAATATTTGTTTTTTTGCCATTCATGAATCTGTCGATTGACATTTCTCGTATCTATCCCATAACTAGACCAATCCCACTCTTCGGTTGAGCGTGCCGGACTGCTGGGTGGTGTGAAGCTGCGTGGTCTGAAGGCCGACGCGAATCTGAAGCTCCGTGGCGAAACACTCGAAAACGCCATCAAGGAAGATCTGGCCGCTGGACTGATTCCGTTCTACGTGGTGGCCACCCTCGGTACGACCAACACCTGCGCCTTCGATAGGCTGGACGAAATTGGCCCGGTCGCCAACCAGTACAACGTTTGGGTGCACGTGGATGCGGCCTACGCCGGATCGGCCTTCATCTGCCCGGAATATCGCTACCTGATGAAGGGCATCGAGACGGCCGATTCGTTCAACTTCAACCCGCACAAGTGGATGCTGGTGAACTTCGACTGCAGTGCCATGTGGCTGAAGGAACCGTACTGGATCGTGAACGCGTTCAACGTCGATCCGCTGTACCTGAAGCACGACATGCAAGGTTCGGCCCCGGACTACCGCCATTGGCAGATTCCGCTCGGCCGTCGGTTCCGTGCGCTGAAGCTGTGGTTCGTGCTGCGCCTGTACGGTGTGGACAACCTGCAGGCCCACATCCGTCGCCACTGTGGCTTCGCGAAGCAGTTCGAGGCGTTGTGCTGTGCGGACGAACGGTTCGAAATCTTCGGCGAGGTGCAAATGGGCCTTGTCTGCTTCAAGCTGAAGGGCTCAAACGAACTGAACGAGGCGCTGCTGAAGCGCATCAACGGCCGCGGCAACATCCATCTCGTGCCGTCCAAGGTGAACGACGTGTACTTCCTGCGCATGGCCGTCTGTTCGCGCTTCACCGAGGCGTCCGACATCGACTACTCGTGGAAGGAGGTATCGGCGGCGGCCGATGAGCTGCTGGCCGAGCAGCAGAAGTAGAACAGTAGTACAACAGCGTGCAACAACGATCGTGACACTTTTCCTCGTTTCCGTTAAGTTTTGTTTTATGTACGTACTCGAACCGTTTAATTTATTTATCACCCCGTAGGAAACGTGCGCAAACTGGGGCACAATCCGTTCCATAACTTGTATGTATCAACAACGGGGACCAGGGAAGGTCTGGGGCAGCAGGATATGCCACCAGGACTCATTCGCGTGGCAATCAATCACTACCAGGCAATAATGATAACGATAAACAATAATGATACAATGAAACAACAGTGATGTCATATGCTTGTGGAACTCGTGCAGTTGTATTGATGTTCGATGTTATATTGTAATCGTTGAGCTGTTAAAATAAAATGTAAGGCATACCATTCCGTGGAAACATTCTTTGTAGCATTTCATTCCGAACGCAGATAGGGGTGAATGTTTGGGAAGTACTGTTTTTACCCAAGCAACAAACCTTTCTAGTAGATTCGAGCAGCATCAGAACTAAATTCGAGCAGTTGTGGTGAATAACATGGTGAGGGCAATCGAGTAAAAACATTTTGATGAAATACATTTTTCACAAATAAGATGAAAACATTTATTTCACATGCACACATCACGCACAAAATGTTTCGTAGATTACAAAATAAAACAGTTGATTTTAAATTTTAAGCTTTCGGTTAAGCTTTTCGAGTAGCTGTGGTGAATATGATGAGACAGTGTGGGGAAAGAAATTATTTATTCTTAAATATTCAGTAGTAAGCTTTCGTTGTGTCTTTGAAAGCTAATTTTTATATAAAGCTCGTCAATGGTATTTTTTATGGGAACAGGTAACAGAAAATATCCGTAGTGGAATTCGATTTTTACATTATTTATTAAACACTGTCAAATTATGTGTTCCCGTGAAGCGGCCGGAAGGAAGGTAAACTTTTTTGCTCATTTAGGTGGTTGAAAACGTATTGTCGTCGGGTGGTCATCACGGATTGCAATAGTGCTTCTGGTGTTGAGGCCACAACGAAAAGGGGGACACATATTTGCTTTATTGTTTTTATTAATTTTTTTATTGTGCTCGTGGGAAAAATTTCCATATCACTTTTTGTGAATGGCGAGACACGGAGACAAAATCTAAGAAACAAATTGAGTGAGCAAATTAACGAAAAACGCTTTTGTTTTGCCAGCAATCGCACCAGCGGCACAACGCGCGTACGATTGATTTTTCGTTTGTTTGCTCTCACACGAATCCGCATCCACCGTCATACGATGCAATTGCGAATGCACGATGCAATTACATCAACGGTGTACGCGGGGTCTCTCGCACAAGTCCCACCGGAGTGTTTTCGCCCGTGCGCCAAACTACCACTCGCTTGGTATTTATGCACTTGCCACGGGCGAAAACGATTGATTTGACCGTGCAAGGAGAGTCGTTTGCGGGTATTTTTTTATGTTTCACACTTGCAGCTTCCCCTGCTCCATACGTTTTGCCAGGAAAGCCAGCCAGGAAGAAACACGCAAAAAATGAAACCAATTTTCCGAATTGGACCTTACGTCAATAATTCAAACCCGTGTGCTAAAATGATTCGATGTTTAATTGTGTTTCGTTCTGGGTGTTGTTTTTATTGTGTTGTTCTTTTTGAAACGTACACAGTATTGCGCTGTTCACGAAGCGAATTTAAATTTCACATTCAAAGCAATTATATTGGGTGTATGTTTTGGCCCTTTCACCGCACCGGAGAAAATAATAGGAAGGAAGAACAAATCATCAATGGTCGTTTTATTTTTATTTAATGTGACATATTTCCCAGCGACGGTTTGTTTTTGTTTTCTAAAAACCCCTCGTGTTTTATCGTGCAGGTAACTAATTTTTCGACAAATGTTTTTTAAACTGCAAAGGACCCACAGGCCGGTTCATTTGCATTCACATACGTCCGTGTTTTGAACCCAGCGTCCCCCTTTAAACCGGTTGCTCGAAATTGGAACCCGGCACGGTCAGCTGTTCGGTAGAATATGATACAATTTCCGTCCCGGATTGCATCATGAATTGGTTTCCGGACCGGCCTCCCTAGTCGAGAGACCCGAAAACAAAAGCGTGGTGGCCGAAATTCCGCACGGTTAGGTAAGCGCTTGGATGCATGTCTCGAAAACTTTCCTGAAAAAAAAACACCTTACCTGCCTATGTAAATTTAGCGCCACTTTCTGCTCACCCTTGGCTGGGAGAAAGATTCGAAAGATCACTCACCAGATTACTTCACAGCAAGCTTAGCAGAACGAACAACTAAAAATACAACTAAACGGTACCCGCAACAAAACACACGACACATGACGCAGCGGTTTTGCGTGTGTGTTTCGTTCGTTTGTCGCGTATTTTTGGTTTATTATTGAAACACACGAGTGAGGCGAACTCGAGAGCTTTGGGTGAAGCCTCCCCGCACGTCTCATCACCTGACGCAAGTCGAGGAAGACTTTCGATTTTATTTGAGGTGATTTTTTCGGCAGCGCCTCTTGGCGAGATAATTGGTGCCTGTCGACAGACTTTTGAGGCCTGTGCGCATCATCCTGCACCGTGTGCCATGCTTTTCTTTCCTTTTATTTCCCGGCGACGCTGCAGCCGCCATCACCATGGGCAACGGGATGGTCAAAATGTCGGAACGAAAGTGTGCACGGAGAGTTTTCTTAGCAGGCTGTGGACGAGCTGTTTGGCTTGTATTTACTTAAAAGCAGAACTTTTATTTAAGATAATGTCTGCTTGTAAAGCCTTAATAATGCGGACTTTTAATCATATAATGTGAGTTTAACAACTGAGCTGAAAAGGAGGACACAAAAAATATCATCAAAATAGTTAAACTTTTTTTAAATTATTTTAATAGTTTCAAAACAAATGCAAAGCTATATCATTGTATATTCGTGTAGTAAAATAAATACAAAATACATTACAAAATAATCTTTTTTTTCTTCATCTCCTGTACCGTTCACACCCACTGTGCGCTCCCATACTCGTCCGTACGCCTCATGTGTGTGTGTGTGTGTGTGTGTGTTTGTGCGTATGTTGGGGAGATCCCTGCCTTGTAACCGTTTAATAAACGACGGTGATGGAGATCAATCAATTAGCATACAAAAACCACATAATGTCTCGCGCTTTACACCACCGATTCCACCGGGCGACTTCGCGACCCGAAACGTCAGCCCGCGTCGAGGATAGAAAGTTTTCCGGCAATTCTCGGCCGGGCGGATCGGCCCCACTCGAGCCGCGAAACGGAACATTTTAATGAGCGCCGAATTTTATGTGAGCAGCGATGTGTTTTTGCTGCTGCGCCCTACTCATTCACACGATTTATACAAGCATTTATTTCATAACCTGTCGAAAACAAAATCATCGTGCAGAGGGAGAGAGGGTGGTGTGGGGGGGGGGGAGGAGAGAAAGAGAGAGAAAGGAGAGACCCAGACGGGTAGATGACCGGTCAATCCGTGCGTCTTGTCTGGCCCGCCCCGGGGAGGGGAAAGACAAACTCGACGTGCTTGAGTGAGGATGCTCTTCAGAATGCAGTTCGATGGGGCGGCGCGGGGAGCCCGCGGGCATCAACTTTCTTCCACCAGCGCGCTTTGCCGGTGTTTTCCGGTGTCACAAAACCGTCCGCGTTCGCGTCCGCGGTGCTGTCCACTTGACTCAGCGCGATGGTGCGCATGTTGATGTTTTCCTTATTGTTGTTTGCGCTGTTTGGCTGACCTGGGTTGGGTGTTACGAGCAGGCAGGTACCGGCAGTTGTTGGACGGCCACCAACTTTTGCCCACCAGCTGCTGGGATGCGCCCGGTGGAAGGGGATTGGCATAAATAAGGCTGGTCGCTTCCTGATGATCCTCAGTTTCCAGTGCGGTACGATCCAGTGCAGACCGATACAGGATAGAAGCTGATGGGAGCTTGTGCCCCAAAGATCTAGTGTACTTGTGTGTGTGTTTTTGTGGTTCTCCCGTGACTGAAAGTGGATTCTTGAGCCGTGGTGTGCATTCTAGTGTGAAGCGAGCTCCCGGAGCAACGGCCATAGCGATGGCAAACATGGACATTAACGAGTTTCGCGAGTTTGGCCGTGCCGCTATTGATTTTGTCGCCGACTACCTGGAGAACATACGAGATAGGTGCGTGTTTGTTCGGGCTCGGCCTGCCACCGTGCCGGAATGTAAATAATATTCCGCGTATTTGCCTCAACAGAGATGTCCTGCCGTCGGTGGAGCCAGGCTACTTGCACGATATGCTGCCGGGCGAGCTGCAGAACGAGCCCGAGGATTGGAAAACGATCATGGAAGACTTCAAGCGCTGCATACTGCCCGGGCTGACGCACTGGCAGTCGCCACACTTTCACGCCTTCTATCCCTCGCAAACGTCTTACTCGTCGATCGTCGGTGAGACGCTTGCCGCGGGGCTTGGAGTGGTAGGATTCAGTTGGGTGAGTACGACCACAGCTTCTGCTCCGTTTTTAGCATCGCAAATATTGAGGAGGATTGTTTCGGTCCTTTCGAACAGATTTGCAGCCCAGTGTGTACCGAGCTCGAGGTCATCATGATGAACTGGCTGGGCCAGCTGCTGAATCTTCCCAGATCGTTCCTGAACTGTGACGAAGGGAATGGCGGTGGCATCATCCAAGGTTCGGCCAGTGAATCGATTCTGGTGGCGGTGCTGGCCGCACGGGAGCAAGCGGTCCGTCGGTTGCGCGATCAACATCCGGAACTGTCGGAGGCGGAGATCCGCGGCCGATTGGTGGCGTACACGAGCGACCAGAGCAACAGTGCCGTGGAGAAGTCGGGCATTTTGGGTGCGATCAAGATGCGCCTGCTTCCAGCGGATGAGACGGGCATCCTGCGAGGTTCCATGTTCATCCGGGCGGTGGAGGAAGACGTCGCGAAGGGACTGTTTCCGGTGATTTGCGTGGCAACGCTTGGGACGACGGGTACCTGTGCGTACGATAATCTCGCCGAGATCGGACCGTACTGCAACGAGCACAGCATCTGGCTGCATATCGATGCGGCGTACGCCGGTGCTGCCCTCTGTCTGCCGGAGTACACGCACATCATGAAGGGTGCCGAGCGGGCGGACTCACTGAACTTCAATCTGCACAAGTGGATGTTCGTCAACTTCGACTGCTGCGCGATGTGGTTTAAGGACGCCGGATCGGTCACGAAGTCGTTCAGCGTCGATCGGATCTACCTGCAGCATCAGTTCCAGGGCAATAGCAAGGCACCAGACTATCGCCACTGGCAGATCCAGCTCGGTCGTCGGTTCCGGTCGCTCAAGGTGTGGATCACGCTGCGCACGATGGGTGCGGAGAAGATTCGCAACCTGATCCGGTTCCACATACAGCTGGCGAACCGGTTCGAGCAGTACGTCCGCACGGACGAACGGTTCGAGGTGCTCTGCTCCACGCTGGCGCTGGTCTGCTTCCGGCTGAAGGGGGACGATGCCCGATCGAAGCAGCTGCTGGAGAACATTACGAAGCGCAAGAAAATCTTCATGATTCCGGCAACGTATCAGGGCAAGTTTATCATACGCTTCATGATCTGCGGCATCGACCCGCAGATGCACGACATCGAGTACGCTTGGGACGAGGTTCGAACGCAGGCCGATCTTCTGCTAGGGTTGGATCACAATCGGAACGAGCTGAAGCAGCTCGACGCTCCAAGCAGCCAAGAACGTTCGCCCGTGGAGCCTAAGCTGTTTGAGAAGAGTTCCGAGATAGGAAAGATTACGGAGAGTTTAACCGGGATCGTGATTTCGAATGAGAAGGGCCAGTAGAAAACATACTGCGCTCGTAGGATTAAGACTTTTTTTTACATGCTAGATATAACTTACTGCTTGGTTCACAGAAGACTCATATTCTGTTTGGAAGTGACATTGAGATATATTTTTTATGACAATAAACAATAAATAAACCACCTGCCTTCTTCTGTCACTTGCTGCTTGACGTTTGTTGGCTTTGTTTATATATTTGGAGTGATGGGTGATGCCATTTCGTGACGAGCGTACCCAATCTAGTGAACTCGTGACAGCGATAGATGTCAGTGCCATAGCAACACTAGACAATAACTTCCATCTCCACCAAAAAAGGGAGTCAAGTGTGCTGCGGCCTCTTTCCTGCAACCCGGAGAGTGTGCAATAAATAATAAAAGCATCACAAAATGGGGCACACAAAACTTGCTCCTACCTCGAAGAACACATTCGTCTTCGTATGACCGACTGACGAAGCAGAACGAGCTGACTCGGTGACTAAATGGATTCTCATTTGTTTTCACCTCCACCGCCACCAGTAGGGGAAAATCAAACTTTTCACCACTCCCACCGAAGCCTCCTTGCCTTGATGGTGGCGAAAGGAAAAACTTCACCATCCGTTCATTTATCATCTTCAGCTAGAACTACTCAGAGGAATTCAAAGCGTGCAAACGTTTTGGTTTTGAACAGTTCAAAAAACGAAGCTTACCACAAAACGTCACGGTTTCTACGAAATTGTCAGAAACCGATGATGTTCTCACCGCAAGCGAGAACCCATCGGATTTGGGTAAAAACCTGTGCGCTAAATTCACCGAACCAAAAAGTTCCCTTACCGGAAGAACTAAGAAAGCCAACACCGACATGAGTTATGTAGTGCTTCCGGTGTGCAAATAGTAATCCCACCCGGTTGGGAGAAAGGTTGGACGGCAGGGTGTTGGTAGAATATAAATGCACACTAACAAACCGAGGCTCTTTCCAACCGTACGACATTTATCCTGCCCCCTTTCCAAGCGCACAAAACATTCGCTAAAGCGCTGGGAGCAAAAATGATTGAGAACCTCTTTTTCCCAACTCACCCCCGATCTCCCCCTCCACTCAGTGAAACTTTTCATAAACGTGAAACGTGCGCAAACAGAACACATTATCCTGCCGGCTTACTTGGATCGTTCGTTTCAGCGTTCCACGGTATTCCAGTTACTATGGCAATTGACAATACTACCCCTGAATGCAGGCTCCCGGTATAACAAACGCCTGTGAGCAGTCGGTAAGGCACCGAAGGCAGCCTGAAGACCACCGGATCACTCGGCGTGGTGGATGTTTTCTGCCATTCTCCCCCAACGCTGTAAAATGTCAACATGGTTCCATTTCCTGAGCAAATAGTTAATGCCGTACCCGTGGCGGATCTGCCCCACCTTTTCGTGCCCGAGGTTACACGTCCGTGGCGGGGACTCTAAAACCGGGAGGCAAGCAGAACTTGCTGATGTTGATGCTTTTTTAGCTTTCGTCGGGGAAAACAAGGGGGGAGAACTACCTCCTTTTCCGCTTTACGACGCGAGCAGCCAGCGGTGGGAACGAGTAGCATTCTTTAATTCTGATTGACGAACGGAAAGCTTGTGCATGTTTTATGACGCCCGGAATAGAGAACTTTAATCCTGGCTAGTACGCCCGGGCTTTGCATCTTTAATGCAAGGGGACGTACTTTGTGGTGTAAGAAAAGAATGTGTGACATTTTTTGGTTTTGTGGAAAGAATAACATTCCAACAATGTTGTGGTAGAATATAAGACGAAAATATAGGACAAGTAAATGTTAGATAAAAGTGCATCAATAATATCAACATCGAAAGATTTAATACACAAACCAAATTGAAATTTGCCAACAAGGCCCTGCTCAATCAGCTTCTGGATGCCCTCGTACTTACTCGAAATACGCACGCATCTCGATTATCAATCAGCATCCTTTACCCGTACCTTCAACATACGTTTGGTAATGCATTTCAACGCAAATGCTGCACTTAACACGCGCCCAAAACTCCACGCCTGCTACCATTATCGACGCTCCCACTTCGCACCAGAGTTTCCGTTGATAGATTTTGGATGGTGGCAGTGGCAACGAGTTCGAGTTCTAAATCCTGGTCGTCGGAAGGCCCAAACGGCGAGGCGAGTAGCAAGAGGTTTCCCGGCGGCTCTCCGGAATCATTAAACCCGTTTTGGACAGCATTCGCTACCATACGCTTCCTGACGGACGCTTGTGGTGAAAGAATAATGGATGCTTTGGTATTATCAGCGACACTTCCACCTCCAGCAAGCGACGCGGCATGACAGGCCGATCTCGGGTGCGTAAGGTGTGGAAAAGCGTCCGACATTAGCATACCCCGTGCGCATCGTTGCGTCCTTGTTGCGTCCGGACGGCCATGGCGCTCGGAGCCGTTTTCCTAACCTCTCTAGTGCACCACAGCCTAGCGCCATTACAAACTCGCTTGAAGGATGTCACGATGCACACAGATAGATAACGACAGGTCCAAAACCGGGTGCTAGTATTGGTGCGGAACAGTGTCCCAGCGAAGCAGTGTCGTGTTAGTGTATCCTTTTACGCGATGTTTGTGTATCGCCCATGGCAACGAGGGTGGAGCCTTTGTGTGCATCCCCGACACTGGTGTGAGTGAGCGTGGCGACTAGAAATACCACTACAGTCGTGAAAAATCCCGTTCCCGCAAACGGTCCTGGGGAAACAACGGCACGATATATTGGGTAAAAGAAACGGAAAATCCCGGGCCCAGGGAGCACCGAAGCGGGAAGCCAACCAAACGTCGCCCTCCAAAACCAAAGTGACAGTGCCGAAATGCGCAGTCGTGAAATTTCGGCAAATACCGGGGGGAAAATTGCCGTCTCGTACGGGCCGCACAAAATGACTGCGCTACGGTCGCGCTTGCTGGCAACAATGTTAGACGCACACTTCAACCCCGAGAGCGTAGGATTACAGCGCCCAGCAATCGAATCGTCCTTCTCGGGGCCGTCTGACGCGCGTCGTGCCGTGTTTGTGAGGTTAGCATTTTTTTTTTGTTCCAGGTTCCTTGCTTTTCTTCTTTTCGTTTGCTCTTTGTCGGAAGTGTAGCGCCCGGGACAGAAATCTCGAGACTGGCGCGCAACCACAGGTCGGCAGGTTTTTCAGTATTGGCAATTAAACGGTCTCGTTTATAACCCACCACGCCATCGGCCACGGCCGTCTCCCCGTGAACCGACGGTAATGAAAATGTTTTTTAATTGACAAACTTCAGCTGGGGCTGTTTCGTTTGGCGTTCGTTGGTTTTCGTTCGAAAAACATCGCCGACGGAGCTGCCGGATTTTGGGCAGATGGTTTTGCTTTCGCGAGCGTTGTTGCGTTGTGGTTTAGGAAGCGCTTCGCGCGAGTTTACGATCGGCCATTTACAGTTTGTGGCCGGAGAAAGTGCTCTTGTACTAAGTACGCAAAATGAAGTGTTAGAATTTGCATACTAATTGCAGATCTCTCGGTGCTTATGTTGGGTGGGGGTTGGGCCGGCAAGGGCACCGCGTGGAACAAGTTGTTTGTCTAAGAAAGCAGGAGAAACCAATTAGAAAGTTTTAACCAACGTCGCCCCACGGCGCAAGTAAATGCAGTAGGTGATAGCACCATATCACCACGAACCAGTATTAATCGCACAATTAGTAGGACCTCCTTCAGTGCATACCGTACCCCGTGCGATAGAGAGAAAGAGAGATATAGCATGAAAACAGAGAGAGAAGTAACGTCAGCGTGTGTCCTCCAAGCGATTAGATTCGACGCTACAGAAATTCTGCAGTAGCTGCACCTACTGCGATAGCGCACAGTGGCAGTGACAGTGGAGCCGTTCCGAAAAGCCGACAACAGAAACAACGTACACAAATTAGAACTACGGGGGCCACTTCTAAATCGCTCCAATCAGCACGCCGCATCCGGGGTGAGGGGCCCCGTCGGTTTTCCCCGTCCAAGGCGGTGAGGAAGCGGAGGAAAGACCCGCGGTATTGGTGTCTGTGATAAGCTAGCGCTTCTTCAGTGCACGGTGCGGCTCAGTAGCGACATCGCGGACGGCTCACAGGTCGCGTCGCCTAGTCTCGGTCGGTGCTGGGGAGGGAGGGCACAGCCCAGCGGCACAGAAGCGTTCACAGTGCACAGTGTACAGTGTTCTACAAGTGGTGTGTAAGACCTCGCGGTTCTTCACTGCGGAAACGTGTCGTTTGGGCAACAGCCAACCCATTTAAGCCCGGCTTCTGCTAGTGACTGGTCTGGTGATAAAACCGTACGCGTACTCGATTCACGCACTTTTCCGCGGGCGCTACTTTCACCCGACGCACCGTTGAATGTCCATTATCGAATCCCACAAGAACCATCCATGACGTAGCGTACGTACAATCGTAGTCGGTTTTTTTTTCGACACTTGCAACGTGCACACACTGTACTCCGGCACGCATGTAGTACAATCTAGTCATCCATGGGGTACGGTTTGGTGCAGACGTGGTGTAACGAGCGTCTCCGCGTGTGTGTGGAACGTTTTAGATTTGGTTTGTGGAGAGCGCTTTGTTGAAATATTTATATCGAAGGCGAAGTTTTTATTTTATCTGTATTGTATTGTGCGTCTGTATCTGTACATACAGTGCGTGTGTTAAATGAGTGAATGCGTTACTAGCTCGTAAGCCCGCAGTGTCTGGATTTCAGTGCGAAGTGTCAGTGTTCCACATCTGTTAAAACTGCGTCCGATCCCGAATGTCCGTGTGCGTGTCTTCCGCCGGTGGGACACTCGGCGTCGATGCGATGTCACTCTCACAGATGACGCTACCGTCGTCGATGATGCTCCCGCTAGCACATTCCACACCGAGCCTCGGTTCGCATTCGTCGTCGTTGCTGGGCCAGCCGAGCCTTGGAACGATCGGCAGCGCCCTAGACGGAGGCTCTTCAGTGGGAGGATCATCCCGAGGACTACAGCACAACAGCTCCGGATGTTTACCACCCCTGCCGGGGCATGGGGCGCACGATGGGCAAAGCTCCTCCTTAACCGGCGCCGCCCTGTCCGGGGATCTCGCGGATCATCATCCAAATCCCGAAATGCTATTGGCACTGATATCACGTAACAAGGCTCTCGAAGGTAAGTTTAGTAGCTTTAGCCGGCACATTGATACACCACCGGGTCGTAAATGGCCGCACAACGTTATTTGTGCTAAGCGGGGACCATAAAAATCAATACCACCATTGGGATCTTCAAATCAAAGCCTACTAATTCGACCAGCAAGCTTGGTGTAAGGGGAAGTGTATTTTTTTTTTGTTATGGCCCCACCAGATATGTGGTGTCTTTGCTTTGCGGAAACGCCCGATTAGGGTTGGTGCTACCAAAAACGTACGCGGCACCTGCCTGTTACGGGCGTTCGATTATCTGGGCGGCAAAGTCTAGCGATACGACCGAGCGAACGGTGACAGCGGTGTTGTGGTCGATACGCTATCGGTTTCTTTCGGACTGACACATACAAGACAGCTCCACTTGTCCAAACTGCAATCCTCAGATCTGTCGGCAGGCGGCTGTTCAGGCTGGGTCTTTGCGGAGTTGCCGACTTTTCGGTCCGCCATGTACAATCAATAAGTCCGAACCGAGAAACCGTTGGTTGCGGTTTGACATAATTTTGACACAGGTGACATGCCCAAGTCATGTAACCGGACACATCGATTACATCTTGTCTTTTGGGATTGCAATCGCATTTCCAACACTGAAGGCAGCAATTGTCGATGCACAAAAACGGAAACCAGTGCTGTGATGCATCCAAGTTCTAGCGAGACGGACGACGCCCAGACGCGCCCGAAAATCTTTCCCTCCGAACCCGATAATCGCACCCACCCCGTTGGCAATGAGCGTCAGCGCTACTCCAAATTGTTTGTTTGTTTGCGCTAGATAACACATGCGCCCGTGCGTGGAAGTTGGTGCGCGCAAAGGCACTACGCAGAAATCCCGGCGCACATGCGCCTCTTCTGGCTCCGGGTCGCCAAACGTAACCTGGGTGTTTTTTTTTTTGCAGGAAAAGGGCTAAGGATTACCGAGGGGCCACTTCAGCACCACCGAGTTGTGGATTTCGTATCGAGAGCTCTGCAAACAGTACAACCGGGGCGGTATCGGGAAAGTTTGCGGCCAGTGTGCCGCAGTGAGCTTTTGAACCACCAACCTTGAACACCTTGTAGCTGTTGCGTTCTGTTTGCGGAGAGAGAGAGAGAAAACAAAAAACAAAGCTGATGCTACGCCTTAGGGGATGCAGTTTGAGAATCGGTGTCTCTAAGTTCCGGAACGAATTTCCGAACGCAATGTGACTACTATGTAGTG
Source organism: Anopheles farauti (assembly GCA_000473445.2). Classification (NCBI taxonomy): domain Eukaryota; kingdom Metazoa; phylum Arthropoda; class Insecta; order Diptera; family Culicidae; genus Anopheles; species Anopheles farauti. Next base: position 11,385,996 of record KI915043.1, on the reverse strand, counting down.
GTTCGTATCTGACCTGCTACTACAAGCGGTGGTACGCATCAGGGTCGTTCTCGTCCACGATTGCTAGCAAAGATATTTGACTACAACAAATGGTTGTAGCAAGATAAGTAAAAAGTGTCGTTCCCACCTCCCGCCAGCATCCCGTCCGGTGCGCACCGTGGACACGGTTGAGGGAGCGCAGATATCTGATCGTATGTACTTCTCCCATAACCTATCGGTGCCTACTGGAAAGATACCGATCGTTACTACTACATCGGAAGTTTTCCCCAGCAGCCCGAAAAAATCCTAACCGATCTTATCACCGACGCCCGAAACCGGTAGTTCATGGAGGCGAGACCATGTTTAAGTACGGGGCAGATAGTTCTGGGGACGACCTGCTGTGAACGCTCGGAGAACCATGAGAAAGACCACCGTGATGGAAGTGCGCTCGTATCGCTAGGGATCTCTAACTACGGATGTTCTTGCCAAAATTCCTGGTAATTTGGTCCTCTGCCGTAATCTTGCGTAATTGCATGACCGTAACAAAATAACTCTCAGCTCGATTCAACAACCCTTATCAGTTTGGACTGAGAAAAAACTCATGTCGTAAAGTAGCAATAATCAATGCAATGCAGCAATCATAGTCTGCTGCAAACATCTTGCCTAAAATTGTTGCCAATTTTCGTTGCCTCTTTTTTTTTGCCAATATACCCCAGCAAAACCTAGCCCAATCGAATTCTGATAGACCATTTGGCAGCCCCGTATTGTGTCAACGTGCGTTGCAGTAACGAAGGTCACAAAAGCGGTCATAGTTGCAGCCAATAAGAGCGCAATAATGTAATGTTTTAGCAAACATCAATGAACTCGCCTCTCCGTCCACTCGGTGCGTCCACTTGCGAGCGAATGTTAAAGTTAATCACCCGGTTTTGGGGTTAGCTGCTACTCCCCAACGGCAAAGGTTATCACTAGCTCGCGTGCCAGTTTTGAAGCGCTGGGTTCGAACTTTCAAAAAAACAAATAAAAATCTCAAATCATAGTAATAACCTCAAATCAACGTCAAACCTACCGAGAGCCTCGGTCTTATCTCCGGAAGTGTTTCAAACCAGTGTAGTCCCGGCGGTCGGTCCGCAACTACCGCCTAATGTTTGGAGTCTGAATGTCGCGCGGATCACAATGCACGAGACACGAGACAGCTGCCCCATGCGAAACATGCGATTACGCAACGTGCTTCGCCAAACCAGCAGGCCCAATGTCGGCGACACCCACCGGTCCCTGTCTTGGTGACCTGTGCGCGCGATATATGTTTGATCGGGCTTCGGGCACCTTAGTTTACGTCGAAATATCATGTCGAACGTTCTTAGAACATGTCTCTCGCAGCGCCATTGCGCCTGCGCCCGGTGCCCGGTGGCGTCAGATCAGATAACATAGCGTACAGTTTGATGGATGGGATGATACCAGCACCTTCCACCTGCCCGCTGCGCCTCGTTCCCACCGCTGCTAATTGATATCCCGGAACCTTGCCCACGTTGCCTGGGCGGGCAGTACGGTATGCGGATCTATGCCGCATACGCACGTGCGAGTTAATGGCCAAGGGGCAACGGGTTCGGGTTGGAACGGATTCTTCTCAGCTTCCCGGCTCGGTGGCTCGTGGCGCCTTGGCACGGTCGGCCAATATCAAAATATGTCCAGATTGCTGCCCGATTGCTTTCATACTGTCCACCTGGCACGTCCACAGGGCTGACCATCAATTTGATTGATATGTCCCCAAACTATCGGCCCAACGGCCACCACCGGCCCAGAAATGGATGGTGATTTTGTTGAAATATTCAATTCCGATCACAATGCGATGGACAGTGGGGGAAGGGGGGGGGGGGTTTAAAAGCCGCCCTGCGAGATGTTTAATCTCGATAATTTGGTGAAATGTTTCCATCACGAAATGAGCTGCTCCCGGGGTTGCAACCGGACGTGCACCTTAGTGAAAGGCATACATGTCACAATTGTCACAGCCAGGTATGTTTGCTCTCGCTCAATCAACGAGCTTATAATGCGAGCATTCGTAGACTGCTTGGGACCAACGCCCACAGCGCCTACATTTCCGAAAGCGCATTCCGAAATTAGGTCGATGAGATACCCTTTACGCCCCGCGCAGCTAATAGCCCAGGAGCTCGGGCAATTCACGCCAATACGGGTACGGGATTGATGGGTGCTATCAGATGAAAGTATTAATTATATTTTCTGATTTATTGCCCAATTGTTCGGTTGAGCTGTTATCAGCTAACGCGGGTTTGTAGTATTTATTTATGCCCCGGGTGCGATCGTCTTCGCGATAGTGCGCCCGATTGACAGGTCCCAAATTGAGCTATACAACCTGTCCGTTTAATTCAATCAATCTGAGCGCGATAACGATTTAATTGAGTGCGTCTATGCATCGCGTCACGTGGAAAGTGTCTCAATTTTTAATTTTATTTTTCGTTTGGTTGACTTTGTTTGAAAAAAAAATAACGATATTTAAAAGAAAATCGTGCGTCACGTACGATATCAAAACACACCCAATAATCCGCCTCCCTGGCTTATCGGAGACAGGGTCTGTGCATTTTAGTCGATTCGCAATCGAAACTTCGTCTACAGCGTGGAAATGTGAATATCTGCTCAACCGGGCGAAGCTTCGATAACCCGACGACACGTCTGGTTTATTGCAATCTATTTAATCCAAGGTTTTTTTTTTCTTCACGCGAATATCAGGTGAAGATGGAAGGGCGAAGCATAGGCTGGTCAGGCTACGTGCATCTCGGACCTTGCCCGTTTCCAAAAAGCTCGTATCAAAAACTCAGCACAAGGAACGAAAAACACAACTCACACAAAAACCCGCCACTTTAACGTTTGCACGCCTAGGTCGCCACGTGGCCGGTGCATTCGTTAGTTTCCGGTAACAACTCCCAACACCACACACACACACACACACACACACACGTACGAAGCAATTACCACCAATCGAATGCCTCTCGTGGCAAAATTAACGCACTCGAGTGGAAGTGTTTTTTTTTCGTCTCTCTCTCTCTCTCCCCTTTGACAAGTTCCGAAACAACTTCGAGCGAATTGGTTTGGGGTAGGAAAAATCGGCTACACGTGACCGCGTCGTGTGTTCGTCTTGCCGTCGGGCATTTTTCACGGACGTTCATCACCGAGCCACAAAGCCACACTCTAATTGAATGTGTGAAAATGGTTGTTTAAATAGTTTTCCCTCGAAGGCGGTTTCCCGGCTCGAAGGATGATTTTTCATGCATAGATGGGACGAAGTGAAGTGAGGTGGTATGACAAAATTCCTTTAAATGGAAGTTTTTGCTACTTCCAAACAGTGGTCGAATCAGCCGAAGAAGAGTTATGCCCCTTTTATTGATTTTCTTTTCTGTTGGAATGACTTTTTTATCGCTTTATTAGTGATACAAAAATAATCTGGAATTTTGTTTGTATATTGTTTTAAATTTTTTAGTTTGGTTACCTAAACATTATCACATTTATTATGTTTTTCATGAAAATTATGTAAAAGGAGTGTGATTTGTTGGCACCAAACAAGCAAGTTTCCAATGAAACCAATTGCACTAAGAATTTATGGGAACAATTTAAGCCGAAAACAGTGCAGCAAGAAAAACGATTGTCAAAAACTAAACCCAATCCCGCCTCGCCCCATCAAAGGACTCCATAAAAAGGACGCGAGCAACAACACCACCGTGAACACGATCCGGAAAAAAGGCGCGTGTCGGTGGCGTGTGGCGCTGGACGCCCGTCTACCAGCGGAAAAGCCGGATGTTTTGAAACATAATATTTGTCGAGTCTCTCGAGGGCCATTGTTCATTTATACGCCCATGCTCGCGGGCACGTGTTTGCGCCGTAGGCAATCGATGCGTTCGGTCCGGTGCCGATAAAAAGGGCAAGCGGATACAATGGCACGCAGAAAAAAAAGCCTGCACCCTGCGGTCGGGACTACTTCCCACCGATGATGGCTGGTGGCCGGCGGCGGCGGCGGTGGGAAGTGTGGGAAAAGTTTGCTTAGCGCGGGAGAGAAGTGGAATCGAATTGGTTTTTGGGTGAGGAGTCCAGTTTTCAGCTGCACATCGATTCGATCTGGTAGATGATTGGATGGTCATTAGAGAACCTGCCAGAGAACCTAGAACGATATCATCGTTGGTAAGGTTTGTCACAGTATTTGCCCAAATTTCTTGACAGAAAAAAACATTGTTTTTATTCTGCCATAGGCATTTGGGATAAATTGTTGCTTTATTCATTCCATTCCACCAGATATTATTTAGTTTCAACAGCTCATTTCGCTACCTGTAATCCTAGAACTTCCCTTCCAAAAGGTGTGGCTGGTACTATCGAGCGATCGCATTACATACTTCCAGACTGTGCCGAAACGGGCCGATCAACGTAATCGCTTCCAACCAAACAAAAAAGAAAACGAAACGGTTCCATGTGCCATATGGCTCCGTTGGAACACACCACCACACCACGCGCACACGCCGTCCATTGACTTTCTGCTCAGTGTCATCCCCTCCCCATGCGGTGGCTCTTCAACTAACGACCGACCATTTTTTTATGGGCTTCCCCGATCGGCAGGGGTTGAGTCATTAATCGTCCTTGCGTACGGTGCGGTACGGAAGTCACGGCACCATAAGGTTCCGGCGTAAGCGAAGATGACTCCTCTGCCGCCGGCTCGCCGACGGGGTAATGAATACTAATCGGACATCCGAAATCGAACGTGTGGACAGTGTGGTGCGCGTGTTTTGGGCCACCTTTGAAACATCCCTCTAGAAGCTAGTTTTTCACATCTCCGCCAGCCCATTAGTATCGGCGAACGAACAATTTTATCGCGCACTGTAAGCCACCGCGGTGTCCTACCTTCTGTCACTACCGGTGTTAATGAGCGATGAGGGGATGTTGTACTGGGGAATCTTCCACCTTAGGGTCATCCGTAAAATTATCCATTGCCACGGAAAGGGGAATGAGCTACCACTTAGCTTAGGGTGTGTTCGGTACATGGCCAGAGCACGTCCGTCATGTGCGCTTGGTTTTCGGTCGTATTTCATCCCGTCTCGCCGGTCTCACCGTTTGCACCTTTTTGTGATCGCGTGCAGGAATGGATTTTCGGAACCGAAATCCATATCGCTCGTCCTTCCTCCCCGGTATGTGCATAAGTGCGCGGAATATGAAGAGATAATATCTAGCCGAAACGTCACGCATAAATCAGAAGAATTTCGGGTATTCCCACATGTGACAAGAGCCATATGGTGACTCCGAAGGTGCGAGGAGTGATGAACCATCACTGGGACTTAGACTTAGATGTTTGACCAGAAAATTTTAATCCTCGCAACAATTCGTATCAATCAAAACCAAGTGTGTATGAAGCTAGCGGCCACTATAATAATGTTCGCAGTAAATTCTGATCGATTTAAAATCGCACCACTTACCTCACAGTACACACAAAACAATACGAAAAATAAGAAAAAAAAACCAACGCACATATTTACTCAACGAGCAGACGCGCCTGTCCCGAGGGGAGATGTCAACGCCATGTTGAATCTACGCCGAGACAGCTAGCTAGCAGCTAGATAGTAAACCCACCCTCCAGACCGTCCGAATCCGTTTCACCAACCAACCGAACGGAGCAACGTTCAACGTTCGCATGCGCAGCTATTTTTCTTCCACTTCACCGCTGAAGCATTCCAGGACATAATGGACGTTGGCGGGGAAGTGGAGTGAGCTATCCTCGAGGCATCCCGGGTACAATGCGCCCAGGACGTGGCCCGCTGCTGGGGTACATTGCTGCGTCCACTACACACACTGTCTGTCGGTTTCGGTTTGGTCCTGGTGGTGGTGGTGCTGCCTCAAATGATTTGACACATGGTCTCTGCGCTCAATTTACGGTTCCTGCTCCAGCAGGCAGGCAGCCACAGGCGCGATGAATTATTAAAACTAAGCCATAGTGTCACTCGATGGTGACAGATATCCAAACTACTATTGTAAGCCGCCCGATCAAAACCACCGATGATGGTGGCCGTCCTTTGAACCTGAAGTACAAATCGGACGAACATGAGCATCCGTGCGGTTGGGGCGTCCACGAGCGAATATGGATCGGCTCGTATTGACTTGACTATTTCGGCGCTCGCATACGCCATCAACAGACACTTGCGCAAACATGCGAGATCTCTGCTTACTTTGATGTCAGGTAGCTTCCGCTGCTGCTACGGGGGGTTGCCCTTGCAATGTTTTGCCCGCACCCTGCGCTCCGTACACAACCGGCAGAGATACCTCGGTTCGCCCCGATTCCCGGTTTTGTTTGCCGTCGGTTCGTTAGGAGCGGCAAGAGCGCAAATATTTGCCCATTTCATAAATCTTATTTGCATTTAATTTTTTACGCGGCGGGGTGGGCAAGTTGTTGTTGAGCAAGTTGTTGGACGAATGGCGGAGTACATGTGGTTGATGTTGTGTACACCCGAGCAAGCTCGAATGATGTTCGTAACTTTTATTAGCTGACGGGATGGGTACAAAATCGCTACAGGAATAATCTTTTAATCTACATCGACTGTGTACTGTCTGCGAATCTGTCTCGCAAAAGACGCAAAGAATGTGTCCTTATGTACTCACCTTATCAGTGCCCATTGCCCATTCGTTGCAAAGGAAAATCCGGCTCTTGGAGTGCCGTGGATTCTTCGTCCACGTTATCGAATCCATCGATTTTATCGCCATACACTGCCGGGAGGTGTAAAAAACCAGTGGTCCAGAATGGTGTTTATCGTACTTTATCCGGCCTCGGAGGCTTGACTACCACTCGCCCTATCACTCGTAGCTGACGGTGCACTAACCGTAACCGCTGCGTAGATGCATCCATTCGTATGCTCCAGATTAAACAGGTGCTTAGCTGCTTACAACACCAATTTCACTGCGGGGAAAATGTTGAGCAACATTGTGTAAGAACCGAAAGCGACAGCTATTCAGCTAATGAAACCATTCGCAGGGTGGCCATCGGTATAAAGGGGTTAAACGTTGAAACGGTTTTAGTTAGTGCAGCTTAAGTTTTACCCACAAGATGAACGTCGTGTCACAAGCGGTTTTTGTGTTCGTGCTGGTGGTATGTGAAGTTTGAGCTGAGCTTCGAGATTCGAGCTGGACCAAGTACAGCAATCGCTTGCGTTCGTTTTCAGAGCACCCGGGAATGTTTCGCCGTGCCGGCACCGGATCCACTGGATTACCTACCCGCGCTGGGGTACCTCCGAAGTGTGCTTCATCTAAGTACAGGCTTTCTGGAAGAGTTGCAGCTCGATCCGTCGGTCCCGCAAACGTACGATGTGTCTGAAATGATCAAGAAAGTTCACAGCACTCTCACCGATACGGAGCAAGCAGTCGAAATCACTTGGCAACAGCTTGAAATGCCCGGCTCGCTGCACATGCAGCATTTGGCCGACGGGCTGCGTAGCATTCAGCGCAGCTTGGGCGAAACGAACTTCCGCTTTCCCGAGTACTACCGTCGGGAGAACGTTTCGCAAGAGATGGACCTGCTCAAGCTCGCCATGAGCGAGCAGCTCGATCGAGTGAGTTTCACGCGCACCGAGTTTGCGTTGAGTGATCTTCGTGAGCTGAACGGGTTCCTCACCGGGGCCACCAGCCAGGCGATGACAGCGACGATGGCCGTCTTTTTGATCGCCAGCGTCGAAAAGTTGACGGGCTATCTTAACCTGATTGTGCTACCGTCGCACGTGGAGACAACCGAGCTGAAGGATCTGCTCGATATCGGTGTGCGGGTGCGTGCGTACGATCAACTCTACGCCGGTGCCTTACGCAACGGATCGGAACCATTCCAGCGAGCGGCGATGGAAGGCCGCCAACTGGTGTACACGATGCTAAACATGTCTCTGGATCTGCCGGAGAACGTCAAACAAGCAGCGACGGAGTTTACCGGTCAGGTGGATAGCTTTGTGGACACTTCGATCGTGGAGATGCTGCTAACAAAAAATGCGGCCGACGAGAAGTTTGGCGAGGTGTTGCAGAACATCGTGTACACCTCGTACGGTTTGCTCTCTACCGGGCTGGCCATGATGCGTCCCCTTCCCCAGCACGTGCTCTGCGTGCGTGATGTGCTGCCGCGTGCGCAGACGATTGCCGGAACGAACCTGATGTCGATTGCGCTCTGCTCGAACGACGCCAGCGCCATCCTGTATGACTCGGTGATGGAGTTTCGGGAACAGATACGACTACTCCAGCATCGAACGTTTCAGCAGCTGCACAAAGCTGTCGGGTGCAGTGGCAATTGCGCTTCGGTAATGAGTTTTGGGGGTTGCGTTTGCGAACGATTCCACTTGCAAGTTTTGTGACGTTTGTGTATCTCCCGCTAGGTGTACAACGCGACGGTGGATCTCTTCAACGCCAGCACGGCAGAGGTGAGAGGTTTCTCGACGGACTTCGAGCCCCATCGTATCCGGCTGCTCGGTTGTCTCAGCGATAGGTACGAAATAGTGATGGCTGAGGTTTTGGACATCTCTTACAACTTCAACCAGTGCGTGAAGCTCTCTAAGTTGGAGTTGTTCGATTGAAGTACATGCGTGGCGAAAAGAAAAGAAAATCGATGCTTCGTGATCAATCAAGATGTTTGAGGCTTTTTTTACGTCGTCCGAATGACTGCATTGTATTAAAAAAGGGAGAGCTCCTAACCACGCCAATAAACGCCGAGCGCGTACGTAACTCTTCATTAAGAACAATTAAAATTTACACGAACAAATTGTTTCGTGACTGCTTCTCCTCCTCTTTCCACGCCAGTAAATCAGGAACGCTCAGGTCCAACAAACTTGCCTTGCCGGTTGGACGAAAAAAAAATCATAAAAATCGCTCCCGGGAGGGGTGTGTTTGTGTGAAGGTTGAGGAATCCATTTAACCGTACCGAACACCATCTGTGGTTATTTATTTCGATAATGATATCCTAATGCATTCGCTCGCCGGCGGCCCGCGCGACGAACACGCAACACGATTCACCGGGGGAGGGGGAAAAAAATAGGGACATTCCCCGTTCTGCATTTCGTTCCGCACACCCCTGCTTTCTTCTCGTCTATCAACACGTTTCGTACAAAATAGCGGAAGGAAGCAACCCATTATTAAGGACATACACATACAGCACGTGGATTAATGTTTTGCTTTACACACACCCGCACCAGGCGGCGGGTTTTTATTCCCCTACCGCGTGGAAAAACCGGCGCAGGAAAAGTGAAAAAGCCAGTGAATAATTGAATGACGGTAAAAACCAAAAACCCCTCGCGTCCCGGTATAGGGACGTCCAGGGCGAGAGGGCTTGATGGATTCCGCGCGTGTGCTCGCTGCGACCGAAATCGATGGATGAGTGACAATGAGTGAGCGAAACGAGGGAAACGAGCCTTTCCGGCGCAGGGGGACATCGGAAAATGTTTGTCTTTGTTTGCCTTCACTTCAGCGGAAGGATTGTTGTTGGTCGAGTGGGAGTCCTTAGGTGGGGTCGCAGGTTTTTTTTTTCATTTTCGTTTACTTAAGTGTTCTTAATGCTGCTCGAGAGGGTGCTAGATTTGTTTGTGTCGGGCGACGGACAGGAGCGCTGATTATGCTCAAGAGATCGTTCACTTTTCAATCTGTTGATTAGGTGTGCTTAAGAATTCCTTAACGAGAGATCCACTTTGAATGCCGTTAGGTGGGTTATGTTTTTTATTCGACTTAAAAATTGAATTTCAAATCTAATATCTAAACATATGCAAATTAATTTATCAAAGCAAATTCACACAACTCATGGCGCAAAAAAATATACTAACAAAAAGAACCTAACAATATGTCGTTCTCCATCATTAGGTGTAGGTTTGGTATGCGGTTTGAACCCACTTCAACTCCACCAGTTTGATTTGCTTGAGCAGAAAAAATAAATCATTCGTAAAATAAAAGCAAGTCCGAGCAAGAAAAACACAAATCCGCTTAAACCATAAACTTCGCACTAATAAAAAGTGGAACAGCTGAATATTAACCTTTCGCATGATTCCTTCCCTCTCGAACACAATGCAGTTTCGCCTTTTTTATCGACTTCCACTGGTGTTCAACCGTTTGCAATGTTTCTTTTCTTTTTTTTTTGCTTTTCGTTGGGGAAAAAAATACTAAAACAGAAGACTTCGGAAGAGGACAGTCTTCTTAGTGAGCGAGCAAAAAATTTTCTTTAATAAAAAAACAACAACCCAAACCGTGTATGAATATTTCATGAAGCGTTAGAATCATCGCCAGGACCCTTCCATAAACCAGCGCTGCCTGGCCTGGCTCTCCCTCGGCCTCGGCCTGGGGTTTGACCGAGACGTGACCAAAACCAAAAAGTCATAAACTACCGCACCGAACGCTCCACGAGAGAGTCAGTGTGATCGGTGTGACCGTCTGCGGTTCTCTAAACCAAACAAAGATTCATTTCTACCCGGCGTGTATTTTTGTAAAAGAGAATAAAAAGGATACAGTCAACTGGAAGGAAGGATGGTAGAAGTGTGTTTAAATAAAAATATAACGCACCGAACGGCAAGCGGGTTCCAACGGCAGCAGCGCAAAAAAAAGAGCAAAATTCTTCGTAATTCTTTTGGGGCCACAAAACTTCATAAATGTCATCCCGCCTGGTGGAATGTGCCGTAGAGAAGACGCTCAGTGGAGTTTTCCACGCGGGTTGGCTCCCTGTCGGAATGTTGGGCCTCACACTTTTCAGAGCTATTTTTCTTTCCCATTTTTGCCCCATCCAAACACTCACCTGCGCTCGCGAACACAATTGGACCGCATCATCATGCGTTTCTAGCCGATCAATACACCCGACCCTCGCGCCCATTGCCAAGACACACCCTTATGTGAGCGTGAGATACCACCACCACCACACACACGCACACACACGTGGGGAGGTTTTGGTTTTGTTTATGATCTGTAAACTCCGCACCGCACCGTGTGGGGGGGGGGGGATGCCTTTTCGGGAGGAAACGGAACGGAAAAATCGATCGTTTACAAACGCGCTGGGTTTTGGTGGCGGGTTTGCGGGTTTTTGTCGGTGCGCTTCCGGCGATTATCATCTGGCGCTTCTTCCACCCGCCGGTGGAATCGATTGGTCCATTGATTCGACAGAATGGCACGGTAGCAAACGGCACTAAAGCTTCCATAATGATGTGTGAGAGCGGGCCTCACCAGTGGGCGATCTCACTCGATCCCACAATCGATTGAGCTCGAATTAGTCGAACGAACTTTGATGCTGCTTCCCCCTGGTGGCTCCGGTTTACCTCCGCCGGTGGAATAAAATTGCATTAAACGGTACGAATTGTTCGGATTCGGGTAGCTTTTTCGTTTGCCCCATACACTCGTATTCGCTTGTTTATAGCCATGCGTCGAATACGATGGGCACATTATGGTGGATTTGAATGATTTCGCTGTTTGCGTGAGTGTGCCCTACCCAGAACGCTTTTAGGGGACGGTTTTCCAGGTGTGTCCCATTTACGCCCAACGTTTGTATGGGTCGATTATTTGATGGTCAATTCGTTGTCGACCCGTTGGTGTAGTTGTTGAGCACCAGAAGTGGGTCAGTGTCACGGACGCCGAAGCCAGCTGCTATTGCCATTTCCGGAGTCGTACTTAACCATAGCTTCTCCTTTAGGGCATCGCTTTGGATCAGATCATGCAATAGATGAAGCACCTTTGCTCTGCGGAATGAAAAATAGAGCGAACTTTGGTGACAAAGATGGGTTTTTTTCGATGTCTAAATAGACATTTCAATTCTATTTTTATCACTCTAATTTTTCATCTAATGAAATGTGTTTCAAAATGATTTTGCTACCCCTACTATAGGTCATTTTTATTTACTTTCATATAACAACGAGCGTTCCTTTCACAAACAGGTTCCTGCATCAATGTGCATTTCATTTTTTTTGTTAAATCTCTCGATGATTTACGATCATTTCCATTTCGCGTCGCCTTCGGCTGTTTCATCCATTCGCAAAAAAAAACTTCAGTTCGCGATCTCCCGTGGCTGTAGCACATAAACGCTTAATTTATTGCTCCTGAAGCAAGCGCTCGGAACAAAAAAAATACAGCGTGAAAAATAGGTACCACTCCTGGCGGAGTTTTGCGTCCCCGTCTCTGGCGCTTTCGTATCCAACCGTGCGCCTCCATCGCCCAACGGGTTGGCCCAACGGTTTCCGCACGGTCGGGAACGATTTTCCACCACTTGTCGGCGGTGACTTGCCCTTTCCCCTTGGTGTTTTATTTACCCAACAATCGGTGACACAACGGCAACAACAAGAGCAAAAAAAAATGGAAATGGAAACGGAAACCGGAATCCATTTGCTCGCAGCACTGTTTCGGGGCGTTCGGCAGCAAATGTCCTGCACGCTCGGCGGGTGGTCGGTCGGGTGGTGGCATCCCGTCGTGTAAATGTCACACCCGTGCAGTGCGTAATAATGTTTTATGTACTGTCATTCTACCAAAAAAAAAAAAAAAAAAAAAAGAAACATCACACCGCTCGTCGTTCTGGGTTGGCTTTTTGCTAGGGGTTTACCACCGACAACGAATCCAGGAAGGATCCAGAGGCCCCGGAAGCCTGCGGATAGGGTGGTGATAGCTATTTATTGCACATGTGCGGGCACACACACACACACGCGCACGCACTCCAACTCACGGCGTGGGCTCGAAGTTCGGGGCAAAAAACCCGGCAATAAAATTAACAAACGTCCCTTTCCCGGTTCCGCCGATTCCGGGAAACGGGCTGGGTGGGAAACGGAAAGAAAACACACACCGTTTGATCAGCACACTCTCGCCGCCAAGGAGATCTGGCGCGAACTCACGATTCTCGCACGCCTTGCGCGGCGCATTCGGATCATATTTCACGGAAAAATGATCACCACCGCAACGCCGCGTTGGTGGAAAGCGCTTAAATGAATTAAACGTAATTTAATAGCCCGTTCGCGCCGTGGCGCCTCCAACCGGAGCGGATTAAGCATTACATTTTATTGCATTATAAGTGATAAAAACAGATAAATTTCCCATTAGCGTGGTACTACAGATCGGGTTCGGGTTCGATTTTGGGAGCGGTCGTTCCGGAGAAAACCCCTTTTTCGAGCTCAATTTTTTGTTCGTTAATTGGTGAGTTTATGTTTATGCGTGCAAACACCGAGAACGTAAAGTTAGGATCGGTTAATTTCGTTTCCCGTCGTATGATTGCAACATAAAACTAACGCAATTCCGCGCGATCCGAGGGTATCGAAGCGCCGCTTGTGGGACGTAAAGTTTAAATGCATTTCCGGGAACATCCTTTCAACTCCGGTCCGATGTGGGGGGAAAATAAAACTCATCAGAATCTTCACACCGTGGAAGAAAACTTTCTCTAGCTTCCGATCTTCCACACCGCACCGGAACCGGATCGTTTCCGGCGCTCGTAAAAGGGATTGAAACCTGCCGGCGAATGTGCATGTGCAGCTAAAGTGCAGCGCCATTGCAATATGACGGCACCGGCACCGGTACGCAAACTTGCCTTGCCCCGCACAGTAATATCGTAAAAGCTTTTCGCAAGGAAATATGACGCACGGCCGGACGCGGTGGTCGGGCTTTAGTTGATGGTAATTTTAGCAAAACCCCATTCTACGGGAAGAAACGCTCTGCTTGCTTCACATCCATTCCATTTTCACATCCATTAGTGATTGCGATGTGTAATGGTGGGTGTTTTAAATGCACCCGGTTGCCGCTCTTCAGATCGTCCAATTATTCGAGCCTAGCCTAGCACCGATTATGATCATTTGCCGTTTGGGCTTTGGACGCATCCCTGCGGCGAATCGAGCGTGATCGGCACACGTGGTTGCTCTAATTAAAAACAAATTACGATCGGCGGGGTGGGGAGGAGAGAATTTCCATTTCCCACGCAGTAATCATAAGTCAACAGGGGGAAAGGGGCGCAAATTGAGAGTGCACTTGCGTCCCGACACTCCGGCATCCAACTTCCGGATGCGTGCACCAGATCCTGATCCTGGAGGTAGCTTCCGGAATGTGTATGTTTATAATAAAATCATCTGCATAAATAATGAGCTCCGTGTTGGTGGAAATGCACAGCGGTAACGGCAACACTATTAGCACCCTCGGCCACGGGGACCTGCAGCAGATTGTTATTGTGTCATTTCCGTACTTCCCGTACCCGTACCGCACCCGTTCCTCACCGCAATCACCGATCATAATCTTGCCGCCCGGTAATAGACGCAGGCATCCGCACACAAATGGATGATCATGAAAGTTTGATAAGACCCAAACAAATTAAGTCACCCTTGGCGTTGCTCCTCGCCGTTGGCCTCAAACGACTTGGGCTCTGGTTCCGGTTGGACCTGGACTGATGGACTGACTGACCGCTGCTGGTGTGCGCCACTAATTGAGATTAGAGGAGCGTGTGACTACTGCCTGCTGCCACAAAGCCTGGAGCCTACCGAAACCGACGTCTTGCAGAATTGCTCAATCACATCTTCTCCGGCAAAGGGGATTAGTGTGTGTGTGTGCTCCGAAGAAAACCCAAGCGCCAAGCGGGACCGAGCGAACAAAGTTGTCGACGGTCGACACATTCAAAGGATTAACTTGTTTTCAATCTCTCCGCAACGTCCACACACACACACAAACACAAACAAAGTTCCGGTCGGTTCCGTCCCGTTTTCGACGAGCTGCATTCTGGTGCCGGATTTGGAGCCACCGTTTGGTCCCAAAGGACGTGCTAATGGACGTGCCAGGCCGTCTGCCGTGGTGTTGTCAACCGAGGCGCACTTGACGGTTACGATGATCACCCGCAGGAGAAAGGATCTTAAGAAGATTGTAATTAAATTAGCGGAGTGTGCCACCCCACCGACCCCATTCCCGGGTGATAATCGATTCACATTAATCACCCGCACAAAACCCCCGGGGTGACAAAATTGCGGTGCGGTTGGTGGGGTGTGGATGGATGGAAACCTTGGCCGCCACGCGTCACCGGAAAAGGGCGCGGAACGGGCCGTACCAGCGTACTCACGTCGGTGCGATCAAGAGCGGCCGCGTGGCGCAGATTTTCGACCCATTTTCTTCGCCATTTAGCTCGTCGCTCGGACGCAGGAGGCATGTGTGTCAGCTGGTGCACGTCCCGTCGCTGGCGTGTGTGCGTGCCCGGGAACGAAATGGGCGCATTTGGTTTTGGGCGCGTGACGCGTCCTGGGAAACGTGCGTTCAAGTGCGCCATTTTTCCCGGTCATTCGGCATCGGACGAAACGTTTCACGCGCACCGGTTCGATTTGGGCAAAACGGGAGTTGCGAATTATGGAATTCGAATTTGCGGGAGGTTCGGTGCGGGTTCGATCGAATCGTTGAGCAAAGTACTCGAGATCTATTATCACGAAGTCACGTGTGCGCATAATCACTACTTGTCAAAGCGCATCCTGGGAGGATTAGGCCGTGTTTTGTGATGTTTCTATTTGCGTTTGTACAGCGAGGATGGTTTTGTATCGATTCACCCTCCCCCTCGAGGATTGGAATGTCAATACGAAAACAAAAAAATCATATAAAAGCGTTCAGTTATGAAAAATTGTTTGCTCGTATAACTTGGCCGAACAGCTCATGTACTGAACCCAACTACTATCCTCCATTTTGACAGTTTGCTTTGATCCTCGCTGTCGATAAAAGCCACCGAACGGTTCGCAGAACAGAATGGCAGAAGCAAAACAAATCACTGCAAAAAATCCAATTCGTACAGTAAACTGTTCAATTGCACTCATTATACCCGACAGATGTGTGCCTTACCCGCCACGCCGCCTCGTCCCCATCCCGCGCGTTCTTTTGTGTGTATGTTTTTGCGATGATTTCTGCTGCCATGCTCGGGCCGTTCAAATGAACGACTTTTTAATTTTACGATTTCCCATTCATTCCCGCACACAATGGGGAACTACGTGCAGTCCAACAGGAGCAGGAGCAGGAGGAGGAGGAGCATCCAATATGGTGCGCATGTGTTTCGTCTATCGTCGCGTATCGTTGTTGTATGTCTTCCGAGGGCTTTTGTTTGCGGGACAAAAATCTTTTGTCATCGGCAGCACAATAGCACCCGTACGTGCGTACGTGGTGGTGGGTTTTTGGCGGGCTGTCAACGTTGTCCAGAGGGCGCCACCGGTAGTAGCTACTGACAGATACTGGATACTGACTTCCCACTGAAGTCGGTCTATCAGGATTGCTCAATCGAGATCACCCACCGTGCTGGTACTGTGGATAAGATTCTGTTCTTTCTGATTAACTCTACAACAAGTTCTTGAGGAGTATCTTTTCCCGGATCGATTTCGTCTCGTATCAGTCTAGATACTCCCAGGAGAGGCCGTCACCGTGCGACCGCGTGTAAAATTGTGCACGGAAATATGAAAAATTATCAAAACTAATTCAATATAATCTGCCCGGGGGAAAACACCCCGGACCGGTTCGCCGGTCTTCAGGGAATGGTCGTCCCTCCGCATGTGGTCTGGAGCACCAGAGACTACAGCGACCCAGCACGCGACCGACGCGATTGTAGGTACTCGGCGAAGTCCGGGCTACGGCTCGGCTAGCAAGTGACGTCCAGAACCTTTGTCCTTATACACACACACACACACACACGCACACAGAGACACGCCCGCGAGCAAGATTGCGATCGACGCAGTGCAGTGCAGCAGTATTCAATTACATCCACAACAGCTTCCCGGGCCGCTCCGCCTGCGAAGAGGACAAGTCGGGATTTGCGACAGTAATTATACCGGAGAAAAGGCTTCAACCGACTCCGGAGGGGATCGATTGAAATCTAATCACCGGCGGGTTGGTATGGTGGATGGGAAACGAACCGATCCTGGTTGGTGTGGTTCTCACGATGTCTCCTCAGTTGTCGCACAGTTGTCGGTCGGTCAGAATTGATGTTGAAGTCTAATATCGCCATAATCACATAAAGTCTTTTGAACAATAGCGTTTGGAGGACGTTTTGCAGCGAGTTCATCGTTGTGCCGCTGTAAGGATTCGGTGCTCTTGAGTGGTTTCCGCACCATCTGCAACGTTCGAACTGGTAGCTGGAACGGCTGGTTGCAGCTAATACCGCCAGTAGGCACGGCTCAGTAAACAGATCTGCAGAGCAGCATCCTTGTAGGGAGCGGTAGCAAAAAAAAGGGTATTTACCAACCTCCGAAACCTCCTTACCAAACCGGGTGCGGGTGCTGAACTCCTGAAAATGGCCTGCTAAAGTCTAGAATCAATAAAAAACCTCCGCGAAGCCCATAAATATAAATAAACAATTTTATTGTTTCGCTCTGGTTTCTGCAGTAAAAATTTATATGATTAATTTAATTATCATCCCTCGAACCCCTCGAGCCCTGTCCGCGAGGGTTTTCGCTCTCCCTCTTCGCCACTTGCCACCACGGCTCGGTTCGATTTCCCTCCGAGCTTGAAGCGGAGTTCCTGCGGAGTTTGTTTGCTTTGCAAGCGGAACCGGCAATCTGTTGCGAGACTGGAGGGACCGGTTTGGGTTGCTGGTGCGCCCGCAAAATCGAGATGTCAAAGTTGGGATGTGTGTGTGTGTGTGTGTGTGTGTGTGTGTGTGTGTGTGTGCCCAAAGTTCCGTCCGCTTTAACCGAAGGGACCGGTGTACACTTTTCTCTCTCCTCCCCTGCCGAGGAGTCATTCCTATGCTAAAACAAACACATTTACCCTTCGCACTCCCAGGCACCCGGGGACCATTTGTTGGCACGGTTGTCATGGCACGTACAGCATCCCGAAGCCTTTCAGGGGCCCAAAACGCGGGGAGGGGAGAAAAACGGCAAACACGACGGTTCGCCGATGTCCCTCGGGTGTTCACGGTGCGTGTTGACTCCGCAGGACCAGGCGCGCGTTTTGCCCGGGCGCTTCGGTTTTCCGGGTGCGGTGGATTGATTTTCCTGCCCGGAAACGCAGCAAATTATACGCCGTTTAGCAGACTGGGCCCAGCAGTGTGTGGTTGGGGTGGGGAAAATTGTCAGCCAAAAAATGCGTCGGTGGAGGGTTGAGGGATGAGAGGCCTCGTGGCAACCGAGAGGCCTCGTAAGCCTCCGCGTGGCTTCATTTCTCGGGAGAGATAATTTATGTTTTGCGCACGCTGGAGTCTGTTTACTCACTGGGATGGTTGGTTTTTTTGCTTCTATTTGCCTCCTCGAACCAAGTCTTTCGTGCTTGATCTTCGATAATCCAAGCAAAATACTTCAACGTATCGACGAAGCAAAAATTATTAAGCGCCATTGAGATGGGGAGGAACATCCGGCCACCGTGAGTTCATTTGTAATCTCTTGCGTTAGAGCGAGTGGCTGTGGTTGGAGGGAGGGTGGTAGGGAGGATATTTGATTAGCAGCATATCGAAGGGATAAACGACCCTTCAAACGTGGCGGCTTGATTGTAGCTAACCAAGCGTTGCCAATTAGCGAACGCTGAACAATGTTAGGTTAGGAAGAGGTTTATATAAGTAAGGAAACGTTTTACACCGCATGTATTTTCACCTATTTCAACAAACTTCATGAGAGTTTGTAATATTACTATAATATTTCTTGGTTCCGTAATCTGTTTCTTTATTAAAACCTAAAGACATTTCGCTGGGCTATATAACGTCCCTGAAACAGATATCTGTACTTGTACACTCAAGTTTAACTCAAAAACGTCCAGAATCCCTTGCATGAAAAGATACTAAAAGTTTCCATTTTTTTTTTTCAAACAGAACCTGTCATCATTTGACGATGAAATGTCAATGGCAGGTGTGTACCTATACCGCAATTAGCACTCCTTACTATCATCAAAACGCACAAATCCAACCGAAAAAAACCCTCCATAGACGAAACGAACCGGTTTGCAGCGAATCAAAGTGATGCGGCCGTAAAATCACAACCACCCAAAACGGTGCCTTTCACTGCCTTTTCGCACATAAATAAATTAATTAGCCCTGATATAATGTCTCTCGTTTCGGCTTGTCCGAGAGCACCGGGCGGGGGGGGGGGGGGTATATCGCGTGTTTCGTTCACCCCGCACCGCCGTCCCCGTGCTCGGTTGACCTCTGCCAAAAAACCCTCTGAACCCCGATGCCGTCTGATGTTTGCCTTCGGCGCTACGTCCAATCTTGCCGAGGATTCTGCAAACATTCGCTCCCTCGCATCAGAAATAAGCTCTTAAAATCCAAATCTTCCCACTAGACGAGCGCATCCGGCGCGCTCATCTGACGTGAAGCCTGCGGGCTTATCATGGTTCGTACCTTTAAAACAAAACCCCCAACCCGCCTCCCCGGGAAAGGTAAACGCCGGCACGCGGGCAAGTACAAAACACTCGTTAAGCACTGCTAAAATATTCAGCAGAATTGCTCTGTATAAATATTAAATGTTGCAACATTTGCCGGGCCCCGTGGTCTACACCGGAGCAACAATCTTCGGAGGCAGGCGGGCATGGCAGTTGTGTGTTGGCTTTCGGCTCGCTCGAAAGGCATTGAGAACCAACCATCCCCAGCTGCGCATCAACTGAAACAAGCAAAAGGATAACAATGGAAATGGTTTCCACCATTTGCTTTTACGACCGCACCATCTCCCGCTCGGGCTTGATGTGAAAATCCGGAAAATGTGGCCGTCGTGACGTCTGTTTTGCGTCGTCGTCGTCGCGCGCAAACACCTGACCCAGCTTCAATCTATTGTGTTCGTTCGTTTCTCGAAGGCAAAGCTCCCTCCAACGAGCTGCGGTGAAAGGTGAAAGCAGCAGGGGCAACTCATCTTAATCTCATTTCATCAACACCGGCGCTGCAGACGCGGCGGTACAAAATCGTATTAAAACGCGATGTGCAAGCGCCACAAAAATCCAGACAAAATCCTCCTCCGCTTGCACGCTCGCTATTCCGGTTGGTTCGGTTTTTTTGGGTGCGCTTATTTAGCGAAGTGAACGACGACGTCGGCCATGTTGGACCGGCTGCAGCTACCTGCCATCGCCTTCTCGGGACTCCTCGTGGGAGGGGGCTACATTATGTCATCGTACTTTTTTACGAGTTTGCTTCCTCATCTTTATCACCGCTCGAGCGTTCAGGGTTCAGGAGCGAGAGTTGTTCTCGGCGACCTCCCCCTTTGAGGTCGAACGGCTTAATGGCGGACGTTAGACGATGGTAAATGGGCTTTTGTTTTCGAACTTAGCCACCTGAGCGAACCCGAGGTTTCCACCGACGTCGGAACCGACGTCTATCTCGCCCGCAACGCCGTGCACATTAGGGGAGTAAATTAAATAAATGAAAAGCTTGCAAGCAGGATGGTCCGGAAGTCGCGATAACTTCGGCCATCGGTAATGCTTCTCGAGTTAGCCGGTTTCTCGGCGAAGACCGGACCTGACCCCTATCCCCATTGGTACGACAACCGAACGAACCGAAAAGGACACGACGGGCACGAAAAAACCCTCCGATTCGGAATTGCGGTCACCACGGGTTGACCTCTTTTAATCGGTCGGGATACATAAAGCAAATTTATGACAGTTATGGAACGCGTTATGGAACGGGCCCCGACGGTTCCGGGGCGGACCGAAATGTCGCACAGTAAAAACTTTATTCGATTCGGCTCCTGCACCGAAAAGACTTATTAAATGTAACGAGCGAAGCATTAAGCGAACTACTCCCCGGTCCTAATTAATCGATCGCCCGCGGTTTGGTGGACGTTTCGACTCGCACGTTACTCATTTTTATTGCACCTCATTACTTAACAGATAAGTGATGCTGGGGGTGGAGGGAGGGAGGCTAGGGTCGTTGGTATTTGCTCAAAAGTAATGAAAAGCTCCGCTTGATTTCCCAGCAGAAATAGAGCAAATGCGATCGGTATCAGTTCTTTGATCGCTTCGAGCGCCCGAAAGTTTTCGATTGATCCGTCCATAACTTCAGCAGTTTCAAAGGTTCCATTGTTCTTTTGAAAATCTCTTCACCGCACTGCGTCAAACGATGCACATTGTTAGGCGATTGGGAGTGTGGGGGTGATGTTGGGGAAAAACCGTATACAAAGACAAACCTCCCCCCGGTGGTTTCTCCCCTTCCAAGCCCGTCCCACGGGGTAGGAAAAATTATTGATGTTGCTAGCGGCCACAAAGTGCTCAGTGTCCCTGGAACGGTTCCTATTTCTCCCCCGGGAGACACCCATTCAGTCGAACGATGCGCTGGAGTCCGTATTTTTTTTTTTTGATATCGCAACATGGAAGGCAAAAAAAGGGAAGGAAAATACAAAATGGTCACCAACAAAGACATCAAAGTGAACCGAGACATGAAAGGCCTGTGGCGAGTCGCATAAAGTCTCGAATCCGATCCCCCCCCCCTCCCCTCCCCCGATCTCCACAGGCCACATTTAGACAAACTCATGGCTCATAAATATGTGCCTGGGCGTTCGATTCAGAATCCCGGATCCTTTCAGGATCCGTACAGGAACCCATTGTATCGTGCCGTGCCGCATCCCGCAGGAACGCTCGTGCTGGGGATTGGAAATGGTTCGTGTTTTTGCCATGTTGTGTGTTTTTTAGGCCCCCGGACTCGGCGACCGCCTCTTCGATCCCGCTTTTGTGTCTAGCCCATCGAGTGGGTGGGTGGGTTGGGTTGGGTTGCGTACGGCAGGCGAGGAGTAAAAAAAAGTGTATTTCAAATGAACTCCCCCAGGTCTTACCGACCGAACTTACACTCCAAAAGCGGTCTTTCGTCCTCCCATTCTCGTCCTCCCAGCCAATGGACGGCAATCCTTGAAGAAAACCCCGCAACGAAAGCGGAGGTACGAGTAAATATGTCCGCTCCGGGGGAGATAAAAGCGATGTGGTGGGTGTACCGGGAAACGGGAAACCGGTAGTGGAAAGCGAACGATGGGAAGGGCATGGGAGCGTCGTACCCAGCGTTATGAAAAACGTGGCAGCAAACCCCAATGGCGAACGAGCAGCAGCGGCAGCAGCAGCAGTGTAGGAACCATAAAATACGAATGAATAGCTTCGAATGCTCCGAATTCAAATGCGTATACTGCTGCTGCGTGCCTGGGAGCGTGGGCGGGAAATGTAGAACCTTAAAAGGGGCGAAATCTATCCACCCGGAGTCAGCTCGGAGCTTCGTGTTTAATACGGAAAAATTATCCAAACCAACGTCTAGGAGCAGGGACGAGAAAGCGAACCATTTCGCAGCGCAGCGTACAATACCTTTTCTTGTTGCGAGCGGAATTGCCGGCAACACTCTGAAGTTGCTGATCAATTCCGACTGGCAGATACAAAATAGAAGCCATCTTCTGCTCCTGGAAGCCATTTTTTGAGCCCCTCATCCGCAATCCATTTCCCCCCTTCCCCGCCGGTTGCACACACCGTTTTTCGGAAGAAGAACAAGGAACCGGGGTTGGAAAATAAAACAAACAGATCGTCCGGACTGATGATAGCCCATCGGTCTCCGGTTGGCGGTTTCCGCAGCTTCCGTCGTTTGTTTCAAGCCCGATTTCGAGCAGGCTTCACTCATTTTATCGATCCATTTCAGTCACTCCCGGTTCGTTCTGCTCGCTGCTTACCATCGAGTGGCAATCTACCACAAAGGCCCACCACAAACAATTCCTCCGAAACCACCCGCCCGGCTACATGACTTCTTTCCCTCTCCTCTTTCTTCCTCTCGCACCCACGGTGAAGGGGACCATTATCTCCGGAAAGCCGGGCGCAGTGCTGTGCGGTGCAGAAATTATACCGAAATAAAATTGAAATAAAAATTCATTGCTACACTTTACGGCCATGTCCCAGGGAAGCTATTAGACGCACCTCCGTAACACGAAGACGTTGTGACATGCGGCCATTGCGGCCGCTAACGTTGGGGAGTTGTCCCAAACAATGTAGTTGACCGGTGTTTTTGGTCCTTCGAACCGGATTCGCTCGTCGTCGTCGTCATCGACGGTCGTATGTGCGTTCCGCCCTGCTTTGGCTGTCGATGGATAAAACACATCTCCAACGTCCATCCCAGAGCGTTGGGAAACATACAAGCACATACACATACACAGTGAGTAACGAATGGGGCGTTAGTTTAGACACTTGCCGTCCTTTTTGACTCCGGAAACTGAATCAGCGGAAATGTCGCACCCGACCTGAGGAATCTTCACTATCAGTTTTCATAAATTTTTGCACACTAATGAAAACACATCTCGACAGGCGGGCTGGTAGTGAGCGAGTTTTCGATGGCACAATTTTCCCGATCCCGAGCGGGGGAAGTACATTTTCCCCGCTCGGAAGGGAACTTTGATCTAATTATTGACGCATTATATCCCTTGACGCGGGAGAAGATTGCCCGGTTTGCAGCAGGCAGTCGGTCGAGGCAGAACTAGATCCCGCTAGAAGTTAAGATAGCTTTATTGGATTATTTCATTACCAGATTTCTGGGTTCGATGGGTGGATGGGGGAGTTTGGGGGGGGCGAACAACCGCACGGTAGGCGGGCGCGACGGGCGCGTTGGTAATCAGAATAAATGACACCGTTTAGCAAGCGAGCTGAACTTTCGTTGCCGGACCAAAAAAAAAAGAAGCTGGATTCTCGGTGAATAATTGATTTTTATCGCCGGACTAACACGCCAAGATCTGGTGATGGCAGTCTGCTGGGTGGGGGGGGGGGGTTTTCCGTACCGGGAGGTGACATGAGTGGATTTATTTTCTTTTCTGCTCCACTTACGCCCACTGTCAAGCTAGTTTTCGGGGACTCGGGAAATGAAATGGAAATGTGTTTGGAGTGAATAAAATGGAAGGAAACTAAGTGCAAAAAATTAAGCACTACTCATTGAAATTATCTTAAGGGAAAAACGCAAGGTGATTATAATTTTATTTTAATGGACGATTAAAAAATAGAATATTCTTTTCTCAAGTCTCTCATCACGTTTAAAACTACCCATAGAAACTATCTTTTATCGTTCGTTCAATGTCCTTGCACCTTACCACTGCTGGGTGTTGTGAAAATCCTAACTTTATTGTTTTAAACATATCTGCGAGTATTTTAAGGTCATCCAAATTCTCGATTACACCGTATCAATGTCAGCTCGTCAGTTCACTTGCCAGCAAGTGTCTACCAAATATTTAACATCAATTAAACAGATCAACCTAATAGCCGGCAGGAACGAGGAGGCGATTTTGTTTTTTTTTTTATTGCTATCCTGCATACACTGAACCCTCGAGACGATGCGACATACGTTGTTAATGTAATTGACTTTTTTCCGATTCCGTAAAGGGGGAAAACCCCGACGGAGGAAACCCCAGGCCCTACACTGCTGCAATCTCAACACACTAGAAGAAGGAAAAAAAGCAGCAGCAGCGGGGAAAAGGGATCGAATGGTGAGCAAAAAACTAACACTTCCGCTTATAAAACGACAAATGCGAACGCCCCTCGAGACCAACAAATCTGTCATCGGCAACGACTCCCGGCTCCGGTGGATAAACCGGTGCAGTTTCAATAAATTTTCGAATGAATAAATTCCACTCATGCAATCCGGCGAGCGCTCGGTGACAAACTGCCGCGAGGATTAGAGGTTTTTGTTTGCGTTTTGCGTGTTCACGGCAGTCCTTCACCATCCGGTGCGATCAATTGCAACCTTACT
The DNA here is from genome assembly GCA_000473445.2 of Anopheles farauti. Taxonomy (NCBI): domain Eukaryota; kingdom Metazoa; phylum Arthropoda; class Insecta; order Diptera; family Culicidae; genus Anopheles; species Anopheles farauti. The sequence continues at coordinate 11,361,404 of KI915043.1, read as the reverse complement.
CGGGTCAGTTTCCCTCTAGTTTTGCGTGTCCTCTCCCGCGTCGGAAACGCCACCCTCCCGGGTCGTATAAATGTCAATAAGGTATTTAAGGATCAGTTCCTCTCGGACGCTTTAGTTTCGTTCCCCTCTGCACTTAACCGCGCTGGTAATGCGTTTAAATTCGACTACGGTTCATCACGGCGAAATGTGGCGAGTTGCGAACCATCGGTGACATCAGTCCGGATGGTCCGACAGATGGTCCCGGTTGAAGTGGAACGGATTCCGACAACCTCGCTGCTGCTTGATCCGGGCTTTTGTGGGCTACCCGTACGCGCTCGATTAGCCGGGATGAACAACAGGACACGAGGCTTTGATGATTGGACGTAGTTTTTGTTTTCGTTTATTTCCTTTCGAAACCCGAATGCACCTGCCGCAACGCGAGTGTGTGGACGTTAATCAGCACGTTCTGGGCCGGGATTTAAATCTTCCACCAGTCGCACCAAAACTCGCTTCACGTGCCATAAATTGTTTCCCCCTTCGCGGCAGCCTCCTGCCCGCTTTTGCTCCAGATGCAAAGAGGTTGTGCGCTCGCGAGGGATGCTGGTAGCTTCTGGCAGCCCTCCCACATTTCAATTGCCCGGGTGACAAATGCTGTAAATGGGTGATAATCACTTAAAAGCCTAGCCGTTTTTATTACATCCTTCAGCGAGCGTGACAACGCCGCCGAAAACCGGCGGCACAGTACATTAGGATCGTTTCTGGTGCATTAAATGCGATAAATACGTCGTGATAAATGTTTGCCAAACTTTCGCAATCCGGATCCGGACCGTGCGGGAGTGCGCCATTTGCTGGTGGTTGCGGACACCGACAGAGAATTTCCCATCTGCGCGAGCACTGGCCGTGTCTTCTTTCGAAGCACTTTCATCCCTGTGCGTTCTTCAGCCAGCAGAAACCCAATCCCGGGGCCGGAGGGCTAAGTGAAATGAATAAATTAGACACTTATAATAACTATTACGGCCGTAGTGCGCTTGTCGGTGTTTCGATGCCGACAAATGCATCGGATCGTTGTCGCCTTTTCCCCGCACGGTGGCCAGCTCAGCCCATACTTTTCCGAGCGATAATAATATAAATTTGAATAATCGTACATTCCGAGAAGCCGGATCGGACCCCAGACCGATGGGTGTTGGATTGGCAATATAACAAATCGATTCATGCTCCCCCTCTCGTCCAGAGCGGGTCATTAGAGATTTAAGAGACTTGGGTGCAGCTAGAGACTAAGGGTGTGTGGACTTTTGTCGTGAGCACTAAGCGGCTTATGAGAAATTGCTTCCACCGAACCCTGTCTGTGCTTTAATCCTTTTTCCTTGGAAGACCCACATGCACAATTTGTACCCAAGACGAAGCCGTGTTGAAAGTGCGTTGAGAATGCGTGGGTTATTGTTTAGTCATTTATTTGTTCTACAATAATTATTATCGAGGGATTTCGCTTATGGCGCAGTGTAGTTAAATCCGGGTTTATGCTTATTTTTTAGACATACCCTAAGAGGCCTTACAATATTGCCAAAATTGTTGTATACTAGTACTAGACAAGTTTTACAAAGATGCAATTTTATCATAATATCTTTCTTTGTAAACAAAAACATTTATAGCTTGCTTAATTTTGAAGAAAATAGCAAAAATGGCACAGAAACATTCATAAAAGATCTGGAACAATAATTGAATCTTCCTTAGAAAACGCGTTCAGCATTCAATAGCTTTCTCCAGCGTACTCGCCACTAAATCGTTTACGTCAATCATGTCGGTGCTCCGTAGCGTTCGTACAAACTTTTCATTGTCCCGACGGTATCCCACCCGCGTTTTGCCAATATACGTTACATTTACGTTACTTGCTCGTCACTTGTCAAGGGATGGCATGGATCGAGAAAAGGAAAACACAGACGCTACTCTGATTTATGAACCCACCCGTACCGTTGCCTTGGCTCGAGTTATTAAAGTCTCATTTAAAGCTTCACTCGCCAAATGGGCCGAACGGCGGTGACTTTAATCCTGGCAACGATGTCGACGTTAGAAGACGATCGGAAAAGTGGCAACATCACCGTGTCTGCGATGCTTTCCGTGGAGCCTATCAACCTTCCTCCGCCCTTCCCCGTTGGGTTGGGTTTGAAGAAAAGCAAGCTATTTTGTATCCACTTTCGTTTGCACGGTCGAAATGGAAACCGATGGATTCGGCCGTCAACCGCTCGCGCGGGAGTTCATAGACGAAGCCGTGGGCAACACACTTCATATCCCCACAAGGACTCGCAGAAAGGCGATGATTAATATCAGGAAAAGCCGCGAAAAGCGCCCACTACGGGTGCTTGCAGTGGTTCGCAGAGCGAGGGAGCGACGGGCGTCCAAATGTATGCGAAGGATAATATATCACTAAGGAGTCCTTTGCGGGGACCGGTTTCGCTACAAGAGAAAATTCCTTGGTGTATTCAGTTGAATGTTGTTGTTGAAAAGACATATGGTATATTTATATTTTCTTTTTTCGCTACTAATGATACCTTTAAACGTTTCAACCCTATTCAAATTACACTAGTAGCTGCCCTGGGAAGGGTTGAGCATCCCTGTGGATATTGCGCGTTACGCACACACATGAAATGCTCGAAGTATCGTTAACCACGCCTACTTTTTCTTACTCCCATTTAGCAACTACAATCATCAGAGAAACCACCCCTACTTTTCCCCTGGTATGAACTTTATACTGCGTCTCTTTCTCACATATTTGCTATCTTCGAAAAGATATTCAATTTTAGGACATTTGATTCGATATCATCTTCGAAAATGTATACACTTCGGGGTTTTCGAACATGGTCGGCATTCTTCGTGGCACTATGGGAGAGACGGATCGTAAACTTCATGGTCCGATTGAACAATTTTCTATTAGTTATCGAACAGTTAGAAGAATAAAATTAGTTCTAAAGTACCTTATATGGTGTACAAAAACGTCAAATGTACAATAAATAATTTTTAAGAAGGATATGCACAAAAATTAGCAATTCCTTTGTACTGAAAGGGACATCTCACTTCGACATTTTTTATTTTGGCCGATGTTAAATTGACTTGCCTGTAGTTTGGGCCCCTCGTGTACAATGAAGGCTAGATAACCTGCTGCACGAGTTCACAACCGATTTCAGAATCGATGCTTCATTTTCTTCTTCGTCTTCAAAACATAAAACTATTTCGAAGCAGGAGGACGTGCTACCCGCGAAGTTTATTTCAAATATTAATTTGTAAATCATTTGTTTCGGAAATTTGAAAAAAAATCGTTAAAACGACAGATGCACGTTCTTTGAAAAAATAAAAAGCATAAAAGTGAGCGCATTTGGTGATTTGGTGGTTCGCATAATCGTTTGGCGCCAAAGTAGATTTCACGTGTACCTCGAACGGATTTTCGATCGTCGTATATTTAGTGGTTTTTATCATTAATTTAGTGCCAAAACATGCGTTAGAACAGTTTTTAATAAATGTGGTGAAATAGAACGGTTTTTATGTGGTGATTCGTGAAAGTAAGATACGATTTTCCTTATCGCATATTTTTCGTTAAAACGGAAGCATGAGCCACTCCCTGTGTTTTCCGCTGTTCCTTCAAAGTAAATCCTTCTACTGAGCTCACCCCGTGGCGGATCATGTGTGACGATGCTTTTTCCATGCATGCTCCAATTTCCGTAGAAGTGAAAAAATCAAAAAGATAAATGATACCACGTCGCATGCAGATAGTTGTGAATCGAAGCAAAGTGTAACAAATTAAGTAGTACACCGCTATGGTTCTTCTTCAACACTATCACAATGTTAGTGATGCGATGTGTTAAATAAAAAAGCGTTTAAACCAAAGAAACCCAACACGCGCCCCAAAAATGGAAATGTTAAAGCTGATGATGAACACCAGCGACTACTTGTGCGGATTGGGAAATGGTGTAAATAATAATAACAACAGCAACCATCATAACAACAACAATGTGGAGGATATCAAGAAGGATCAACAACGTGCCCGCAGTCCGGATTATCGTGTGCCACCGATTAATCTCGACGAATTACCGGAAGTGCTGTTGTGTAAGTGTGGAAGCTTGCGGGAAGAATTTAAATGCGAATTTGGCCTCAAAAAATGGCTGGAATTGGGCGAGTGTATTAAATGAAATGATGAAAAAAATCATGCACAGAGCTCGGAGAGTCGCATGTAACGTTATGTAATGGGTGTAGATATAATACTTTTTTATGTTTTCTTTTAGAACATACAATTTGATTGTGCTATAAGGTATATCGAGTTACATAAAAATGATAAATTTGTGACACTGACGATGAAAATGATGAAGGTCGAACTTCGAGAAAACAAGATCTTATAACTATGGATTATGATTAAGGTTTAGAAAAAAGGTCTAAAGTAAAAAAAAATCAAAGCTGGGAATATACCATTAACACTTTTTCGTATCTAAGCACTCCGGCCATGATGGAAACAGTGTTGCTATGTGAATGCTAAGCGGTCACTTTGTCTTTGCAGCGACCATTCCAAAGTGCGGCGGTTGCCATGAGCTGATCCTGGACCGATTCATCCTTAAAGTGTCCGACCGTACGTGGCACGCCAAGTGTCTCCAGTGTAGCGAGTGCCGGGTGCAGCTGAACGAAAAATGTTTCGCCCGCAACGGTCAGCTGTTCTGCAAGGACGATTTCTTCAAGTAAGTATTTAACGCACCTAGCGGCTCCACGTGGCGGGCGCATGTGACGAGGATCCCTGTCAGTCGTGATTCAATCGTGCGGATTGTTTATGTGTTAATCTCTGCGTCTCGTCCAATTTACGCTTCCCTTTGCTGGTCCGACAGGCGTTACGGGACGAAATGTGCCGCGTGTGATCTGGGCATCCCGCCGACGCAGGTTGTCCGGCGGGCGCAGGACAACGTCTACCATTTGCAGTGCTTCATGTGCTCGATGTGCTCGCGGCAGCTGAACACGGGCGACGAGTTCTACCTGATGGAGGACTGCAAGCTGATCTGCAAGCCGGACTACGAGGCAGCGAAGGCAAAAGGTAGGTGTACCGTGCAATGTGTCTCGCGAATTGGCCTCTTATTGTGCTCCCCTCCCCTCCCCCTTCGCAGGACTTTACCTCTCCGATGGCTCGCTGGACGGCGAGTCGTCCAATAAACGGCCGAGGACAACCATCACCGCCAAACAGCTCGAGACGTTGAAAAGCGCCTACAACAGCAGTCCAAAGCCGGCGCGGCATGTACGGGAGCAGCTTTCGCAAGACACCGGGCTGGATATGCGTGTCGTGCAAGTGTGGTTCCAGAATAGGTAATGCAAATGGCAGCGTGAAGTGATTCCCGGCAGTAACCCTTTTTGTTTCCCATTTTTGTGCGCACGGGCAGACGGGCGAAAGAGAAGAGACTTAAAAAGGATGCAGGCCGTACGAGATGGAGTCAGTATTTCCGATCGATGAAAGGGACGGCCTCACCCAGCAGACACGACAAGCTGCTCGATAAGGATGAGCTGAAGATTGATCTCGATAGTTTCAGCCATCATGGTAAGGGATTGGCAATGCCTACTGCGGGTTATACGGATGAAGTTTTACTATCTCTCTCTCACTTGTCACGTTTCAGACCTTAGTAATGATAGCTACAGTACGTCCAACATGGGCCTGGAGGACGGTGCCTCACCGCACAGTGCCCGGGGGTCTTACATACACGGCAGCGGAAGCCCACCGCCGTACCTTTCCAGCCACTCGCCTCCGCCCATGGGTTCCGGCCACCCGTACGGTTCCTTCCCGGACAATATCGTCTACACGCCACTAGGTGAGTAAGTATTTCCAATACCAATGAGGTTCCCGGCTATTTTAGCCGGACAACGTTCAGTAACCGTTCCGCTTCCGCTCGCAGGTCAACCCCTAAGCTCAATGCACCCTGGAGCTCGCCGCCCTGGGCTGCACGGTAGCGCAGTGTCGGACCTCAGCAACGATTCTAGTCCCGCGCACGGTTATCCCGACTTTCCGCCGAGTCCCGACTCCTGGCTCGGTGACTGTGCACCACCGCAAACGCAGCTTCCTACCGGTGGCGGACCAGCCGTTCCCCCGTCCGTGCCGCCAAATGGCACGTCCGCCCTGCACTACTGATGCAGGCGCAAAGGCAACCCCCAAGCGAGATACTTCCATCTCTAAACGCCAGTTCGCACTAGTTCGCACGAGCACACCCAAATCCTTCGTTTAGTTACCCATTTCAGTTGTAGTCGAATGTGCCATAAGATGTTCCCATTGCGTTTCTACAACACAAAACCCCGTTTCCGGCAAAAAAAAAGAAAACATGGTCAAGTTTACCTCTGACCGAGACTACTTTACCATTTTAGCTTTAACGTTTCCCGCGCACCACCAAAACAATCATGTAGGAAGAAAGCACTTTCAAATGAGGCTTCAAAATGAGTGTAGAGCTAGTCCCGGAGAAGTAACGATTAAGTCAACTGCAAGCCAACACTGGTGCTAGTCGTCTTGGACAGCGTTAGTTCCAACGAGGTTCCAATGAGGGACAAACAAGGCGAAGGCGAAGATAGTCCAATACATACGTAAAATCTGTCCGGTTCCAAGTGGGAAGAAGTAAAGCCCGGTGCTCTGTTAGGTCCCCACTAGTGATCACTTTCATTTCCAGTTCCTTAGAACCGGATGGCGGTTTCGTGGATTCGCGCACGAAACCCATCTCCTAAGAGTGTTCTTACAGTGTTTCGCAGAAAATGGAGAGAGAGAGAGAGAAAAGAACAAAATCAAAACAAACGATTGAACTTGGAAGTAAGCTAAGAGCAAAAGATGCGTTCGGATTTCAAATTTGACCAAGTTCTCAACGTCAGCGGTGTCAGTGAGTCGGCCGGGCAGGAAGCAACTACGGGATAGGGATCCGTCTAGTCGACGGAACAGTTTGCCAAAATGTCGGATGTCAATCAAACTAAAAGACAGGGAGCAAGAGGCCCTCCTATCCCGCATTATTAGATATGTAATACAGCTACTAACCACATTAGCGTGTACGCTCTCGATTTTCCCTCCCTCCTGTGTCAGCGAAGTTAGCGTTGCGGCGAGCAAACGAGCAAACGCGATATCCTATTCGAATGTGTACATATTTATTTAATTTATTGCTATAAAGAAAAAAACAAAGGCAAGGATCGGATCGTGAACAAATACAGCAGCGCCCCCTGGCGGTACGAACGAACTCCAGGCAACGGATTCCCGTCGCCTTCGTCACGCCGGTGCGATTACACATGTTTCCGTCATGCGTACATATCTGTCATCCGAAACTCACAGCTCGGTTGTCGCCACACCCCAGTACTGACGCATCCGACCACCGTCCGGATCGAGCGTGTCCAGCTCCAGTGTACTATCCCGCTCCATCACGTTCCCATTCGAACCGTACCGATCCTGCACGGTGCTGATATCGTACTCCAGATTGTACGGCATTAGTCGCTGCAGGGAACCGAAGTAGGCCGCATTGGGGCCCGTATTGATTGGTCGTGGACGTGCCGCGGTCGTGTTGTACTGAATCGGTTTGAAGTAGCTCTGGGAGGAGGTCGGATGGAACGAACGGGTCGAACCGAACTGCTTCGAGAGGAAAGGCGTTGCCCGGGCCGTCGTCATCACCGTACCACTGTAGCCACTTGCGACGGACGAGTTGAGCCCGCTGTCACTTTCCAGCTGCGCCAGCTGTGGCGAACTCGTGGAGAGGTTCTTCAGCTGCAGCTTGGTGAGATTGCTCGCGCCGGATCTAGACGACTCGGACGAGTTGGTCCCCGACTCGGACGTCCCATTGGCGAGCGGTCGTTTCGACACAAACCCGCGCGAGATCGTGTTGAGTTCCTTGTCGAAGAGCAGCTGTGTGTTTTGCTCCAGCATGTACTCCCAGCACTTGAACTGCTCCTCCGACATGGCCGAGTCCGACTCATCCATACCCTCCTTCTCTTTCTCCTCCTCGATCTTGGCCCGAACGGCCCGGACGACTCCACCCCGCAGACTGCGCCTTTCGTTGGCCAGATACGTCGCATTGGGCCGACGACTAACGATCGACCCTCCCGCCGAGATGGCATCCACCGTCTTCGACCCGCGGGCATGCAATCCATGCAGTGTCACCGTCTCACTCCCGCTCGTTTGATCGCTCTGTCCACTAGGCGACGACCGGTCGCTTCTTCCGGACGGATGTCGCACGAACTGGACGGCGGCCGCCGAGTGGCAGCAGCTGTTGTTCGTCTCGCAGCAACACCCGCACTTACAAAACCCCGATATCACCCCCGTTCCACCCTGTACCAGCGTCGGCTTTTTGCGGATCGTTTGTCGCAGCTCGCGCATCAGGAAATCGACGTCCGTGCCGAGATTGTTGAACCGGATGATCATCACGCTGAGATTCTCCTCCGCACCGTAGCTCTGGGCGATGTCCTGTACGCGCTTCGCGGCCAGCAAGATGTTCTCCTCCTTCCGCACCTCCTCCGCGACCGTCTCCATAGTGATAACTTCCCAAAGCTTACGATTGCCCAGCACCAGGTACTCGTCCGCATCGCTTAGCACCACCTCCTGCACCTCCGGATCCGGGACCGTCACCGGGAAGTTGGCACTGAGACCCAGCTTCCTCGCGGGACTACCCTTGTTCAACATCACGCACCGATTGTGTTTGATCAGTACCGCGGAACTCTCCCCAACGGTAGCCACACGCAGGATAAACTTCCGACCTCCGGCCACCGTTTGCGGCAGGTAGCTCATTGCCTCCGTCGGCAGGCGACTGCGAGCGATATGACAGAGCGTCACGTTGACGGCTTCCTGCTGCCCACGCTGCTTCAACTCCCGGTGCGCTGATAGCAGCGTGTACTTCATGTAATCGTTCGCCGTTTCCTTCACCGTGCGCTCCTCGAGCAGAATCTTCGGAACCGCCTTCACCAGCATGTTCGGCACGCCGTTGCTTGTTTCGCCATCGAACAACCCGAACAAGCCCTCCGAGTTGCAGAACGCGGGCAGTCGCAGCTGTGCGATACAGAGCTTCGGCAGGCAGCCGCTCGTTTCCGCGAAACCAACCTTCCAGCAGGGTTCGTAATCTTCGTGCTCCTGGTACGGCAGTGGCGTCGTCGGTAGCGACGGTCGGTTCTTTCCCGAGACATCCACCAGCGCCATCGGACGCTGGGTTCGGCAGGCTTTCAGTTGCTGTGCATCGACCTGCAGCTGCCGATTGCCGGAGAGGTCCAGAAACTGTAGGTTGCGCGGTACCAGCGAAGCGATGTTCACCTTGTCCAGCTGATTGTGCGCTAGGTCCAGCACGCGCAGCGTAATCGTTCGACCTAAACTCGGCACCGTTTGAAGCTGGTTTGAGTGCACACGTAACACCCGCAGACTGGCCATATTCGCGAGGTTCTCGGGCAAGTGCCGTAGCTTGTTGCCCGAGATGACCAGCTCCTCCAGATCACCCCAACAGCTGATGCACGTTTCCGGCATGGTCGTGAGCAGATTGTACCCGAGATGGAGTACCCTCAGCCGGGGCAAACAGATCAGCGAGTCGAGCACGCGATCGGTGAGCGAGTTGTTGGTCGCGTACAACCGCTCCAGGCTGCAGCTGGAACCGAATATGATCGGCAGCGTCATCAGCTTGTTGCTCGACACGTTCAGGATCGTTAGCCGCTCGCAGGCGATGAAGAAGTTCTCCGGCAGGTCCTCGATGAGATTGCACTGTAGGTAGAGCTTCTGCAGTGGCAGCTTGCGCTTTACCATCGGCGGGAAGTTCGTGAGACGATTGTAGGCCAGATGCAGCGTCTGGATCGTGGCGTGCTCGTTGTTCAGCAGGTGCTCCGATATCGTGTGGATCTGATTGTTGTTCGCGTACAGCGTACGCAGCTGATGACAACCGACCAACCAATCTGGTAGCTCCTGCAAGCAGTTGAAGCTCAGATCCATGTGCTTCAGGTTGGTCGGTGTCGCACGGACGGAGATTTTTGTGAGATCTTTAGGAAAACAAGAATGAAGTGTTAGGAGATTCCAAGAAACATTAGTAAGATCGCGATCGTACTCACTGTTGTTGCCCGCTATCAACGAATGCAGATTCCGTCCACTGAGTGTCAGCTCGCGCAAGCTATTTCTGCAGCACTGGATCGTTTCCAGCTTGTCGAGCGCGGAGAGATCCATCACTTCGATAGAGTTTTCGCTCACATCCAGCTGTGTTAGTAGCTGCGGGAAATAGATGAAGTTAGTTAATTAGTAAAAACTGGTGCCTTATGGGCTTTGGGCATTTGAACTTCACGTACTCCATAGTTCCCGAGGATGATGCTCCCTTTTAGCTGGTTCCCTCTCAGGTTGACCTTCGTGAGCGGAATATCCGTTTTCTCCTCGCTCTTCTGGGACGCATCCCGTTGCTGTGATTGCTGCTGAAGATGCCCATTACGCAGTGAGTCGTTTCGTTGCTGGAACAAAAGACAGATACGTCAGGGGAGGGTTCGGAAGATGTCGCTAAGAGCTTGTCTTTCATACGTACAAACAAACTCATCGAACGCATATTGTTCACCATGAAGGCCGGTAGCTGCTCCAGTTGGTTATAGGCCGCATTCAGGATCTTAAGGTTCGCCAGTCCTTTCAGGCTGTCCGGGAGCTCACGCAACTCGTTCCTTTCGATCGTGAACTCTTCCAAGCTGTGCAGGGATTGAAGTGCGAAAAAAAACTGTCAGTAGATCAATCAAACATTCTAGATTACGGTCTTTTTCTTCAACTGCTTCTGTGCGTTGGACAGGATGCAAACAGTCGCCCGTACCGTTCACGGTTCGCTGCACGCCATGTCGTTATGTAAATGAGATAAGTAGGCACTGGATCGTTCAAAGAAAAACCCAACCATTTCATGGCTGACTTACGCTCCAACTGACCGTAGTTATGGCGGCCATACACACACTCGCATGCGTGGTGCATTTCACTTTCTTTCTTCAACCGCTCCACAAGCCCGGGGTTTGTATCAATCATCTGCGTGATCGCTTAACATCGGTCATCATTTTACATCCAAAGCCCATGTTTTCTGGAGCTCGGTCGCAGATCTTTTTCCGCGCGGCGTAACGATCTTTGCGAAAAACAAAACCAGAAAAAAAACAAAACGATCTTGCACTCCTCTCGCAGATCGGTTTCAATCAATGGGCTGGATTCGCTCTCGTGACCATAAACAATAGGTCCCCGGGATCACCGTTTTCACCCCCGTCCCAGAAGTTCTTCGCCCGTTTTTCGCCCACCAGCCGCCCGTGCCAGTGGAAAATTCAATGGAAAAAACGGTTCGTTCGTGAGGTACAGAAAACGCCATCCCACTAACGCCTACTTTTTTTTTTGGTACAACCCAAAAGACGTAAGCTGCAACCGTCTGAGACCAACAGCTGTATGTACGTGCGTGCGTGGATGCGGTGGGCCATGGGTTTTTTTTTGCCAATTGCCCCATCGGCGGTGTATTTGGTTTTCATGAAGCATTCTCCTTTCGTTCGAGGCGGTGCATTACTTAACCACTGCAGTTAATTCGTGAATCCGCCGCCTTCTTCGATTCGATCGCGCAGGTGGTCAATCGCAGGGTTTTGGTGCTGCTTCTGGAGGCTCAGTTGGGCACATTTTTTGCATAATTTTATGTGGGTCAGTTTAGCATTAACTGCATTCTGCTTAAGTGTGAATTCAAATAGTAAAACGCCATTTAAAAACAAAACAGCGCTAGAGTAAATATTCATAAGACAAGGTAAGTGTCAGAGGAAGTCAGCATACTGTAACTAATGTATTCCACCTTCAAGACGCCATTCAAACACTCCCTTTCGTGTTTTCACCTCATCTCACGTTTGGCTTTCATGTTCAGTCTAGTCTCCCAACCTCCCAAATAATTTTTGGTTTATTGAATCGATTTAAGGGTTTTTTAGATATTTTCTCAAGTCACCTTCAGCCGATTTGAACCACATTAGACTGCAAGATGCTCTAATTAGCTTAAGCAAGCTGCCATCATCTTTGGCTCGGTTATTAAACTAATTAATTTTATCCGCTCGCTGCATCTCGCAGCCGGAAAAGGACGATTTTTCGACCGATAACCGCGCCGCTTAGTTCATTAAAATGCATTCGAACTTCGTCCACCAGTTGGTTCAAATTATTCGCCCAGATTCGCCATAAACATGCCCATATAAGCCATCTTCAAAGCGATAAAAAGCGACATTATCATCCGCCTCGCAGCAGTGCAATTAGAAGAAAAAAAAACAATAAAAAAATGAAGCCGCGTGCGATTTCTCGCATTGATAAGCTTTGCGGCATCGGCGGCAGCGCTTTCCCTTTCTCACTTCGCGGCCTTCATCTTCCTTTGTGACGGTGGTCATCTTATCGCCATAGAGAGATAGTTTAGAGAAACAACCTACCGATGTGTGAGGACTGCACAGTGATTGGATCGCCGAAAGTACTTCACGGTCAGCGAGCGGCCCGGAGCTTGGTGAAATAGTAAAAGTATTTCTCGATGTGTCCAGAAATTGGATCACTTCTTCTCGTAGCTTGGTTCCACCACTGCAGAACTGTTCTTGACGGCGGTTAATGGCAAAAATGGCACGAACACGTACTTTCTACTGCACTAAAAACACCTTCTGTACTGATGCACACGGCTTCCTCGCTTCGACGGGCATTGAAATCATTGCCGAACCATTCGAATTGCACAATTATCCACTCGGCACAACAATCGAAGGTCCCAGCTGCACACTAGGAGTCGCCACTCCTAGCCACCGACGGTCAATACACTATCGGCGTTTAAAAATCTTCACGCTCCCGCAAGCTGGACGGATGTTTCGAAATTCACACCTCGTTTTTTCGCTTCCATGCACATTTCACTCCACCATTTCACAGGTCATCGTCAGGCGTGTCGCAACGAGCACAGTGTGCTTTGGCTGTCACATATGGGAAGCCCTTGCGAGGCAGACATACAGGGCCTGCTCTGATCGAAGGATTTACTCCCTTTCAACACTTTCAAATACGAACTCTTACTCTTCCTCTCTCGCACTTTCTGTGTACATAAATATCTTCTTGCTCTTCCGAACACGCTTATCGCTAAAACTTCGTCATCCCAATCACATCCTTTCACCCGCAAAACTCGCGAACAAGAACATCACAAACGGCCGAGCGCCAAATACCTCCACCGTCGAGTAGACTTCACGTGAAACTGAAGACAAACGATTTCGCTCAGACTAAAGCACGCCACCGCACGCCGTTCACGACTGACTGACTTCTGCTGCGCGTGAGACGTACGAGTACTTGGGAATGGTACGCGCTCGCTGCTCGAAAGCCAACACGCGCCATGTATGCCGTGGCTACTTCTTCGGCTTCTCGGACTTGGAGCCGAGGGCTGGCTCTAGATCTGTACCCTCAAGCCCGTTGGCTTGGGTGAAACTCGGCAGCGTTGCCATGTGCCTGTTTTCAAGCTTGACCTACGAAGACCTGCTCGTACCAGCATACCAGCAAACAAAAACATCTTTGTATGTGTTCGTAACACGGGAGAGGTAGATGTTATATACACGGGGGGATGACTTTACGAAGCTGGTCCTGCTTTTTTTTTGTTTTTTAAGTGCCCAATGTTAAGTATCTGCGCATCAGTGCACAGCCACCGGAAGTCTGCACATTCGGCACAGCCCAAGAATCCGAGAACGCTTGCTCGCTCGTAAGAAATCGATGTCACATGGACCATAGAGAGCCACCCGTTGTTGTGACTGGCGCATGTTAAGCGCAAAGAACTATCACGACAGCTCATGGTAAGTAAGCGAGCTAGTCGGTTGGCAGTTCGTCATGCAGAACAGCGCGCATGCATGTGTAATTAATTCATTTGCCATTAAAACACCCTGAGGTACCCTTGGAATTGACACTTGCCCGGAACGTCTGGTAGGTGCGTCTTTTTTGTACGACTTTCGCGACGGTAAGACGCTTGGGTTGGGTTGGCTTAATCCATTCGCTTAATCCTAAGCCACCGAAGTCGCACACGCACTCGGCTACAGATTCGTATCAGGATCGTGCATGTAAATGCTACACGCACGCATACATTCATATCCACAGTCAATTACCTTGAACTGTGTACGGAGACTTCACTCATAAGTGCGGCGATATGGAAATCCAACGCATCCGGTAGCTCTTGCGGTAGATGTGTATCGCATCCCTCAACCCTTTTCTTGGTTTTCTGCCAGCTCATTATGGATACATCCTAACGCAACTGCGGCCTATATTTCGCACTGGCTCTAAAGACTTGCCGGTTGTGTGATGATTTTCCTAAGCGCAACAGCGTTTAGATCATCTTCGATTTGACTGGCGTTTCCGGTGAAGTTTTCTGCAAGCGTGATGTTGATGAGGTGCAGACATGCAGAAACAACAGGCGAAATTTTGTGACTTTCGATGGTGCATGAACTATTCACTATCACTATCAGCTAAATTCGCTTTCTAATGCAATGATCTACGTGGTATATAATTCTCGCAAATATTTTCTAAATTTCTCTAAAACGCAGAGTCTAATAACACACTTTGAAGTTTAAAAATAATCATCTGGAGCAAAGGAAAAGCTTAGCGATGAAAAACAACAAATATTTTTAACACGTTTTCTTTTTTCAACTTTAGTTCAGACGTTACACTCCACAAGAGCCCGATGGCCCGACTTCCCCTACAAAACCGCCGACGTTACCATGTATCGCGGATTGCATACCTTTGGGCGTTTTCAAAGCCTACTTCAAATATCGTTGTTTGACGTTTTCAACCGACCCGAATGTGGAAAAACCAAACAATATTTACTCACCTTTTCAGTGCACATATGCTATCCGGCAGTTTTCGTATCTCGTTCTCGCTCAAATCGAGCAGCCGCAGGTTTCGCAGCGCGTACAAGCTGTCGGGGAAATCTTTCAACCCATTCCCGTTCAAACGCAACAGTCTCAGGTACGTGAATTGACCCAAAGCACGGAGCGCAATCTCCTGCAGTTTATTGCGGCCCGCCAGCAGCTCCTCGACGGCGGTCGGTGCCTGCAGGAACACATCCGGAATTTGCTGCAATCCGGAGTCATCCAGATCCAATCGCTGGCTGGTACTGCGATCCGGTTCGTTCTGAAAAACAGGTCACACATCACACGTTAAGCACGGCAGAAGAACCATTTCAAATAGAACACATTTCACTAGTGACACTGATGCTTTAAATCGCAGCGAAAACTAACTTTCAATCGATTATGCACACAACCATTGCCATCACCGCCATCGGGAATGTGATCCAATTTGTCAAACTCCAGCTCCAACGAATCCAGCTCGATCGTTTCCATATCGGAAAACGTCACACGGCTTTTGTTCGACTTCAAGCTGGACGTTCCGTCGCCCATCGTCTTGACGATGCACTTGCTCAGCACCATCGCCACCGCGTATAGGACGCCAAACTCAACACAACACGTCGTACACCAGCTGCTGCCCGTTGGCAACTGGACTAGAACACCGACCTCGCACGTACGGAAAGAGTTCAGGAGTAAGCTTGTTGCCACGCTTTTCGCGCATCTAGGTAGGCGCAGAAGCTTCGCACTTAAGTGTACGGTACACGTGATTACATAAAATTATTTACTCCAAACTGCTCCCGGTGCTTCCAACCTTAAGGGTTTTGTGCAGAATGGTTCCGAGTAGGTGCGAGAGCGTGCTCGTCGCATATCGCACGTGCCCCAATCTTGTCATCCTGCTCTCGGAGGTAATGGTTTGTTGACTCCGTCGCCGGAAAACAAACGAAACTACGTTCAGGAAGTAGTGCAAACCGCCAGCCAGCCAGTCTTAAGTGGTGGAAGGCCGCTACTTCCGATGTTTTGTCTTAAATGTCCATATGTGTCTTCAAAGAGAACTGCACCAACTTCCCCACATTGTCCATCCAATCCAGTTTCTTAGTTTAAGCAACATTCCACCCACATACCTGCGTGTCATCAGAGTTGTATGTTGGGTTTTGTAACCATCGCTCCTAATTAGTGCAGCATGCATGGACCTGATGTGCCACGGTACTTTAAGCAACAGCCAAACCATCGAGGCCGAACCGGGCCGGGTGCTTGCGAAGAAACCCTGAACACACTTTTCACGCACCCCAGCGGTGGCGGATCGTAGTAGGCGTTTTTATTAAATTTTCTTTTGACAAACCGAAACCATCGTTGCGCACGCGTGCCATTTGAATGGCGGATAAAGTTGATTAATTGTTTTGTACAAAAAATACACCCTTACGCAATCGCCTTCACTCATTATGAGCCGCGTGCTCGGAATCGTTACCATCTTGTCGGTATGTGTTGGAATTTAATCCGACACATCTACATTTGTGCAGATTCGCGCACGGAAGGCGGCAACCTTGCGACTGGCAGTTGTACTACAAGAGGAAAACATCTAATCTGCGCTTTGTTTTTCCGATTTGTCAATCTTGCCCCGGTCAATAGATTTGCTGCGCAGTCGTCGAGTGGCGAGGTGAGGCGAGGGCATCCTGCGCCCGTCACCCAACGCTGATCACTATTATTTAATTTACAATCCCCACGGCTGGGCATGTTTCGGAACCAGCAATGAATTCCCTGCGCAACTGCGGCCAAATAAATACCCTCTTTCTCGGCAGTAACGTGGACGAAGGACGTGGTGCCCATATCGTGCGGTTCGCATCTTATGACACAATCCCAGCCAGTGCCCCTCGTCACGCACGAAGGCTTCGCCGAGTTTCGGTTGGTTCCTCCCGTGATGCTACGGTGAAAAAAGTTCGACTCGAAAGAGAAATGCGGTGGTGGGCAGACTGTTGACTCATTTCCATTTCCGCTATCGGTTGCCTTCCCTCACCGGGGCGCACGCTAGTTGCGGAGGATCTGCTTTTGCGCTGTTAAATGCCTCATCAAAGGTGATCGCGGTGGTCGCTTTGTGGTCGACCGTGTGGTCATACAACGGGCGTAAGTTTTACTTTCATCGCGCTGGATCGCTGGTGGAAAATTGGACGTCTTTGAGGTCCGCCAGTAAAAAGGCAGCACACAAAATAATAAAACCCCAGAAGCGATCACCGTCATCATCGCGATCATCGTACGGACGCAAACGTTACGGTTCAGGACCAACTAGAGCTTTACCGCTCGCAAGGGGTTGTGGTGCTCCGAAGCGTATCTAACGCTATTTAACCTCCTACCGGGGGTTTGTGGTACCGAGTACGGTTTGGTAGCTCCAGTGACTCACATGAAACTTCACGAGCAGAAAATAGGTTTTTTCTTTGTTTTTGCTCATCGGTTTTGGAAGCCCCTGGGGCCAGACTTAAGCCAGTCCAATTTGTGCCAAATGGTTCGCATGTTCTCAATGTGCACATTTGAAAATTCAATTTACGATCAACTGCTTAAGACGATGTTAGTCTAATTTAGCTAATTGGCTACGATATAAACCGGAAGTTCGTGCAGCTACTCCAGCTGAGACCTTCAAGTAGTGCATAAGATATGCGTTTGGACAATGTTTGGAAATCTGACTCTAAGAAGTCTTCCAAATATGTACGTTTCTAAACAAAATCGATTGTGCATGTTTTCATTATGACATGGCTGTTAACATCCCTGATCGGATGATTGGAACATTACCATTACACCTGTTCCTTATGTTATCACTATCAACATTATGCTGTTATTAACTATATCTTCCTTCTCTTTATATCCGATACTGTGCAAAAAACAACCAAACAATTCTCTCCATAGTTCGCTCCACCTAGCAACGCAATCAATTTGTTTTGCAAAACAATTTGCCCACCATTCGGTCGGGTTGCCCAATGGCAAGAGTAAAGGCAACCCCCCTTTTGGCGTGGTTAAACGATGCGCCTTAACGATGCACTCGAGCGGTGAAATCGGCTCCGGAAAGTACGACGTGCTTTCGGCCCGTTCGTTCTTGCCGTGGAACGATTGCATTGGCCAACCGAACGCCAACGCTACGCTCAGAACGCGAACCATCGATCCGAAACGCACGGCACGGGGGGCCCTACCCGACCTTCCAAGCATTGGAATTAGCTATCCCAGGAGCTAACGCGGGAGGAGAAGCAAATGGCAGGTGGAGAAGATTGCACCACAGAGAAGAGAAAGCGCACCCGGGTGAAGTCTTCCCTTCCACCGGAGCGGGAGTGGAGAAGACATTCGTGCCGGCCCTTCGAGCCGTGACTTACCACCGACAGCCAGATGCTCCACTGGTCACGCTCCCAAGACTCCCGGAAGCCCAGGAACAGTACCGTTTCGCGTTCGGCCGACGTCGGGCCGGCCGATATCGCCGATCCCGGATAGACACCAACCGTGCCGGAACAATCGATAAACTCCACGCTCGCAAGGGACGACTCGCGGTCCAGACTGTCCCGGGCGCTGGACGTACTACCGCACTTCGGTACGATCTTGATCACGAGCCGATTGTCGCACGGTGCATGCTCGAACACGTTCGCACCGGCCAGCTCGTACACTTCCGGTGGGAAAGCAGCGTTTCCTGCAAAGAAATCCGGACAAATGCGAACGGGTTAGGAGCACATGACAACCCCACACGGAATATTTCTTACCGGCGTACAGGATCAGCTTGCTGCCAACAACGGCCAGATGTCTCCGACGCCACTGCGGACACATCAGCCCCTTCAGAACTTCAACCGTACCCGAGCGCAACACACCCTTGCACATTGCAATCTCCGCCGGACCGATGTGGAACCGGATCAGGTGCTTCAGCTCCGGATCGATCCCAAGCCGGGCGCGCCGCGACTCGTCGAAGTACCCGAGCGACTTCAAGAACTCCTCCTGCACCAGCAGCGGATACTCGTTTTCCTCCAGCCGTCTCGTGCGTCCACCACCGATCTGGACCTGCGTGATCGGCGAGAAAGAAAGTGGAGTGCGATAATTTCATACCATTTCGCGCATCAGACCCAGACCTTCGATGGTGGGCTGGGCATTGGAGCCCAGTTTCACTTTTACTCGTCGTATCTCCGGTGCGTCGGCAATGCATTGTACTGTCGACGTGTCTACAAATCTAACATTCGCTTTCCTACTAAATCTCTGATCAAATATGGTTTGTTTGAACACTCGTAACACTCGTAACTTACGCAACACGATTCCGATTGCAATGGCGATAGAGATTTAATTAAGCAAACGCGTTTCATAAGCACGCCGGGTTTTCGTAAATCATATTTCTTTTGTCGCTTTGTGTACGAAAAGCGTCAAACTCGTAAACTTTAATCTGTAAATCTGCCTAGCCAGGCTGCTAAGCCGCCGCTAATTACCGCCGGTGTTTTAGGACCATAATTAGCTGCCAAATTAAACAGCTCCTAACGTAAACGGTTGTGGCTGTTTGTTTGATTCCCACGATTCGTGTGATTGCACGCGGAATGGTCTTGACCTCATGATGGGGTTCTAATGGAAGGAAGTGACCATATCAAACCCCCGATCGCAAGTGACGGAAAAGAGCGTTGGAGGGCACTCCAGCGAGACATTCGAGACTGTGGAGGTAACTGACCTTGGAGGATGGTGGATGCCCACTTTGCCCATCTTGAAGTAGCTATTACGAAACGAGCCAGGAGAAACGGAAACCGGCTGACGGTTGATTAACAATTCCACAGTGAAAAGCGGTGCTCCACCTCCTGGTCCGATATACTTTCAATTTCAGCGTCAGATATTACGCACTTTCTCCCTCTCCTCCCCCCGGATGTTGCGAGTACATCCCGCGACACATTCCAACGAAAGGGTGTTTCTTTTTTTTTTCTCGTTAAGCACACAAACTAGTCGGCTTACCCACAGCGTGTAGTCGCCCGGGAGGTTCATATCTTTGACCACGTCCAGAGTGGTCGCCGTCGTGACGACGTGTATCATGCGGCTTCGGTCCTCCGCACTGATATCACTGCGATCCGGTCCGCAGTAGATCCGCAGCCAGCCACTCGTATTCCACAGCAGCGACATCTTCGACAGCATCAGATTCACCGGCTTGCCGATGATTACGCCCGACGAGCTGGGACTGTATCCTTCCACGGGACGGCTTCCGGTGTCGGCTATTCTGTACGCACTCTTCATCTCACTTTCCTCCATTTCGTCTGACCACTTGGAAGCGGCTTGCTCGTTAGTTTTGAGCTTCACTGCACGTTTAACTTCACCGCCATCTTGATCGCCACCGTAATCCAGTGCACGCTGCACACGATTGTTGTTGCCATCATTGTCGCACGGG
Source organism: Anopheles farauti (assembly GCA_000473445.2). Taxonomy (NCBI): domain Eukaryota; kingdom Metazoa; phylum Arthropoda; class Insecta; order Diptera; family Culicidae; genus Anopheles; species Anopheles farauti. The sequence goes on along the minus strand of KI915043.1, from coordinate 11,341,252 downwards.
ATGGATTCATAGTTGATATCGGCACTGACCACTGACAGCTTTGCGGCACTCGGAAACTTGGAGATAGAACCTCGCGGGGTACGTGGTTTGTAGGAGCGAATAATCGACGCCATGCCTTGGGCACCACCATTCGCCATTCCCCCGATAGGGGTACTTGTGGTCATCACCATGGTGATCAGCACGTTTTGCACACTCACACACAAATCTAAAACGTCACATCACACAACGGTAGGCCACCACGCTTCTGGAACTCACCATTTCGTACACTTGTACACGGGGAAAAACTCGCACGGAAAACTCTTCTCACCGAACGCGCGCGATCCGATCTCTCAGCCCAGCAGCATGCGAATGGAGCCTCTAACTGACTGGGCTGCGATGGTCCGAAGCCTCCGCCGTTAAAACAACCCGTGGAAGGGGGGCTCTTATGCGAGAGAGGAAGAGAGAGAGAGAGAAAGATAACCCCCGCGTGGTATTTCCACGGCCAGTGGATGGCTTTCCACCGTTCCGACACTTGCCCGGGTAGGTACCCGTCGGGTAAATGAAGTGATAGTGACGCTGGTGCGAAAAAGAAAGAGAGAATGAATTAAAAAAAACACCAACACCAACAACACGGCCACATAAATTGAAATAATAAAAAAACAACTCACACAGAACTCTCGATACGCTTCACCTGCATCGGACCACCGGAATGCTCGTACGTGCGTGTTTGCGATGGAGGGGTTTTTTTGTCTGTGCTAACGAACAAAGGGAGACAGCAAGCATAATAAAACCCTCCGCGGTGTGGCAGCATAAACTGCAAGCAGCATAAATGATGAGCCGCGTGCAAAACTCCACGCGCCCCTCGGGGTCAATGAGGAAAGTTGCAAGGGCAACCGTGGAACCCCAAAACCGCACCTTACCTGCAGTTCTCCGACCGAGTTCTTTCGTCCGTTTTCAACCTTCACTCGGTGCTCCCGCTCGCTTCCAACAGGTGGGGGATAAAGAAGTGAAAATGTTTTCAATTTCCGAAACAAACGCCATGCCGCATGCCTACTGGGATGGAAATTATTCCATCATGCTGTTGTCGATGTGGGACACGGTGGCACTTCTCGCTTGCATCCCGGTAGAGGTGATCAACCTGTTAAATTTCTTGATCTTGGGACACCTGTAGCTATCAGCCACGGGGTGATTGTTTGAATAAAACATTTGGCGGCATCTTATCGTACAATCCACATGGTACACGTGACGGGAATTCGATAGCCGATGAAGCTTCATTCATAAGCCAAACCGTTTGATACGAGGAATCGTTCGTTTCGCGATGGTTCCTTAGTTTTAGTGCCTTGGAAATGAGAACGAGAACTAACAACTTGAGTCCAAGCAGGCGGGCTCGGTCGTTGTTCCCAGCACAACCGATCCCCGCGGTGGTAATGAATTCTGATTATGTTTTGTGAATTCTTAAATTACTCACCCGTTTAAAGAATGGTGAGAAAACCCAGATTTCCATACTCCCCGTACTTCGCGCGCTGTGTCACTTGTGGCTTGTTTCGAAGTCCAAGACTTCGGGACCTACGTGCGTTTCTCCCCCCTCGCAGTCGTGTTTCGCATGAGCGATTTTTCTTTTACTCCCCCTTTCTCAGGCAGTTCCTATCAGGTGCCGATACTGACTTGGACGCGGGAACTGACCCATCCGCTTCATGACTTTATTACGAACTGGCCGCGAAAAAGGGTGATGGTGCTACCCCCGAAAGGTGAGGAAGATGACACGCGATGGGCTGCTGCTCCGCTACGGTGGCCGTGGAACCAAAACACAATACAAGGTCAGTGTACGATAGAAGCCATCCGTCAGAAGGGGTCATAAATCGAGGTTATGATTCTTGGCACGCTGTACACGGCGTCGTGTGGACACTGGACGCTCAACCCGATGAGGAAAAGCGTTGCGAACTGATTGAATAAAGAGTAAAACACTATTTACCTGTTCGTTCTGACAATAACATTGTGGTTGGAAGGGTTTTTGTTCGAACTATGCCAACAAACTCCAACAGAAAATCTACCTCACAGCCTCCTGGGGGGATAGGATCAGCATGAGCTCGTCAGCTTCGATGTTCCCCCTTTTCCGCCCCAGGCTGCATGAGGGTGTCAATGCTAAAAGTGTCATACGGCGCTACCACCACCCATAAACAGCATAACACCGCCACAAACGCGCCGCATCGTAACTCGTTTTGATTCATACCAGTCATCACCGGAAGCTAGCTTGCTGTGTCCGACCTGGACCCGTTAGAAAAGTGGGTGAAACTGGTTGTTGGGCCGAGAGAGTCGAGCAATTGTGACAATTCCGACAGCGCACGCAAAGTTTGATTTTTTTCGGTTTGTGTAGGAAAGCACCACGGAACCTGTAGCAAAAAGGAAATGAGCACGTGCTAGGTTTGGTTTGTTTGTTTTATTTTTCCGTAGTTTTGGACCGAGAAAATTTAATCTGTATCAATGCCTATTTACATCACAACGAGCCGACTACCAAATTTTGCCCTGTGCCACATTCAGACTTTCTTCGGCACACCGTTTGCGCTACTCGCGATATTATTATCCCTACGCTTAAAACGAATCCGAAACACGGCCCTGCAAATAGCCCTGATTACAACCCGATACACCTGTGGGCACCCCCTACCCCCCATCACATTTTTAGCTGCAGCTAAGCTCAACGCACATTTATAAACTAGCCTGCCTAAGGATGATCGAAGTAACTAGAACGAGCACGATGTAAGTAGTGTTGCCTAATACGCAGGTGAATGGATGGAAAATATTCGCTCGATCTGGTCACTTTGTGCTACTAAATTTTTCCTGTATGTATGTTTTTTTCCTTTTCTTCTTCCTCGAATAAATGGCACTTGGCCTTAATCTACAGCTCGAAAGGATCCGCTCGTCCTCCGGAGCTCCGGGCTCTCAGTCATGAACCTTTCCATGGCAGGTGCAGGTGGCGGCACAGTTTCGCTGACGCTCCAATCCTTCCGGTGTCGCCGTGTTGCAGAGCCAACCGGGCCAGGTCCGGTACAGGTCACGGCAGTTTGCCCACAGATCTGCTGTACTGCAGGAATTGGTGCAGAGTCTAGAAGAAGGAGGATGTAAATATTAAACAAAAAAGCCATTCGATCCAAACAGCCATTGCAGACAACTTACTTGATTTTTCTGGACAGACAATGCGACTGGCAGGAACCGCAGGGCCGTCCCCGTTTGTACGGTAGGCCCAATTTCTCCTCGTGGTTACCGCTTGGAAGAAACAAAACCAAAACACAATTAACATCCCAACCGTGCCGTTGCCGTGGCCACGAATGGCTTTTATTAATAAACAAACTCGAAAGACGCTTTCCAATTAATTTCTTCAATGCCCAAAGTTCACTTTCGCTCCGGACGGTTCCACTCCAGCGCTGGCTGGAGAGGTACCCTCACAATAGCCCAAATGTAAACAAGCCGGTATACGAAATGGCACAAACAAACGCGGTGAGGGTGAATACCGACGCACAAAATGCGTTAAAAGAAAGCATTTTTAAATAAAACCCCAACGGCAACGGCTTAATCCGCGCGTCAATGTCAACCGAATCGAAATATGTTTAGTGCAGCGAATGAAGAAATCAACTCGTGCGAAATGCGTCCACAGATGGAGAAATGGATCAGGACACAAAAACACACGCGCGTATGGAAAGTGGCACAAGGACTAAGCAACGCCAACTTGACCGATGACAGGTCGAGAGCAGACAGTGATTAGTTAACGACTTGACGCAGTTGGCGCGATACTCACATCGGGCAGTAGTTGCAGACGTAGTTGTAGAACGGTTTCCCCCGTGGACCACCCTTGGGACACTTGGTCAATCCGCAGCCGACCTTGTGCGTGGCGGCCCACACCATCTGCGTGTAGTGTCCGACGGACTTCAGATCGTTCCTGTTCGAGCCGTACGTAAAGTTTTGTCGCTCCAAAAACCACGTCCTCAGCGCGAACATCCTACGGGAGAAAAAAAAGGAGAGAGTGAGTGAGTGAGAAATACGGAGTGTTAGACTCTAGATGGTGATGAAAGCTGTAAATGGAGCGCTTCTGCGGGGAATCGATCAAAATCAAAACGGTTGTTGGCCCACGCGTCCGGAGACTGCTTTCTTCGGGGGGGGGGGGGGGGGGGGGGGGGGCGCACACGCACACACTTACCACGGTACCCGATGCGTTGAGACGAAGATGTTCTGACCGCAGGCGCCGAAGCTATCGATCCATCTGCCCTTGGGCGTATCGTGCGTCAGCACGCGGCACTGGTTTGCCCACTTCTGCGCCGATCGGGCCGCCCCATGGTGCCATTTCTGGGTGGAAGAAAGCGAGATTAATCCATTATGCGGGTACGCACCGGAAGCCGCACCGCGTCCGTCACCTGCGATCGATCGGAAGTCTGTTTTCTTCGGAAGATTTTCGAACGCAACCGATCGTAAAGCCATCTACTTTATGGCGACCGGTGCGTGCTACAGTGGTCACACCGATTAAATAAACACTGCTAATGAATGAGATCATCGGTTGATGAGTTTTATGAGTTTACGCCTTTACGCCGGTCGGAATCGGAGAAGCGCATTCGAATCGGACGCTTGCGGAAAACCGGCTCTCATTTGCATGCAAATCAGGCACCAACCTCACAAGCCGCTCTTCCGTGGGTAAGGTGAACGACAGCGACCGAGCACCTGGTCTCGGGGCAGCTCGAGCTGAACATCTCAATGAAAGGCAGCCGGCCCCAATATCAATAATAATTCGTTAGGTATTTTGTCATACCGATCGAACAAACCTGTACAGCGCTCGACAAAAGCGGCCAAGTCTTGCTCATTCATCTTTCTGTGCTGCATAAGATCAAAGAAAACGGGCCACAGAAGTGGGGAGAAACTCGTTAGGCGCTATTACAAGCGCACGTGAGACCCCGGTCTATAAATCTTGCCTCCGGAGCCGAAATTGAATTGGCTGTCGTCTTATTTTGGCACTGCCTTTCCACCTACGCCAAGCCTGCTACGGCTGCTGCTTAAGCATCAATGTGCATATATCCTCTACAACCTCCCTTCCCCCCTGCTTGCTGAGGCCGAAAATGCATTTGGTAGGAGGTGTGAAGCATTTCTGCCGATCATCTCCTGGTTATGGGCGGTCACAGCATGCTTAGTGAGTTTTGACGTGCGGTTCGAGCAAAAAATAAGAAGTTCCCTGCTGTCATTCTTCCACCTCTAATGCGATTAAGGATAGGCGGTGGGACATCGCGTGATGGGTTGGGACCGAATGGGCTGCCCGCTTGTGGGGAAAATATTAAGCCATCACAATAAATTTGCCACCTCGAAAACGACGTACTTTCGGCACGGCGAGGCGAACACAACCCGGACGAGGAAAGTGTCGTTCGAGCGAGCGGTGCGAGTCAAGATGAAGAAATCGCAAAATCTGTTGTCACATACGGATTTGCATACTAATGACATGCGTTATGATGCTATGGTAAGCCTGTCCGATAGTTTTCCTACCGTCACACTCCCCCATGAGCACCAACCCGCTCGAGCTTTGGAAGGTACACGACAAGCGCATGTTTGAATATCACCCGATATCGAGATCTACGTGCAGAGGCGGGTTCGATATTAGGTTTTTCTCCCCCCTCGTTTGTTCGCCTTCAACAACGAAAAGGCTCCAAAAGCGCAGTAACACTTTGACGTCGACTAAATCATTCGAAATCGTGTCGATTCTTCCCTACATGGTCGGACGCTTCCGTCGGTGGTTCCGTCGCGTTCCAACAAGGGGACCCCCTATTTAAATGATCTTCCAATATTTTATCGAACCGTGACAAACGGTGGACTCTCCAGCGCTCCCAGGGGCTCTCAGTAGCACCCAGACCGCGAACTTGCCACGGACCAGCTCGGAGCCGGTTTCTTTCTTCACAAAGACGCTTCAGTATTTGCAGCGCCGTTTGTCTCCTAATGACATGTTTAGCATTATTACAAAACAATTTTCGCTCAGGGCGATGGACGATGGTTAACGATCGTCCTACGCCCGCAACGAGAAGCCGCCCTCAGGAATCGTCCGCTCGCTCGCTCGCTCGCTAACTTCGTCAAATAAACATCCATAATCCTTAGCGGAGTTTAACGAAAAGTGGCAGCTTATAGCACGTGGAATCGCTCCATACATCACGATGGGCTAACGATCGTGGCGTATTTACGATAAACGATTTGTTCGACCGCCTTATAGCGTAATAATAATCGTTAAACTGGCGCCAGTCCTTTCGTTCGCACGAGCAAACTTGAAGCTGAGGTTTCCAACGGTTTTTGGTCTGTAGATCACCTGCGATATCGCCTGACAGGGAAGATTCGTACGAACGTAGCATGATATCCGCAGAGCGCGCTCCATTCTTTGCAAAACAACGTCTACTGAGTAATTTGTAGTTTTTCTTTTTTCCGTTTTCCCTCCAAACTCTAATTTCGTAGCAGATTCTGTTTGCTCAAGAACGTATCCGAGGTGCGAGCGACGTTCCTGCACGTTGACTGGAAATGTTCGCTGACTTTTCCAACCACCTGGTACCACTTTCTTCACCTAACCACGGTGCGACCCACGTCTGGCAAAGGCGAGAAGAAACAGAAACGGCAAATAAAAACAGCACCCGCCAATGGACGATTACTCACCATGTTTAGCATATTCGCGGCCGGTGGTACCACCTTGGTCCGGTACGAATCGTGCAGCATCACGATCCGCCTCTGAACTTTGCGCAACCGCGGCGAAATTGCCTTCGTCGGCACCTTGTCTCCATACAGTCTAGGCACTGGCGGCGGCACCATCATCATCGTCACCATCGTCAGTGGACCGGTTTATATGTTGGTTGTTTGGATGTTTTTTTTTTTAATTCATACACAATGTGTCATGTGTGTGTGTGTGTTTGTGGTTTGAGATTTAAAATTTGTTTCCTCCCCGCGAATGTGTGAATGAAGAAATTATTTCCCCGGCGACGCTCCATGGGTGCCGCAGATGGATGGATCGTGTATCGCGCCCAACAAAGAGGCAGCAGCAGCAGCCAGTAGTGGAGAAACGAGAGAAAAAAAGAACATGAACGAGGAGAAATAAATAAAGTTGTAATGGAATCCGCCGTGACATAAGAACGTATGACGAACGGGTTGCGCACGCGAATTGAATTTAAATTTCCTGCTACGCATTGTAGGTCAAGCCCCTGAAGCGTTGATGGCCAACAAGGTTTAGGAAGATTGAAATTGGATTCACCCAATATAGAAGGGAAGATTTAACATTTTTTTTTTTTTACAGATAGAAGAACTTTAAGGGAGCTGCAAAAAAACTCGGCAAACTAGGCGCTATTTTGCGATGAACGTTCCAAGTAAAATCACGTCACACTAACGTCGGTCATAGCGCCAACCGCCGGATAGATCGAAGCAAATGGCAAACAGCAACACCAACAGCAGCAGCAGACCACTGGCAGGCCGGACCATTTTTGGCCCCCGAACGATCATCGTCGTGCTGGACACCTTTGCCTTTCGCCCCGCTTCGCACACACGTTCGCACACGTTTTGATCTGAAACGATAAGAGCAGTTTTGTGGTGGTTTAAACAAACGCTTCTAGAGCACAGCATTCAACATGGAGGGTGCAATCGTGATCATGTCGTGCGATTAAGCGAGACCGCCTGGTCGGCTACAAACATTTCAAGCCGACCTATCGGTCAAACATGACACGCGGTCGGCTGGATATCGGAGTGAACGCAAAACTAGCGCAAGCGAAAGGATTGTTGGTGGTCGCGAACACAACCACCGCCGCCGTAGCCGTTCCGCAGCACGCCGGCCAATCTGTCAACTGGTGGTCAACGGTTGGGCAGCCAAAATTCGCCTGGCAAAATTCCCCCGCCCGGCCTTGTGGGAGTTGAATTATTGGCTCGATAGCGTTCATCGTTCACACGCCGTCACCGTCCGAAGATGGTGGGCTGTGGCGGCTTTACACGTTCCTCTTCCTGGTCGAGATGTTGACGGTTTGTGGTAGTTTTCAACGCCCGTGCCATAGCGCGCACGGTGTTTACGAGCATCAATGTTCATGTTTCGTTCCACATCATTTCGCATATTTGCGATTCTGTTTACTCGCTCGCGTTGCGTTTGATTTTTGCAATAAATTCTTCCCGCACCACCGAGCGGTTCCCGTTTCGAAGGTCGTGACACGGTGGGGCCACGAAGTTTTTGGGGCCCGGGGAGTGGTCGCGACACAACCAGGAACATGGTAGAAACATTCCTTTCCGAAAGACCCAACGGCCTCGTTCTCCTATCGTCACATTTAGTTCACTGCAAAAAAACACAAACACACAGACATTTCTATCGAAACTAATCCGATCGAAAGGAGCACATTTTTAGCGGACCATCTCCATCACACTTTGTCATCCACGCGTCAAGTCGTAAAAATGGCATTAAAACACAATCGCAACAAAGCCTCCCCGCCCCTTCCGGATTAGTCGGAGTGACAAAACGCTGCAGTAAAGTCTGCTGTTTAAGTCCACTGGACAAACATTCGATCGGGCCGAGTTTGATCAATGAATAAATTTTCGGCGCAAGATCATTATAGCTTACGCTACGCAAACGCAACCCTATCGGGCGGACAATAAATAACTTTTACGACTAATTAAGCTATATTCACCATCATCACTCTCCGCTCGGGCACGGGCCGTCTCCCGAAACGGGGTAGCTGAAACCGATACCGGCACCGGCAATAAATTTTGCCGTACAAGAGCTCCACCTAACCTAATCGGCTGAAGCCGGCGTCGTCACTTGGCAACCGCATCCAGACATCCTTGACCTGATCACGATTACGCGGAAAAATCGGACACCCGCCTCTTCTGGTGCCGGCAACACTACGCACTCCGCACGCGCATCACAGCCTTGCCTTTGCGGTCACACACTGCCCATAAATTTAAGCCAACACTCACGCGTATTAATAATTAAGTCGTTAAATCTTATTCGAATGCATTCGAGCATCCGCGCGCGCACTCGTGCCTGCTTTCTCTGTGGACGAGCGTCCGCGTCAGATCTGACCATGCGGAAGCTGTCGTGGAACGGTGGCCCACAATTGTTAGGGGTAATGGGCGTCCGCCGGCGTTGAGTGATGCAACAGATTCCTCGCCCGGTTTCGTCCAGTGACGGTGGTCAGTATTTTCCGAGAACATATCGCGTGGGGACCACACACGGAGAACCTCACGTCCGATTGGGATTAAAGAACTTACCTCGCTATTGGCGGACTGCGGATGTCTTGTAGAAGATGTCTCGTTGCGCAGACGACTCAAACTCTATCGATGTTTTCACTATTTTCAACCGCCAACAAGTTTCCACTGTTCGGAAGCAGACACTCTCTCGCGTTATGTCACGTATCACTTCACTGTTTCCAACAATCACACACTTAGGAATAATTTTCTTCGCCTACTACGCTTTTCAATCTCACTCACTCACTACTCTGATTCACACCGAAAACCTCCCAACTTAAACACACTTCCCAGCAGCGTTGACGCTCACAACGGCGAGCGAACCGAACTTATCGGCGACCAGCGAACTACCAGACGACCAGACGACAACGTCCGGACCGGCTGCCGTCGAAGAGTGGACTGATTTAAATGTGCGAGATCGCGAAAAAAATATCTCCGGCCCCAGAATATCTGGCGGCAGCCGTTGCGATGATGCGACGGTACCGACGACAATCAGATCTTGGAACCCCAAATGGTTGTCTCGGTTGGTCGTCGTGGAGTCGATGTCGGACGAGGTTTGGGGAAGAGTGTAATTTTTCCGCATGCGTGCGTTCTTCGTGCTTGAAAGGCTGGAAGGTATGATAGGTAAAACTGAAGCCGCCAGACAGCGGACGCCAATGTCATCAGAACAGAAGCCCACAACTACTTTCGATAATACAGTGCTTGCCATCAAAGTAACCACGTCAAGGGGTGTTGTGTCAGAATAAATTTTTTAGTACCTGAAACTTTAAAGATTACCTGATTATTATCAAGACTTCTTTTTTAAAAAAAAAATTGCCTATTTTCGAACGCACATATGTCGTGTGCGTTATCTGATCGAATGTGAAAATCGTGTACCACGTTTTGCTTTACAAAACTACCTTTGGCCCGGCATCCATTACGGTGCGGTTTACGTCCTCCTCACGACGACCCACGGCGGACAAGCGAGCGGTGGTCGGATCGTGATCGATCTGCTAAAACCACAACTGCTCACTCCAGAGTGTTTTGTGTGGGCGAATTACCGGGGTCTCACAATCGATTGCTTCGTGCGGCTGGACACGACGGAACGGACGGAAGAAGGAAGTGTATTATGTGTGTAGCAAATTTGTGTGGTTAAGTTTTTTTTTGTTTCGTTTTCGTTTCGCTTGCGAACACTGGAGGAGAAGATATGATGTCGACTAATCCGACGAATGACGCTTGAACCGGCTTCTCGAGCGCTTCTAGAGTAGACATCGAAAAGGGGAGCTACTGTGGGAGTTCTATGTAAACTACGCGATGTTTAGGAGGATTAGGATTTTTTCTAATAAGCCTTAATATATTAACGTAACCATCAGACAAATGAATCACATTTAAATTTAAAAGTCAATCTAAAATCGACCTCACTCCACAAACGCATGCGTTATGTGGATCTCTATTTGGAATCGCGCACCATGACAACCTACCTTGTTTACCATGCAACGAGCAGCACGTCACTTTTTGGTTCATTTAAATATCTTGTACTGCACAGTAGTCGTCCGCTGCTAAACACTTCCACAAATTGTGTTCGTGATAATATTTTCATTCTGCGTGATGTCCCTCCTCGGTAGTGATAATATTAAGCTGCTGCAGAAGTTGTTTAAAGCAGACGATGATGAATCCTCGGACGAAGAACCTGCTCAGGACGTGCCGCAGCTAGGTATAACACAGCGATTCATTTCAACACTACCCGGTTTTAACTGTTTCTGCTTGCTCTTCAGGTCCTGGAGACATTGGTGAACCGTCCGTCAGGGTCAAAAGAAAGCAACCGAGCGTTCCTGGGGAACATGTAAAGCCATGCTCGTATGCATCACTTGAAACGCACCAAAATCCAGAACAACCACCAAGTACGCTCGAAGAATGGGAAGCACAGCAGTTGCAGCAGGATCAGTCTCTGTTCGATTCTCGCAAGCGGCCCGAGTACCGGATCAGCTACCGCCAAACCGTGGCCACCGAGGACATCTATCTGCAGATGAACCGGAAGACGCCGTCAACGGCCAGCTGCGAGCACATGATCGTCGAGGTGTTCCTCACGGACGAACCGGACACCGTGGGTATCCATCACATCGAGCTGTCCGTGAAGGAGCAGCATGTGATCGTTGGTTCGCCAAAGCACCATCTCGAGCTCGCCCTGCCCCACCGAATCAACCCGGACAAGGGCAACGCCGCATGGCTAGCGGATCAGAAAACGTTGCGCCTTACGCTGATGATGGTGCGAGAGCTGGATTTCGTTAACTTCTAGGGCCGTAACCGTGCCGTACAGGGGGTTAATAAATTGGGCGCAATTTATACGCGCGACATCTCACCGACAACCTTTCGATTTTCCATGATGCACACATTTTATCAATTTAAATTGTTTTTAATTGTGCACCGAAGGTTGGGGTGGAGGGAATGTAAAAGGGATCGAATTGTTTGCTTGAAAGTTGTCCCAAACCAAGCAATGTGACTCATAATACTTTAAAAAAAACTATAAGAATAAACGAAACGATTTATAAAATAACATCATAGGATCCATTGTCGTATCAATTTACTAATGGCTCCTTTCAAAATTGAAGACATTACCTCTACCTCTTTCTGTTGGATCACCAGTGAGTTAGAGATCAACCGTACCCCAGCGCAACCGTAATTGCACCGTGCCCATAATTCAATTGCCATAAATATCGCCCGCTTTCGCAAACCAGCGCCGTTTGCGGTTGGATTGAAATGCATCTGCCTCGGTTTGGATTGCAACCATTCTTTTGTGTGCGCACTCTTCACGGTTTCAGTTGTCGCGCACGCTCCGTCACGAAGTGGGCAATAAATATTACGTATCTCGTCGCTTTAGTTGCTGCTAATGGAAGTGACTTAATTTGAGAGGTGATGAATTATTTGCCATCGAGGTAGTTCTAGCAGGCTGGGGGCATTCTTATTACAATAAAACCACGCACACGGTAAAACCGAATGGAAACTGGAAAGAAAGGTCGTGTTCCCCAAAACAGAAACATTAGCAATTTATTTTAAACATTTAGAGGTCCCACGGATAAATTACACGTTATGCAAAAAGCGATAAAGATTAAATATGTCGATATAAAATCTCGAACACTCCCATTGTTGTTTTGCTAACTTGTTTAAATTATTTTATTAATAATTTTATATATAAATACACTGTGTTGTTTTTTTTTCTGTGTTTCAATAATAGACTAATTTTTATCGCTTTAGGTTACGTCTTGCTACGAACACACCCACAAACACACACACACACTTGTGCACATAGTTAATGTGTTGCGTGTGCATGTGTGTTTTACCGCTTTCGTATGTCTCTGATTTTCATTCGCATTATCTCATCCTGTCTCTTCCTGCTTATCAGCAATATCCGAACTTCCTTGCCACACACCACATTTTCGCTGGTTTTTTTTTGTTTCTTTTCATTATTCACAAACTTTTTCCTAGTCTATCTTGCCTAGTATATGTATATATATGTGTGTGTGTGTGTTTCTTACAACTATCATTACATCCTTGTATTACGACGGGGCTGCTTTCGGGATTCCCTTTCCTTTCGTCACCCTTCACCCAAACATCACAAACGCACTTTGCACTCGAAAAGCATCTTTTCTTGTTTTATTCTCCCTAAGTGTTAGACAACACACTCTCTCGTACACGCAGAGCGTAAGTTTTCGCGCCAGATTCGCGCGTGCCTAGAGTTTGCAAGTCCTCTGGTTTTACCGGATGCAAACAACAACCGCCAGGCGATGTATCATTCACACACGGTCTTGGTTGTCTGTTTTTCTCTCCCTCTCTTTCTCTGATACCGGCATACTAGATTAATTTTACCACCATAACCGGCAAGCCACTCCTCGCTAGGGGGGACGAACAGAATGGGATCATGATACCGATCTTTTCGTGTGAAACCGGATAAAACCAGAAAAAATTCGAAAACTACTCCTAGCAATGTGTCAAAAGGCGTACTAAAGAACACCTCGAAAGACGGAAATTGACTCTTTAAATCGTTTTGATTCTAGCATTCCCACAACTCCAAAGCAGAAGGGGAAATTTATGATATCGACTCTCTAGCAGTAGTGGTTTCCATTACAATCCTGTCGAGTTTGAACAGATTTCTAAGCCACCTACTCCTTTTGGGAGTTCGTCATGGGACGTCAGTAAGGACATATCCTGTACGCCAATATTAAAAATTGAGAATATTTTTCCACGACAACAACACGACAAGACCGATATCGTGATCCCATCACCGGATCGTCTCGCCCTACCAAGGTGTGACTAACCAGCTATGGAGGAAAAATCAATCTAGTAAACCGGTATAACGGCAGGTATGACTTCGTTCGTTACGCCAAAAAGAAAGAGAGAGAGAGGGATGGTGAGAATTACGTGGATAGCGCACTGTGTTTTGTTCTACTTAATCTCAAACTATTTCCATCCCCTGTTTCGAAACCGCTCTCGTAATCTCATTCTTCCGTCAACTGTGTGATCAGCCAGCCACCTGTGCTTGACGCTTCACTTAACTGCTATGCACTATACGTAACTATTTACACTGTTTCCAAAACAAAACAAAAAAAAACATAAAACGACGTTATATAAAACTTGTATCCATACGGTTTAGTTCCTTATCGATCACACGCACATACACATTGACCCACACACACGCTCACGCACATACACACACACACACACACACACACACGTCTCGCCACAAAGCTTTTGTTCGTGTTCTTCGCTCCTAGCTGTTCCCATTATTGTAGTTACGATTCGTATTCTGTGGGTGTTGCTGTGTGTTAGTGGTAGTCATACTCCCCCATTACCGCACCGGGGATGATTTAACTGCAGCGACAAGCAAAAGCTCATCATTTTTTCCACGGTTCTGTTTTGTGTTGTTGTCTTCAGCTCCACGCTAACTAGCAATGCTGATCCTTATGCCAGCTACTTAACACGTATATCTGGAATCTACTAAGTAGTGGAGTGGCTATATGCGAAGAAGAGTAATAGCGATCCTTAAACGGGATTTTCTTAAGCGAACGGGCAACACAAGGTGTTTTGATTACTGTTAGTGTTTAATAGTAATTGTTTTCTCTCCGCCATCTTTTCCCTCCATTTTTTTGTTTTCATTTTCATCGCTGCTGCGCTTTGTTTTCTTTTTTTCACAAGGATAGAGAGAGGAAGGATTATACATACGCGCGTGCACCCTCCTCCTTGGGCAGGGGGCACAATTTACATCTATTCTATTTACAAACACGCCATCATCATGATGCTGGCTGGTTATGTTTTTCTTCCGTTCCCAACACAGTGAGTATAATCAGTCAAAAGTAGTCGGAGATGTCTGGCCATGATCATGTGGAACGCAAAATACCTGTGAGGATCGCGCCTACCACTTAATAGGACAAAGAATTTTTGAAAGGCTTTTGCAGATGCGAACTGTAACAAAGAACATGGCGAAGCCCCTTACACAAAACAAAGGAATTGTTCATTTACTCTCACTTATTCTCGTACAGTTTTTACACAACATGATCGGTACCATAATCCGAACAGGTGGTCATCCGAATATGGTGGTCAAATCAGTATAGTCAGCCGAAACGTGGCAGGCTTGCAGGTCTTTGCGCCACGAAGAACAAGAAAACAATGTCCTATAGTGCTGGGACTTCTCTTCGTTTTCGTTTAATTTAGATTCTCTGGAAGGCTAACGCAAACAATAGTACCGAATATCCAAAGATTCAACTACAATTCCTTTCCATCGCGGCGATGCGCCGACATCTGTTTGTGGTTCTTTTCCGTAGCTAAAACGATCTCTTTCCGCACCAGTGTGTATGTGTCGCTTTTCCGACGATCCCCCTGGCTTTGCATCATCGTCTCTTCTAAGCACGATACGGTTTGTAGTTCTAAAATTTTCATTTAACTAAAAACCAACCACTACTTCTTACACACTACGGTGTGGTTTAATTTTAAACCTATTTTCTCTTCATTTTTTTGTATGTTGATTGATGTTTTTCTTGGCTTGCTTTGTTTTTGCTTTTTTTCCTTCTATTGTTCAATTGTAAACAACTAACAGTTTTTTTTGGTTTTTGTTCAAGCATTTTTTCGTTTTGTTTCAAATTCGTTCATCAATCGGTTTTCTAAACATTCTCTTAAGCTTTAGAAGCTTTCTAAAAATGGGCAAGAATTTCTTTGACTTTGCTCTTGTTCGGTTTTTCCTTCTGTTTCGTTACGCACTTCTTCGATGGTTGCACGCTCTTGCACGCGTTTTATTATCCTTGCTTCATCTGTCGCTGTCCGTCTACGATTCGTTTAAACATTTTAAAATTGTGATCGTCACTTTCACACACGTGAGTAAAATCCCAAGGGCTATGCAACAAAAACCACTTTTTAATAGCCATGCCTGGAAAGCGAATTAAAAAGAAAGGATAACATTTTAAAAGATCCTACCATTAGCTTCAACATGAACATTGCCTGCGATGAACTGGATCGTGAGCAACAGAAAATTGCGCGTTTACTGTCCGCATCAGTTAGGATAGAACCCTTTATTTGCTTTGCTTATTAAATTAATTTTCCGTTTAGCTTTCTGTCGAAATTTCATATCCGATCATAGTTCATGTTGAATTCAGCAAGGAAGAAAAGTGTTTGTGTTGCACGGTATGAACCGAAACATAACGAAAGCTTTTATTATCCTCCCGCTACAATACTATTGCTATCTGTCGTCTTTGCATAACATTGTCAATGTCTCTACTGGTCCGTGACTCGTTACTTATGTGTTTACTTGAGTAAAGCTTTTACTTCATTTTTTACTTCTTCAATCCCACAACATACCACAAAGAGATCTGGGACATTGGTGACTTTCTGTGACGTAATAATACGGATCGTCCGGTTTCAGTCAGTTTAATGATGAACCGTGCTCTGTTTAGAGCCCGTGGTTGCCGCCAAATAAAAACCACGAATTACTTATAGCGTCATCTAAATTAAACAAGTAAACATCCTCGAAAGGGACAAAAGAAGTTCCAACTTGCTAACATCGGTGAGGCATGAGCAAAAGCAAAAGAAAACCATCAACGGAAATACGCGCAGTCTTGACACTGCACCGCCAAATAATACCTATAATCATAGCGATGGCACCACACAATCGGGCAAAGGTCATATAATTAAAGGGCGCACACACACGCGCACGATATTAAAAACATAGTCCGTTACAGTTCAACTACACGTACCGGATAGCGATAGCGGGCGTTCGACAAAATGTCCAACCACGTGCACTTTATACATATTTTTTTTGGGCACATAAAATGCACAGTTGCATTCTAGATTTCGCCTTTGTTTTATTAAAAACATACCTTCCATCAGCACACGATGTGGCAATTTCGATAGGATTAAAACATTTTTTTATATAATCACAACCGTTTAAAAACACAGACAAATACCAAAAAAAAACTCGTGAATATAAAAAAGCAAATAAAAATATACATATAAAAGAAAACATTACACGCATGGCTCCTCTTATCTGACAATAGCATAGCGCCCCGCTAGGTAGGCGTCCGGTAGGTATAGTTGGACGATAACAGATATACACAGATGCTGAGTCAAAGCACAGCGCGGATTCCAATCATCTCGATCGGCTCATTCCTTATCACAAAAGGAAAGACGGGTGTATGCGTGTGAGTCTGTGTGGCGTACCTGTGGCCCGCATAAACCCGATTTAATCCCACACAAAATGGGATTACGTCAAAAACTTTCTATCCTAAGTCTAAAGGTCACCTTCCTAATAATGATGCGATGAAATTAAAGCAAGTGTGTTGCATTTACACCGTTGTCACAAAAGAAACCACAGTGGGAAGCGAGCAGAAGAGCAGAGCTGCGCGCCACAATCGGTGTAGCTCCACTGACCCGGCGTGTGAATAAGAAACTCGATCGCTTGCTCGCGATCGATGGAGGACCACTTTTCGAGGCGTGTGCGTGTGTGCGTCTAACGGAAACAGTGAGGGGAAGATATCGAACGCAACCCATGGTATTTCCACAGGACCCGCACGGCTCCGGACAGATAGCACAGAAAGAGAGACAGAGACGCGAGCGGTCCCAACGATGCTTACGATGGTGCGAATGGTAGGGGAAGCGGGTGACGAAGCATTGCCGCGAACGCTACGGCGATTGCCAAAGCTGCCGCCGCCGTCGCCACCAACACGAAACAACGATTCGACCGGACGGACCGGGTGCTTTCGTTCTCCAGTGATTATCACTTACCGCTGGCACTAACGAGATTGCTACTATTATTGCTATTTCCACCATTGTTGCTACTGCTGGTGCTGGTGTTGCTGGTGTTGCTGCTGTTGCTGCTATTGCTGCTGCTGCTGCTGCTGCTATTACTGCTGGTGCTGCTGCTGCTGCTGTTGGTGATACTACTGCCGCCCGCGCCTGTCTCCACCACCACCACATCCATGGAGCTGTTGTTGCTGTTGCTGCTCGTGCTGCTAAGATGATGATGGTGGTGATGGTGGTGGTGATGGTGTTGGTGGTGATTGTTGTTGTTGTTGTTGTTGCTACTACTGGTGGCACTGCTGTTGCTGCTGTTACTACTCGTGCTACTGCTCTCGCCGACCGTACCGACGACGGAGGA
Source organism: Anopheles farauti (assembly GCA_000473445.2). NCBI lineage: Eukaryota > Metazoa > Arthropoda > Insecta > Diptera > Culicidae > Anopheles > Anopheles farauti. Next base: position 11,323,440 of record KI915043.1, on the reverse strand, counting down.
GGCGTGCTCACTGGATTCGGTTCCGATGGCAGCCGTCGTCGTCGAAGTTGCCACCAGTGTCGCGGTAGTGGTCGTGTTGTTATTGCTGTTGGTCGAACCAGCACCACCCGGTGCACCTGTCGGTGTGCTGATCGTGTTGTAGTCGAGCGTAAAGTTAGACGTGCGCGTCATATCCTCCATGGACGCTTCGGGGCAGTCAAGCCCGGTGTGCTTCAGCGAACCGCAGTTGTAGCACGACGGTGCACCGCCCGGAGGCACGGTAACGAACGTTGCCGTCGTCACCGTACCGTAGCTTCCGGGCACTTTGGTCTGCTGCAGCTGGGCGATCTGGGGCGAAGGGGACGACCGTACCGCAGCGCCCGGTAGGCCGGTTTGCGTGCTGGAAGCCACCGTCGTGGAAACCGGTAGTGGTGGGGGTAAAAACGTGATCGCACTGTTCGGTGGCACGACCGCCGACGGATGGTAGGCATAGAGCAGCGGCTCGGCCACCGCCGTCGACGCCGTTTGCTGCTGTTGCTGGATCGTTTGAGCGTACGCGGTGGTGGCACCCGGTGCCGTCCGGTAAGCCGTTGAGTGTCGGTGCGATACCGCCGTTACCTGTGGGAAGCTTCCACCGGTTGGTGCACCTGTCGCATACACAAACTGACCCGGCGGAACCGTCGCCGTTAGCAACGCCTGACCGCCTGCGCCCGTGCCGCTAGTGGCTCCCACCAACGCTGGACCATTCGTCGTGGCGGATGTTAGAAAATTTTGCGCCGTACTCGTCACCATAAGATCGGTACTTGCAAACTGCTGCTGTTGCTGCTGCTGCTGCTGCTGCTGCTGCTGTTGCTGCTGCTGTTGCTGCTGTTGTTGTTGGGCCACGACCTGTTGGTGTTGTTGCTGCAGCTGCGAGTACGTCATCGAGGGAAGCTGCTTTTCGAGTCGACCGTTAATGTTGTTGCGCATATTGTTGTTCGATCGGTTCGATCGTACATGCGGGATTGTTGTGGTGGTGGCCGATACAACACCGGGCGTTTCCGGCGGCGAAACATCGCCCGTCGATCCTATCGAACTGCCCGAATCACTACCAGTCGAGTTGGGCTGATGGTTCATAATGTCCGGCATCATACCGCTCGTACCCTTCACACCGCTGTAGCCCATCGTGTGATAGCTCCCACTGTCTCGCTGCGAATGATGCTGCTGTTGCTGATGATGATATGGCGGAAGCTGGCTGCCGTAGCTCTGCTTCGACTGACGCGGCAATGTATTGTGGTGCGATTGTCGCATCCCGTTTCGCAGCTGCATCTGGCTTAGCAGGTGGATCGGTATCGTCTTGTCCTGGGAGAATAAAAATCAACCCCACTCATTGTTAATACACTCCATAAAGGCTAACAACAGAATCTCGAGAAAAATGCGATTGGTAGGTAAAATTCATGCATAGTGGCTCGTGGATCACTTCTTATCCACTTTGCACGCGTACGCGTACGATCTGGCCTGTCCGTTTTAACGTAAAAACTGTCGGATTCCTAGCGCAAACTAAAACAACAACAAACTGTTCTTCGTATGATTTTCTGTTTCTGTTTTGTAAATGTGTATCTTTAAAATTCCTATTAAGAGAATGAAAATAAAAGACACTACCACACCATTGTATCTAAGAGCGAATAAAATGTACTCCAATTTATATGCTAGCACTTTGTCAACTTACCTCATCGACTGACTGTAAGCTTTGCATTTTCGACTGCTGATTCTGCTGCTGTTGTTGCTGCTGATCGCTTTGCTGATTTCGACTGATACGATGCTGCACACTGGTCGGATGGATTCGCGTCGGACTTGCGGTACGGCTTTGAATCGGTGAGGATGGATTGCTCATATGCGGTGAAGACGATGGCGGTGGATAAGACAGCTGTGGGGAAAGGTGTAGTTGTGTGTGAGAGAGTTAATTGACCAACATTCGTTCGTAGCCAGCATATAGAACGGCTCTTACCTGTGGATACACGGTTTGAACCCAGTGTGGTGTCACGGCTGCTGTCGGAGGGCCTGGCGGAGGAATCGTGAAGTCTGTCTGCACAGGCAGCGTATGCAATGGCTCAAGATAATGCGCCGGTGTAAGCGTTACATCACTGGTGATCGTCTGATGATAGTGAAACGAGTTGGATTAGTTGCTAGTTTAGTAGCTAGTTTAGTATTAGGTGGACGATAGTCCACCCTTGCACACTCACCTGTGGCAGTCCTGGCAGGGTCGCATAGCTCAGCGTTATCGGCTGACCGATCGATTGCGGACTCTGCGGAAGCGTCTGCATCGTAAGTGCCGCATTCGGTGGCAGTGCGTGGAGTGTTGCCGTACCCGGCGGAGGAACGGCTGGTGGTGGCGTCGAGTTCTGAAGATGCGGCGGTTGATGTTGTGGATGGTGTTGCTGCTGCTGTTGAATGGGCGATTGCTGTGGACTGTTGCTATGCAACGAATCTATCGAGTGATGCTGCGACTGCTGATGATGATGGTGCTGTGGTTGTTGTTGTTGCTGATGATGCTGAGGAAGATGCTGCTGCTGCTGCTGCTGCTGCTGCTGCTGCTGCTGCTGTGCCTCCGATATCACCTCCTCCCGGTCGGAATAGCGCTGACCGCCGGAAGCTCTTGGTTCCCACGACTTGAGCTTTGAAAAAATCTCCCCGCAGTGTAACCGCTGCTCGAACGAAAACACCGGATGGTTGGTGGCCATCGTGTAGACAAGGAGCAGTTCCTGCTGGTCATCCTCCTCGAACAGACGTTGCAGGTCGGTCCGGGCACCCCAGCTCTCGAGCGTCTTGAACAACTCGTTAGCGTACGTATGGTTGCACGCACGGTACAGTGCCAGAAATAGGGCCATTTTGCGACGGATCCGCTGGTCGGTCGGTTCGCCCGACGCAATGTCCGCGATGAACTCCTGCGGATTATTCACCTTCAGCTCGGCCCCCCGCAGCTCTGGTGCATCCCGCCGGCCCAGATCCTCCAGGCACGTGCCGAGGAACCGTAGCTCGAACGGAAGGCACATGTTCAGCATGACGCACATCGTATCTATTCTGCTGTAGCTCTTCAGATTCCTGAACCAATTGACGACGTCCTCGTTACAAATCATTTCCAGCAACACATTTGATTCTACGGTGCCGCGAAAGAGTTTCCGTGGGGAGAGGTCGTTATGTGGATTGGTGGCTTTTCGCTGGCAAACTTGTCAACTTGGTGGGACAGCTTCTGTTATTGTTGTCAGTAACGATACGACAGCAAAATGACGTGTTCATGTAGGTGTGAGCAGGATCTCACCTTCCCAATCGATTAATGATAATCTGCAGTCCACTGCTGCGGTACCTCCAATATCCGATAATTAGCACACGTTCAAAACCATCGTTTTTGCTTCCATCTCCAGGTCAGAAGTTGGTGTAAGTCATCCTGTGTACGGTTTTCCTTTCCCCCAGCAAATCATGTAGCGTTCATTGTTGTTGAATTGTCACTATCAACGTGCGCCAACTGCGCTTTTAGCCTGCACTCTGCTTGCTCCTACTGATCACCTGCTACGGAAACTTCTACACCAAGACGAACACCCAGCTAAAATAGAGCAAAATTAGTTTCTGCTGCATCATATACTATCGAACACCCCAAAAGCAGCAGCAGTTTTCGACATTGTCTTTCCGTTGATCCGTAGTAGCCGAACGTTCTTTACGCGATTTGCGTAGTTTTTTTTTCTTGTTGCTGTCGCGTACACATACGATTCAATACACACACGCACACACAGCAGTGTACATAATCCACGGAGCACACGTTCGTCGTCGCAAGGAAATTTAAAGGACCTTCTTTCTGAACAATTAGCACACGCAGGTGGGATGCATCAGGAAACATGACATTTTTACCACGAAATTGAGCTCTCTTCGTTTCACTGCAGGACAGTCTTTGTGGTGGTTTGTTTAGAGGACTAATGAATCACGCACCGGTGCGGGGCGGTGCTGCAAAAATGGGCCAAGGTAGTGAAAAGTGGCTCGCATACAGACGATTATCAAAACAATCTTCCAAGCTGAATCTTCCACCTTTGTACGACGAAAGAAACGTCTTTCTAATGTTCGCACAAAAACGTACCACCACCAGGAGTTATTTTTCGCAGAACATTATTCTTCCCAGTGCTTCTCTATACGAAGCGTCTTGCAAAATTTGCCACTCAGAAGGATGCGTGATTTTCTTGTCCTGATTTTACATCCTTACGGGTTATTTTTTTGTCTAAGAACAATCCTGACGGCGCTGCCTTCTCTGCTGACAAAAATTAATCTTTTCCGGAACGAAAAAATAAACTGCACATACATACATTACACACATGTACACACGCATACACGCTCGGACGTACACAAGTGCAAACATATACAGACACACACTGTCATGTACGCTCTGTCAACGAAGAATAACACAACTGGTCTAGCCGTGAGCAAAAATTCATCCGAGTTGTGTTTTCGGGATCGCAAGAAACTTTTTGACGCCGACCAGTGTTTTCACCTGCCGAAACATGGTCCAGGGTTGGCCACCCGATTCTAGTTTCTGCAGTTTACCCCGTAGTTTCCTCCCGTTGCTGCACCCACAGGGCAGTGTAAAGCTGTCAAAAATGATGGGCGCCGCGAACCTTGCACGGAGAAATGCAGCAGCGGCGCTGGGCTTCTTTAATCCGATCTGATCGCCCCGCAGCACGTTGCACTTCCGCCTTTTCTTCTTTAAAAACCCACTAACGGAGAAAGAAAGTGTTCTTAATTTTCACTTTCCTACCCGAACAACCATGATGGACGAGCCTAGTGGGAAAGGGTGTGTGCGTGTGTGTGCTTGTTTCCCCGCTATTTTCGTAAAAGGTCCTTCTGTTGCTGCTGCTGCTGCTTCGGGTCATCGGTAGTGCACCTCTTGTGTCGCGTGCGTGTTAGCACAAACCTTTTTCACGGCACGAACGTTACGTTCGCTGCTGTTCGTTTCGGGACTACTCTTTTACTTGCAACCCGTTTTTTCACACTATCGGAACACACAATGGAAGGAAAAAATAAAGCACGGAGACGGTAAAACGCGACGAGAAATCGGTCAATTCTTCTGTTCCACTTCTTCGTTCTGTTCTTTTACTATTCCTTTTGCTTGAAATTGGCACACTCATAGTGGCTTGCTTGACAGCTGAAGCGGAATTAAAGCCAAGGTAGCTACATCTGTAAACATGCACACCTTGACCACTCCCTTCAGGTTTATTACGAAGAAGAAGACGCCAAACCACAAAAATATCGAAGCTGTCATCATTAAAGCAAAATCGTTATCGTAATCAACCAGCTGCCATTGTAAAAACACAAGACCGCCAACACTATTCTGTTTTCCGATGTGGTTCAATTTGAATTAGATTATTATTTATTAAACAAGGGATAACTTATCATCCAGAAGTAATTTCATTTCAGCACCTTTTGTCATCAACTGTTTTCACACAGAAAAAATCAAAACGCTTCATTAAACATTTGCTTGATAATGTTTTGTTCATGTGGAGTTTCCTTGGAACACACTTCATGTAGTTTGAAAATATCGGATATTGCAAATTTCATCAACTTTCAATACTGTTTTCATTGTATTTACCATTTAAATTCGATTATCAAAGTGCGCTCTATCACCATGTTTCCCTCTGCTCCTTGTTTTGTGTTAGTATAATAGAAGCAATAATAAAATCGCTATTCGAAATCACAGATATTCAAAAAAATGTTATGAGATATAAACAGCTGAAATACAAATTTCATTCTCATTTACGTGGACATATCTATCGAGTTTTCATGTTTATTACTCCAAAAAGGTATATACGCAATCATGTACGATGAACGAAAAAAATGTAATCTAACGGACTACTTCCGGAGCAGGTTGTAAGCCCATTTACAAGTTTCACTCCAATCAAACACATTCTGCAGCAGCCGGTGACTCATCCACGTACTTAAAATCCATCATCATCCTCCTCGGCCATCTCCTTCGCAAGCTCCAGATCCTGCTGTTCGCGTTCCCGTCTCTCTTCCGCGCTCTCCAATTCCTTCCCGTAAGACTTCGGTGGATATCGCATCGCCTTCACGCTCTGGTTGTGCAGATCCAAGCAGAACGAGATACGCTGATGGAAGGCTAGTTGCGGTTCGCGTGTCGAGTAGATGTCGGTGCTCTCCTTGCTGCGCATGTAGCCCTTCTCTGGATCGAGTGTCGCTTCGATGACACCGTCGCGGATCGCTTTTGCCACGATGAACTCCGCATCTTCGGGTGAATCTAGCCCTAGTTTGCGGGCAATATCCTGCGGGCTGATGCGCGAGTAGGCCAGCCCAATCGATCGGATCGCTGTCTTGATCACGTTGTGCCGCAGGCGAATGATCAGCGTGAACGTGTGATCCTGGCGGAACTGTTCTCCAAAGTTTTCCAACACTTCCCCGAACCGCTGAAGGTTACCCATCCGCACGGCCTGCGTCAGCTGAAAGTAGGGACCGAGGGAACGACGTAATGCCGCCTGTCGGAACACCTTGCGCTCGGGAATGTCACCGAGCAGCAGTTCCACCACGATTACCAGTTTCTGCACCGTCTGCCGGAATCCGACAGCTGCCTGCTGGGGTGCTTTCCGCAGCGCCTGAACCAGCTGCTTGTGCGCAACGCTGTACTCCAACTTCGCCGCCTTTATACGACCGAGATAGTACAGGAAGCGGGCGCATTCGTTGTTGCTCGCCGTTTCCGGATACACCGACTTATTGACCAGCTTGTCCGCCTGGTCGTACAGCGAGTAGTGCAGGTAGTTACGCAGCAGACAGTTAATCAGCACCGCCTGGCCTTCGAAATCGTTGCGCAGCGTGGCCGTACGGAGCCGGGAGTGTAAAAACGGTCGAATGCTTTCCAGATCGTTATTCAGTTCGGCCACACGCGAGTGATAGAAGTAACTCTTTGCGGCGATCAGATCAAGCGAACGACGATTCTGTCCCACGATCTTTGCCATCAGATCCTGCGAGCATTTGGTCGCCTTCGGTAGATCATTCTTGTCCAGCAGACGTACCAGAAGCAGTAGATGGAAATAAGCGTCTACCTCCGGTACCGGGCTCTTGATGGCCGCCCGGGGACGTGGCAGCTCGGGTTCCTGAGCACCGGCTGGGTAGTCCTCAATGTACACCATGATTCCATCGCGTTCGGAGCCAGCGGGATAAAGCTGTACGGCCAGTGAACGGACCACCACCAGTGCCAGCTTACGGCGCGTCGTTGGTAATGAACGCAGCACGCGTAGAATAAACCGAGGCTCCTTGCTTACGACCGCTTTATCGATTTGTCGGGCATGGTCACGGATTTCCTGGACCGCCAGCAGCTCAGCGTCTTTCTTTGCCGTCTCCGCATCCTCGGCACTCTCCATCTCGACATCCACGATGGGCTCGGATGCTGCCGGAGCCGTTGTTGTCTGAGAAACCATCGCTAGGACGAAGTTTGCAAACCACACGCAGGAACGAAATATTCTTCACTCAATGCACTCAAATCGCAGCTTTTGCTACCGTAAATTGAACAGTGATTAAAGTATTTTTGTTAAACAAAACGACGAACGATGATGGATCTTTTGCTGTGTTTTGTGCCGAGTCATGGAAATTCGAGCAGAGTTTTGTGTCAGCGTGTGACAGATTGGCGAGCGGTTTCGAGCACCTAACAGATGGCCCAATGATGAGTGAAGGATTCAAATCAACAGGGTATGTATCAAGCTAAAAACATATTAAAAATCACATAGGTAGTTGGTGCAATTAACAGTTGGCACTTGCAAATTTACACTACACCAATATTACAACCTTCAGACACATGAATTCATTAATATTTGTATATTAGTTTCTATTATTTTTGAAAGATTCCCCGGCAAACAATTGACAGCTAGTTTGTGGGCGAGGGGTATGTTGCGGATAGCTGAAACGGGGTGAGGAGAAGAAAACATGA
>KI915043.1:10798176-11303991 GCA_000473445.2 Anopheles farauti | reverse complement strand
CCGACCGAATCCAGGGGTTTCACCTGTAACATAATTACACCTATTAGTTACACCTCAACAATATTAATGTAGCCTTACATAAAAAAACTTTTACGAAGATACTTACATTCCATCGAAAAAAATGAAATATAATTCAATGTTTTTATTACACCACCCTCGATTTACTTTTATCAAATGTAAACAAACGGTCTGTTTTGGTTTAAACTGCTCGACTGTCAAACGACTGCTCGACCGCAAGTTCTCAGGGCTGCTTCGAAAATGTAGAGGGGGGATCTATTTGTGGTTTTACCGTTAAAATAAACTATATAAAAAAACGGCCAGCTAATATGAGTAACTTTGGTTTTTAGTTCATTTTTGTCAAATTGTCGCTAGTGTTGCTAGCTGTCAAAAGAATCGGCAATCTGATCCAACCAGGTGTTTTAACGTTAAACGACAAAAAAACTTTGAAGCATCGTTTTGCGGCACAATTTTTTCCGTTCTAAAATAGCGTTAAAATAGATTAATTTACTGCGACACAGTGAAAATCAATTCATCTAAGCATTAAACAAAGTGACCCAGTTGAAGAACAATAGACGATAGCAGGTAATGCGAGTTGGTAGTGATTTGTTGTGCTTCCTGCTGCTGCCGGTGGAGACAGCAGTAGCAAATATTCACATTACTTGCGCACGAACTCCATGGAACCTATGTTTGTCCTTTATTCTTTTTCCAGCAATGCGTCGTAAGGCAAGTGGCAGTGTGAGTACGCCGGAAAAATCGACACCTCGTCGTTCAACGCGCGGTCGGGGTCGTCGTTCACCGTCGAAAAGTCCCGAACCGGAGCCGGACGCTGATGAGTACGCGGCGGCGGCAGCTGCTGCTACCGTCGCACAGGATGAGGAAAAAAACAGTAGCTCCGAGGAGGAAACTACTAGCCGCAAGGGAAAAGGACGTGCGGGACGCGGTAGAAGCACTCCGTCGCGTCGCAAGACCGAAGAATCGGCCACACCGGCACGTGCCCGGCGCAACAGTCGTCGCGAGAAGGAACCCCAGGAAGAACCGCATGTTGTCGAGGAGCCGACCGATGAAAATGGCGGCGTAACCACTCAACCGGATGTAATCGATACCGGTTCGACAAAAACAGACGTAGAAGTGATGGAACCAATTACGGAAGAGCCGACCGAAGAACTGGAGCACTCATCCGGTACGGTCGAGCCGGAGCCGGAACCGGAGCCAGAGCCGATGGTTGAAGACGAACAGGATGGCAAAAAAGAAAGCTCGCCCGCTCATCACGAGCCCGAGACAAAGGATGAAAGTCCGCGCAGTAAGGAGCATTCGGAAAACGAATCGAAGGAAACAGAGGCCACCGGAGGAAAGGTAAGTCATACAAATGGTGATGATGAGGAGGAAGTGGAAGAGACGGATAAAGGCACCGACAAGCGGGAAGAATCGGAACAGGAAGAAGCTCGCGATGATAGCAAAGCGGTCGTTAACAGACGTGCTCGAACAAGGGAGGCAAGCGAGTCCAACGAAAGTGGTCCAGAAGAAGAGCAAAAGGGTGACGACCGCGCGGAAGTGGAAGAGCATGCACCTCAATCGAAAAGTGTTGAGCCACGGACGGAACGCCCGCCCAAAGAAGTCGTCCCTACTGCTGACGAATCGATGGACGCCGACACAACAGAGGGTGCCGCATCAGGAACGGACGCAGAGGATGCGGGGAAGGGAAAAGCTCCAGCAACGACAGTAACGCAAGCCGGAAGCACTTCTCACGCTCACAATGACTCTGACGTAAAGAAGGATGGAAACGATTTACTGGCATCCAAAGAGCAGGCCCAACCGGAAGAAGAACTTGAGGCGGGCGAAATAAAAGACACCGAAACGAACGCGAAAGAAAGTAGCCCGGTAAGGGAGCCACCTCGCATCCGGCCGCTGCAACGCAAACGTCGTTGGCTTTCGACGAAGAACGCCGACACGAAACCGGCCGTCATTACGATCTCGACGGATTCGCTAAAGAACATCATCTCGGACGTGAAACCCGTACCGTTGGCCGATGTAAAACTGGAATCGTCACCGGAACCGGAAGGGCCGGATGAAGCACCAAGCGCCGATGAACACGAAAAGGATCTGCGCAGGCGTAAGCTCCGCGATACGAACGATGCACCATCGCAGCAGCCATTGCCGCAGCGCCATCATCGCGCATCGAAGTCGGCCGAGAAGGAGAACATTGCGGAAGAAAACACCGAAGCAGGCGAAGCGAATGGCGATGGTCCTGGAACGCCGGCGAAGCAAAAGATGGAAAAACTCGCGGTGACACGTAAGATCAGCATTGTAAGTGACGATGGCAGTACGGTGGGAGTGGTGGGGGGTGTCGCTGCACCCGTCGTACGTCCGCCGAGCCCGGCAAAGCATCTGACGAGCAATATACTCTACATTACCAACCTGGTGCGTCCATTTACCGTGCTGCAGCTGAAGGGATTGCTGGCGCGTACGGGCAAAATAGTCGAGAATGGGTTCTGGATCGACAAGATCAAATCCAAGTGCTACGTTAAGTACGAAACGGAAGAGTAAGTATTGTGCGAACGAAGTGTGTGTAGGTGCAAATAGCGGGATAGTAATTGTTTTCATCGTAGTGAAGCGACGGAAACGCGTCATGCCCTGCACGGCATCCGATGGCCGGTCTCGAACCCGAAGTGTCTGGTGGTCGACTTCGGCAGCGAGGAAGCGATGGACAAGGCGATTCTTTCCACGCTCGAGGACGGTGGTGCTCTACGCGCAACGGTGGAGGGTTCGAAGGATGGGAAGGAGTTTGGTTGGTCGCGCGATGCAACGAAGAAAGATGAGGTACGTTTGGAGTGCGTTTAAAAAATCGATATTTAGTTCCCTAATGACCCTTTTGTGGTTTACTATTTCCCCAAATATAGAACGCGCATGCTCGTCCCGTACGTGAATGGGATCTTGGCAAGAAAGATGCGTTCGACCAGGAAAGGGATGCTGGCAGAGGTGGACGTGATCGCGATGGCGCTGGATTGGTGGACAAAGACAAGGCTGGTGCGGACCGGACGGGACGTGATCGGGAGCGTGGACGTGTGATCGAGGAAGGACAACGCGACGGACGGGGTAATCGAATGCTGGAGGGTGGCGCTCCTGGTGACCGCAATATCGACCGGAAACGTTCTTCCGAACGCGAATTTGGCCGGGAGAGACGACGCAGCACAAGCGTGTCACCAGGTAAGATTGATTTCCATTAAGAGAGAAAGAACTCACTCGATTCGTTAAAGCGCGTGAGCAGCATAGTGAATATAGCTCATTCACCTGAGAATATTTCTATCTTGCTCGATCAGCTCACGTTCTATTACCGTATCTGATACTCCCATCTGAAAATAACTAATCGTTTATATGTATTTTTTACAGCGAGAAAATTCAAAAAGAAGGAAAACGAGCCTCCGATCAGACTTCTTGATGATCTGTTCAGAAAAACAAAAGCAACTCCGTGCATATATTGGCTGCCGCTCACAACCGAACAGGTACAGCCTTCTAATTCGTGCACAGTTTTGCGCATAATAATACATTTCATCTGATCCTGTTTTGTTCGTTTGTCCTGTTTGCAGATTGCCGTAAAGGAAGAGCAGCGGCGCAAGAACATGGCTGAGCATCAGCGCCGACTGGAAGAGCAGCGCAAGCAGGAGGAGGAACGTGAGCGTGAGCGGAAGCGCGAGCGGGAGCGGCGCGATCGTGAGCGAGATCGCGAACGCGAACGGGACCGCGAGCGTGACCGTGAACGGGACCGGGAGCGTGAGCGTGATCGCGATCGACGCCGGTCGCGCTCCCGCGAACGCAGCCGTGGTGACGATGGTGGCCGTCGCCGGCACAGATAAGAATTTTTTCTTACTTTCACACACACTCACACTTTCCTAATATCCTTTTCATTTGTTTCACAACATATTTCCTGTTTGTGTGAGTTCGAAGCACCGACTGGAGGGTGGAGCTTGGGTGCAATGGGACGCTGTTTTAGGTGGATGCGGGTGTGTGTGTGCGTGGACTTTCAAGAAATGAATGAAAAGGATGGGAAGTCATGAATGAAAGTATTTTCTAAAGACAAGCCCACAAAGCTAATGAATTTAACAACATAAGATCGTACATTATTTGGGGGTTTGTATGCAGAGTGGGCTTATACTTCCACCTCCATGTTCTCTATGGCTGAAGTTCAACAGTGCATTAAGATTTTTTTTTATTTTTACGAAATCGGTGACTCCTTCATGTACAAATGCATCGATTAATTTAGTAGTATCGATATTTTCGTAATTGAACGAAACCAGTAAGGGAATAATTTGCGTATGATTCTCATTGCGTTCGCGTTCAAAATGAAAATTGTATGCTTTCACCCATTAGTTTGAAAGCTAAATGCTTAGTAAAGTACGTACAAATTAAGATTTTATGCATACATTTAATTCATTTCGAGCACCAGCTACACCCATCATCAGTACACCATTAGCGCACTGCTCCCCTTCCAGCTTCGAACTCAATATTCGATAAGGATAAGGTCTTTAGGTAATAGAATGAATTTTGAATTTTTCGTATACTCGCTCCGGCGGTAGAAGCAGCAGCATTGCTTCGCCATTGCAAACTATGACAACTGTATTCTAACAAACGACAAACCAACAAACGAAAACACAATAACAAAAGGGACGCGATGAACAAAGGGGATATAATTTGAGATAAGGTCTGTCCGTAACAGGATCATAACTCATCGGCTCGATCGATTGCGAAAACGGTTCACAATGTTTTAGAAGAGTACAGTGTTGTAGAGGAAACTTCCCCAACGCCAACAAGTACCAGCAAACTGGGGTGCAATAAGTTGAGTCCCAACGTTTTCTCGAGCAAGTGCAGCATCTACCCATGCACTCACCAGCAGCAGTTTACAGCATTCACCAGGCCGAGCCAGCGTCACGAGGTGCGTATAACGAGGACACGGTTGCTGTGAAAAGCTTCATTGTAAGTCTGACTTCTTTACACATTTGTTTGCATCGCCTTTAGAGCCGACGGATGCAACAGGCTGACGATAACTTCCGATCGCGGCAACGGCAGATCAAATACGCAACTAGATCGACAGCCCACCATACCCGCGTCCCGCGAGAGATGCTCGCAGTACCTTCCGTGGAAGGGGAAAAGGGGTTGCATTTTCCAACCCGGGGTGTCAAAAGTCTCGTCGCGAAACCTCCCCTCCCTGCGAGTGTTGTAAATGTGTGAAAACTTGTGCTGTAAACATTAGCAGGAAGAAATACACCCTTTGACTGTCAGGAACATTTATTGCCTCGCGTACTATCCGTAAACGAAAGAACTTTTCGCACCTAACCGCGTACATTTTATTTTCATTCTTCACATCACATTTCTCTTTCTCGCGTTTAATCGGTTAGCAGATAGCAGAAAGTTGCACCTACAAAATGTAGAGTTAGTATATCGCCACTAGTAATCAAATATAGTTAGTACAGTTCAATCTGTGGCAGACGGATATCTGGTACCTCTAAACTGAGTTAAGTTTCACTCTCATTTACGTATCTTTCATGTCACTGTACCTCACTACGATGACCGTTTTGTTTTTTGCATTCTACATCATTTCACGTGTTTTGGTTATACATTTATCTCGCTCTATGATTTATTTGCATTTAATTTGGATTTGGTTGCGGCGCAGTCGTAACGCATGAAAACGCCCACGGAAAGTCTTGCCTCTGGCGTGCGTCAATCAATGGCAGTAGTTACACTTCGGATGGCACTTGATTCCATTTACGCCACACCGACATCCGCCGGTCGTGTCCCCTTTGCCGGCCGGGCCCCAGCGATGGCCACGCGTCACCCAGCAGATCTCCGTCTTGCACATAGAACACTTGAGCCAATCGCAGCCCCACTTCTTCATCACTATCACCTACAGAGCGGGGGAAAAAGGAACTCAGGTACGTAGGTACAATTTTCTCAAATGTGTGCGTGTGTGGTATACAAACCTGACAGGTGGGACAGTTCAGTGCTTCACCCTTTTCGATCATCTCCTGCAGCATCGCTTTGGTGCGTCGCGCTTCTAAGTTAGTATCACAGTCACTGTTCATGCGGTCCTGGTACTGCTTGCAATCGAGCCCGTCATGTATAACCTGTGAAGCAGTGTGGGAGTATATTGAAGATATAACTCATGAACCCGAATTTACGGTCGGTATGCCGTCACGCCTCAACCTACCCGGCACGTCAGACAGTTCACAATCCGGCAGACGGGACACTTGAACTGATTCACATTGTCCTCGAAGATGCACCAACCACGGCAGTTCGGGGTCCGGCAGTGGAACGTGTTGTCGATCTTGCTTTCCGCCTGCTGGATCGATTTCGTCAGATGTGCCTCGTACAGTTCCTTGCTGACTAGAGCCTTGATTTCGCGTTGCTGCAATGGGAAGGTGGTATGGGAAGGATGTTAAAATTACCATCCCGTGGAGGAGAAGAACTCTTCGGGCAACGAAACCCACCTGTATAACGCTTTCACAGCTGTACACGGCGTCACTGTACGGGCAGCGTATCTCCGCGTCCTCACTGTACTGGATCGTGCTGATCAGGCACTGCTTGCAGAACGAGTGCAGACAATCTCGCAGCACGATACCCTCGTACGGTTGGAACGCCCCAAAGCAGATCGGACACTCGAACGGTTCGATGTTCGCGATCAGGTCCGCGTTGTCGAGGTTGACGAGCTCGGTGTAGTGGTTCGGTGTCACTTCCGTTCCATCCTCCGGCAGGGCGAGCCCATTCCGGCCGAACCGCACAGCCGGTGCCTTATCCCCGGTGGCGGCGGTGGTGCTTTTCAACAGCACCGCCCGCACGATCGGACTTGCGGTCGTAATGATCGGACGTTCCGGTTTTACCATGCCGCTCGAGTTCGGATTGAAGTTGTCCACACCGCGGTACTGGCTGCGGGTGATGTTGGGACTCCGGTGCGCTCCGGCCAGCGCCGTCATCACGATCCGACTCTGTTCCGGCACCTGAATGTGCTCCGGACGTAAGAGATCGCTGGTGCGAGGCTTTGGAACCGGGTGAACGGAACCGGCGCTCGCTTTGCTCTCGTCGTGCAGGATGTTAAATATGTCGGACGACTTTCGGTTGAACGAAATCCGGTTCAGATCGTTTCGTGTCTCTGTCGGTGGGTTGCGCAGCTGCACCTGTTGCATCGTTGGCTCTTTCGGCTTCCTTCCCGGCGCCAGCGGTGGCTGCTGATCGAGGAACCGCGTCAAATCCTCGGGAGTTACCGTGATCGGTTCGGGACATGGTGGAGGTGGTAGTGTCCTATGAGGATCGGTGGGACGTGCCTCAGCACATGCCGCACAGCCGGGTCGTTCGCGTGGATTGATTAACGTACACCTTGGGCAGGCCCATTCGGTTGCCGGATTGAAGGGTGATTCCTCCGGAATCGGTTCGCTTTTCGATCTAAGACAGGGTACTCCACGTGGCGCAGGTGTTGGCAATGCAGTTGCTCCTGGAGCAGGACATTGTGAGTGTTACAATCTATTGGGATCGTCAAGCAGTTGTCTTCATTCAAAAACCACTTACCAAGAATAGTTTCATCGTTCTGCGTATCTGAATGTTCGCCATCCGATTCGGAGGATACAGACAGAAGTTTGATCTCTGCATTACTGAAACTCTGCTGCTGGCTCGTGGAAGGCTTCACTGGTACGGACGGCTGTACCAAGTACACGTAAAGCGTGCGATCGCTCGTCTGTATACCGTAGTCGTAGAGTGTCCTAGCATCATCCTCCAGCGGTTGATCATCGCAACGCCAGCGCTGAACTTCGATCGCGATGTGGTATTCGTTGCACAGTTTCACCTTCAGCTGCCCCAGAGTCGAGAAGGCAGCCAACGTCATTCGAATCGGACCCTTATGCGATACCTTATCGTCGATGAACACGTTAAGACTGTGGAGGATAGGAATACAAAACACACGGACACCGAATGAAGGAACAGCTCGAACGCTGTGTCGCAAATCTCAACATTACCTTATGTCAGTCAAGCTACCCGCGTTGGTAGAACTCGGTCGTCCCGGGCTTTGCCTCGTCACCGAAAGGGATACCTTCATTTTTGCCAGATCCATCGCTAGTTCCGCGGCCCGATCGTGGGCTCCTTCGCCGATCGCTTGCTCGAGCTGGCGCAACAGTCTGTTCAACGCTATCGTACCCGTTTTGCTGATGTTGCTCGGCGAGTAGAGCAGCGTGCTTCGGAAACGATCGACTCCCTGCTGCGAACGTAGCTGGACGGAAAGTTGCTTCAGCTTTTCATCTTGCTGCTGCTGCTGCTTGTCCAGCAGTGCCTTGCGGTGGCGATCTTGTAGACGCGGCGAGAGCGGAACGTTCGATGGTCGTGGGATGGAGCTTGTGGAACTTCCGGCGCTGCCAGCCGCACGCACAAACTGCTGCTCATCCATCGGTTCGTAGTGTATTCCCTGGACGTCGTTGGTGAGCACCAGCGTGGGTTGCGTTTGGTTCATTTCAGCGACCGTTTCCGGAATCGTCGCACCACGAAAGCTGTCCTGGTTGATGATCTTACTCTCGTGAGTTGGCGGTGCTCTCGGGAGCAGCGAAGTTTTCCTTATCGCACCGGTATTCGGTGACGAAATGGGTGTTATTTCAACCGTCGCGACAGACGGCACGTTTGGTGGTTCACTTCGCGGACTTTCGGTCGGAACTGACGGTGCTGGAGACTTTCTCGCAAGCTGTGGACTTCCCAACTTCCGGAGCGGTACGGGACTTAAGCTCTTGGTGCTGATAGGAATCCCAGAGGTAAGCCCATTCTTACGCTGCACCAAAGGCGAATCACGCTTCAGGCTGCTACTGTTGGTGCTGTTGCTGGGTGGTTTCTGCACGACCGGATACTTCTCGGCCAGTGCCTTCGCGTTCATTGCCCGGATCATCTCACGCAAACGTTCCTTTTCTTTCTCCAGTGCTTCCTGGTCCAGCTGGGCTTTGGTTTTGCCTGGAACCGGCGGTTCCACCTTCCCCACGGGTGGTGGCGTTACCGCGTACTGCTCCGGTGGTAGCTCCGTTACAGCCGTCGCTCCAAAACGAGCTATTCGGGCGTTGCGTATCTCCTCGATGTTGACACGATCCTGCGGAGAGTAAGCTTTGTTCAACACGCCGTAAATCGATTCCTCCTTCTCCATCGGCGGTTCGGGAGAAGCCAGCGGAGCGGTATTACTACTAATGGCGTGACTTTCTTTAAGCTTCTGATCGTCAAACTTGTTACTGCCTGGATCCGCCGCCGCGCTCGGGTAGCTCTCGGGAATGGCATTAAAGTTTCGATAGGTCGCCACCGCCGGCAGCACTACGGGTTCCGGCGCAGGGACACGATTCATCAGACTCTTCACACCCATCTTGGGCGAGGCAAGCGGTTTCATTTGTCCGTAGGTCGGCTTTCGCTGCATCATAGACGCCCGATCGTCCACCCCGTTGGCACCCACCAACAGCGTACCGTTCGTGGCCGGTGCTGCCAGTGGCTTCGGCATGAAGTATTTAAACACCCGCTCCGTCTTTCTGTCCTGCTCGTCACCGTTTTGGGCGTTGGAGGTTGCTGAAGCTGTCGCTTGGAGTTTCTTCCCGTCCAACGGAATCGGACGTTTCAAGGGATGGTTCGGTCGGAGTGGAGGCTCCTCGAGAATGCTTAGCTTACTGTCGTACGGTTTGATGCGTTCGCAGGCTTCGCAGATGATGCGCCAGTTTGGATTTTCTAGCGTACAGTACGGGCAGGTCCACAAACCGAGCAGATTCTTATCGCTTCCCGTCTTCGATAGTTCGTTTGTGGCAGCGTTCTTTGGCGGTGACTCCTCTGACGTACTCGTCACCGGTTGCACCTTCGTTTGCTGCTGCTCCGTAACCATAGCAACCGGTGGAGTACTTGATGTACTTGCAACTGCCGGCGGTGGTGTGTGCTTGGGAACGTCCAGCCCGAAGTAATCTCTCCTCGCAAGGTAAGCGCTGTTCACGGCGGACACCTTCCCCGCGACCGGGACACTCGTTGCCTCAAACTTTGAAATCAACTCTTTGGTAGTCTTCTGCTTATCCTCCTGCTGCGGGTGCGCTTCAAGCGATTGCGTTCCGTTGCACCTGTACTCGCTGCTGTGCACTATCTCCGCCGCTTCCCGATCCAGCTCGCTAATGCTCGGTATGCCGATAGCCGATCGGCGCTTTTCCGCGTCCCGCTCGCGCCGCTTCGTATCGTCCGACTTCTCCGTGATCTTTGCGAACAGGTTAAACTTCCCAACGCCACCGGAGAGCGAGGCCGAGGGGCTGCTGCCCGTGTCGTGGTGCTGGTACTGCTGCTGGAGCAACGAATTCCGGCAGTATCCAACCTCCGGCAGGTCTTCCGCCCTGGTGCCGTTCTCCTTCGCCGCTTTCCGCTTGTCGATCGTCTTCAGGATGATGTCGCGCTTGAAGGGTAGCGAGCTTTCCTGCTGCCGGATGCCGGAGATCGGTCGCTTGTACCAGGGGCGCGGTGAGATTGGCGATGTTGGCGTTGGTGGTGGTGGTGGCTGTTGCTGCTGCGTGGTGGTCGCCGCTTTCGCCGCACTAGCCGCGATCGCTTCCGCGTACAGGTAGTCGTGGATTGGAGAGCGCGTTCCGTTGGCCCGATTGAACCGTTCCTCCATCTTCATCACATCGCACGGATCTTCGTCGGTCGCGTTGGTAGGTGTCGGAGGTGTTTCGGGCGCAGGTGGTTTCGATTCTTGCTGCTGCGTCGACTGCACCTTGCGGATGTTGTCGATCAGTTGCTGCTTCTGCTCTTCGGTCAGTCCACCGGGTGGTGCCCGTTCTTCCGCGATGTTGGGCAGTGGAGACAGTGGTCTTATGAACGGGAGCGGCATAATGATGGGCGGTTCAGGTTCAACGCTCGGTTCCCTTACCAGCGCCGATAGTGGACGTCCCTCGATGATCGCCTTGATCTCTCGGTCCTCCAGGAGGCTCGTACTGGACGAGGCTTCGTTGAGGACGGGAGTCGTCGGTGACACGGGAGGTGCCGGTGCGGGTCGCTTCTTGCGCGATAGCGTCGAACCAGGCGAAAGGGTCCGGTAGACGGGTGTGTACGCGCGAGTTAGTGTCCCGGAGTGTTCCGAGCGTTCGAGCGACAGTGGAGGTGGTGGAGGTGCCCGTCGTTTGCCTTTCACGTGGACGTACGCACCAGCTCGCCGGTCTTTCGAACTGTCACTTACCGTGCGGCGGTGACGCTTGCCAAAACCGGCTAGATCACTACTTCCCTCGTTCGACGTACGACCGTCGTCCTCCCCGCGGGTCGTGGAGTTATCGTTCGATTTCGTTCCACTCGTCGCCGGTAAGCTAAGATCGGTGTAGACCGAGCGCTGGTTGTCTCTCGTGAGCGTCGCGTCACGCTGCTCCCTGGCCGGGCTGTCTCTGAGACTTGCGAACAGGCGATACTTCTTGCGCAACGTTAGCTCGTACTTGCGATCGAGTTCGCGGGCCCGATCGCGCTCGGAGCAACGCCGCTTGTAGCTGTCCGTGTACGGACCGGGTTGAATAGTGCGTGGAGTGTCCGGATTGCCACTACTAGCGAGGACCGCCTCGTAACAGTTCGGTGGCACAAAGGCAAATCCGTTCGTGGCCGTGCTGAGGATACTGTCGCAGCTCGAACTCTTTGAACGGGAGCTACAATCGATCACTCCCGGCCCGGGGCTGGGCGAGGAACTGTGCGTACCATTGCTCGCCGTTTGACTGACACGGTCGGCGTCGGCGGTTGCGTTGGTCGAGACTTTGCTGCTCGTACTATCGATCGTACGGCTTCCGAGGGAGTTGCTTTCTTCGTGCGTTGTTGCGGACGTGGTGCCGGTGTGCTCTAGCTGTCGCGAGAATTGTGCTGGCCGTGGACGTTGTTGACGCACAAGCTGGTGCAGTTCCGGTGTGACGGCCGAGCCGCTGGCGCTGCGTGCAAGTGCCCGTGACTCATCGCGACGAAACCAACGGAAGAACGACTGAAACCCGCCCGACGAAGAACTGCCGATGCCGGCCGTACCATCATTTCCCGCCGCTGCCAAGCCGCGGGAGTCGGCCGCATTTTTGGACTAAAAATAACACCAAAACCAGAGCGGGAGTGGTTAGAGAAAAAGAAGGGAAGTTCTCCTCTTCTCGGAGACGTCTGTGGGAATCGGTTCTTCTTGGAGCGAACCTTTGGTTGAACCGTCGATGGTGGTAGGTTGGGCTTACCTGTACGGATGACTTTTTGGGTTTGATCCTCGCGGTCTCGGGCTTGCCGTACGCGTTCACAAGCACTTTGGCACCACCACCATCCGGTTGGCGGTGGTTCATATTACGTCGCGATTCACCGGCGGCTCGGTTCGGTCGCGTTCCCCTCGTTGCACGGCTTCAAGCGGTGCATTATTCTATTAAACCGCACCACTTGAGACGGGTCGCTGGTTCGCCGGTTGTCACACGCCTGCTGCCTGGTCGATTGTACCAATTTGGGACTTTGGGGAAGCGTTCTTCGAGAGGAATAAAGAGATACGGTGCGGACGTTAATGTGACGTTTTGTTTCCTTTACGCGCTCCGTTTTTTTTGGGGGGAAAGAGAAGGGAATTCGAGGCGTTTTTTTTTTTTTGGGTTACATCGCGCCACTCACGCTGACTAATAACTCTCGACCTTCGTTAACTCCCCGCGCCCCGTGTGAAAGAAGACAGATATGACAGAAGCGATGAATTTATTGCACATCCATGATTTCCCATTTGTGCTTCTATTCCACAGCTCGCTCGACTTGTGAGTAACACATTCGCCACTCACAAAGCAATCAAAAAGCATGTGAAGATGAAGAAAGTACACAACGCACGCCCATCCGCCGCATCTTTCCCCGTATCCTGTCTGGCTGATGGCGGCGTCGTCTAGTACGAAGAACAAAGTTCGATGGACTGTTGCAACAGGACGGTGATTTATGGCCATCGCCATCCAGCCTTCACCGCCGCACCATGTGGTGTTGCTTTTCATATCCTGGATCATCATCATCACCATCATCACCATCGTCGCCTGATCATCCGGACTGAGTGCGGACCATGGAAAGGCGCAAAAGAGGAAAACCTAACCGCTGGAAAGACGCTCGAGCATTTCCAGCGCAAATGAGACGCATCGGGTTGCATTCGTGTTGCGGTGTGCGTTACCGGGGAGGACAAAAAAAAAACAAATCTCTAGCTGACTTAGAGGCAAATAGCTGAGGACAAGCGGGGGAAGCACCAGTGTTTAATTATAAATTACCCGAATGCCCGCGAATGGCCCAGCAGGGATTGTGCGCGCCGAGTTTGCTGGGCGGAATGCGCTTTAGCGTGTTTTTCTCCCTCTCTCTCTCTCTCTCTCTCTCTCTCTCTCTCTCTCTCCATTTCGTTATGCCCGGCATCCGCAAAATGCGTTCGTTTCGGTGTTTTGTTTTATATATATGTTTTCCCTACGACACACGTATTTTTTCTTCTCATTTCTTTCTTGCCACATTTGCTTGATTGCGGCTGAAGGTGTGTACCTTTATTAATAGGAAGCTATTTATAATCCATTTTCGAGTACCGAGCTTGCTGTACGATTGATTTCAATGCCACCAAAGGGGGGCCATGCTTGTTTATGGGGAAACACAAAACCGCACCATTTATTTACCCCGAAAAAAAACCCGTGTTTGGCCAAATCTTTGCGGCCTCTTCCCCTGCTCGGGGTGGCTGACGTTTGCAGCCGTCGGTGTGCTGAAAGATAAACAAATACACACACGGAGAGAGAGGGAGAGGGAGAGAGAACGATCGTCCCATTAGTATCGCTTCCCGTATTCGTACTTGACGAATACTTGAGCGATGATCGCGAGAGCTCAATCGAGCTGGGATGCGTCGGTTGTCCTTCAAGTAAACACAATCTCTAAGCTTCAGCCAGTCGGCGAAGGCCTCATTACCGCATCAGGTCGTTTGCGCGCAACATGTAAACACCCGGGTGGGAATTATGCCTAATGTTTCGCATACCTCGCGATCGGGATGTGCCAGAGCAAACGGATCGAGTGCAGCTGCGTGCGGGAACTATTATTCTCGAATAGTTCGATCGGAATTTCTCAATCGGCTCGGTGATGGCAAACATTTCGCTTGCCTAGGTCTAGACTTTTGTGAGCCGGAGACGACCTGCATTTCGCAATCCGACTGTATCCGGAAGGGATAGATTATATTCGGGAAGCGTTTGTAAATTTCGAATCGATTGCGTAAGAGCGAGAGTGGAATTAACCTTCGAGGGTGAACGAAGAAAAAAACACATTAAATGGCGAGAACGCTAATGCGCTCTCGAAGTGACGTTGGAGTTTGCCATACCCCGGCGGGAATCCGTCAGAAAAGTCTATCAATCTGTCTCCACCTTGTTGTTCGGTGCTTGTTTGCGGTCTAAAAAGGCAATTAAATTCAAGCCCTAGCCGGGCGTGCATTAAGAACCGGGTGTACTAGATGGGGGAGGTAGGTGGTTACAGAAAAGAGAATGCCATAAAACTATGCCTCCATGTAGAAGTGTTTCGTTGCTCGTTTGCTAGCGTTAGCGGCTCGCCCGTCACGATCATTTCCTGGTGTCACTTTGGGAGCCCTTTTTGCTGCGATTCGATCGACGACGATTTTATGTAGTAAACAAGGGCGGTGGCGATGCATCCTCCCTACTTGAGACTATGGCATTTTATGGCATGGTAGAAAGTCTCCAACAAGCAAACACCAGCAAAGTTGTGGCTCGTAAAGATGGCCCCTGTGTTTGGTAACGTTTATTAGAGAAACCTGCTCAAAAGCTGCGAACGTTGCGTATGCAAATCATCCTTCTTCCTACCATTAAAATGAGGTTAATAGCCGGCTACCGCAAACAACCGCTTCCTTCTGCTGTTGTGGGTACGCACAGCAAGCCGGCTGATCGCGAGACACGGCAATCTCACGAGCCGCGGATCGTTGAGATGATCAAGCAATTACTCAAACACCACGGTTCGTGACGGGCCACCGTTTCCGTTCAATATTAATATAATTTGATGTCATCACACGCTCCAGCAGCAGCAGCAGCTGTAGCAGCAAAATGCACCGATCGAGGGGAGGGGGGGGGGGCGAATTTTCTCCCAAACAAAACGCACCGGATGCAATCCGGAGCAAAAGGGAAAGGAGTTTGTGAGCGATGGATAAATTGCACAAAATTGCTAGTGCGCCCGCTGGTAAGACCGAGAAAGTCGATCGGCAAGCCGGCGACTCAAGAGTGTTAGGGGAGGGGGAGGGGGAGGAGGGTCTTTGCAAGCCATTTGCTGCTGCTGCTGCAACGTGATCCGCCGAACGTTCACGGGCGGGCGAAGAAGCGGTGCGTTTAAAAATAATCATCCTCAACCCGCGGGCGAACGCGTGGCGCCGGTCGGATATGTTGCCGGATGAATTAACCCGAACCAGGGGACAAGGGAACGCAAAGGCGAATCGGCTTTAAACTCATAATGTCATCACGGCTCGACATTGAGCAGCACCTCCGTTCACGACTCGCAGCCGTGACTAAGTCGCTATTTATCGCCCAGTGCACCGCTCGTCACTGGTGGAAAAGTACAAGCAAATGTATCACTCGCCGTGAATGATCTTGACCGTTGCAAATGGTTCACAATGAATCATTGAATCCTCACAAAAGCTGTGGGTCCGGCGTGATAAATAAACATATCCAAACGCATCGGGACAAAGGGACATGATCAACACCAGTAACCCGTAGAAACGGAAAAATAAACCGGCCTACTGTGATCCGCTCAAACACAGAAGAGCACATTTGAAGAGGGACATCCGGACTTTAAGAGATTAAGTCGCATTTTGGGAATAGGTCTTAGGATTTACTAAATTTGATTAAAATGTGATTGATCTGTTTCGTTGCATTTTTTTGTAAAAATCTTCGATAAAACTGATCCAGCTGACTCGTGATCCTTAACCCTTCGAAACAGAATGGGACCTGTTTGGGTACTAGCAGACTAAAATATTGGAAAACAGAGGCTCCTTACTCGATGTATTCTTCAAGTCCGTACGTTGCATTCGAAAACCCGACACATAGTCAACATCTCACCACTGGTCACCGTGGAAGAGTGCCATTCAAGACGTTTCACTCAAGCCGTTCAAGATGTCCAAGACATTCAAGTCGTTCTCAGCGTAATGTACACTGCACACAGGGACACACACACACACCGTCGGAGACGGAAGCATTTAGCAGCGAGTGATGATGAGATAAAATAAATTTTGCGCCCGTTTTTTATTGCACTTGGGCCGCTGACCGCAGCGAAAGACGGCTTCTTGGCCGACTTTGTCGCTTCTTGCAGGATGTCACAGTCGTTCACACTCCGTCACGCACACTCGCAGCCCGACGGCGAGATGCGAGTAAAAATGTACGCCCGCATTTGACGCACTTTCGGAGCGTTTCTTCCACACTTCGCACAAAATCCATCGGTTTTAGAAGATGCGATAGAATTCGCCTTGCTCTTCCTGCAATTCGTTTCACGAGCACTTTTGAACACAACTTTCCGGATGAGAGTGCACTAGGTAGTTGGGCGATTCTAATGTCATCACTTCGTAACTGTCACTTGTGAAGTTCCTGCAGTCGGTTTTTTCGTTGGAAAAGTCCATCACACACGTTTTCACGGCCCGTAAAACGAACTAGACACGGCTCAACGGTTCACAAACCCGGCGACCGACGGCCCCGACGCACTTCTGGTCGGATCTCGACTGTGTCTGTGTCGACGCCCGATTCGACTCGGTCCACCAAACGGTTGAGTGAGTCTCCCGGCGTGCACGTTTCACCAGTTTGACGTCGTCTTCACCATCGTCGTCGTCGTCGTCGTGGTGAGCGAGTAAAAATTATAAATACCACACACGAAAGCGGTCACGGAGCTGCCGGCCCGGGCTCTCGGCGGTGTATTTTTGCGGTGCGAAGAAGAGGAAGAAACACGACCCGAAGCAGAGATATCCTTTCCGAAAACCCTGCGGTAAACCCAAGACGCACAGACGTCTTCGCATGTCGCGTCAACGCATGTGCCTACTTCGTCGACGATTTGGCGATATTTGTTCGCACGCTGCTGCTGAGAGGGGTGGTGTGTTTATGCTTAGCTCAGAGGGGTCCGTTTTCAGCGATCGTTTTTCAACATTTTCCACGGGTGGAAGCAGGATTTTCTGCAACGGAGAGCATTTTTCAGCCAGCGAAATTCACAATCCATCGTCAGCTGAATTTGATCCTTGGCCGATTTCTGAATTTCGGTTGCACCGGTCGCAGTAGGCCATGGGAGAGGAAATCGAGAAACGCATGGAAAAGCAAAAATATATTTGAACATGGTCATGTTCTTTTTTTTGCAATCGTCTTGCTGGGTCATTTCAACTTGTCAGAACGATGAGCGATTGGCATCAGCTGGTCGAAAGCTTGACCCCATTCATTGCAACACACCGTAGAGATATTGGAAA
This sequence comes from Anopheles farauti, assembly GCA_000473445.2. Taxonomy (NCBI): domain Eukaryota; kingdom Metazoa; phylum Arthropoda; class Insecta; order Diptera; family Culicidae; genus Anopheles; species Anopheles farauti. The sequence goes on along the minus strand of KI915043.1, from coordinate 11,286,563 downwards.
CGCCCAATCAGCTACACCAATGTATTCTATATACATTTTTTTTAAATTCCTCAAAAAAAAACAAAAGTTTCCGTTACCGTACTCGCATTTCGTGCATGTGCAACCCAGCCGGTTGCAAATTGAGTGCCATTAATAACAATAAAGGTAATGATTTCCTAACTTCCCGCGCAATGTCTTCATTCTGGCCGACCAGCGTGGGTGCGTGGGAGTTAGTCGCCAAGACTCGCCCATCTTGTTTGCCCATCCACGATGGATGCGATATTTAATGTTGTCAGTTTTCTTGCCACCGTCGCTTTCTTCTGATTGCGCCACTACGGCGAGCAAACTGATGATCCTCGAGCGTCGCGCCGAGGGTGGGGAAGGATTTGTTGTTGGAATAGTAGCCGTCCGTCATCGGACTGACAGGAACCACCGAAGCACCGAACACCGAACGCCGCAAGTACCCGGCCGGGATTCGTGCATATTCTTGAATTCCGGTACTGGTCGGAGAAATGTTGGTTGGACAAAAATAGAAATATTCGGCAACTATCTCGTCGTGGTAAGTTTGTTGAAGGATGCGATTGGATACGTAGTGTTTACGATGTGAAAACTACACTCTTTGGCTTGCGTTTCCTAACGTGCTGACTGTTGGAGACACTATCCGAACTCCAAATCAGTTGGTGTAGGTGTGAAGCTATCGCAATCGAATTCTTTTCGAATTCTATCCGTCCGTCTCCGTGCCGCACCAATTAAGTTTTAGTTTTTTCTTCTATTCTGGCACTCTAACTTCAATTAATGATACAATACATGACGACAGCGTTTGGCGATCGAGTGAATAGCCAAGGAGAAATGACGCAAGAAAGAGAGCAAAACTTCGCGTTGGTCTGTTTTCGTACGATTCAAAGCGATAGAAAAAACATTCGTGTATAGAACATTAAAAAAATAAAAACAAACGTTTCGAGACTCGATCGTAAAAGACCATGCGTCGCCATTGCACAAACGCTGGTGTGACATTTGGGGAAAAACCCCACCGTTTGTGTTCACAGCCTACCCCAATCAATTGAGCGGATCGCTTTCCGAAACACGTATGATTAATCGATGCAATTAATCTCTCTGTCATCGAAATGGCAACCGGTTGGGGAGAAATGTAGAACGCACACATCCATCTGGGGTTTTTTTTTTCGTTCGACTTATCGAGAAACACGCCGCATAGCTGAAAGCGATAGTTAATAGTTTAAAAATAAAGCACACACGATACGCTTCTTTCATCTTGCCTAAGCGCCACTAGCATCTGAAAATGTTCGACGACAATTGAAGCCACCTAAACAATATCAACACCATGCCAAGGCGCAGTAGATGAACGCAGTGATATCGAACGATCGCGTTAGTTGGTTTTGTGTGTGTGGGTATGCTCACAAACACGTGTTTTTTACGATCGGCGCTAAATTGTCCACAACCTATCGCGCCTCATCGGTCAACCTAACCTAGGTCGCGAACGAATTCGACACACTCAATTGCAAGCGCCTATTACTCTAGCTCAACGCCGTTTGCATCGGTGTCGATCGGTGTCAAATGGTGCTAGAAAGAAGTCCAATCAGATCGGAACACTCCAACCGAGCCGTCGAACAAACCGTCCGTTTGTCTTCCGCAATGAAAACGGCTGTGCACGGTGAAGTGTTCGGTTGCACACCGCACTACAATTTTCCGCACGCTCGCTGGCCAATTTGGTTTCCAAATTTTCCAAACAGCGGGTGGCACTCGAACAACTCAGTTTACTTCGCGTGCCGCCATGTGCGAAAAGTGGGCACGAAATATAAATTTAACGCTATCGTTCGAGGATCACTTTCGTGATTCGTGCAGCAATGTAGGACAGAGCATGCTATCACCTACCGATCTAAAATACGCGCACACACACACACACACTCACGCACTCGTTAGCGACTCGGGACGAGCGTAAACTAAACCGCGAATTCGCGATCCGCGACCTACGGATGCTGCAGAAATACTAAACGCCAGTGCGCGCGCGAGAGAGTGAGAGCAAAACCGGAGTGCCAGCGTACACAATCTCGCTGGGTTAAGGGTGTGCGCGCGCACGCACACGCGGTCAGCTTGGTTTTCGTGCCGACAATACAATTGATCGTGTCGCGATCGCGGCACGTTGTGGTCGTTGGTGTGCGCTATTCATTGATTATTTTGAAACTTTGTTACAGCTTTCACGGTACATTCAAACTCAGCGATTGTTTTTTAAAAACCCACAAATAATATTTGTGTTATGAATCACACTAGCAATTAAATGTTTAGCATCTGTTGTGTTTTTTTTTATTTTCAAACAGTTTAAATTTAAAACGCACTAAATGTTTCATTTCGTACCGAAGCTGTGCATCTTCCTTTCAAAACAAATAACAGAAAACGAAGCAGCAGTATATTCCCTAATAACCCCCCGCTGGATATTGTCCACATCATTGCATTTTGGATTCCCACCGCAAGCGACCTAATGCTGCGACCACTTGATGCTCTTAATGTCCACCCCCTCCTGCACCATTTCCCACAAGGGTGACATCTCGCGCAGTCGCGTCACATGCTTGATGCACTTTTCCACCGTATAATCCACCTCCTCGATCGTTGTGAAGCGTCCGATCCCGAAGCGGATGGAGCTGTGGGCCAGATCCTCGTCCGTACCGATCGCTCGCAACACGTAGGACGGTTCCAGCGAGGCGGACGTACATGCGGATCCACTGGAAAGCGCCACATCCTTCAGTGCCATCAGCAACGATTCACCCTCGACGTACGCGAACGAAAGATTGATGCAGCCCGGGTACGAATGGACCGGATCGCCGTTACGGATTACCTGCGGCAGTTCGGCGAAGATTTTATCCATCAAGCGTTTCGAGAGAAACTCCATCCACCGGTGATCGTACTCCATCTCGCGCGATGCAATATCGCAAGCAGCCCCCAGTCCAACAACCAGCGGCGTTGGTACGGTGCCACTGCGGAGACCACGTTCCTGTCCACCGCCACTCTGGATCGCTTCGACACGAACGCGCGGCTTGCGACGCACGTACAACGCACCGATACCCTTGGGGCCGTAAATCTTGTGTCCGGAGATGGACATTAGGTCGATGTTCATTTTGTTCACGTCAAGTGGAATTTTGCCGACAGCTTGGGCGGCATCCGTGTGAAAGAAAATCTTCTTCGACTTGCACAGACGCCCTATCTCCGCGACCGGTTGCTTTACACCGATCTCGTTATTAACCGTCATGATGGATACGAGTGATGTGTCCGGTGTGATTGCCTTCTCCAGTTCTTCCATGCTGATCAGTCCGTTCGACTGCACCGGCAGATAGGTCACGTGGAATCCTTCGCCCTCGAGCGCGCGACACGAGTCCAGCACGCACTTGTGCTCGGTTTGCGTGGTGATGATATGCTTTTTCTTCACGCCATAGAATCGTGCGATTCCCTTCACCGAGATGTTGTTCGATTCCGTTGCACCGGATGTGAAAACGACCTCCTTCGGGTCGGCACCGATCAGCGAGGCGACTTGGGAGCGAGCTTTCTCCACCGCTTCCTCCGACTCCCAGCCATATGCGTGCGTACGCGAGTGTGGATTACCGTAGTAGGCGGTCATGTACGGCATCATGGCATCCAGCACTCTTGGATCCTTAGAAATAAAAAAAAAAACAACTTCATTAAGGAAAAAATTCAAAGAAACAGAAGAAATGGAAAAAATGATTCTAGGAATAATATCCAACATGCGTGCTACAATAAAAGAGACGGTGGCGTTGTGTAATCCTATGTGAAGGACTGATAAGCAAGGTCTGATTAAACTTGCACCGAACTCTCTCCATCCATCGATGCATAAGCATGTCGTCATCGGGTGGATTCTCCTTCCGGGTTTGTTGTGGTGTGAGATTAGATGCCATTATCTTTCGATACGTACCATTGACGTGGTCGCCTGTGCGTCCAGATAAAGTGGTCGGCCATCTAGCACTTCGTCTTTGATGCTGAACTTTTTATCTATTCGAAAGAAAGGGATCGATGTTGAAGTTAGCCAAGGCCGTAATATTGTACATGAGTCTAAAAACTAAATCATAGCTAATTACGACTAGTTGCTCTAGTTTCGCAACATTACAAACAACTTTTGTCATGCAATAGGGACTGAAGGAGTGGCTGGATGGCTTACCGGTGCTGTAGTTTGTTGTCTGTACGCCTGCACTGCGTAATACCTGGAAGGTAAGAAGCCTGTCGACGATGTTGCGTGAACAACGGGACAACATTTTGCAGATTTATTACGCACGACACAAGCAAACTCAGGCCCACTTCCGATGATAGTGCAACAATTTATTGCAGTATTGAAACTTCTCGTGTGTTATTATGTGTGTTTTGATTCGCGAAGACAGATCATCTGCATCTCCGTGTTCTTCTTGTTCTAGCATTGTGCAATCCGTCAAATGCATAAATGACAGCTATTCGCATTATCCGGTCTTGTTGTTTATTTGCATAAAAAGATTTGTTTTATGTTGCTAAAGGATATTTTCAAAGATAAAATCATGAATATGTTTGATTTTATTTTATTTTATCATAAAAACACAGCACGTAACTATTCTAAATTACGATTTTCAACGTTTGTTGACAAACAAAGCGAACGGATAAAACATTTCTGCTTTGTGGTACTACATATACAGAGCTGACGAATAATAAAATTTTGTTTAATATATTCTACAACATGTAGTTCAGCAAGTTTAGCATCTAAAGTATTACATTTCCCTTTTAAATATACAAAGAATCTTCGTATTCAACACTATTCTCTAAAAGAAGTCTAGCGACTGTTGCGCTCTGGACAAATGTCAACGTCGCTGCTTTCTTTGTTAATTCAATTTACAAACATAAAAAGTAAAATCACCCAGAATCGGTGGGGTAACGTAGCAGCAGTGATTCCGACTTCATTAAACGCCTGCAGTGCCTAGCTCTTCAATAAACACACGGACATCTCCGGAAGCTCGGAAAAGCTGGAAGATCGAAGACGCTTTCCTTCTGGATGCAAGAAGTGGGTGAATAATAAAGATTCTTTAAATGGACTACTGGATGAACTTCTAGGTTTAGATGAAACTGCTGTTTCGTTGCTTATGATTGTGTGTGCGGTTTGTTTCGTTCCATATCAACTTGAATACAACATCATTTAGTGCATCGTGTTGTTATAGGGCGTAGAGCAGACATGGACAACGGAGAATCCATCGAAGAAGATCTTGATAGCGCGACGGAAGCGTTCGACCAAAGTACGTTAAGCATAAAACATCAAAACAAGGGCACTGTGCAAGGTACTTTACATTCAATCTTGTTCTCAGGCCTGGGTGTGTTCGGCCTTCCCCTTGACGTTGTTACCCTTACTGCACGCTTTTCTTTCCGTGTGTGTGCGGTTAGTCATAGAAATTACTCAGCACAACCTTTATGACTCACGGTTTGTTCTCGTCGAGTACCTTACTATACCGACAAGTTATCATTTATCAGTTGAAGATTTTTGTTTGAGTTGCATTAAAAATGGCTCGTTCCTACCCCGCTCATACCGATCTTGTTTCTTTTGTAGACATCTGGCAACGGCCAACAAGGCGGCCACTTCCACCTGCAGATGAAGTAGTCCTATGCTTTGAGATCCCGCTAGCTCGCATCCTTCCTTCGGCTGTTACGGGTGATGGAAATACCTCTTCGGGGAAGAAATTCGTGATATACGAGGTGAACGTACGTAAAGATGGCCCCGGTCCGGACCCATTCCCGACCAGCGTCGAGCGACGCTACACACACTTCTTGAAGCTTTACGAAGGGCTGCGTAAGGACCATCCGACACTGGTGCAATCCGTCAACTTCCCGAAGAAGGTGCTGATGGGAAACTTTACGGCCGAACTGATAGGCGAACGTGGCAGCGCCTTCGAAACGTTTCTCGATCATATCGTAACCGTGCCTTCGCTGCGTGATTCCGACCAGTTTCTGGAGTTTCTCCAAGGGGACGAGCTACGCAACGCGTGTCAATTACTGGACGAGCGGCGCAATGAGTTGGCGGTGCCGCTGCTGGAGAATTGTTTCCGACTGCTGAACAAAATCTTTCTCGACAAATCGAAGTGTGTGCTACTGCTGCTGTGCCGGTTGGTGGCCGCCTGTACCACCTCCCCGATACCGCATCCAGCGGCGGAGCAGTGGGCCGAGCTGGCACTGCGTCGTTACGAGCATGTTTGCGATACGGAGCTGCTCGTACTGTACATCCCGCTGCTGCAAACCTGCCTGCATCTCTGGTGGCAACGCGGACGTGATCGGAGCTTGCTAGAGGAAAGGCTAAACGAGATGGGTAAGAAAGGCATCAAGGTGAAGGGTGGTCCGACTCTTGCCCAAGCCATCCATGCCTTAGATCCACGAGCAGAGACGATTTGAGTTTGAGTTTGGGAGAAACTATCGAAAGAAGCATTGACAGAAGCAAATAAGCATCACAAGTTATGACACTAAGTTTACGAACAATTCTTTGATTTTATGCTGCGTTACGCCTCATTTGGGTTGTTTTTGAAATTAGAATAGCATGTAATGTAATGATGTCATTTTAAAATGTTTATGTTAGGTTTTATGTTCGAAACTATCGAGGTCAACTTTAGGGCACTATGTGATTAGAACGAAATCGTTAGCATTCTCTCTCCTCCGGTCGAGCGTACGGTGCTAGAGCTGTCCTTTTGCCATGGCTTTGGATGCATTAACAACAAATAAGATGCAATAAATTTAGATCTCATTATCCAACGGATCATTACGGAACATATAGCAATGTGATCAAGCTTTGTTATTCCATACACGCGTTTTCAGTGTTGGAATTTATATACCGCCGTATTTCCTTTGTCGAATAAAGTGTGGTATATTTCAATAAATAGTTTCAGATATTGTCCTCAAAAAATTTCAAATCACATCGCAACCCTTCGCTCATTCTAACAATTCGAGTAATCAACCCATGGGTTATAAACCAACACAGCACACCGCAAAAGCAACAAAAACAAACACCTGATCTGAAGTTGTTTAAACGTCGTCGCGACAGACCTATACACACTCACGCGACCTGAGTCTGACGGGGGGAGGAGATAAACACATCGGATTTTTCTCCACAGGCGGCCCGTGGCCAAAAAAAAAAAACGCCACCATATCCATCATCCGGCAGCTACCATCCTTTCGTAGTTTTCCCTTCCCACGGCTTCCAAGTCCATCCCCAATCCGTCGATCCTCAATCCGTCCCCAGGCTAAGTGATTCGGGTGCGTTTTTCTCGGTGGTTGGTGATCTCCCTCCCCCTGCCGCTGTGTGCAGATGTATTTCTTCCGCAAGCCATGAGTACAGTACAGTAAGTATTCCTATTTTGGAGTAAATTAATTCCTAGACCAGAATTCTGACGTCGTTCGTGTTTTGTTTTGTGTTTTCTTCCACTTTTCGGCGTTTTGTTTCAACACGATCCTCATCTTGCGATGCTGCGCTGCGGAACCACGACTTCCTCCCGTTTCTGGTGTGCAGTGCAAAAATAGAAAACATCTGCAGGCTCTGTCTGTCCGGCGATGACACTTTGGAGTCTATTTTTGGTGATAGTGGAAGCGACTCAGCGCTTCAGACGATAATCTACGACTGCACATCGATTACGGTGAGTGTGGCTGTGACGAGTAGCTGGAACACCAGCGAGCAACCTTTTATTCTTACATTTAATCGCGCACTATTCTTAAATTCTCCCAGATACAACCTAAACTGGGACTACCTTCGCTAATTTGTGGGGCGTGCAAGGAAAGGATCGCAAATTTCCATGAGTTTCGCGTGCAGTGCCAACACAACGATGAGTACCTTCGAACGACGCTGCTGCTGCTGGAGCAGCAGGACCGAGAACACGACCACAAAACTGTCCAGGTGGAGGCGGAAGACGAAGAGGAGGACGATGACGACGATGAAGAAGAAGATGTAAGCATAAAGCTGGAACCGGAAGTGCTGCTGGACGAGCAGAGTGACACCGATGCGAAAGATGCTAAAGCGGACGATGAAGACGACGACGACGACGACGACAGCATGATCGTCGATCGGAACGACAACAAAATCGCACGCGCGAGGCTGGAGGTGGATCTAGACGAGTGGGATGAAACCGGTTCAAACGATCTCAACTCGATCGGTAACTCGTCACCGGAAACGTTCACACCCCAGCAGAGGCATCAGGAGCTTTACCTCGCCCCGGAACTGACGTACGGTGCGCTGCTGAAGTGTGAGTACTGTTCGTTGGAGTTTTCTGTGCTCGAAGAGTTGAAACGTCACATCACCAGTCACAAGGAGGAACGCATATTTCAGTGCTACTACTGCCCGAAAACTTTTCATTTTGCGAAAAACCTGAACATGCACGTCGAGTACATCCACTCGAAGGCGAAGTACACATCAACGACCGGTCCGGTGCCCCGAAAACAGTTTCTCGTTCACAGTAGCAGCAGCAATAACAGCAGTGTTAGCCAAAGCACCAACGGTGGACTTAGTCCGGTTTCGCCTTCGTTGCTCGACAGCAATCTCGATTGCTTGAACAACAATATTATCAGCCCCGGCGCTAGTGTTCCCGATGCGGGACTCAATATGAACATTAATCTGAACGGAGGGAGCACGACATTGGGGCGCAATGTGAAAGCCATACGGTTGCCGGCGGCAGGGCGCGAACAGCAGCAACACGAGTGCCACGTGTGCCATAAAGGGTACGCCGATTCGGGCAGCCTACGGCAGCACATGATCATGCATACTGGCGAGAAACCGTACAAATGTGATATCTGCTCGAAAGCGTTCTACAATGCCAGTACGCTGAAAACGCACCAACGCATCCACAGCGATCAAAATCCGTACCGGTGCGGGACGTGCACGAAGATGTTCGATAATGCGCGTAGTCTCGAGCTGCATCATCGTACGCACACGGGTGAAAAGCCGTACGCGTGCGACGTGTGTCTGAAGAAGTTTTCCTGCTCATCGAACCTGAAGCGCCACCGGAAGCTGCACGATCGTGACTAAGTACCGCGGGAGTACGTGCTTTATAAGAAACCGGGAACTGCTCGAAAGGGTTTTCGCATCGCAGCCTTGATCTAAACACACATATTTAGAGTCGTTTCTGATGGTTCAGGAAACCAGAAGCGATCGTAACGAGCTTGAATCCTATCTTCTAGGCCCACAAAAAAAACCCTCCAGCAGCAGTCGCATTCTACGGTGCCTTTAGCTTACCTTCCCGAGCTTATTACTGGTGGCTTTTTCACAGGCACGTCGGATGATGTAAATAGTTTGCTTTGATCAACGGAACCACCCGGTAACAGAGCAGCATGACCTGAATCTCAGCATAGCGAAGCGCCTGTGGATAGCAAGTTTGACTGTGCATTTATATACAACGACGAGTAGTGCCCAAAACTTACCCTGAAAGTGTTTATTTACGAACGAACCCCAGTTCGAGAGTGTCGGTGTGTATTTATCTATGGAGTGGAGAATGTGAGAAGCAACGGACGAAATTCCAGCGCCTGCTTAGCTCATGTACATACAACGCAACAGAACCTTGCGTGCGCTAGGAGGAATCTATTTAGCTAGAAATAATGCCAAAACAAAAGTGCAACGACTGTGCGGTAACGCATATATTTGAAACGAAAATCAAAACTAAAGGCAAACTGTGGATGTGTTGTTAAAGTTTAACATAATTGTTATTAATAGCCGATTAATTCGAGAGACCTGGTACAGAGGTTGATGCCGAGCTTACTCCTTTGAGCAAACAAAAACACGAACGCCAATATAACCATACTAACCGTGATAGTTCCTGAGCAGCCAAAAAGAAAGAGAGAAGAAGGAAAGGATCGAAACGATAAGCGACTAGGGAAGAGAAATTCTTCACACCGAGGAAGTAGGAAGAGAGCTTTTCCCGTTGGAAAAGTGAGTCAATTTGTATTTGAGCTTTATGTTCGTTCGTTTTGTGATTATGCTTTTATTGTGTTAGCTTTTAACGTGCAATAAGTGTTTTTTTTTGTAAATTGCCCCTTCCGTTTTGTTCCTATGCAGTACTACCGTCTACCGGGCACGAGAACCCTTCGCGACTGATGCGATTCCCCGGGATCGATGCATTTTTCGTTTAGTTTCATTCGTCAGTAGCGACGATTGTTTTAAGGGGAAAAGGCGTGAACAGTGCAACCGTGCCCAGTGTATTAGGTGTAGTAAATTATTATTCTAGTCAATCCGATAGGCGCGTAGTCTACGCATTGCAATAGTAACCGCGTGTCACGCGTGAAACACTTGGTGTACAACGCTTAGCTCCCAGGCGCGTATGTTTTTTTTTTAAATTAATTTTAATTCTGATTTTATTTAATCTCAAACTGCTGTGCCTCAAACCCGCCGAACGGGGCGCCAGAGGTGCCGCGTTATGGCCGATTATGAATCGTGCGTGTGCGCGGGTGTAGGAGGTGACAAAGAATACAAACACGAACTGTATCGCTAGTAGTAGAAAAATGCTGCGCCACTTTAATAAAACGAAATGTATGGATTGAAATTGAAAACCATTGATGTGTTTTGTTGTCGTTTCCCTTTGATGTACCTTTCATGGCCAACTATGTTGCTACGTTTGTTCAGCTTGAGAGAAGGTAAAACGAAATTAATCTCCCTTCACACGGTAGCGACAAGCGATAAATTTAAACTTTTGATCGCTCAATTGAGCGTATATCTATAAATAGCGAATAGATTGCGGAGCATTAGCATCCTGTGACATCCATGAATCAGAATGTCTTGGAAATGGCAATTTCCTTATCAGTCACGTCACCATTTTCTGCATCAGCATTCACTTATGGTCCGGGAACTACACGAACAGTGACATTTGGGAAGGTTGGGAACCACTAAGAACATTTCCCCGTCATGCGCATCTCTTTAAGCAGGCTGAAGCTGTATGATACGATCATGATGCTGCTGCTGCTTAATACAATCGAAACGCACAAGATGCGTTGGAGGCGTCTGGAGGTCAGTCATCGGGCTGTTTGGGCCGTTGGAGGGAGAGACATCTCAAACAACATATCGCGGCCAAGCTCAAGGAGGGGATTTTGTTTTTTTTTTTAATGCTTCACCCGCAACGGCTGACCACTTGAGAAGTTTGCCACATGTTGTGCAGTTTCGTTCAAACATTCCGATCAGTTTGGAGTGCGCAGTTTGATCGGCACCGTGTGCGGCAATAAATGGAACACTAGACACTCCCTCGTGGGAGAAGCGTGCAAAGCTGGTATTTGTTCGATCGGCTAAAGTTAGTGATTGTATGTAAATTACAATTAATCGCCATCAGTACAGTGGTAGGTACTGCGAACGCACTTTATCACAACGGCTCACTGTTTAACGTGCTAGTCGCGGAAGCTGTTGTTCGGTCGGTTCCCTGCACGTGTAATCCTTTTGACTAGATTTTTGTGACCCAAACGTGGTATAAAGTGACATCATCAGCGGTTCGATTAATACGCTTGTTCGGTGCGAAGGACACAGGTGTATTTTGTAGCAACAGGTGGATTCCAATGCAAAGCATTACTACAGTTCGGAAGTGTTGGTAAAAATACCTCTGTGGAAGTGACAACAAAGCCGTGCCGGAGTGTAGCACGTTTCGGTGACAGCATCAAACGATCTCCGCGGTCTATATTTGTTGCGCTACTCAGTGTATAGTGCGTTGCACTGGTATGGGGACCAAGTTGAGTACATTTTGGCGCGAAAACTGTTGCGATTGTACGGCCAGCGCGTCGACGCTGCGGAAGCCGTTTAGTGATGTGGTGCGTTCGAACAGTGCAGACAGTGGTAGGCGCAATCCTTTGGCAAACCATCCCATTGCTGCTTGGGGAATGGTGGACAAAACGGGTGAGTAAGCCATACAATTTACGAGCAGCGACAGAGAGGTAGATCATAAATTGTGCATTAAATTACGGGTTGCACAGACACGATCAAACTGCACGTTGGTGTCTTACTTCCCGCGGAGCTGTGATCAGGCATTGTTATAGAGATGTAGACGGTATACATCTGGACAGTTTATTTACCACATTAATTAAGGAGTAGTTTAATTGTACTTGTCTAAAACATCACCTCGTACCTCTCTGTTAAGCAAAGTATAAAACGTCATGAAATGTGTTCGCACTCGCCTCTGAAACCTCAAAGTTGAGCGATCCTTCGATATCACTGAGCTCGTTTGACTGGAACTTGGCTGATACTTGGGTGTTTCCCATGAACGAAGGCACGATCATGAAGACGATTTCACACCTATCCCTTGCATCAATCGAAGCAACCTGGAAGTAGAGCATTAGTTAAAACAAGTGTAAACTCCAGCTCGAAAACGAACCTACCGGAATCGTAAGGGTTTTACACAACCCCGAACACTCGATCTGGAAGGAACCGTCGGTGATGGGTATTGGGAGTGGGTTGTAGAACGCGGCCGTAATCTTCACCGACGCGCGGAGCACGGGTTCTCCGGTGAGCTGAAGTTCCACGTCCGGCTTGCGCAGGCTGTAATCTTCCTGCGAAAAGTACTCGTAGTCCGCACCCTCGATGACGGCGAAACTGGTCACCTTGAAGATGGCTTCGTCCATGCCCGGTTCGTAGTAGTCGTCGAACGCGATCGGTACCTCGATCGTTTCCTCCCCGTTCGGTTCCACGGCCATCGAGAACGGATGGCTGGTGATGGTTTTAATGTTCTTCCCGGTGTACAGAATGTGGTTCAAATGGATTCTACCACTAACGGTGTGAGTTTCCGCTTCCGAAACGTTGCGAATTCGCAGCACGATGTTGAAAGATTCGCCTACCAGTGCCCGATCGTTCAACTCCAGCTCGAACTCCACCTCCCGGCCCTGGTGCTTGATCGATGAGCGATCGTCAACTTTGACCTGCTTCAGGTAGTGCTTGGTGAGGCAGTTCTGGCCGAGCTTTAGCGCTCGTAGCATCGTAATTGTCGCTTCCGACGACTGTTCGCCACACTTGTAGTTGTGCGTAATATCCTCACGCTCATCCCGCCCCACGGCCTTCGTGCTGATGAACTGCCCAATCCCAGCCGTGTCCTTCTGGATGAGCTTTAGCGACGTACCGGGTCCACGGTAGCGCCAGAACACCTTGTCCGCGTTCACCTCCGCAAACACAAAGTCACAATCGTACAGCATGTTCACGAGCCCACTCTTGACGGCTTCGACCGGTGCCGGGCCCAGTTTGTAGGCACCGTCGGAAAACTCCTGCGGCGTACCGTCGATCACCTGCCAGCCGTCGTACGCGGCCGTACCGAGATCGCGACGCTTCAGCCACACCTCGTTCCACACGTGGTAGTTCCAGACGCTGTCGCGGGAAAAGTTTTTCATAACATTGCCCTCCTCGTCCAGATACACGTCCACGGTCAGCGACGCCTCGGTGTCGTGTGCGGACGAGAAGTTCGTCACGATACGGCACGGTATGCCGAGCGCTCGGCAGAGGGTAGCCAATACGCCCGCAAACACCCAACACTGCCCATACAGTACCGGGTGCTCGGTTCGGTAGTACTCCTGGTTGGTGCCGTTCCGTCGCCATAATTACCGCTCCAATTGCCGGTCACCACACCGTAGTTATCGTTGCTATTGACGACGCCGGACAGTGCACGGCACACTCGGATGGGATTGCCGCGATAGGTGGCCGAGATACGGGCTACGTCCCCGAGCAACCAGAGCGCACAGTCGAGGATGTTCTCTTCGTACTGACCGAGCTTCCATTTGCGGGGATGGAAGCTACGCTCGTTACCCTTCCAGATCATTGTCATGTCCTCCAGCACGTACTCATTTCGTTGTTCTTCATCTGCAAACCAGAAAATAATTGTTACATCTTCACACAATCCGTTGGGCATTGGCAAACGTGTGTACTTACCGTCAAGATACACTGGATCTTCTTCACACCAAGCATTGTAGAGCAGATAGAATGGGCGATCCAGCTGGTAGCTACTGCTCTGCTCCGATCCTTCAGACTTAACGTTGATCGTCAGCGTCCACTTGGAAACGGACGCATTCGGTGATGTTCTTATTGCGATGAGCAGCTCGTTCGAACCATCCTCACCAACACTAACGGACCGCACTTTTGCACCCCAATCGGAATCGCTATCCTCGTCGGGGTTATCTTCGGTTTGCAGCAGCATGTACACCACCGTACCGTGGCCATGGCTGATCCACTCGCTAGCTATCGGATCGACGGCTAGCACCAGCGATATGGCGTCCACCTTCGGTACAATCGCGCGATTGCATATGAGCTTTACAAGAAATTCTTGACCTCTGCGAATGACCAGCTGTGAAGCGTTTCGGGCGGCCCGCGCGGCACTCATCATCTCAAACTTGTCCGTCCGATGGGCGATCCCATTCTCCTCCAGGCAGGTATCGATCCGTTCGATCGTCAACTCCGAGACTTCATCGTCCTCGATCTGATTGTCGATATCTGCGGGATAGGGCAGTGTTGGAGAACTCTTTTACCGCGTAAATAATGCGTAATAACACTTACCATTCGAGTTTGGATTCCAAAAAGCAAATGGCAGTGCGTGCGCTCCATTAGTTGCCGCTTCCATCGTTGGACACAACGAAGACGAAATATTCACACTGTTCACGCTGGTTCGGCGCGCGGTTCGGCACTAAACGGCCGTCCATGGATGATAGCTCAATTTATATGAAACCGAGCGCAACATGTGGCAGCTCCGTGAGTCATGCTGAGTGTGGTTCGGTTATTATTAAATCAAACCTTCTCTTCTTCAACGGGGAGGAGATTCTCTCACACTCCGCATCTGTGACGCCGTGGGCACTGTGACAGTTCGTCATCGTAGTGACGTTATTTCGGGGATAGCATTCCTCGAATGCTATTGAAAGCAAGGCGAATGACCAACCGGACAAGTGTCGGTCAACATGAGTACCAGAAGGAGCGCCACAGCAAAGAATAATGATCGTTTGGTGTGGTGATTTACTGCTTTACGGCGAAACCATCGTCGCAGCGGGTTGGCGAATCGTTATCAGTTTTCTTCTCGGCACAGTTTTATGCACAGAATGATCTCAACTGCAGCCGGGATGAAATCGAAACTGTGTTTTGTTTACATGACGATTCGTTTGCTAAAATAGCCTTAGCATCTTTTTAATCCAGGTTTTAACGACTCGAGTTATTATGCAACAGGCCGAGAGGAATGTTTTGCTTTACTTGACGTTGTTTTTTCTTCATCGAGAACGAGAAGAATTTGACCACAATATGGTTGAAGCTTAAATATCATTGCGTTTTGGACAATCGTTCACGAAGAGTCCAAGCCTGGTGCATCTGCTTTTCAATCCGTGGTATGAGGAAGATGTAGAATATTTGGAAGGAAAGAAAAAAGGAGCAGTCCAAAAGTGTTTATAACTTCACCTTTAATAAGGAGTTTTAATAAGTGTCGATTCAAGTACAATTAGCCTGCGAATACTAATACCGACATTATCGTGTTAGTTCCAATTCTCCAAGCTGCAATCATATTCGTTCCAAATGTTCTACTCCATTCGTCGTGTGGATATCACGCTCGGTTGAAATACTCCACAAACATTTCAAGCTTTCCGTCATACTTGCGTGCTCTATTTCGCAACCAAACGGCGCTAAGCTCCGTTACGAATGATTTGCCTATAAAAGACCTTGCCATCTGGCACGCAGTAGAAAGATGGCGTCCAAACCTAAACCAAAGAGCTACAAAATATGGCCACCCCGGAAAGGTAAGCGAAGTTGGTGAATTTGTGTGAACTGAGTGTTCTAGAGGCAGAGAGAGTTTTTGTTTTTCTGGAGTAATACGGATCTCGTTTCGTTTCGGTAGCATCCGGCAATCGGTCCGTAAAGGAGCCACTGTGCGTAGAGTCGGTGGATTTGTGCTTTCAGGAAAATGGCGCCGCGTTTCACACAGCGTCCTACGAGATGATGATGAAACCACGGCCTACTAAGCGTCCCCGGCAGCTAGTAGTGCGTCGAGGTGCTCCGTTTCTAGTGCGCTTGATTTGCAATCGACACCTCGAACCAACCGCCGACACGATGGTGCTGGTGCTTTCGGTGCTACCGTTTAATAGCGAAACGGTTTGCTTCGGGAATGGCACTGAAACGTACGTGCTTGTGCATGCTAACGATGGAGGGAATGGTGGACCGGCAGAGCAGCCGGCAGACGAGTGGGGAGCCGTCCTGATGGGTAGTCAGAACAAACCGAAGGGTAAGGTGGAACTGACGGTCAGCATTACGACGCCGTCGTATTCGCCGATCGCGAGATGGAACATGGCTGTCCACTGCCGGTTGGACACGACGGATGCGAAGACAGAGTTCATGCTGAAGGAACCGATCTACTTGCTGTACAACCCGTGGTGCAAGGAGGATGCGGTCTACATGGAAGGTAGCTAAGCTAAGGCGTAAGGTTTGGGGAGGATCTTTCACGACCGACCGAATTGTTGCAGATGAGGCCAGCAGGAAGGAGTACGTGCTGGATGACAGCACCATGATCTGTAAGCCATCGGCACAGGGGCCTCGTATGACGAGCTGGTTCCTGGGGCAGTACGAGGCAAGCGTTCTGGATTGCGTTCTTTACATCATATCGGAGGTTGGGAACGTGCAGTCCGCACTTAGCGGAAACCCGGTGCTGGTGACCCGTGCCCTATCGGGCGCACTGAACAGTGCGAGCGGCTTCGGTGTGCTGCAGGGCAACTGGTCCGGGAACTACGAGAACGGAACGCCGCCAATGTCCTGGAGCGGGTCGGTGAAGATACTGCAGGAGTTCTTCGAAACGAAAGAAACCGTCCAGTTCGGCCAGTGCTGGGTTTACAGTGGGCTTTTCGCAACCGTTTGCCGTTCGATCGGCATACCGGCCCGGGTGATAACGAACTTCGAGTCCGCCGGCGATCACGACGCGTCGCTTTCGATCGACTACTTTCTGGACGACACGGACACCGTGACGTCCGACATGTCGGTCGACTCGATCTGGAACTATCACGTCTGGATCGAGGGGTGGATGCGGCGGAAGGATCTCCAGAATTCGGACTTCGACGGGTGGCAGGTGCTGGACGCGACACCGCAGCAGATCTCCGACGGCATGTACAAGTGCGGCCCCTGCCCGGTCGGTGCCATTCGGCTCGGGCACGTGCACGTACCGTACGATGGGGAGTTTATCTACGCGGAAGTGAACGCGGACGTCATCTACTGGTCGATCGGTAACGATCAGAACCCGCCGAAGCCGCTGCAGATAAAAACCGACCAAATCGGGCGAGACATGAGCACGAAGGCTGTCGGGTCGGGGCAGCGGGAGGACGTGACGGCCCAGTACAAGTACCCGGAGGGTTCGCCGGAGGAACGGGACGTCATGAAGACGGCCATGAAGTTTAGCTGCCAGCGGTTCTGCAGCGCCGGGCTGGCGAAACGGTTGCTTGGTAACATGGTGAGTGAGGTATCTGCTGACGAGGACTCGATCACGCTGCACCTGAAAAGCAGCGAGGAGCTAGTGCTCGGTTCAACGTTTCAAATCGAGCTGACCGTCACCAACCGCTCGGCGGTGGGCGAGGTGGAGGTAACGGGCAACCTAATCCTGAAGGATTCCGACTACACCGGTCGGCTGACGGAGACGCTCAAGAAGCTGCCGTTCGCGATGAAGCTTGAGGCACAGGAGACGAAATCGATGGTGGTACCGCTGGATTACAAGGAATACAGTCAAACGGCGAAGAACAAAACGAACCTGAAGGCGACCTGCATGGCGGACGTGAAGGGTTGCAACCGGACGGTGTTCACCATGGCAACGTTCCACCTCAGTCCGCCCGCGATCGAGCTGACACCGATCGAGCACAGTGTGGCCGGACCGCTGGCGGTCCAGGTGGACATGAGGAACCCGCTTCCGGTTCCGCTAACGGGAGGCCGCTTCGTGGTGGAAGGCTCCCGGTTTACCGATCCGATTGAGAAGCTGGTATGTATGACGCGGGTTGTTAGAGCGATGGTAGGCGATTTGGTTAATATTCTCTCTCTCACTCTCTGTTTGCAGTACGATTTCATCCCGGTAGATGGCACGGTGCAGTTCATTTACCCGATAAATCTTTCGCACAAAGGGAAGATGGTGATAAGTGCGTCGTTCATTTCGAATGAGCTGAAAAATGTGCACGGCGACGTTACGCTAAACATTCCCTAGGTTAAGTTTTTGAAGATGCGCTTAAGAACATTGTCCTACCGTTGCCCATAGTGAATTCCTTCGCTTTGCATGCTCTCCGCATAGTCCGAGACAAGCCCACCCAATGGTTTTTGGAAGATATAAGCAATTAACCTGATGACGTCTTAGTTCAAAACACTCACACACATCTGAGCCGCGACTTCGGCGACGACGAATCGCCCGAATGTAATGACATCATCGCTGGCTCCAACCGATCCGGCGAAGGTCCGGCCCATGATTCAACGGCACACGCTGACTTGACAAATGATGGCCCGCACTATCCGCCCCAGGGCTTTGGAGGGCTTTTCAGATACGAAGAATCGAAAATTTGCTTCCCTTCCCTTCGGCTAACCTCATCGTCTGCCCCATCCGCGCAGCATCCCGGCATGTTTTGCGATCGTGCCGGAGATCGCGACGCCAATTCGCTACGTCCGTAACACGTTCGTTTTGAGCGTTCGCGCGAGAACGGGGCAGCTGTGAAATGAACAAATAGGTGAACCTGCACGTTGGAGCGCTCGGGCGCAGATGAATTTAACCGTCCAACGTGTGCGGAGTGCGATCGGTTGGCTCGTCGTTGTTTGGGTTTGATTCGTCGCGAATTAGGTGTGGTTTTTGTGAACTATGAGCTATCTGTACGAGTACGTCGAGAAGTATCTTCCCATTTCGTGGCGTAGGAAACGTATCCGGCGTCCGATAATATGGTCGTCGCCTGAATGTAAGTAGAGTTTGTGTTGGAATTTAAAAATGGAACATGAATTGTGTGAATTTCGCTAATCGTTTGAATGGGAAGCTATCTTATACGCAGTCCAGTGACCGCTCCTGCACGTGATAAGTTCCTCCACACTGCTGAAAGCTCCAGTTAATGTGAGCCTAGTACACCAATCATTATCGGTTGCTCTCAGTGGTCGTGCAGCTGTGTGGAATTCCCAACCCCATCGGTCAGAAGCTAAAAATAACAATCGCACTTACGATGCAAGTTATCGAACGGGAGGTAGATCCGGACTCCGGAGGAGTCCGACGAGTGTTTCAATACCGGAAGCCGGGCGCTAGGTGTCGCGATGGACATTACGTATGGGCCACCACCAACACGCAGTATGTAAATCCCGAGTGTTTACTTGTGCTGCATTCTGATTCTCTGTTTACTGGAAGCCGCATGACAAGCGCAATTGTAAATAGCGAAACATTCGGTGCGCACTGGTGAGATGAGTTCATGTTCACTTGCTTTTTTCACCTCGCCAGCGCCATTAAATCGCCCCCCAAAATTGAATCGCATACATGACCTTGGTCGGTGGTGGAGTTTGGCGAACGATCTCGCACAAGAAAGCGGCACGCGAAATTTGCACCATGCGCCCGTTTGGACACGATGGACGCGTGTTTATCTTAGCGTTTGCGTAAATATTGCCATCAATATCGCCGCGCGCTAAACGATGCGTACGGTCGAATCCGCACTCCGGTGATGTTTGGTGTGGATGTTTTGTATTTTTTGTTGTTGCTGGAACTCTCAGCGAGCGGGCCAATGATGGATGGAGTTTGAATTGTTAAGGTCAGGCCGCGAATTAAAGCGCCAAGTTAGCAAAGTTTTAGGAACTGCTCGATAGACTCGCAGTAGGCGTTGACCATAGGAGAGGAGAATCTCCTTGGATCGGCGAGATGTCTCCTAAATAAAGACGCCTTCGCCTTCACCGGTGGGTTTGGGACGCGTGTAGGAGGAGGCGGAACCGATTATTATTGCGCGGGAGCGGCACACGAGGGCGAGATTACGTTTTAATGACCGAACGAGGGTCGACCTTAGTTAGAACAACAGCGGAATGTTACTTCTTACTCTACATTAAACGATGCTTAGAAACAAACGGATTGCAACCGGGATGGTTCGTCCCGTTCGGTAGCGGCTGATGCACACGAAGTGTTCATATTGGCGCTACTTAAGTGCACCCGGTGCGCTTGTTCCGAGCGTGTGCAAACGGTTCGAGTTCGTGCATTTTATTGTATGCTAATGACGCCGAACAAGGCACGCTCGTGGCACGTCGAATCGCGCTACTTGAGCTGAGTGTTGCGACCTTCCCCCGGGCCCTTTCCCAACAGCACCAACAGAATCCGCAATCATCACTCGCACATTCATCTCTCTTCATCCATCGCCGAGCGCGAGCGCGATCGAAAGTGAACGTTGATTCATTCATAAAGCCTTGTTGCGTGGTTGGTGCGGGAGGGGAATAGCAAATAACAAAAAAGAAAAACACGTTTCGAGACCGACAAAACATGTCATCAGCTCGTTTGTTGGCATCGCGATTTGTGCTTCGATTCGATAACCGATAATTATCGCGCTCGCGCGATCGCGGTTTGTAAATAAACAATCGCGGCAGAACAAAACGGATTAAAATTTCGTGAGCGTGAGAAATGGAAGAGGCAGAAAGGCGTTCGCTGCGCTAATTAGAAGATTAATGGCGCCCGGCCGGAGTCATAATTGATAGCTGGAGAAGATCGGTTTTCGATACGGTTCGGTTGAGTGAGAGCGGCGTTCAATCACTGCGATCGACGATCACGCTCAATTTTATCAACAACCCCGGGAGTGAGCAAGTTATTGAACAGATATTGAATCTCTAACGACACCGGCACTGACCTGTGGCATTGAGGACATTGTAGAGGCCGTAAATTAAATAATGATCGGTTAACAACAAGGTCTAACTTGGGAATCGTTAGACGACATGGTTCTGGATCGCCAATGTGTGTCCAGTGATTCAGGCGCTGTTGGGGAATGTCCAAATGAGGAATGTACGGACCGGATGTGTGAGGAAGCTTCCTAGTGATTCACGCCACTAAGAACACGTACCGAGCGCTCGTACCTGTACAGCAATTTCACGCCTCGCTGACATTTTCCCAGTGGCAGTAATTATGGTCGTTTATGATTATCTCACGCTTTGCGGAGGAGAAACATTTCATTCCCTTTAGTTTGATGGATGTGAGTGGTTTGATTTATCGATTGGAGGGCTATTTATAGACCATAGCGAAGGAAAGCTCTTATTCACGCGGTCCTCCCATTCGCAGACTCTCCATCGGCGGATGTGCTGACGGTTAAATCGGTCGATCTGTGCACCGAAGAGAACGGGAAGGATCATCACACCAAGCGGTATGAGTTGATGTGCCGGGACGAGTACAGTGGCAAGATCCCGAAGCTGGTGGTGCGCCGTGGGCAACCGTTCCGGTTGCGATTGATATGCGATCGACCGTACGATCGAAGTCGGGACGCGCTCAGCTTGATCTTTACGGTCGCGGATGAGGAGCAGCCAACGCACGGGCACGGGACGCTGGTCGGCATTCCGGTCAATCAGTTCCCGGAGCAGCTGGGAGAGGCGGAAGAATGGGGCGCCGCCATCGAGACGATCCGTGGGGATATGCTGGAGATCCTGGTGAAACCGTCGGCCACGGCTCCGGTTGGCCAGTGGAAGCTGGACATCGATACGAAGCTGCTGAGCGACGCGTTCGGTAGGAGTTACTCACTGCCGCAGGCATTCTACGTTCTCTTCAACCCCTGGTGCCCGGACGATCTCGTGTACATGGAAGGTAAGGTATGAGAGGTGCTCCTGAGATGGACGACAGTCGTTGAAGGTTCATTCCGTTTTTGCAGAGAAAGCTCACCGGCACGAGTACGTGATGAGCGACACGACACTCATCTACCGCGGTTCGTACAACCGGCTCCGTCCGTCCGTGTGGAAGTTTGGACAGTTCGAAAAACACATCCTCGACTGTTCGTTGCTGCTGATCGCCAAAATCGGGAAGGTCAGTGCGACGCACCGAGGCGATCCGGTACGGGTGTGTCGTGCCATATCCGCTGCCGTCAACTCACCGGACGATGATGGCGCGCTGTTGGGGAACTGGAGCGGAGACTTCGCCGGTGGCACTCCGCCAACGAAGTGGGTCGGTTCGGTGGAGATACTGCAGCAGTTCTACAAGAAGCAGAAACCGGTCAAGTTTGCCCAGTGTTGGGTGTTTGCTGGAGTCGTTTCAACGAGTAAGTTTACGAAGCTAAAAGCGCAGTCAAATGTGGAGTCGGAATGTGCTAACGTCTCAGTTTCGTTGTGAAGTTGCCCGAGCCGTTGGAATTCCGTCGCGGGTCGTTACGAACTACTCGTCGGCGCACGACACGCAAGCCTCCCTGACGGTGGACTACTTCGTGGATAAGAGTGGCAAAATCATGGAGGAGATGAACGCCGACTCGATCTGGAACTATCACGTGTGGAACGAGGTGTGGATGCAGCGGCCCGATCTCGGCATCAGCTCCGACGGTGACTACGGTGGGTGGCAGGCGATCGATGCCACGCCGCAGGAAACTTCTGACGGTATGTTCCGGTGCGGGCCGGCATCGGTGTTGGCGGTGAAGCTGGGTGAAGTGTTGAAACCGTACGACAACAATTTCCTCTTCGCGGAGGTGAACGCCGACAAGGTGTTCTGGCGCTACACGGGCCCCCATCATCCGTTGAAGCTGCTGCGGAAGGATGCGCTCGGGATCGGCTTGTTCATTAGCACGAAAGCGGTTGGACACTGGGAGCGGGAGGACATTACCGCGAGCTACAAGTTTGCGGAGAAATCGGCCGAGGAACGGGCGACGATGCTGAAGGCGCTCAAGCAAGCGAACAGCTACTTCAGCCGGTACTATCTGAACGAAGAGTTCAACGAGGTTTACTTCAACTTTGAGCTCCGGGATGATATTAAAATCGGCGAACCGTTCAGCGTGGTAAGCTAGCCGGTTGCGGACATTCCATTTTCGACTTCGGATAAACATGCATTGTTGTTTTTTCCGACACTCCACAGATACTGCTGGTGAAAAATCGATCCTCAGAGAAACGTCATACGGTCGAGGGTTCCCTGCACGTTGATACCGTCCTGTACACGGGCAAGGATCGGGATAGTGTGAAGGTGGAAACCTTCTCCGTCACGCTCCAACCCGGCACCGAACAATCCGTCCGGATGGTGGTCGAGTTCCAAGAATACTACCGGAAGCTGCGCGATCAGGCCGCATTCAACATATCGTGCATGGCGACGGTGCAGGACACGGAGTTTGAGTTCTACGCCCAGGATGACTTCCGTGTGCGCAAGCCGGACATTAAGATATCGCTGCTCGGAAAGCCCGTCTCGCAGGCACCGGTCGAGGTGGAGTTTACGCTCGAGAACCCGCTACCGATAGCGCTCCGGAAGGGTGTGTTCCACGTGGAGGGTTCCGGTATTGGAAAGCCGCTACTTTTTAAGGTACGATTAGGGGCAATTGCATCCCGGGCCGGTACAGTCGAAGTAAAGACGTTTGCACTTTTTTTTTGTAGCACCCGGAAATAGCGCCAGGTGAGAAAGTGCACAACACGTTCACGATGACTCCACCGTACTCGGGACGCTTGACACTAGCCGCAAAGTTCATGTCGAAGGAGCTGGACGATGTCGATGGGTTCCTGGCGTTTATCGCTCACCCACGACCGGAGGATATCATCATGGAGGCGGAAGACAACGCGATCGTCGCCCGGACGGATGTGGTAGACTAGGAAGCGCCAAAGAAACGTTGCCATTTGTATTAGAAACCATCGTTACTCACTCTTTTTCTCTCTCTCACTCACTCACTCACTCACTCACTCACTCACTAACTGCCAACATGACTCCGTGCGTGTTAACATTGTCCGAAAAATTATAGTTTATTTAACATTACAATAACCTACGACGAATAAACGGTATGCAAAAACCAACCAACCGATAAAGCAGTAGACCGGGCAGAGACGTGAGGAGTTCAGTCTTACATTAAATGCTAGCAGTACAAATTGTAGAGAGTGAAATGCGTCGGTGAATTCTCGTCCAGCCTAGTCGAGACCTTTGCCATACTCCGGTCGTGCGTTGGTTTCAAGAAAATGGTTGCCCCGTGCGGTCGTTGGGGTGGCGTCTCCCATCGGAATCGCACCCGAACGACACCTGGCCTCGCGGAACTCATCCGCGCTACGGCATGGGTACGCCTCGAACGCTTTCGGGCGGGTGACGGATTCCGCGTAGTACTCGTACGACCGTCCGTGGCTGCAGGCTCCAACGAAATCATCGATCCCACCACACCCCGGCTGATTGACGCGCCCTCCATTAGGCCAGAAGTCAACGTGTCCTAGGTTCCGATCGTGGCCAAGCATTCCGGCACAGGTGTGCATCACGTCGACGAATTGTGCGTCCGAAGGATCGAGCAGCTTGTCCGGTTGCTGATCGGTAAAGCCCGGCAGGGCCGGATCGAGTCCGGTAACGCGTGCCACCTTCCCACTACGGATCGATTGACCGGCAAAACCGGACGTGTGTGCTCCGAGACTGTGGCCGATGATGTGCACATCGTTGAGGTTTGTGCCGCGTTCCATCACCATACGATCGACCAACCCACCGACGTGCCTACCAACGTCTCGTGTTGAAGAAGCCGCCCGGAAGTACAGAGTGTCCGACGCCAAAGGGGACCAGTCGACCACTGTGGGGAAGAAGTGGAAGTGGAGTTGGAAGAGAACGCAGAAGAGCTAGAAAGCACTCGGTTCGCTTACCGATCACGTTCAGATCTTCCCGCTGGAGATATCTATTCTTGATGTTCTGTGAGACGGGACTTTTAATCGAGTTCTTCCAGCCGTGTATAACGAACTTCGTGGGCAGTTTCGGATCGTAGGATTTATTCAACGCCAAGGGCGTGGCAGGATCATTGACGAAACGGAACGCACCGGGCGAATTGATGGTGGATCTATGAAGAAGCGAAAGCAGTGGCGTAGTAATTGCGACGGATTCCCTCTCCACCACTTACTGCCGGTAGTAGTAGAATGTAACATCTTCGTGGATGTTGTTCTTTCTCCCCGTTGCGGTGCTCGTATCGTTCGGTTCGGTTAAGTCCACAATGATCGGAGTGCCCTGATCATCCGGCATAAACATCCACGTAACGCCATAGTTGGGATCGACCGCTTTCAGCTGCTGAATGTCACAGTTCACTGCAAAAACAGAACATTGCACAGGGAGGTACGATCAGAATCGGGCGAAAGAACGCGTCCCACGAGCTCACGAGCACGCGAACACTAACGTTGGAACAGTTCCCGCAGGAATACATATTGGCACATTAGCTGGATAAGGTATTCGAACATGGTACCGAACGGTTTGAATAGTGCACATGAACTGACCGGTGTTCGGTCGTTAGGAAATCGTCACCCATCCGATCGGAAGACACCATTAGACGTGCGGACATTACCGTTAATTAGAGCCACACGAGAGTTCCCTTTGTGGAGGGGTGTATAAAAACATCTAAAAAAAAATCCAAATACTCCATGCAGAGAGTTCACGGGAGATCACAATCATTACAATCACCGGCTTCAAGGTTCCCACGCGGCACTGACTACACTGGCGCTAACAAACTGTACCATCATTACAACTACCCGCACACTCAGAGTTCGTGCGTTTATCAGCTGATATCTTCGCGTAAAAAAAGACTAGGTGTGATTAACAAAATTGGGATCATTTGCGGTGTGGTGGTAAAGTCAACAACACAGGTTGACTCCACCGGACGGTGATGGTCACACGGAAACACCTGGTTGAAGGCCATCCACATGTGACTGGGTCACTACGGAGAGCCAGTTGGGGAATCTGATATCGTCCATTTTTGGCCAGTTGCATTGACATTGACCTCGGGAAGTGCCATTGCCAGCGCCGATGCCATGAAAGTGAAAGTAAACGGTGCGGTTTGTGGGTTAAGATGTGGGTTTTTGTTCGGTGTTCCCTAGGAGCCAAGAAGGGTGTAACTTTACACAAATAATCTTTTTATTGGTTGTGTTTCACACGTACAGTTTGTAACTTCACTACGAACTAGTTAAAGGTAAGACGAAACACACTCCGTGCATGGCACTGGCACTAGGACCAACCGACGAACCTAGTTTGAGCAGAAGAACGTAGGTTAAGCTTCTCCAGATCATCCCGACCACGCTTGCGCCAAAAACACTGCCGAAACACTGAAACCATCGCCGGCCGGGAAGGACCATTTATAAGCCACCACCTTGAACGAACGAGAATCGTATTCCCCTCGCTCCCGTTCGCTAGCTGCTGGGGTTACTGTGCCCGATAATCGTCCCCGCCTTTCACAATCAAGTCCTTGTCGTGTCGTTTGATGACTAGTTGCTACAATTGTTTGACTTTAGCTACACCGTTCGGTCTAATCGTTCTAAGCGAGCTGATTAGAAGCGACCCGGTACCGGTACCAGGTGATTGAATAACCATTTTTGCTGCACGCCCGACTGCTTCCACTGCCGGACTTATCGGGGGGGTGGTGGCGGAAAAAACATATGCGCTTTAAATGTAGAACGAAGAATCAGGGTTCCGCGACAGTACGAGTGTGCGTTGGTAGGTTGATTGTGTTTCCTGTTTCCCGCGCGAAACCGGTTCCTCCCGATGGTACATTCTTGCCGTATGTTTCCGATTAGCTCATCTAACTGCGCCGGTACGCGGGCGTCGCGTTGAACTGAAGTCTCATTAATTAGATAACAAAAAATGTCGTGAACCACCCGTAACCGTTGGTAAAACCGCCCGAGAGGCTCTTTAAGCACCGTCCGCAGACGCAGACACGGTGGCGACGGCTTTCTGCTTTCGCTTCCATATCTGACCCCAGCGCTAGTGCGAGTTAAACACTGGCATCGCGTACTGCTGCATTACACTGGCTTCTTTCTGCTGCAACCGGCGACGCAAATCTTGCAAGTAGAACGCATCATCAACGTCGTTATCGCTAGGTGGCGCCACCGTCGGGATCGTAGTAGCCAACGTGCTGGGTGCTAGCGGCAGCACATCGCTACCGCCATTGTAGCGCGATTTGTCTTGTTCGAGAATTTTGCGTATGTGTTCTTTGGTCAGTTCGTTTGTGCCGAGGTGATTGAAGTACGGCCACTCGTCGTCACCCTGCGCGCGGTTGGGATCTTGCGAGTAAGGCGTTGGGAAGTGGTCCACGTTGTTGAACGAGCTGTCCAGCTTTCCCCACTGGTCGATATCGCTGATGAACGGATCGCGGTTTAGACCGTGCTTGTTCAGTACCGCGTCTTTCTTCTGTGGGATACTGAATCCAGCCCAGCGGCCAATCGCGAACGGTGAGGCTGGATTGGTCGTGATCAGAAACATCCCCTCCGTACCGGCGGGACAGTCTTCACCGGCGATGACTTGCAGATTGTTTTGCGGGCAGAACCCGAGCAGGTAGTAAACGTAGCTTTGACAGCTCCAACCCCAGAAGCCGGTCAGACTGCGGATGGATTCGGCATAGTAGTCCGGAGCTCGATGGTGGCTACAGGCCATCGGATCTAAAAGAGTGACAACAGTGATTAATTTGCAACCGAGGAAGTCAATTGCTTTACGAACTTACTTTGTCCCGAGCCCCAACATCCCGGCTGGAGAATTCCACCGTTCACGTAGAAATCGACGTGCCCGCACCGTTCGATCTTTCCCTGCACCAGGGCATTCGTGTGAATGACATCAACAAACTCCGCATCGGTAGGATCCAACTTATCGTCCGGTGCGGCTGTGATGAACAGTGGCATAGCCGGATCGAGTCCGGTAATGCGCTTCAATCGGAACGGTCTCACCGTGGAGGACACATAGTTCGTCACCTGGGCACCGAGCGAAAACCCAACCAGATGTATGTTGTCCGTACCGGCATCGATGATCCGTTGAACCAGCTGCCCAATGCACTTTCCAACATGGCGCGTATTATGGACAGCCGACGGATAGCAAGGACCATGCGCGAGATCACTCCAATCGACGTAGAAGAGGTTATAGTTGGCACGGGAAAGGTACTCTGTGAAAGGGGAAAAAAGTGTTTGAGAACAGTTCTCCTGGGCAAGAACACACGTACGTACCTCCTTTCATGTTGATAAGGGGAGTCAAAAACATGTCCGCATTGTAGCCATGGATGATGACTTTCACCGGATGGGATGGATTGAAGTAGGATGCACTGAGATTGGACTGCTCCCAGGTCTCGTCGATGTGGATGTACTGTCGATCGTCCGGGTTGGAGCGGGTGAACAGGTAGAACCGAATATCACTATCCGGACACGGTCGATCCACTACCCAGACGCAGTTTCCGATGTTGAAACTGCTTCGTCCTTTTTTGACAGAAACGGGTACTGTCTGAGCCGATGGTAGGTATAGTAAGGCTGTAAGATGCAACAAGTTGAGGTTAAGTTTTGATTCGGGAAACAAAAAAAAAACGATGTAAACAATGAGTTATTTTCCGGAACATCTTCTCGCAGTTATCGTGCCCTCCAAAGGGGAAGAATGTTTATCGTATGAGAAATAAAAAAGCTCCAATTATACAGGCAGTAGATAAGGGTAGTGTTGGGAAGTGATTCTCTAGATACAGTGAGTATACGATCAGCTCTTGAAAAGATAATTATTGATAAGGAACCACTTCACAGCGTATGATGAGATAACCCTGAAAACGGACACCTTGCGGTGCGCTCCAAGTTTGCTAAAGTCTAAGCATGAATTAGGGCAATTTCGTACCAAACAAAACAGCTGCAAGTAGCGTCCAAAATATTTGGCAACGACCAACATTCCTTCCTTCCGCCGCCATTATGTTCGTCTCATCACCGGGAACGGACGGATCGAGCGTGGTTTTATGTCACCGATGTGATAAGCACTGCGCAGGTGGTTATGTTCAATTCGCTTATCATACGCAATGATACATGCACCTCCCGCTCACATAAACTCTCACAGCGTATCACACCGAACGTTCTTTACATTATAACGGCCATTAGCACGTCTGAGCATGGGAACCGGAAATCGCTTCACATTAGGCACGTTTCTCACTGTCGTTTAAAACAAATAAAAAACTAAAGCAAACACACACACACGCACACACCGATCCGATCGGACGTTTGGCGACCGCATCCGCGAACCCGTACCGTGCAGATGGAACTAAGAAACTAATGGATTAATTGTGGGTGGGCTCAGTGGACGGAAAGTTTCACTCGGTTCTCAATTTCTCCTGCTATTGTACAATCGAGCGCTCACCCATTCACAATCGTTAAATATTCTTTACGCGTTTTGTACCGCGCCTCGAAGAAAGTCTTTTCGCGAGCGATTTCCCACCTCCCGTGGCCCTTTATTTTATTTTTCTTTCGTGCCGACCGTCTATCATTTGCAACCGAACCACCTGGACGCCTGGTTTCGTTTGCTGTTCTCGTTAATCATTCTCCGCCAGTCACTGTCACTCGCAAAAAAAATAACACTTGATATCGATTTTCTACACTCGCACACGCGGACGCGGTACGGAATTTCTACGCCGTCAGCCAGGAAAACTGCCCAAAAAATGATCGATCCGTAACGGCGACGACTCACGCCCGTGATATTCGCACCGTATATGAGCTACGCAGCCAGTGTGTACCGCTTTCGTCGCTTGGTTGTGGGCAAGACCCACCCGGTTCGAGTGAAAGTTCCACAACCCGTTCGTCGGTCTACTAAGAGAAGAACGTGGCCCGACGGTTCCGTTTTACGATTCACTTCCGCTTTTGTTTTGGGCACGCGGGTGAAAGAAGGAAACTGCCGTTGCTATGGAAACACTGAGAGGAGACGATAGCTTAGCGGTCGGTGTAATGCACTAATAGACCACGCGAACACGGTACCACTTTCGGTGGGAAGAATGGGTTTACTAGGTTCCATCGACCAACCGGCTTCAATCGACTAGCGCTTGTCATAGGTCGGCTTGTACGAGCTGCGTGCGTGAGTTTGTTTTGTTTATCGCCCCCGTCCGGTGCTGTTCGATGTATTTGTGATATGTGTGAAAAGGGGGATTTTTGCATGCAGGGCTGGTGAACCTGTGCCGTGTACATTCATTGGTGGCTGAACCAGTTAATGTTCTCTTAAGGAATTAAATTGCCGTTTCGTACTTCACTAATAAAGCGTCATTAAAACGTTGGATAGATTTTGACATTTCCGTAAATTTTTTGAATATTTTTTTATGATTTTTTTTATTCAACAAACTTACCTCTTGGATTTGACACCTCTGGCGGTGCGCTTCAAAACCGGTCGAACAAATCCTCCTGAATAAACGATGCATTATGCAAATTGCAGCTACGTTTATTGCTTCTAAAAATCGTTCACAAGTGTGGCCAAGCTTTCGCGCACTATTCTGTTTGCGAAACATCAACTGAATGCAATACAGGAGCAGTAAAATATTTTTATTTTATTTATACTTCAGCGAACCGATGTACACCACTTGGTATCTTACAAAATCTTACACGGTATTATGTAATTTGGCAGCGCAGCAATCTAAATCTAGGCAATATTAACTCTAAACGATACACATTCACTCCATCACGCGGGTAATGCCAATCCATTGCTCAAGCAATTATGTTTCTTTCCCTCCGTACTTTATAACATTCGTGTGTTTTTTTCTACCTTTTCCGCAATATCCCGCGGCTGTGAAGGTCGGCACACAAGCTGATGACGGATACTTAACCTACCGATTAAACGACCTAACAAATTACCACCGAACCGGCCCGTTGCCGGCAATGGAGCAATGTGCACCGGAGAAGCGACCTCCTGAATGCTTAACGGCGCACACTGATCCCGATAAATCACCAATAATGCGCTGGTGAGTCGCGGTATTGTGACTCGATTGCACCCATGACGGGCTAATGTGCACCGCACGCCGGTTTCTACCTTTTCCAATTTTCCTCTCCGTTAATGCGAGTTTGTGCGAGTGTTGGATGGGGTGTTTTTTTTTCGTGAGGGACAGTAGTAGAGGCATTGGTTTCAGTGCCCGAGCGATGGGTGAAGTCTTCCGTGTCTCCACACGCTGAGATCGTCCGTAGGCGAAGTGGAGCCTTTTCCGGTTTTGGTTCTGCAACAGCTACACGTGCTGCACGTGCTATTTCATCATTCAGACCAGCAGATCCCGCCTTGGCGACGTTGGAGCACACTGGAGCACCGAAGATCTTGATCGACAGCAATTGAAAGCAACGCCTCCTCATGCATGGCGCTGGCTGCAATTAGATCCAGTAGCGGCACACTATCAGAAGCCCATCGCGAACGGTGGTTTCGGGTTCGTTGGGACAAAGTATACACCCTCCACGCTGCGAAAGAGAGATGCACGAAGAGAAGTGAAACTACTATTGACCCACTGTTCCGGACCGGGGTGGCGGAAAATATTCTCGACATATCGACACGTTTTCAAAACTTCGTCACGCTACTCACGTATTCGAACAGTACTCGCCCATCAGTATGCGATTGCTATCGTACACGTTGTTGTTTTCGCCGAGGGCTACCTCGGTCGGTGGCACGGTCTGCTCTTCCTGCCGGCTGCTATCCGCTTCGGCGATCAACGACTCCTGCTGCTGTTGGTGCTGCTGTTGCGCCTGCTCGACGCGATACTTGCAGAAGCCGAAAATGTATGCAAAATAGCTGACGCAGCGCGTCGCCCAGAAGCCGTACTTGCTGTTGATCGATTCCGCAAAGTAGGCGGCGGACATCATGTGACTGCACAGTGGTTGATCTGCAAAGGGGCAAGAATCGCTTTCCACCAATCGCTTTTCCATTCGTTTGCATGCGTTCGAACTTACTCGGATCATTTTCACAGCCCGGCTGATTTTGGCCACCATTCATGTAGAAATCGACATGTCCGCACGTCTCGATCTTCCCGTAGATACCCGCGTTCGTGTGTATCACGTCCACAAAGTCCGCATCACCCTGGTCCAGCTTCCAGTGCGGTCTGGCCGTCGCGAAGAATGGTAGCGCCGGATCGAGACCTACCGAAAGGGGATGTTAAAATGTGTAACTTTAAGCCCACAGCCTTTGTGGGCCTTGGCCGACGTACGAGGAAGAATTGCTCGAGTGATGCGAGTGAGGCCTAACATTACGAGAGCAGAAATAGACAGCAAAAACCCCAACAACCTGCTGGTACTTGACGTTGACGCTCACGTGAAGCTTTCGTTTCTTTTTTATCTACCCAAAACGGTTGAGCTTTGAACTTGACACAAACCGCTGGAGGCTGGTGGGCAAGTAAAGCCCCACGCCCGTGCCGGTGACATTGACATTAGGCCTTCCCGGTGCACGGAGATGAAGCTTGCGGAAATTACGTGCACAGCATGCGCGACAGCAAATAACGAACGTTTTCGTCGGTCAAACCGTGTTTTACTTACGCAATAAAGCTCCGATTGACAAGCTCCTCGTGTAGGTCGTAAGGGAACAAAAAATCATAATGATCTTTGGATGTTTCTTTTTTTTCTATCTTTCCGTGCATTTTTAAGGATGAACAATTGTGCAGCAAATTGGCTTCAAATCAATGGTCAATTAGCATCGAGGCAGACGCTGTTTACTGTGTAAGCACACCGGCTTTTATTGATCGCAACGCAGCTGTTTGTAATTAACGTGCGACCGCTGGTGGTGGTGGTGGTGGTGAGAATTATGGTAAAAGTGACATAGTTCTCACTTTCAACCTGCAGGTAGCACCGGTCTGGTGGTGTGCGATAATATGCAAAAGATGGAAGTTAATGCAAAACGGAGGTGTTTACACAGCAGGTAGATGGGTGTTTACATTCCGGTCATAAGATCAAGGTAATGCAGAGAATCAAAATGGCATATGGTGCTTAGGATAGGTTCTGTGTCGTGTTGTTGTTGTTTTGTTTTATAGCACAACTTATGGCATTTAGTGGGATAGATTTTTTTTGCTACCAACGTTAGGTTTGATGTATTGAAAACTATACAACATAATTGGACAGACTTGACTTGAAAAAGTAAATTAAAAAATACACAAAGTTTTCTGTGGATCTTTTGAAACTTCCTCGAATTTTCCAACGATGTTCAATTTCATTTTTAGCTATAACCCCTCATCGGTTGGGTACACGCAACGAAGAATCGTTAATGAGATCAACTCATTAACAGACAAATGGGATTATTTTCTCACGAGCTGCCTACGATCACTTCCTCCCAATGCAGGCGCATTGTTTTTACGGTCGATTGCAATCGCAGTGAAGGGATGTCAGGTCACCGTATTATCATCGCGTATCGTGCATTAAAATCACCCGCTCTTTGAGATCATATCCAATTGACCGTAAAGGTGTTGCAATTTCCAGAACCGAACCTCATGCAGCGTAACGAAAAACTAGAAAAAAAAACGATCTAAACATGGAGTGTAGCTAATTTTGCAGCACTTTTATTGCCCTCTCACTGAGAGCCCGATTTCGATCGGGCCGGACTTTCGTCGCCCGCGAGAGTCGCGAGATTCGGAAGCTGTGTGCGGAATAGAAACGGGTTTTCGCGTGAACCCATGGCGCTTGCTTTATGCGCTTATCTACGAGCGAGCGTGAGGGAAAATGGTCAAGCAAATGGGCAAAAATTATGCCAAACTGTCACTCGGTCAATGTGAACCGCTACTCACGCGGTTAGTAGACCCGGGCCCGGGTCATTGCATTTCTCACTCGTGTGAGAAACACGCCGTGAGAAACCCGTACTACGTACCTGTGATACGGCGGAATTTGACGCCGATCGATTTCTCGAGCGCGTTGCTGGTGAAGCTGAGCACGTGCGCCCCGAGACTGAAGCCGATGGCGTGCAGATCGCGCGTACTAAACTCGGGATGGTTCGCCTGCAGCCCGATCAGGAAGGTGGCGGTACACTCGCCCGCCTGCTTCGTGTTGAAGGCGGCCGTCGGGTAGCAGGGCAATCGGGACAGTTTGCCCCAGTCGACGATGAAGACGTTCGTGTTCGGTTTGCGCAGGTACGCTTCGGAAACGATAGTGAAAATAATCGATAATGAGTGGCGCTCGCTTGGCCGAGGTGTCGGGGCCCATCGGCACGATTGGCGACCACCTACCTTTGCGAATCATTTTCGTAGCGTTGAAATCGATACTTCCGCCATAGCCGTGAACGATCATTTTGTTGGTGTGATTGAGCCGGATGTGCTCCGGGACGTGCGGATCGATCGAGTCGAGAAGTATGGGCCCATCCTGCGGGTGCTCGCTGGAGAAAACGTAGAACGCAATCGTTTTGGAGGTGCACGGCTCGAGGTACTGGAACTGGCACGGTCCGATGGTGAACTCGTGGGCGAAAATGCTCCGTAGCAGTAGGAGAAGCGATAGAACGATCACCCTGCCCGGGAGTGACCGGATATTGCGATGGATATGGCACATTGTTTTTCCCTGCCCGAAACACTCTACTCAATTTCGTGCGCACGTTTCATTTCGAATTTGATCGAAACACTTCACAACCGGCACGACGTGTGGCCTACTTCGATCGAGACACTTTCATTACAATGTGCGCTTGATGAGCGCTGTCGAACTACGCTTTGGGCACTGACCGATTTTTGAGCCACAAAAATCCAATTACAGGGAGGTGGTAGCTAGATGAGCTAGCTCCTTACACAATAATAACCGGTAAGCTGGAGCTGGTACTCTAAGTACGACCGCACCATACACGCAACCGGTGGGGACAAATTGAAGTTTGTCTCCGATCGGACGCCGCTGGTACCTAAATAAAGCTATACTCCGGCTGCTGTGCGTAGCCCACAATTTCACACCGACACACACACACACGCTCAGTAACTCACTTTGGAAGGCGATGGTTCGCTCTTACTAGCAACACTGGCTCTGGACTACCACTCAAAAAACATCCCCAAAATAGCGAAAGAGACCCTTCCCCAAACACTCTGGACCGCTCGGAACGCTCGTGAAGTACTAAGTACGTTCTACAACCTACTCACTTTCGATCTCACTACCCCGGCAGCCCCACGCGACCCGCTCGACTCGTGCACCGACAGCTGTGTCGCGTATGAAATTCACTTATCCTACTCGGATGTTGCACGGGTGGGGGATCAAAAGGCGTTTGCTGGCGACGCGTCGCAGCAACATGTGTTTGTGCCTCGGTGGGGTGGGAAAGTCAAGTTTCGCTGTAGTTTAATGATGATGGTGATGATGATACCCGGTCGCGACGCGTTCCAGTCGCATAATGGTGAGAAGATGCGAGGTAGAATTCCGTTTTATACGCCCGCATCCACCTTGGGAGGGGCCGGGGGGGATGAAGATGAAGAAGAAGCGTCACGTTCTGAACTCCATCAGGTGCGGTTTGGGTCGTTTGCAAGTTAAAATTTCAAACAGAACCTTTTCGAGCACATGTGGGATAGAGGTTGCTCAGACAAGAAACGCAAGGCCTACTAAGAATAGAACAATTGTATCATATCTGAACAGATTACAAAGGGTTTTTTTGTGCAGGGAGAAACCTTTTTACTGTGTGTTCCCTGGCAAATAATTGGCGTTCTATAATAAACAAGAAAAGCAGACAGAAATATATAGTTTCAAACAGATATTTATGTATTTGCCCTTTTGCAGTGAAAATCTGCAGATATAATCACAACTTCCTGATCGTGGTTCGCAATCCACTGCGTCTGTTCGATGAGTGATTTGTGATGGTGGTGGTGGTGGTGGTGGTGGTGGTGGTGGTGGTGGTGGTGGTGGTGGTGATAGGTGAGAAGTATGAATGACAGGCGAAACACATTACACACTAGAAATCTTTGCTGCGACGCAACTAGCGCTGCACTTAATGCTAAGGATCTTCTCCGACTAAGGAGGCCTCCGTTCTAGGCCTTCTACGCGAACTCATATACAACACCGCTGGTCACCGGGCATCGACGGTTTCGAGGGGCAGAAGGGTGGATTGTTGTCTTTGATGCAGTACGAACCGGAGGCGCTGAAACGAAAACGAAAACACTCGAATGAGGCTAATTCAGATTTAACGATGCCGTAGCTTGTGCTGTGGTATGATGTCCGTCCTCAACCTCTGCCCTGGTATCGATTTCAATCTTCAGATTAGTTAGGATTTTAAAGGTACTGGGAGTCAGACTTCGTGTCGTTGAAGCAGTAACAAATTACGATATTTTATGGTTGAAGCGCAGTAGGCTTTGAAATGGTGGATTTGAAATATTCGTTATGTCTACTGACAGGTGTCAAGCTATGTCTATTTTATGTAATCCTAAAGTGATGTTTTCTTGTGTGGGACCTCCGTTGAAAAGAATCGTCTTACTTGGGAGGAGTTTTTAGCCCCATCGGAATGGCGTATCCCATCGCGTAACCGAATCTTCGACGTCCCTCTCGGAAGCCTGGAACATTAGAAAAACACATTAGAAAGAGGAACCTAAAGGCATCACTTCTTGGAGATCTTACCATTCGCACCGGATAAAACGGCATTGGACGGGCATCGACGACTGCACGGTTCGGCCATCGGTTCCTGTCCCTCGTACAGTGACTGTGCCAGATAGCAAATCGCCCAGATGTGACTGCAGAGATTAATGTCTGGAAGAAATGGGATGTATATTAGACGTTTGTTTTGCTCCCTCGCACTCTTTCCTCTAATGCGATTGACTTGTGTCCAACTTACTGGTGCTATTTCCACAGTACGGTTGGCGTCGGCCACCGTTCACACAGAAATCGATGTGCCCAACACGTCCACCCTCACCGTAATGGCCGGCGTTCGTGTGTATGACCTGCACGTACTTGGCATCACCCTGGTCCAGTCTGTTCACACCGCCCGGCTTAATAAGTGGTCGCGCTGGATCCAACGCTGAAATTGGCGGCAAAAGCAACCACATCGGTCAATGTCTGCTTGCCGTCAGAGTTCCCATTCCAGACTTACCGATAATGCGCTCCATCCGGAAGTTAAGATAGTTCGCCATCAGGCCACAGATGTGCGCACCGAGCGAGTGTCCCACGCAGGTTGTCCTCTCCACCGGCAGGCCGAGATCTCGCAGCTGCATCAGACTCTGGGCGAGGCAGGTCGCAACCGGGCGTATGTTGTAGACGGCCGCCACATAGCACGGTGGCTGACAGAGCGCTCCCCAATCGACGAGGAACACGTTGTACCCGCCGTGGTTGATGTACGCTGGAAGACGAAAGGGTGGAAAGTTCGTTAGAAGTGGGAGCGAGGCGGATAAAAACGCGTTAACACCTACCGTCTCGGAGAACCGCAATCGGTAGCGTATCATCACCGCCGGCGTACCCGTGTATCAGTATGATGTTCTCCTTCGTGTGATCCCATTCGGTGTTGTTCAACCAGTCCCGAAGCCGATGATCGAACTGGTGGTGAGGAGAGTAAGAACAAAACCGTGCTTTCGTTAAAAAACCGACAGCTAACTAGAACGGTGTCAGCGCAACATTGATAACAGACGACTGTACTGACATTGATCAGGGCCAATAGGCCACGGATAATCAGCGGCAGGGGCAGGTGGTAACACGATATGCAAAAACCAACACCATTCCGAACGTTGTGGTTCAATAATTGAGGTTAAAAAACCTCCTGAATTAAACCACCACCACTCGAGGGAGTTCGTTTGCATTGGGGAATGCATATTAATAACTGTCTTCCACCAGCATAGTATCCGCTCCCTCTCCCTCTCGCACTCGCACACATAAAAGGGATTGAAACCGAGGTCTGTTTTGGTTGGTTGTTTGGGCACACGCATAACGCATCGTGGAAAGAAATGCGCACAATCACCGCTTCGGCACACTTCCGTTTGGAGCGGGCTTCCGGTAGTGCGCGTGCTATGTTGCCCGATCGGTCGACTAATTATGGACACCAGGTGACACAACGGACAGTGCCGGTTGGCGTGCGTGGGCCTGAGAATCTAGGTAAGCAGTCACTCATTAGCCGATGACCACGGGGTCGATTGGAAAGTACGTGCCACGTGCCGAGAACGGTGTCAAGAACGCGTGGGTCACTTTTTCCTGGCTTGTTGTGCAAGAAAAAAGGGTTTCTATTGGGGCGGGTTTGGACAAAAATAATAAAAATTAGAGTGACTTCAGTAAAGTTAAAAACAAAATGTAAAGAGGATTTAAGTAGCAAAAAAATATCGAAATTAGAAGGCTAAGAGATCAGTTTCTCTCTAAAAAAAAGTGAAAAAAATACTTGGACTTTACTGTTCAACGTCATAACACAGGAAGAACTAGCCTCTAATGTTTAATAAAATCCTTACAAGGTACATTACAAACCACATCAGACAAGTTAACGTATCTCTTCTTCCGAACACCAAACTTCCCCCTTTACATGGAGCATGTTGGTATGCGTCGATAATGAACTTCAAATACCGGCCCTTCCATGCCCTGCCTGCCTGCTTGCTTGGGTTTGCAGTTCCGAACCAGTTCCACCACCAGCGGACCAACACAAGCCAGCTATGCTGATGGCAACATGCAACTAATCCGTCGTTTGGAAGTGAGTACCTCCGCGTGCATAAACCCCACCTCCACTCCGATGATCCAAGCAGACAGGGGGTGCCTGTGTGTGTGTGTGTGTGTGTTTGTGCTTCTTTCGATGCAAGCTATATCGAAAACAAAAAAAAAAAAAACAAACCCACATGCACGCAGCATAACCAGTTATTAACATCTCGTATCAAGACGCGCGAATCACCCGGCCCGGTCTCAAGTGCGATTGCGTGAATTTAGCGGTCCGGCCCCGTGGAAGGGTGGACATATGGAGTTACCACTTTGGCAGCACGAAAGTGCACTTACGGTGCATACCCGTTCCCTTCTGCACGACAAAGGCCGCACCGTTACCAAGGCAACCTTGACGTTCAAAAACCGAGCCATCCACTCGTTTTGAAGCCAAAGCGTCCGAGACTAGACATCGTCTAAAGAACTAGCCGCTCGTTCTCTTTCGCTCACTCGTTCTGGCCACTTGCACCGATTTAGGTTATCCATAATGTCCTAGTTACAGCTGCAGGTACGATACCTACCTTAAACTTATCCTTTACGATGCCGGACGTGTAGAGAAGGATGTTGATGTCTTCGTCCGGACAAACGTCCTGTCCGTTGCCCCGCTTCCACACGCAGTCGTCCCGCGTCGTGTTGTACGAGTCCGGATCGCCGAGGTAGAGGGCCTGTGCCAGCAGATGCTGCGCCTGGGCATCTATAAATTGGTCTTGCGGTTGGTTTTTTGTTGTGTGTGTGTGCGCGCGCGCGAGAGAGTGTTTTTGTTTTGACGTTTCGAATTTAGCGTTCCGCGGGAACACAGGAGGCGTTGGCAAATTTTGGGTGTTTCATTTTTTTGTTGTTGTTTTCCAACGACGAAAAACCGCACAAACGTAAAACCAGATCGAATCATATGCTTTCACGACAATTATGCTCGACAAACAGTGTTTTGGGGTGCACGGGTGAGTGATGAAAAACGGGGTGCAGATGAAAGATAGGGAAAGAGGCTCACGGAAAGTGGTTGTGAGAGCGTGTGTTGGTGAGCTTAGAGATAGGAAGCGAGAAGAGAATTGAGATTTTTTGTTGTGGTTTTTTTTGCATGCAGTAACACGCGTGTTCTAATTAAAAAATAAAGAACAGACAGTAGAAAGATGTGTTTGTGAGTCAAACGTGCCGAATGCACAAAGACACTATTATAGGTGGATAGACTGTGATAGGAACAGAACGAAAAATTAGTACACACCGGCAACATAGGCAGGCGCCAGGCAGTGAGCTAGGTAGTAGTTGGAGGTTAAACTGGCCCGGCTCGTCGGCTGAGCCGTGAAAGTGAACGACTTACTCCGCACCAGTGCGCATGCACACATGCACGCAAAAAAGCCATATGATTCGTGTCGATGGTTTTCTATTGTTTTTTTTTTTGTTTTGTTTCGTTCTACTACCGTCGCTGTTTACGGATTTGTTAACGATCGCTTCCATTGTTTGAGATGAGCGAGCTGTTCTGTGTTCTGTGCTTTTCTGTCTCATAATTGGTGCAATGCAACGAGCAACACCTATGCAAACAAAAATGACGAGCAAACACTCATTTTTCCGTGGATTTACTGGAGGGTTTTGAGTGACCGGTGCCGGGTTCGTCGCTTCCACAAGCACTCGGAGACTCACGCACATTTTTTTAAGCCATTTTCAGGATCTTCTTTCCTACGCGGATAGTACTCACTACAACGCCCGTCTTTCCCGCCCACTTTTCCGATGATGAGATGAGATGGCGAATACGATCGATCCCCCGTGATGGTTCAAGAACACTTACAAATCATTACACCACCGCTGATCAGCATCGAGCTGAGGACGATCTTCAATAGCAGCACCATTCTGATGGATTCTGATGGATTCTGATGGACTCTTTTTTTTTCAACTACAACAACTAGGCCTTTTTGCTAAAACACTCACAACACAAACGCCACCGGACAGGCAGGCCCGGCCAAATCAAACCCTAGCAAGCGACTAGCCTGCCGCTGGTCTGCACAACCGCTACCAAGCGGCTTCGAGTGTCGGCCAGTCTGCACGGCCCTGCTTCAGACCCTGTGGCTCACCGACCATGAGCCTGAGCGTTCATCGCTTGGAATGAACCGGCTCGGTACCGCATGCGGAACGCCACACATCTTTGTTCGCCGTTTAGGTTTTTCTTTCACGGCTGCTTAAACCGTTAGGCGCAACATTTTCACCACCACCACCACCAATACCACCACCACCACCACCACCATTACCACCATCATGGCGGTTCCGGTGGGGCGGGTGATCGTTTGAAACTGTCAAACGGATGGGGAGGATAATTGCGCTAGATGATAAATTCATTAGAACGATAGACAACGGGGTGGCATCGGGTGAGAAAAAAAACTAAACAGAGATAGAGAAGAAGTGTTTGAGTGAGAGAGAGAGAATCGCTAAGGTTAGAGCAAGCATGCGAAAAATCAAGATCAAATAGTTTAAGCCGGTATGAGTGTTTTGATCGGAATAAATGAGGTCTACTTCGCTTAACTGTTTTTACACCTTCATTAGCTATTTTTAGCCCATCAGATCTCACTTACCTTGCACCGCACACCGAAACAATCTTTTGAAGTCCATCTATTGTTGCATAAAAATAGGGCGCGTGGCGGACGTGTGGTATTTTTTGTTTCTGTAGCCTCAAGCCAACCTTTATGAATGACGCCGCAAATTAACTGTGCGGTAATAGGAAAGTGTCTTCGAAAGAAAGCCAAAACAAAAAAAAAAGTACGCGACGTAGAAGCTTCTTCAAATGCCAAACCGATGTCGACACCGATCCTATATTCGGTTTCGCTATTCCGGGCACGTTTCGGCCGTTGCAGCTCTGGGGCCGAACTTCTTCACCGTGTAGAAGAAATGAACGCTTCGTTTTCGAGTGCGAGAGTTCATCCAAGCAGCCTGGTTGAATCGAAACTGCAGCGTAACCCCGCTCCGAATAGTTTATGTTTTACAAACATGTCGAGGAGAAGTTCCGTCTTCGTTCGGAAGACCTTACGGTCCTTGAAAAAAAGACACGGAGCAACACGGCTATCAGCTACGATAAAGTGGTTTATTTACAGCGATAAAATAGGCGATATCCATTAAAAACTAAACGTATTCCTGCGCTAATACTGGTATTTGTAGAACCAAATGCTTGTCCTCCACACAATTGCACTGCATCTTGCCGGTGTTTGTCCGATTCGCATCAGTTGAACGGACAGTTCATGTTCTGCTCCATGTGCACACAATATCCTCCGGTGACACTAAAGCGATGAAATAAATATTAGTATTATTTTTTCTCTATCGATAAAGAACCATTTGAAACACATACTTTCCCGGTGTGTCCTGCCCAACGGCGAGCCATTTAAATCGCACCCGGTTCGACTTGACGAATGGTATCCGGTTGTCGGGGACGCATCCGGATGGACACCGTACCGCTCGCATCGGTCTGCCCGCTAGGATGGCATTCGCGAGGTAACACACGCTCAGGAAGTGACTACATCGTGCTTGTTCTAACGGAAGAGAAGGTAGCATTATGAGCTTGGAAGTCAAAAAAAAAGGCGTCACCGGTTGCATACTTATCCGATCGCCTTCACAGTACGGCTGCACCTGTCCACCGTTGATGCAGAAATCTACCCGTCCGGTAAACGAACTCTGGCCCAGCAAACCGGCGTTCGTGTGTATTATCTGCACGGAGCGTGCATCGTCCCGAGTTAGTCGGAACTTTTTCGATGCGTGTTTCTCTATGAGTGGCCTCGCTGGGTCCAATCCTGTTGGAGAGCAAGTTATGGTTGAACGATAGAATTCTTTGCGAAGATTTGATCACTACACGTTACCGATGATTTTATACTGCTTTTTCGTCAGATGATTACTCATCATGCCACAAATGTGTGCTCCCAGCGAATGGCCTACGCATGTTATCTGCTTGCTCGTACAACCGGCGAACGTGAGGAAGGAGTAGAGCTGTGAAGATATTTAGAAGTTAATAATAATTCAATTAATTTTGCACAAAAAAAACGAAAATTTCTAACCATACCTGAGCTGTACACTGTGCTACTAGTTTTGTGTTGGAGAGGGAAGAAAAATAGCATGGATATTGGGACAACACCTCCCAGTCGACGGCGAATACGTTGAATTTGCGTGATAGATAGGCTGTGAATAGTTTTAGGGAATATTATTTATTTATCCTTTTGCATTAGTTTATTTATTTTTGTGATTATCTGCTGCCGGAAATGTGTAAAAAGATTGAATAAATCGAAAATAGGGAAATTTTCTACAAACGAAACCTTCTCACGCCACATTTGTAGCGTTCCGTGGCGAGAAACGAGCAGCTTTTGGAAAGCTTTCTCAAACACGCTTCATCAACTAATGAAGCGTTTCGCGTGAGCTTTAAGCGTTTCCGTTGAGTTGTGAGTTGTTTTTTCGTATGTTTGAAGTTTAAACACTTTTAAAGCTGTTTTTCTTTCACAAAATGTACAAAAAAAAGCTTAATTGTGTTTATGAAAACATTTACCATCCTTCAGGAACATGATGTGCCGACTAGTTTGCGTCCCGTTGAAACCGTGGATGATGATTGCCGTCTGCTGGTTCGTCTTGAAGCCGGCCTGGAAGATCGTCTTCGGTTTGTTCATGTCGATGATGCGGCCCTTGCGAAGCGTCCTGATGGGTAAAAGGCACGCAAAACGAGTCACGCATTAGTGAGAGCTGATGGTTTGCGTTCGCGAAGTAAAAGCGGAAGATGAATCGGGCCCGATTTTACGGGTTGTCGAATTATCGTTACCCGACGCCCTGGTGCAGAACGTCACCACCTCGCCGCTGTCTGCCCGGGTGTATGTAAATGAGACCGCCCGTACGCTCACGAGCAGGGGGGTGTGCACGCGATCGGAAAAGCGGAAACAAACAGTCGCTGGGATCGGAAGCACGCGGAAGAACCGCACCCGGGTGGAAGTGGGAAATGACTTCACTCTTCTTCGCTTCGCTCGTGCACTCTTCTCTCGAAGGAAGATGAAACAAACGGTAGGCAATTGTTGCTGCGACGAACGACGCCTTGTAATTGTTATTAATGAACCGCTCATTCGCACAGCATTAAGCCTGCTGGGATGGTGGGGGAGTGCAAATAAAATATTAATTTACACAAAGAAACACCAAACTCGTGTCAACTCGGAGGCGATTAATATCTCCACACAAAAGAAAGGAAGTGGCTGATTGTCTTAAGAAAAAACCATAGGGGAGAAAGAATTGATTCACACACCGAGCAGCCACTTGCATCATCCAACTTCCTCGGCGATTTGTGCGGCACGATAAGATGCGCTCGGTGGAAACGAAAATGCACACATTTTTCCCATACCAACGATGGGGTGGATATAATTCGCCACTCTTTCGTTATCGACTGAGGTGACGAAAGGGGAGTATGTTCGATTTACAGCTCAATTAAAAATCGTATCAGTCAAGGG
Source organism: Anopheles farauti (assembly GCA_000473445.2). Taxonomy (NCBI): domain Eukaryota; kingdom Metazoa; phylum Arthropoda; class Insecta; order Diptera; family Culicidae; genus Anopheles; species Anopheles farauti. The sequence goes on along the minus strand of KI915043.1, from coordinate 11,242,766 downwards.
TGCAGCATGAGGTTAGGTGGGGTTTTTTTCCTTCCGCCAGTAGCAGAATCGCTGTCACCGTTTCCTACCGTACCAGAAGCTTTGTTCCTGGCCGTACTTTCACTTTCCCGTGATCTGTTGCCCTCGGATCAACACCCGGTTAATTACGCTGACGTAATGTGCGCCTGACGACGATGGTGTTGATCGATAGGAATTACACCAGAATGCAGTTAGCTATCTCGTACGTGTAAGCAGAGCCGCTGGAAGGTGTTAGGCATTTTTCTCGAGGCATATTTACCATCGCTGGGAAAGAAAGATGAAAAGTATGCAATGCACCATTCGTGCGGGAAGCGTGCAGCAGAACCTCCGCACACACACTAATGTATGTCATCGTTAGCAGTCGGTGAATCGCATGAACTCCAGTTGAAAGCGCCGTAGCGCATCTGGTGACTTCAATGTGCAAGCAGCGAACCCGCAAACGAACAAACGAAGGCGCTTTCTGTTCCGCCTGATCGAGCTGCTTGATCTACGCGCGAGCTGCACGTGGTCCCGCGTTAACCCTACATGTACGACATCGGAAGCAAACGACAAATGCGATCCGTACGAAACGATCACGACTCGCGTGCTCCGTAAATGGTTAAAAGATCCTCCGCGACAGCTGAAAAAACAAAAGGCCCGGGAGGCTCATCAACGCGGGAAGTAAAGGTGAGTGGAATTGAGTGGCGCATTAGGTGATGTTTGTTTGTTGAGGAAGAAATCGTTGCAACATGAGGATTCTGTACATTTTCCCAAGCCACGAAGGGGACATATGGTCCTGTGCTGGTGCAATCACAAGAAATCGAAAGTCCAAATGTCATCTCACTGGTTGCTCAGTGGCTTCCGGGTGGAATCCACTTCCGTGTGACGTGCTGAAGAAGTTAAAAATAAAACCCACATAATAACTCCATCGCATCCAACGGCGAACTCTTCTCGGGTATGCCTTTCTCGTTCGTCTGCGGTTAATTGATCGAAACAGTTAGGCACACTTGAGCTGGGGCTAGAATTTTGCAGACAGCGATCGATCGACAGAAATGGGGAAGATCCGCTCGCTTGCAACGTATTATTATTTCATCGATTATTAAAACGGGCCCCTCGGAGCACGCTAAACGGTTTGCGGCATGCGGGAAGAAGAACCGAAGAAACCTCTCACGCATCGTGTCTGGGGCTTGATTTCAATTAACGGAACAAACCGCGCGGATTGAGCCAATGCCTGGAAGAATATGTTTGCATAATTTCACATCTTTGAGTGGAAAGCGATCGTAAAGTAATCAATCTGATGTCTGACGGATTGCGTTGACCTCAAGGGTGGAAAGGGTGCCAGAATGTTTCGCGCGAGTGATGTAACGAGCGCATGAGATGATTGTTTTATTATATAGGCGTTTGAACAACGAAGAGTGAAGGGTCACGTACGGGACTTCAGTGTGGTGTGCTACTTTAAAAAACGTTGGAAATTAGTGATCATAAATGGCTGGATAATTTTTCATGAATTTTGTGTTTTTATATTTTTGGAATAAAACATATTAATACCGATTGTAAAAAAATTTTAATCCTTTTATAATTACTAATTCATTTAGGTATTCTTTTAGCAGATTTTTCATTTTTTTTCTTTAAATTTGTCTATAAAAATTCCAATCCAAGTAGCCTCTGTTCTGGCGCTCCTTTATTTGACATCTCCATTCCTTCGCACTTTAATGAAAGTAGTTCCTCCTCCTCTCAGACGAAAGAAACCCTGCAGCCCACTTTTACCACACACATACCCGACATTGACCTTAGCGCGTACCACAATGGGCATGTTTAACGACCGCACGGGATGTTGATTTGCGTCCGCCAATTATCTTAATCGATCTACAACCATCAGATCACCGGTGTGGCGATCACCGGCATCAGCGTCGCTAATGTGCCACAGTCAGAGGAAGGAAGGGATCCGGCCAACATCCCGCCATGGATACGATGATAAGCGTACTATGGTAATGAAATTTCACTCTCACTGCGTGAAGACTGTGCGTGAAGTCCCTTATCCCGACCCTTACCGTGGAAAGTGAAAACCAGTGAACCGGTTAAGGGCGGTACTTTCGGAAGCAGGTGGTAGTGGAAAATTCTTCCCACCGTTCCACGGACTCAAAGCAACCCACGACAGTCCTCATCCTCCGCTGAGCCAAGAAACCGCACACGGGTTTAGTAGCACAGTGACCCACAAATGAGCACATCCTCCCGAGGTTCCCTCTTTCTTTCCTGGGCGTGTGGGTGGATGTGTGGGTTGCGGTGCAGGTACAAGTGCAGCCGGTTGTGCAATTGCATCTGAATCTGCGATGCGAACCGGGTGACTATTTTATTCGCCGATTCCCGAAGGAAAGGCAAACGCATGGAATAATAGCGGAAACCGGAATGTCGAGTGCTTAAGCCCGAAAGGAAAGCCGGTCGTGAAGGTGTCTAGTATGGGCTGAATTTGTGCTTTTCTGGATAGGAAGGAATTCAAAATTCGAATCATAAACTGTTGCTAGAGTGGTGAGTTTCTTATATGAAAAATAATCAACAATAAAATTATGCTTAAGGCACATTAACGACATGAATAATTGCTGTTCACTTGCTGATGACCGTCTACCCTCTAATGGTAATTGATCTTTATCATGGGAAGGGTGCATGGCTCCTGCTAACTACAAGGAAACGAAAGTAAACAAACGCATAAACGTACTAGATCGTTAACCGTTTTTAACAAGCAAAGTGCATCGATCTGGCTGGGTGGTTTAAGCTCACCCCGTTTAAATAAACTCAATACACACCGAACTCGAAGGTACAAGCTAGCTTAAACAGCGGTTCGTTTTATTATTTATCTTCACCAACAACGGCCAACACTCTCAGCAACACGTGTCGACACTCGTCGTCTCTTCAGGTAGCCAACCGAAAAACAATCCAATGGAAGGAAAAGTGATGTGCAATAAAAAAAAAAAAACAAAACCAAAAATTAGCGGATCCGATGTGCTCCAAAACGTTCCGCGCGGTGGAAATTCCGCTTTCGGGTGGCAAAAGCGCGTTCTGATTATTTTTACAATCACCTCCCCCAGGCATTCTCCAAACCGGTACACGATTCGGTAACAATAAACAATTGAACAATTTAAGTGGCATGAAAAGTGATTTTCGGTCGTGTGCGAAAGGGAACATTTTTACCTCGAAATATTTTCCGAACCAAAGTGTTATCCCACGCTCGCAAGTACTTACGGTGTGTAGAGGAAAAACTTGATGTCCTCGTGCGGGCACTCGTAGTTTTTGGTCCACATGCAGCGAAAGAAGTTTAGATCCAGTACGCCGCCTTGAAAGATGGCGCCTATCCCTGTGCCAAACCATCGAAAACGGAGGGTGAGAACGAAGGACAAATGTATTACTTCTCAAGCACACGCGCGTACACACATCGAGGAACAAACTAAAAAGAACCAAACACACACACACACACACATACACACACACCCACACGCACAAAACGATCACTAATCGACCGCTCATTAGTGGTCGTAAAACAAGCGCGCCTCGGGCAGGCTTGTGGGAAGATTTCGCTCCCCTGCAGAACTGAACGAACGGATGTAAACAGCACTTTTTACTTGCAAAACAGCAACACAATTTACCTGCGAGCAGCGATAGAATGCTAAGTACGCCGACTAATAATCTCATTATGCCTTTTTTTTCTCTCGCTTGTTATTATTCAAATCGGTGGTGCACTGGAACACTGGTTTCGCACTAGTTTCCCGCACTGGCACTGGCACTTCCAAGCTCCCAAAGTGTTCGATAATTACATCGGAAAATCGGGTGGTTTATTTTTGGGGAAACAACAGCCTCGCACGGTTTCACGTAACGCGCAGCCACAAATTGGGCATAACTATCGCCCGGGTGGAGGTAGAATTTTCTTCCGCACAGAATCGGAACACGGAACGGGAAGCGAAGGCTGGCCAGCGGGATAGCACCGGTTCGAATGCAGCTACCAGGGTGTGATTAGAATCAATTGCTGCAATCAATTTTGGAATAGAAAAGCTTCGATTTTCCCGTATTTTTTTTTAATTTTTCAATAATTCACTTCAACACCATAACATTTTTTTCAAAAACTTTTTTAAACTTAATTTACAGTGGCAATTTAAACACACATTAATACACTAGCTTTAGCGTAGAATTAACTCTTTTCATACGCACACAAACAACAAACAGATCAAACGACCCCACACTGAAAAGCGATCCGGACTGGGCGAGTGCAGAAGCAGGAATGAATTTTCCTTCGTTTCGCTTCTGATCGGGTGTGCGAACCACCCGTCAGCTCAAGCATGCTCAGCCATGCTCGTTAGGCTCCGCTGCTTTATGTACGTGTGAGAGCTTTTGCCAAACACGGTGGGCACCGTGCCTGGAGGGTTTCCCACTCACTTGCCGTGCTTTTGGTTTCGAAAAAGACTTCATCGTTTGTTAATAAAATTATAAATTCTTTTGGACATGAAACATCCACCAGACACATGGAGCTATTTTAGTGCTACCGTTGCTTGGCAACGCACTAAGCACACACTGCTCGCGCCAGAACAGTCAGGGATACAAATCGGGACAAAGCGAAAACTTGCTTTGAAGTTCACGAGCATTTGCGAAAACCGGTCAAGAGTGTGTGTGTGTGTGGTGAAAAACGGCACTGTCGTTTGTTTGTTATTGCGCCTGAATGTGTCGTAGAGCACCGGTGGAAAACCGGATCGCCGGGATAAATTCTTCCGTGAAGTGAATGTTCGAAGGCTGCCTGTTTCTGGAGCAGTGGTAAAGGAAGCGACCGGAGTCTGGGAGTCGATTGATGTAATGCGTTCGATAGTCCCGGGCAGACTTAACAGGCCGATCGTTCGGTACGGTGGAGGAAAACGAAAACGGAAACGTTGTACAATGCAGCCAGCATGGGAAAGGTATTTGTGTCAGCTTTTACGCAATAGGGGGAAGCTTGTCATCGAAACAAGTGAAGTGGATTATTTTGTCATCGATATCGTAATGTTTCTTAATATAGAATAATAATGTGTAATTTATTGCATCATTTTATAATGACTGCACCCTTGAATTTGAATATATTTTTTATCTAAATAATTCTGAACATACTCCATTATGGCGCAGATCCATAGTGTTGATGGAAGCAGTCTGCTATAAAACAATATTTCCTATAAACGCCAGAAAGTATGCAATGCAATGCATGGCACGCTACGAAGCATTCAACGGTGAGATTATTCAAAAACAATTTTTTGTCCATTTATTATGCCTTCTTTCACATATTACTCTCGCACACAGACTTTTAATAGTATTGTTATCTTTACTAAAAACCATTTTGTACACGGGTAACTTGCATTCTTACAGCTAAGCAAATAAAGCCAATGTTATTCAAATTTCGAGCCGGACACTCCTTTGGAATATGGTGGGGCACCGTTGGTCTGCAGGTAGTAGTCACCCTTCGCACTGAAACGATTAAAATTTTGATTAGTTTCGCTCAGACGCACTCGTAACGATCAAAACGCTGCACTTACTCGGAGCTACAATCTATTCCCATATGCACGACCGGGGCAGCGCGATCAATCTTGCCGTCCTTAAAATCGTCCCACGACTTGCATCGCACCGAGTGGAACGATGGCACGCTGTGTTCGGCCACACTCTCCGCCCAGAACCACCACGATCGTCGGTGGCTGCACAAATCTGTTTTAAGAGAGAAAACATAACGGAACGTACGTGAGAAATGATCATTTCAGCTATCGATAGCTAGCAGGAGTGCGATAACTCCTTGGAACATGCACAAAAAATAATAGTAATAAAATGAGAACCTTCGGACGAGTTATGCCGGAATGCTTTGGCTGGTAAGGTAGGAGAGAGGATGGGTTGAGCGGGAGACAAATAGTTCATGCGGTTGTATTGGCATTGTGAGCAGGACGAACAATGCAGGACATAGGCATATAATATACAAATAAGAAAAAAAGAACAAAAAATGAAAGCAAACAAACAAAAACACAAGCGAAAACGAAACGAAACGAAAAATAAAAACATGCATTATAAGGGATAACAAATAAACAAACAAAATAATGCACAAAAAGCAGACAAAAACACTCAGCAAAACATAGTTGGCTCGTTGTCGCAATCGCGCCCGCATTACCATTGTCGGTGAGCAGTTTGTAGTTTCGCTTGGGGCAACCGGGCTGCAGGGTTTTGCCATTGTTGGGCCAGAAATCGGCCGTACCGGTGCTAACCGGGGCACCGTACAGCCACGCGTCCGTGTGGATGACATCGACAAACTCCGCGTCCTTCGAGCTGAGCGCCGTAGCGAAGATGCCCGGATAGAACGGTGGGAAGGCGGGATCGAGCGCAGAAATTCGGTTCAGTTTGATGCGCTTCTCCGATTGCGCTATCACAGTGCGGCCGATGTAGCCGGCCAGCTGGCCACCGAGCGAGTGGCCGACGAGATGCAGGCTGTCCACGTTCAGCCCAGCATTGATCATGCGGAGTACGACCGCACCGAGGTAGCTGCCGAGCTGGAATAAAAGCAAGCAGATGATGTTAGTGGATAAACCACGGGAGTAGAATGTTTGATAGCGGCGATTCGCTTACCTTCTTGCAGTTGGGTACGGCTTCCAGCAGATAGTTCCCATCGGCCAGCTGTGCCCAGTCGAGAATGATGGTGTTGTGGTCGCCCCGCTTCAGGTACGCATCGGCAATCACGTGCACGCTCTCCACCTCGGGCGACTCGATGTAGCCGTGGAAGTACATAACCGTCTTTTTGTTCTTGTCGAAGCGGGCGTGCTGCAGGATGTCCTCTGCCTTCTCGAGACTGTACGTCTCGTGGTCCTCGAAATTTGGTCTATGGAGCGATAATTCGTGGAGCGTTAGATAAACTTGAAGGAAGATTTTGCGCCAAACATACTCACCCATAGAAGAACATAAACTTGGCCGTGTCGATATGGGCACGGACCGGCTTCATGCCCACCCATACTCCTGCGAAGGGAATAAAGCGAAAAGACGAGTTAGTGCGGTCAATGAATGCGAAGATCGTTTAATTGGACCTGATTGGAACGGGTCATCTGTACAAAAACACATTTAGTGTCAAGGATTTCAGCTTAGAGCAGGAAGCGTTTCATTCGCTCCCATTAGAAGCGCAACCTTTGGGACGTCGTTTTTCCAAGAATCCATGCACCATACGATCGCACAAAGCGATTCGATATCTTTCATCGTACTGTAAAAACACGCTCCGGAGGAGTTTAATTAGCGTTCTCCCACCGGTCAGGGGACAGGTGACTAATCATCATCAACCGTTCGTGACAAGGTGATCATTATCTAGCAGTGGCGGCTCGATGGTATGTAAAAAAGATCGTGCCAGTAGCATGACCACAGACTCCACCACCTCCACCGCCGGCCTTCTTAGGCGTGATTCGCGGTTACGCCTTAATTGTATGTTCGCCGCCGCGGCCCGGCTACCTAATGGGATAAAGCTAATCTCCAACGGCTAAGCGACACGGTCATGACCAACGCTGGGTAGCTCATTCTTGCCCGAGAAAACACGCGGAAGACCGGGACGGCCCCGAACCGACCGTGGAATGTAGTTTATCAAGTTAGGGCAGCTCGTGCTTGGTCGCTTATCACTTGGTTTGAAAAATGATAACTCTTTTTTTGTTGCGTATTAGATGAGACTATCTTCTTACGAGGGTTTTTAACGTTACCGATAACGAGAAGATTGATGTTGAGCATTTTCTCTCAAAATTAGAGGTTAGGTCATATGCCTCAATCGGTTCGGGAAGATGATGCTATTCTAACAAAACATCGTCAAGCTTAACAATTATTCACGCTTAATTTAGCTTCCAAATGACGCATGCTATTCGGCTGCTTTGCCGAGCTCATCGAATCAAGTTCAAGTTTGCGGACAGCGCCAAACCCGAATTCCGAATTTCAGAAAACCGGTTCTTCAGTTGACACAACATCGTCACCGAACATGTGGAAGGACGCCTACTTCGATGCGGTTGTTCAGGAGTGAAAGTGTACACAGCGAAAGTTGTCGCTAGTGGAGATGGGAAAGATGTGCAGGCAGCAAAGGCAACTTGATTTGCTTCCGGTCCGGTTGGGTCATTTCACGGTAAGTTTTATTGTTTTCTTTTCTGCACCTACAACTATCGACACACGCACTCATACACTCATTGTTTTTATCCACCGAACCGGTACGAAACTTACTTGGATTTTTAAGACTCTTCATGGTTGAGACGATTTCCGGACTGCAAATGTGACACTACTACTAGACGTTCCGGGTTTGGTGGGTTTCCTGTTCACTGCATATGCGGTTTGAGAAGGGTGTATGTGCACCAGGGCAGACACTCCGATACGGTGACGCTTTGTAAAGGCTTTTAGGTACACTTCCTTACTTTAAACTAGTAAAAAAAAAATACCAACACATCAACACCTCTGTTACGGACCACCGCAACACTGGGTCTGTTATCTCGTGGAAGTTGTGTCACAACAAACAGCTGCCAAGCACCACCACTCGATTACGAGTTACGATACAATTTAAAGCTATTCGCACGCACACACACACACTAACACCTTTACACACCCTCTCCCTGCTTTGTCGGCGGCGTTGCGGAAATTGGGATCACTTTATTTTTAGAAACAGCGTGGTTTGGGCGCACGCGAAACCTCAATTTGCTAAGGTCCCACACCAACCAAATTGGATGACCCCACAGGGCACTCCAATCTTGGCGGTAAACGAGCGTGGCCTTCAAAACCTCGGCGCGTCGGCATGCCACCACACAGCTCACAGCACAATAGGTTCAATGTACCAATGCACCGGGTTGGATTGCGTAACTCCGGACGCGAAGAACTCGACACATAAAAAAAAACAACCGTGGCGCTGAAACGTGAGCCACGTGTGTTTGTGGACTATCTTTTTTTTCTCTGCGGGCCTAGCACGGGAACGAAAACGCGACCGTCCGCCGCGATCACTCGAACCGAACTGAACGCTCAACATACACACGCACACACACACCCCATGGGGTAAGGCGGCAATCCGGGGCGGGCGCATCGTTGTATGTTGAGAAAAACTGGTAACCCTTGACGAGCCTGGCTCGTCGCTTTTTTCCCACCCCGCCGCGAGTGCGATTTTGTTTGTCCAGTTGGATAGCGTCAAACTCGGCGCGGAATGAGTCGTGCGATCGTCGCGTTTGGAAGGGGGGATACGGTGACTGGCTATGTTTATGCTTGCCAAAGGGTGAGTGGTTGTTGTTTGTTTATTTTTTTGCATCATAGTGTTTTATATATTTTTTTAAATAAATCATTAAGTGGCTTATCATTGGCATCGAGGTCGGTGGGATTTAGGTACATAACCGAAGGGAGATGCGACGATTACGGCGTTAGCGTTTTACGCATCATACTTCAAGTACGGCGAGAAGTTTGACGGATGGCGAAATAGTAGGCATACGTTTGTCGTTTGAACTTTAATTTCAATTTTGTGTGATTTTTTTTTCTGAAATCAAAAATATTGTCTACTGAAGAGATGTTATAGCATGCATTCGTTTTTGGATAGAAAAACCTTCATCAAGAGATACAAGAGCAAAACAACCTAACCATCCCTCCCAAACCAGGAAGGCGACACACGTTGAAAGTTAATCAGTTTGCCGCACTAAACGATCACCCTCTACGGTGGTTGATCGGCCGCTGACAGATGGAAGCACCAGCAACACCCAACCCAGAGAGAGCTAGAGCGAGAGCGAAGGAGAAGTCCACTTGCTGACAAAGTTCACTTCCGAAGCGTGCCAGGAAACTCGCATCACTGCATCGCAGCGGGGAACTCGTTGAAGAGGGAAGTTAGTTGAAGCCGCAAGCTAGAAGGACGCTCCGTAAATCGGCCTCTTTCTCGCGCCGGTCGCGCTTGGAGGCGTGCCGTTGCTGGTGTAGTGATGAAAATTGATTGCTTTCGACGTCATACCCGGACCGACCCGCTCATAAACCGTCGTCCCAGAAGATATTTCATTTGGATGTCGAACAAGATGGACATTGAATTGACGTCTTTCGAAAGCTTATTGCTCCGTCCGGTGCTGGTCAGGTGGGTTTGGCCGATACTACCACTCGGAAAGCATTAGAGTGTGTTTGTGCGTGTGTATTTGTGTGAACAGAGGCACGCATTTCACAGCTCTCCTCCGGTACACGATAAACCGGTGACCTTGCAGGAAGCGTAACTGATGCTTCAGGAGCAACACTGGCTAATGGGCAGATCAGAGCAGGAAATCGAACCGTGTCGTTTTGCAGGTATCGTCGTTCGAACTTCCTGCTTCGCTTCGCCCTAACAAGAAACTGAGTGTAGCTAGCCAGCTCCTCGCAGGTTCTCCATGCTTAGATTAAAAGCCTATCTATTACAGGAAAGAATCGCATCGCAACACCAAGGGTAAGTACCCGTCGACAGGTGTAATGAATTATTCAAACACGGTGCTAGAAGCATTTCCGATGTTCCGAACGATTGAAACGGCAATTTAACGGCGACTTCGTTGCGTTTTAGACTTGCATATGTGGGAAGTCGAGTCCGTGTCGGTGGAACTAGCTTGCAAATGTCACCCAGGAAGATTTGCTCCGCTTCCTGCGATTGACAAGGCTAGCTTTAAAATTGCTCTTTAAACATTCAAACCGAATCCATTCCTTTGGGCATAGTAGGCCGGGCGGATTTCATGATGTTCTTGTACTTCGTTCTCAAGAACCAATTTGCGGACCCAATTTTCTTCAATTACATCGAAGCAAACAGGGTCTGTAAATGATAGCACATGAGCTGCTCACAACCCAGCTGTTTGCAGGTAACAGAAGACCTTTAAGGTCGCTCATTAGTCCGCCATAACCATGCAGACGCGTTTGCTGCCAACGGCTAACGATTCGAGAGCTGTCCAGCGACATTCCATGTCCATGTAGACGGCAGCCACCGATGGATTCCTCTTTAAGTCAATCGGCACATCGGGTGCAAATCGGGCGGTGAGGCCAAAACGGCATAACTCACTTTCGAAATTGCCACTTGCTGCAGCGCGGTTACGGCGTGGTTCGGTGCGCCGGGTTCTTTGCGCGGTTAGCTTGGACGAGAAGCTTCCTCCGGACGGTGGGCCGTCATGGTCAAACGGGTTGGCCAACCGCCGTTTGCGGGCAATGGCAATACAAACCGGCCTCAGTGCAACCAGCCAGAAGAGCTTGAGAGGTTTCCATGGTGCCGCCGTTCCCGCAGCGCATTGCTTTATAACTTGTTCGGTTCGAGTTTTGGACTTTGGCGGCGCACCGATTTGATGCACTCCGCCATTAGCAGCGCCCCCACCGCCGGTCGGTTCGTGTTCTGGTTCAAATTATTTGGCCGATTTTTTCTTCCACGCTGTTTTTCCACCCCATTCTGAGCTGCATTCGGTGGTGCTGGTAGAAAGAACCAGTTGTACCTTCTATTTCCATGAGATCCCACCTGGGGTGGGAGTCTGTCGGACGAAAAAAAAAGCAACAGAACACGTTGCATAAATGGCCAAAACTCACGAACGGCGGTACTCTGGCGGTGGTAGCTACCAGGTTTTTGGGGTGATGAAAGTTGTTTCGTTTTCTAAAACATTTCATGTGTGAAGGGTCAATATTAGGGCTGTGGCTAATAAAGCAGCAAACGGAGAGGGTCCTGCACGGTAGTGGCTTGGCATAAATTATCAAAAATCCACATCAACCAGCGCAAACACCGTTCTGTATGTCAATGTCACGACGACGCGCAACAAAGCGATTCTGTTTGCATTTCTCTCTAATGAATACACAAATCGCGCCGGATGGGAAACGCCAATGGTTAATCCGAAAATATGCAAACAAACGATTTTGTGGCATACTTCAAATTCGGGATAGAGTAAATGAAACCCGCGGACGCAAATGCTTCGTCATCTTTGGCGTCATCTTGTTCGGCCTGTGTCGTTTATTGCAACAAAGGCTAAACGTTACGTGAACTGTCGAGTTGGTATCAAAACTAAGTTATATTAACTCGATGATCGATTGGCTTGCTTCTGACGTTCGCTGTAGTGTGAAGCGCAATCACAAACTTCCGCCGGGAAAGACGTAAACACACCGCTTAACGACTATTAGTATGCGTGGACACTAGAGTTACTAGAGCAATTATGCAAATGATGTACACAAACACAAACACACACTGACAACGGCACGATTAAACCGGCATAAAACGCCAACTAAGCACACTTCCGAGGCACTGCGCTACGTCACGAACCGAGCGGAGTGAAGTGCAACGAACAACTAAACGCAAACGATCGTTCGATTGCACCGCAAACTGAAGTGATCGTGCTTATTTTGCACCGATCACCGCCGGCCTCTGTGTGCGCCTTTTTGCCCGTAACGGATCCGAATGAATCGATGCGGACACGAAGCGAGTTCATCGATTCATCGTTCACCTGGGCTTAGCAACCATTGGACGCTATGCGGAGGAGCCAGTCAGTTGCAAATGACAGTTGCGTTGAAGGGAAGCGGACGGGAGTGTCGTCGGTGTAACGAAATTAAGAAATCATCAACGAATTCTGCACCGAAACGAAACAAAGTTACACGCTATGGGAATTAGCAGTGTATGCAAGCACGTGGCGAAGCACGCAGTCTCGTGTAAACCACGTTTCCAAACTTGAAGATGGGTGACGAAAACAGGGAGTTTGCTGTTAATTAACACCTAAGTGATGATTTTTTGAGAATAACACTTGCAAGTGAATGATTCCAACGTGTTCAAGCCTCAGTTACCATAGAAACGCGAAAAACTCGCTTTGCATTGAAGATTGTCCGGTGATCTTACCTTATACTCGTAAATATAATTTTGATCCCCGAACATCCGTTTTTAATCGAGAACTAAGAAACCGGCTCGATACAGTATACCATTAGTGTGTTAATACCGATTTATTAGTTTAATCTTTGAATAAAGTTTGTCTATTAAGAAAATTAAAAAGTTGCAAAAGTAAACTAAATCATTAGAACAGTCGCATTTCAATTTCATTACATTTTTCACGCTCTCCCAAACACGAAAATGTCGAGATCAATTATCAAATTGAAATAATGTTCCTAACCGCAAAAAAAATCATTCCACCGATGAGTTCATTACGATAATGATAACCTTCTTAATGTGCGCTCGTCATGCTACGGTCATTTTGCAGCCATTATCATTAAAGAAGGAACGTGTGTGAGCTTTAAAAAGGCCGTTTGGTACATTTAAAAAAAACTGTTTGAAACATTCATACTGGATCAAAGATTGTAGTTGATTTTTGCGGATTTAAGATGGAAACATAATGAATTTGAATAGCTGTCAAATACTCTACCTCACATGGGATTGCTACAAGTATGCTTATATTGAGTCTAAAGTAAAAGTAATCTACTCACCGACCGCTATCACCAGTCCAGAAACAACCACCAGCACTTTGTTCATCTTGTTTTTCGGTTTCTTATCCGCATAGACACACACACACCGTCTCTGGCACGTCGTTCAACACTACACTAGCGATTCGTTCCTCTGGTCACTCCCGGTCTGTATCAAACGCTCGACTGCCAAAACATTCGCCATCCGGCAACTCCCGTACCCCACCGGGCGCGAAATAATGATGATCCGGAGCGTATGTTATCAGTTGCATGCGCACAAACACACTCAAAATAATCAGCACGCCAATTTGCTAGCCGCGATCATCGTTCACGACAGCGGCAGCATAAACACACCATACGAACACACGATCGAACTTTGATCGCGCGCGACGCGGGGCGACCGTATGAGGGCGGTGGCACAAGGGCAAAGGAAGAGTTTAAAATTAGAGAAACTCACACACGAACACTACGCGAGAGCACACCAGCTGACCGATGGGGCGCGTAACATATTTTTTATCTTCACCGTCGGTCGCTCGGCTGCTGAAGGTGTGCGCTATCTATCCGTGACGCATGCAACCGGCAACGGCGGCACCGTTGAGCTGAACACGGATTTATATGCCCGGTTAATCGCGGTTTAAAAGATGCGGGGCGTGAACACTGCTTTAAGAAAGCTTACGGATTAATGTATCCATTACGGTACGGTCGTTTCGGAAAGGTGTACGAAAACACCAGCACAATACAATGCCTGCGGTTTTATTCGCGGTTTTTGTTTGGTTTATACTTTTATTACTATTTCCTCATACCTTCAACCAACCGGCGTCGGTGTGTCATATGTCTGTGTGTGTGTGGGGGGAGTGCATTTTTTTTCTTACTCTCTCTCTCTCTCTCTCTCTCTCTCTCTCTCTCTCTCTCTCTCTCTCTCTCGCTTTCGTTTTCCCTTACTTATGTTAATTCCAAACATACACCTCGACCCCTGCTGCTCACGTATTTTTGTTTTATATATAGTGTTTATATTTATTTAATATGTATAGGATAAACTTAGGAGATAGTGAAGAAATAATTAGAAGTTACAGACAGAAAAGAAAAAAAGTATTAGCGAAAGTGTGTACGCGCAAAACAATCCATTCCTGCGCCGGATCACACACACTCACATACTCCATAGATCGGCGAAAAGGAAGCGCTCACTCACTCTCACTCACTGTCTCGCAACGTCTCCCCGGGGCCCGAAAGCGCTTTGCACTCACATGCACCATCATTTAAGAGTATTCCAAACAAAATACACCAACCGGCTGTGGCGCATAGACGAGCCAAAAACGAAACACTCAATTTCCGATTATATGGTAATAAATTACATAATATTCCACTTCTTGTGTGTGTGTGTTTTTTTTCCTGTATCCAAACGTTGTACATAACACCCGCACTAATGTAGCTAGGCGGGTAGGAGAACAATCCAAAGTTATAAAAGTACACTTTGCAACGATGTGAGAAACATCGTGATGATATTCATAAACAAAATAGAAAAGAATGTGTATGTGTGTGTGGTGTGTGCTTGCGTGTCTATTGTGTTTACAGTAGTAGCAGTAGTAGGACTAGTAGTAATTTTAGTTAGTTCTCGTCTTCCTGTCACAAGCCCTTTCCTGCTAATGAAGATGTGTGTGTGGGTGTGTATGTATACTGTGTGCGCGTGTTACGTATGGCCACATCCAAATTTCCAAGACGATGACAATGCAGCCAAACGTTGTAAAGTGAAGAAAATGCAACCACGAAGGACATAAAATCAACAACACAGTTCTCCGCGCACAGTTTATGTTAAGTAGATTCCTGATGTTTTGTGTGTGTGTGTGTGTGTGTTTGTGAATGTGTGCTTTTTTTTCTTCTTCTAACAAATGACTTGCATTATTTATGTTCCTGCCCGATTTCGAGGGATGTTTTTGTTGTGGGACAGAGAAGATAATAAGTGTTGCTCTTTTTAACTGCGCACGGTGTATCAAATAGTTACCAACTGTGACAATATCGATCTTCTCCCTTGTGTTTCACTAAACGTACAATAATTTTTGTTTGTATCTTTTTGCCTGCACAACAATTATGACGTTGTGTTCGCGCGCGCTCTTCTCGGGTATCGCTTTTTACGCTTGCTTTACTTCTTCCTGTGTTCCTACGTCCACACCGGTGTGGGCAAGGTTTTTATTTAGGCTGCTGTAGGGAAGAGGTGAAGAATGGAGATGAATTAGAATCGTGATCTTGCATCCTCACGGTAGCAATTTGTACCCACCGGCACTGCTCACCATCGCTTCCGCGGCAAAGTACTTCACGTCCACATCGGTGTCGGTGTTGAGCTTCTCCAGGATCGGCTTCACGTGCTCGTCGATGGCGGCCTGGTCGAGGAATGGCGACAGTTTCTGGAGCGTCTTCGCCACGTTGAAGCGCACGTTCGCGACGGGATCGGTCGATAATACTTTGATGGTCGGCAGGAACAGCCGCTCGATGATGTCAGCACCGCAAACGTCGGCCAGGGCGTTGATACAGAACAGGCAGGTCATTCCTGGCAGGAGAAACGAGCAAACAAATATACGAATGTGATCAACTGTTTTGTCGTAAATTTAGATTAAAACGGGCTTAGGAAAGTTACGAAGAGATTCGTGTAGTTGATATACCCGCCAATAGATGGCGTGATTGCGGTTGAAGGAAAGTTTTAATAGTAAGGAGATATCAAAGGACAGACGAGCTTCCGTATTTAATGTCTACTTACGGTACAAATAGTTGCTGTTTTTGCACATGACCAAAATCTGATTGATGATGTTCGTTTCCGCCCACTGGGTGCCGAACGTCTGTACAATCTTCTTCATGTTCAGCGTGGCCGCCTCGCGGATGGCGTACACGTGATCGTTTAGCCAGTTGAAGCACAAATCGCGCAGCTTCTGATTGAAGAAATCTTGCCCAAGTTGACCGGCGAGCAGTGGCATGTACTCGATGATGGCGAGCCGCACGCGCCACTTGCTATCCTCCGCCAGCTCGACGATCGCCGGCAGCAGGGACTGCGACAGCTGCTGGATGCCAATCACGTCGTTGATGCAGTCCAGCGTCGAGATGATGTTCAGCCGCACCTCGGGCCATTCGTCCTTCAGCTGGATCAGGAACAGTGGCAACAGATGCTCGATAGTGTTGTTGCGACCGACGATCGGGCTTAGGCCCATGATGACCGAAGCGAGCGCTGACTTCACGTGCTGGTTCGTGTCGGCCACCAGCTCCTTCACGCACGGAAGAATCGATGTCATAATGATCTGCTCCTGGCACGTCTTGTCGAGGTTCACACAGAACTCGGTAACCTTGGCCGAGGCCGAAGCACGGACCTCCGCCTCACTGTCCTTTAGCAAAAACTGGAAGGCGGAAACTAGATCGTTCTTCGTAATCTCCTGTCCGACCGCCTTCTGCAGATCGGTCAGCTTCTCCGAGACCATGTACCGGACACGCCATGAGTTATCGTTGACGCACTGGCGCAGTGTTGGCATGACATTCTGGAGAAAAAGAAGTAGAATTAATATCAATAATAATAAAATAAATACAATGAGATTTGAATAAAAGCAGAATTGATAACAATCAATTTCATTCACAACATTACTCATCAAAGCAACATCCCAATACGCAACGGTGTGGGAATTAAAGCTACGATTGCGTGAATAAATTAGCGTTACAGAATTGAACAAATGCGAGCGCGTTCGAGCGTGACGTTGAAACGATGAGTCACAGGTATTTATGCGTTTTAATTAATTTAACCTTGAAGGGTAGTATTTTTTCACAAATTTTGTTAAGGAAACATTAAGATTTTCTTGTTTTTTAGATCCTCAAAGATATTATAAAGTTATAATTTAAAAAAAAACTATGCGAGCAAAGCACATGGACTTTTGGAGACAAAGATTCCATTTTCGAAAGATTCGCAAACCCGAACACATTTTGACGACACCAGCGATTCCAAAAACTTGAAATTTAAAAAAATTGCGAGCTTTTTGTGTCTGCTTCATACATAAAGCACAGTCCACACCACAGCAGGAGAATGTGACAGCTTCAAGGCCATCATTTAGGTCACTGATGCTAATAAAAACAAATAAAAAAAAACGAACATGGCAAACCCCGCAACCGGCAGGAAGTGCATTGTTATTAAAAAATTAAAACCAAAACCCGGTAATCGGGACGGGAAATCCCTCGAGAAAACGAGTTTTAGTTCCCACCTGTGCCAAGCGCGTCTTATTAGGAAGAACCCAATCGCTAGACTGGCTGCCTGCTTCGTGTACTCATGTACGCAGTAAGCTATGAAATGGAGGTGAACAAACGTTGTGAATGAGAGGGAGATCTTACGCATTGATGATCGCTCGCTTACTTCGCTGCTATTAGTCCGTTTCGATTGTCCAGTGAGAGATGTTGGCTTGTTTGCTCCGACCTGATAACCTTTCGTGACCGTACTAAACCAAAATTGCGATAAGCCACAGAACGGACACAAAAAATTGTATGCTCTCATCGTGAAGAAACGAACCAGTTCTCATTAGACCAGCGTAGAAATCGGTTGCGAGTGCGGCGAGAACAGAATGCGGCAGTTTACGGTATTGGTGTGTGTTGCGTTTGTGGTCGGTGTCGCAGAGGCTGGATTTTTGGATTGGTTCCGAAGCAACAAAAACAAGGGACACGACGTGTGCCGCGTGCAGTTTGAGGTGCTCGATCCGCATGGGTTGCGCCTGTGGACGCCCCGAAAACCGGACATGAAAGGCTTCGGTGTGGAACTGGTCATTAATCCGGTGCACGGACGTAAGCAGCAGCTGTGCAATGTGTGCCGCAATACGACTGAAGTTACGGACGGAAAGTTCTTCCTGCAGGACGAGAATGTGATCGTGAAGAGTGGCGACATACTCGAGTACGTGATCGTCACAGACAATGGGAAGACAGTGCAGCGCCACAAGCCAAGGAAACTCATTGTGGAGGGTACGGACGGGAAGCAGAACGGTTAGTGGAGCGTACAAAACTCTAATCAGTCGCTGTTTTTGGCTCTTCCATTTCAGACTATCTAATCAAACCGAAAGGAAGATGTGTTTGCCCACCGGCTGATGTTTCTACTGTTTCCCCGAGCAGACAACTGCAAGGCGATCCCACGGCGGAGATTGCGCTGCTCGAGCGCATCCTCGAGCGTGTGTCGAAAAAGTGTGCCGAGGGAACTATGTCCAACTTCCTGTTTCTGCAGACGGATCGTGCGGATGGTGCACCGGCGGACGATTTGAAGCAAGTCGTACGTGCCTACTTCGAGAAGAAAGATGCTCTGAAACCGCTGCTCGCCACGATCCTGACTGCCGAGGATGCCTCGGACGGTATCGTGTTCCGGGTGCAAAGTATTATCGATAAGTTGAAAATTTTGGAACTTGCCCAGCAGGATGGTGACATACTCGACTTCGACAAGCTGACCGCGATCGACGACATGGACATTCGCGCTTCCTTCGATGAAGCTTCTTAATGCTAACTCTCTTATCAAATAAACGAAACAATGCAAAAGAAACGAAACGAAACCGGGTCGGTTTTTACTTACCAATTCAACCTCGTCTTGTGGCAACAGCTGGGCGATGCTAACGCACGCCTCGACCGCCAGCAGCCGCACGGAGTCCTGCTCGTCCTGCGCCATCTGTACGAAGGTCGGAATCAGGTCCGATTTGAGATATTCCAGCTCAACTACTTTGGCGAACTCGCCCAGCTTGCCGGCCGCCGCACGGCGAACCATTGGCGTCTCGTCCTGGCACAGCGTGCGGAAGTTGATGCGCAGTTCCGACTTCACGGCGGCGGAAACGCGCGGATAGCATACGGAGAACAGTCCGCAGGCAGACGTGCGCGATGTGAACCAGTCACCGGACACCAGACGCTGCAGCGTCGGCACAAGGTGCACTTCCAGATCCTGGGCGCTGTGCTGCCCAGCTACGGTACGCAGCGATTCGACGGCCTTCTCGCGCACCACCGTCTCCTCGACAGTGGCCAGCGATTCGAGCGGCGGAATGAGATACATCGCGTACTCTGGTCCACCAACCAGCGGGATAAAGTTGCCGAGCTGTTCGGCCAGCGCCAGCAGCACCTCATCCTCGTCGTAGATAGACTCCGTCAGGAAGGGAATTAGCTCGTTGCGTGTACGTTCTTCGCCCAGGGCGAGGGCAATCGTCGAAAGCTTCTTGATCGAGTTGAGGCGCAACTAAAAATAGCAAAAAAAAAACACCATCCGATCCGGAGAGGAAATAAGGGCCATGTTAGTAAGGTCGATGTACCGGATCAATAAACACACGCTGATGCACGGTTTGCGAGCTTTGATGGGTGCAGCATAGGAAACACACGGATGGCAGGCGAACATTGAAACGGTCTGCTTCAAGAGCACTCCCATGGACCCCGTTCGCAGATCCTTGATCCGTATCGCCGCATAGCTTTCGCTTCCCGGTGGGGCTCCTCTTGGGCGGATGCCAACACACGCACGCACACATGGGGTGCATGCTCGCAAAGCGGCCCAGGGCGAGGAAATGATGGCTTACGGGAAGTTCATGGCCAAAACACTCGCGCACTTCCGCACTTACCTGAATGTCTTCATTTTTCAGCTCATCGATCAGGACGGCAATCGGATACAGTGAATCATCCGCAGCTTTATCACCGCTCGCACTGGCAGCCATGTTTTATTCTACTTTCCTGTGTGTGGGGGGTTGCCTACTCCGTTTTCAACACTGTCACGCAATGAGATGCTGCTGCCTGCAAAAGAATTCGCAGCGTACCGGAATGGTATTAGTCGGTGGCAAGTTTGGGCTGCTGTGTCTTTCACCACGAACCGTTTGTTTCCGTTGTTCGGTTGCACGTTCTTGATATTCTGCGACCAAATTCGTTCGCTCGCACTTTTTACACGAAAAACGAAATGCTTCTTTTTTTCTTTCCGCACACAAGCCGATGTACGAAAATGTCACTTTTGCGCGAGATCTCACGCACACCACGACACGAACTGTCTGTTCGGAGCAAGGGCGCGTTTATGACATGCGATCGATTACTTACAGCAAACGAACGAGATATCTGTTAGCTGCTTTTCGTGGGTGTGAACGTCAAAATGTTTTGAATGTTATTGGCTACGAAATGATATACGTACTGGTTTAATCGAGAGTAGGAATGGATGATTCGTTTGAAAATCAACATCAAACGCTCGTTAAAATAATATGCGCTGATAATGCAGTTTGATTGAATGAACTGGCGATAACGCGTTCAACAGCATCGTCATCTCCCGTTAAATACGGCTTAGTTTGAGACGAATCATTGAAGACGAAGGTGCATTACGTTTGAATAATACAGGAGTGAATTAAGTAGATAAGAGTTCGGTTGGAGATATTATTAGGCACCAGAATGCGATTAGTAGCCATTGTGTGTTCTATCATGTTGGGCTTTGCTATGGCCCAAGAAGAATCTAAACTACCGGGATATTTAACATTTATGAATCAGTTTCTGGTGCACGTTCAAGTTCGCGAGCCCTCGGGTATAATGATCTGGACGAGAAACAGTCCGCTGATAGAGACGTTTGGTGTGGAGTTATACGTTGGACGTAAGAATCCGCATGACCTTCGTGAACCCGCTTGGGATCGAAAGCTGCTGGTCAATACGTCGGTTGTTACGGATGGAAAATTTCTTATTCATGATGAAGAGCTAATGGTGCACCAAGGGGAAACGATCCGGTATCGATATTCTGTTCTGCATAAAAATATATTATCGTATAGCAATTTCCACAGAGTTCTCGTGACAGGTACGTTAACAGCTACTGAAAAATAGATCGTCTATGTTACATTTTATTTTGGATTTCAGATCATCTCTACTACCGTCCAAAGAGCTACCATTGCTACTCACAGTGTCTCGCAAAAGACCAGAACGATATGCATATGGAGGCTGCACGGCTGAAGGACATATTGGAACGAAAGATCGAGCAGTGTGTTGGATTCCAAGTTTCGGAGCATCTACTGTTTCCTCTCGAAAACGCCGATAAGATTGTTGCGGATCCAGTGCTATACGTACAATACCGACTTTGGCAGGTTGAAGCACTAAGACCACTAGTCGATAACGTGGTCACAGTTTACCTTGCGCAGAATGGCGTTGGTTTTCGGATGAAAACATTGATCGATAAGTTAAAAGTGCTGGATTTGGGAATGGGCCAATTGAATGTGATCGATTACTTCACTTCAGATGTAGATTCGACCGGAGAGGAGGACATCACAAGGCAGTAGTGTGATTTTGGAAAATTTAGAATTTATTTCATTCATTAACTAACACTATGTGCTCAATAACAAAAAAAAGAAGTAGCAGACGTCCGTTCATACATGGCATGCTTAAATTGAATATGCAAGCAATGTGGATGAAGGAAGCTCAGTGAGAAATAAAGAAAAGCAATTGAAAAAACCTAATTTCTGCAAAGTTTTACTTTCGCAAATCGTTGTCCGTGGAAAATACTTTGTCGTGAGATTTCATATGATGCTCGAGCGTTTTTCGCTTTTTGAACTCGCGCAAGCACAGATGGCACTGGTACTGTTCGGCAATGATGCAGTTGTGTTTCCGGAGCAGCTCACCGGACGCAAACGAGGAAGTACAATCACGGCAGTGATGCAACCGTGCCGTTTTGCATAACCGTTGATTCGTCGTCGTCGTCGTTGTTGTTGTTGATTTTGCAGTGTTCAGAGGGCAGGATGAGGCGGATGAGGTGGATCGTGTTGATAAGAGCGATGACTTGATCATATCTCTACTACTATCACTAATGGAAGAAGGTTTGTCGAATGCCGGCAAAGGAAGATGATTCACAATGGCAGTGACGGTTGAGGTTGGACGCCGTTCCAACTGGAACTTGTGCTGTCCACCACTTTGGCTGAACAATGACGCTATCGTTTCCGTTTCGTTTGGTGAGGTAGGAGATCGGAGCACGCTTTTCGATTTTTCTTTCGCCTGGCAGGAGGCTTTCATTTTTGAGTAGGAACTTGCCTCCAGTTTACGGCGTCCCTTTTGGATATAGTTGTTGAGAATACGCTGATATTCAATTGGTGCGGACAATTTACCGGTAGCGACGTGCTGCTCTAGTGAGCTTTCTTTATGGTTACCAAATGTTGATTCATCTCCAATATTTTGCACGGCTGGTTTATGTACTTCCTTTGGGGCTTCGTCGGACCGTATCGAAGGTTTGTAAGAAAACTCAGTTGGATTGACTGCAATCGTTATTGCGTTAGCCACGGGAATGCCCACACCCGTGCTGGGCGATACTTCGGTGAGGTATTCCATGTCGGAGAACAGCGACGAAACCTCCTTTTCGAAGCATCGGTTCGATGCGATGAATGACGCCGGCGGTGGGCTATCATGGCGCAGCTCTGCATCGAAGTCCCTATACAGATAGTTCGAGCTGGTATTCGCAATTCGCACCACATCCTCGAAGATCTCACCGAAATCGTCGATGACAAACGTTTCCTCGGCAAAGTAATGATCGTAATTGAAGCACATGCTGTATGAGAAAAGGCATAATTGGTCAAATACCACACAATCGTTACGGAACGATGCAACACCGAGACCTACCCGTCCATCGTGATGCAAAAATACTATTGCCTTAAAAGGCCAACAGCTGGTGGGATTGCGGACGGTGCGGCACAGCAAGACGCAACGAAAATAAAGTACGGAAAGCGTGCTCCCGCGAACCAGTATGGCTTCTTCTTGTTTTTCCCGTCGTCGGCGAGGATTTAGCTCGACGCTAATGCTGACTGAAACCTGTCGTTCATATGTTTGACTCACCGATAGTACGGAGTGCTAGTGTAAACAATTTCGATTTGTTTCCATAATTAGGATTTTTCTTATCGATTCTGTTGAGGAAAGGTGCGTTTTTTTAGTGCTGATATTAGATCTGGTTCCTTTCGCATTTGTTGCGTTGAGAAACTGTCAAACCGGGTTAACAACGTGCTGGCGTTTACAGGGTGTAGTTGAAAGATCATTGGGTGTAGGGATTCGGTGAAAACGTAATCTGCTATTATTATTCTATTTTTCTTGTGTTATTACAGTTCATTACATTTCAATTTTACATTTATATAAACCATATTCAATAAAATTTCATCAATAGAATTCCATTTGAACTGCATACATTTCTTGAACGATATAAAGATCAATTTATCAGGATTTGAATTTCATCGATTATTTCAAAATTCCATGTTGTTGTTGAGCAAAAAGATCGTTATGGTTTCAAATCGATATTCACGAGTTTTATGCTATTGACCATAATTTTGCGTATCATCTGGAATCTTTTTTAAATATATCTATGGAGGTTATTATATTTGTGCTGTGTTTCGTTTCGTAAAGGTTGCGAAACAAACCATTCTAATGTCAACCGCGGAAACAATGGCGGAAGTTTTGAGCAAGGTTTAGGCAGTTACATTTGGTTGGGCAATTGTTAGGGTTCCCTAGCTGCATCATAAAAAAGCGATTCAACCGCATTGTTAGCTAGCACGTGTCTTTTTTTCTAAGCGCACGTCTAACGTTTTCATTAGAAATCGTTACAACTTTGCATTGTTGGTATATGATATGCGTTAAGAGTTTTTTGAATGACGCAGAAATGCAGAGTAAGTTGGAAGGCCAAATTGTGTTTTCCGTGAATATAAATGTTCGAGTAAGATTTGAAATAAAAATTTGCTAAGAGGATTACATGATGCGATGGTTATTTGTGTTTTATTAAAAATTATCCTTGTTCGAAGGATTTTTACACGCTATTCAAATGGAATTTTCATTTACTATGCATTTGACATGGAATTCGAAGAAAACGTTTCGACAACACTGATGATTTTGTTGTACAAGCTTGTTCAGGTATATTTTTGCATCTTTTTTTTTTTTTAAATGTAGAGCATTATTTGGTACTCCAAAACAGGTCCTAAATTAGTGTTAAGCTTCAAATTCAAGAAATCAAGAGGGGTTTGAAGATGTGCTTTCCCTGGGTTGGCCCCCAGTTCAGTTTTAACACCTTTCCTCACAATACAATACGGCTGTTCTATAATGAAATAATTGAATTCGATTAAAAAGGCGACCGTGCGCCCGCCGGTGCGAGCACCAGCACGCCATTAAAATAATTTTAATGGTTCGCAGTTTTTCTGGCGTAATTACTTTTAAATTCCGCACCCACAAACCAATCATCGGGTGCCGCAAAACGAAATGGCCCCGCGGATTCGCAGCAACAGCAGCAACCCCAGCCAACGGGGGCCGAGAAGGCGCCAACGGGACGGACGTCACGGTGAAGGACGCCGTGTCAAGCCGGTGTAGCTTCCGGTGAGCGCGGACGGTGAGGGAAATCCCGTGCGATAATGAATTTTTAAGCTACCCGCCTTCGCCCTGGCCACACGGTTGCGTTGGGATTCGAAACCGGAACTTACGATGAGATGAATTGGCGCTGGTGAAATAAATTATTGTTTGCTTAATTACTTTCTACCATCCCGGCAGGATGCCGCCCTAGCACTGGCGGTGTGATAATAGTAGCAAACCAGGCGCGCGCTGTGGAAGCGGGGGAGGCCGTGCGACGGGCGTAGTTGGGCATGTTTGAAAGAACGGCACCGGGAGGAAATTATTTCCTAATGAATTTATTCCTAACTTCGGACATCGGTCGTTAATTGACGGGAGGGTGGCTTCGTTGCTATTGCTGGAAGGACAAACTCGTGCAGGCAAACACAATCGTACTAGGCCATGAAAGCAGGCGGAATGAACTGTGCCGAGGAGATGCCGTGACGTAGTTGCTAGTTGATAAGAGGTGCCGTCAGAGAAGCCAGCTGCAACGATTTGCCGCTGGCATAGTAGGCTAGGCGGTTGAAGACGGTTTGTGGTGTTTTTATTTTTAGTGGCTTCAGTTTTTGACGCAGTATGGCATTGCGTTTGGTTTGCGTGGTGGTGGTGGTGGCGGCGGCGCTACTTCATCAGACGTCTGCCGGATTCTGGACCTGGATACGAGGAGCTGATCCGGAGGAAGACTACGGTCACCACGTTGGCGAGGTCCAGATTGAAGTGCTCTCTCCTAGGGGCATTCGGTTGTGGACCGCATACAACCCAAACACGGCACTGTTCGGTGTGGAGCTGTACGTGCGATATTACGGTGGAAAAACGGAAGCCCTCGAGTGTGCACTCTGCCAAAACGTCACCGAACCGATCGATGGCAAGTTCTTGCTGGAGGATGACAGCCTGGTGGCTCGGTTTGCTGACATACTGCAGTACTTCATCATAACCTCCAATGGAACCACGACGAAGCGTCACGCTGTGAGGCGTGTAGTTGTGCAAGGTACTACTACCACTACACCCGGTTATTGCAGTGGGAAATTCTATAGTATTTTGTTTTCTTTTCAACATTCCTCCGTGTGCACCGCTCTGATAGAGAGAATTATCAAACCGAACGATCGGTGTGTCTGCAGAGGTCGCGTGAACTATTTGGCACCGCTTGCGGATGTTCCAGTGTCGGAGGTGGAGCTGCTCGAACGAATGATACTGCGTGCGGTAACCTATAGGAGTGGTGGCTCCTGTGCGGCCATCTCCAACTGGCTCGTGCTGCGTGTGGAACCACGCCAAGAGTTGTCCGATCCGTTGGAGTACGTGCGAAACTATCTCGACAGGGCGGTGTTGAAAGTGAAATGGTGCTCCGTGAACGGTGGAGGGGCTTCTAGTAATAGAAGCGTTTGGACGGATGATGTTCGACCTTCTGCGCTGATTGTGCGCGCAGAAGATCACGTGCATGGGATCGCTTTCCAGGTGAGGACGACCACTGATAAACTGAAGATGTTGGAAGTTATGAGCAAAGGCGATATCATCATGGACTACGATGGGATTTTGGATTACGACCGAGTCGCAGTGTAGTGTAGGTAAAACAACAACGGAACAAAAATAAGTGACTCTTGGCTTTCAATTCCGGCCTCTACTGTACATATCACGGAACGTCTTCAAATGATAGAAACGAGCAGAAATCAGTGTCAATTTCATGCCATTTCTCAAACGTAGCCCAACGAAGGCAAGGGCGGAAAATGTATTGCATGTTCCGCCTGCTCTCTATTGCATCGTCATGGCATGGTTTACGCGTTCCTGTGATCCGGCCTTGAATGCGTCGTTGCCTCCTTTGATCGCCAAAGAAATGTCATTTTGCTTTTGCGTTTTCGCTAACCTCACCGGAGGTGTCAGCCGTGCCAACGAAGCGCTCTTGAATGGGATAATGAAAAACTCCCAACAATTCGCTGTTGTTGATCACGACGAAGACGACGACGACGACGATGATGATGATGGCGCTGGTAATGGTGATGAGATATTAGCCTTTCTGCCGTCCCTCCCCACGTTAGCTTCGAAAGGTGTTAGTGGGGATAGGAAATGGAGCCAAACAAAAAAATTACACTTCCAAAGAGCCACCGCCGATGGCGGAAGCGATCAGTTTTTTGTTGCCTCCTTTTAAAAGCTGTTTTTTTAGCCACCACAATAGAGAGCCCCCGGCCTGCGTTGTGTGGCTTTGATGGAGGTTTCTTTGCCTCCCCCAAAAACCGTATTGCGGGGCTGTTTCACGTCACCGTCCGAACGGAGCGGATGTGCTCGCGGCGGGATCTGTCGGTGTTTCGTGTCGGATTTTCCTTCCCTTTCGATCCAATCGGGTTTGGCCCGAGACGGTTGGAAAATGATTTATTAGTCTGCATTAGAATGGCGCGTAAAATGTGCCGGAAGGGATACGATTCGGAAGAGAGAGAAATGCGTACCGGGAAGTGGTGGAGTGGAACCGCGGAGGGGAGGAAGGGTGAAAAACGCGTACGTAAATGACTAACCAAAAAAAAAAGGCGAGGTATTGGATTGTGGAAAATTATGACACCCTACAAAAAGCCGAACCGCGCGAAAGCTGCGTACGTGACGTCGCTTGGAAATGCGAGGGCATGCTAAAGTCGCGCCATCGGAGGAGCAAAGGGAAATGCATTCGTGTGTCCTTATGCTGCGGGAAGAAACGAGGAGGTTGTGTTCCTTTTTTTGGTTCGTCAAAAATTCCTTTGGTGTAAACGAAGTAACGAAGCGTGCGGCGACGGAAACAAACAAAAAGGCGTACACGAAAAGGGAAAAGGATCAGGCGTTATGATTATGATTTCATGAATGATTAAAAGACTGCCATCCCTTTATCAGGGCGAAGAAAGCGTGCACGTGCATGTGTGTGTGTGTGTAAGGTCGGGTCGCTATCTCTCATACGACTCGGGGCCTGATTTCGCGCTATCTTCCGCGCCCTGTAAAGGGCACCCAATTCATCCAATTTTTCTGCTGGTGTTTCGTTTTTTTTTTTAGTTTTCGGTTTTGCTGCGCTCGCCTTTGACCCGGAACCTTTGTTAGGCCTTCATTTCACGGCGCCACCGGAGCCCATCATGGTCCCGCGAATTAGGTTCGAGGCTGCACGTGAAGGCGTGGCGCTTTTATTTTCCCTTCATCATCATCGTCGTGGTGGTGTAGCCGGCGTTCGCCGATTTTTCCCCCGGCACACTAACGGGGCTAATTTTCCCGAACCGTGGCGCCGCCCGCGTAATAATGGAGTCTCTTATTAGGTTAGGCAGGATGCAAACAACGAAAGGGATGGGACGGGGGGAGATAAAAAAAAAACGGGATACAAGAAACAGCATACGTCGCTGGTGTACTTGGGTAGGGTTCACTTTCGAATGTATGAAACGTGTAATGAAGATTATGGCGATCAGCGACGGTAATGGGGTTCGTTTCGCTCGTCCCAACATCTTTGCTGGCAAACAACAGGTACTTGGTTGAAATAAATTTACATTTCCACTTGGACGGGCTGAAAAACAAGGGAAAACCATACTAATGGAACGTTCTAGGATATTGTTGGAGGCACTATCATTATGTTTTATAAGTCTCTTGTTTGTTTTCTCTATCCGAGACAACCTTTTGCGATGAAAAAATCCTTTAGATTTTAAAAAGACTTTTGTAGTCAGGTGGTAGTGGGCTTCTCAGCCTAGTTTGGCTTGCTGGCTATTTATTATTTTAAACAATATTTGACACCCGTTTAAAATGCTGGAAAACGCTTATCATGTATTTCCTTTTTCATAGGTATTTATTTCTGCCTACTCACAACATTAAAGTCACCACTGAATGGCTGAAATAATTCACTATAAAGAAAAGGGAGAGGAAAACCAACCAAACCCCCGCTCAATCGTAATCTTTCACCTCCGTCAGTCCGCCCTCCTGGGCGAAATAGAGCACCTGCAGTTTGTTGATAAGCGTGTCCATCTCGAACACGATGCCCTCCCCGCTCGGGACGGCACTCTGCACCCCCGTTTCGGCCAGTTTGGCCAGCTTGGGTGACTGCTTCAAGTAGCTGCGCACGTATTCCTCCACCTCATCGACCGTTCGGAACACACGGTAGGGGTGTTTGAGCGTGACGTAGTTGGAGCGCGGTTTGGTCACGCACTGCCCATTGACCATCGTGAAAATGTTCCGCAGGTTGGCGAGTTCCGGTTCGCGCTCGCTCTGTACGACTAATTTGGCCGCCCGGGGCTGTTGATCGGCGGGACCGAAACGTTCGTCTATGGTGGAGGAGGTCGTGCAGCGGTTTGTCATGGGATCGATCTCGCAGTCAAACACTTCGCTGGAGTAATCCATCTGCTCTTCGTTCCAGGAGCCAGTGATCGGTTCGGCCGTGGTGGTTGTGGTGCTTGCCGGCGTTGTTGGAACGAAGCGGGGTGGTGTCGGGACGGTTGTGCGACGAAACCACGGTGGCACTGTGAGAACCGGTCGCTGGATCGTCGTCCCCGCGGATGTGGTACCATCGGAACAGGAACAATTCCTCTGGATCATATATTCTACCACGGGAAAGGATAACCATTTTTTGCACCACATTTTTTAAGGTCACTTTGAAAACTCATCCCCGTACTCACTGTGCACCACTAGCTTGGTATTGTAGCGCGTCACACCGCCGTCCGCAAAGCCAACCTGGTAGGTCGTATTGAGAAAGTCGCCCGGCTTCAGGATGACTTCCGTGTCGCGCACGATAAACTTGCCGTACACCAGGTCGGTCGTGTTGAGCGACACATCGGGCGTCGTACCGAACGGGTTGTTGATGGTCATCTGCACGGCAAAGTACTGGGCGGTACTGTTCGGACGCGGTATCGACACTTCCATGCCCTTGGGATCGTACATGACGAGGTTCACCACGAGCGACGGAGGGTGGTGATGATGCCCGTGATGGTGACGGTGGTGATGGTCCTGTCGACCACGGCCGTGCCTGCCATGGCCGCAGGCTTCTCCACTGATCGCCAGCACAACGAGCAACGCACAAAGCCCAAAGTAAAACACGCGCGACATGGTGACGGTCGTGGTTCTCGGTTTACACTGCGATCGGTCCGAGAAGCACGGAGCGTATAAAACACGCAACACGGCCCGGTCTTATCGCGTAGTTTAAACCCGATGATAACCTTGCCGCGATGAGCAGCATCAGCCTGGACCGTGATTCATGCGCGGATTTTTAGCGAGTAATTCCCCGCGCCAGCATAAGTAAACAATTGTGATTGGAAGATAGTGCCCAAAATGGTGAACCCTTCGCGATGATGTTTGTTGACGTTGACCCAAAACTGGTTCGTTAAGACCCGAATTGTGTCAGTTACGAACGATCCGATACTGCGCCCTGCTTACGTAAACATGCTCGGGAAAGTTTTCCAGATGAATCACAGAAAACATTCGAACATAAATCGAAACAAAAACCGAGTCGAGTCCGAAGGCAAAAGTTTTATGAATTCGTATGAAAATGTCATCCACGTCGTGCTGCCATTGAATTGAGATGGATGTGTTCTTTTTCCTCTTATGAGCTCGCCCAGAAGTGAAATCATCAAAGATCTGCCTGACTTGTTTGGGTGAAAGAATAATAAAGAAAAACGATGTAAAATGAACGAGATATCGCTGGCAGGTTGCGTGTTCCGTTCACATATCGGTATTATGTTTAAGTAAGGACCGAGCGAAAACTCTCTCCAAACGAAAACTTTTCAATCTCTGATTACAGTTTTCAATTTTTTCATCACTTTTGTTGGGTTGCAGTGGTAGCTATTGCTTACGATGGGATTGCTTTTCGTACTCGGAACCATTTCCCACAGCTGGCGCAGTGCTAGGAAACTGACAAATTGCATCCGTAGCTTTTGATTTACAAAATCATGTACGCCCGGCTACGCCAGGGCTGCATGGGAGATGTTGGTGTTTTAATGAAACTAATCGAGCTCGAGAATGCTGGGAGAGTATTGGGTTTGACTGGAAAGGATGCATCTGAAGTGTGCAGTGCAAACATTCCGAACCGAAAGACTTACCATTGTGTTCATTTCATCCATCGAAACTATTCTTTTCTCCTTCCAACAAAGAAGGCGGTTGCTGGGAGAAGGAACAAGTGTGCGTTAAAATCACACCCGAACACAGCTTTTCCATTTTTGGTTTGGAAGTAACAATTTGACAGGCGGTTTTTTTTTCTTCTTCTCTGTTTTCCAGCAGCCGACCGGGGCTGGAGTTGCTGCCAGAAAAATGTTACCCACAAGACACACGGTTCAGGGCGTATTAAAATGAGGACGATATGACAGATCAATTTCGTTGGGATTGCACCACCACCACCCGGGGTCGGCAACGGTGAAATAATTCCCTGCTCTCCTGCTTCCTCCAACGGTGCGGACGGTGCGGGAGGCGCGGGAAAAACATTTTCATTTCACCAGCCGGCTAAACATGCCGCTCTGTGGTTGGGCTCCTTCAAGAAGTCAACGGCAAACGGCCGTGTCTAGTGCGTCCTAGACGACGCTGTGACGGAGACGAAGGCTCGTGCGAATAACAACCACCAGAACATGGCAATGTTATTTCGCAATTCTCAGCAAGCCATGCCGCCTTTGGCCTCCTCTCCCTTTTTCCCCGTCTCGATTCCGCTGCTTGGCTTTTGAAGAATTATGCCATAAAAGTTGCACATACCCACCTTCGCCACCCCACCCCATCGGCCGGGCGACCGGGACGGAATGATCATGCAGTTTATTTGCCAACAAATTCGACCGTGTTCCATCGAGCACGGCAGTGGGAAGAGGCAGCGGAAGGAAGACCGGAGCGGGAGAGGCGGCTGAGCGAAACTCATTCCTCATCGCTACATTAGAATAACGAAAAACACGAAGCACCCGGGTGGGTTTATGCAGGCTGCGGTTATTTAACATGAAACACAAGAAGAATTGTTTCCATTTTTCATCGGACCGGTGATGATGATGATGCATTGTTCATAGCACCGAGGTGTGTGTCGGTGTCGGGTGTCGGGTCTTGGTGGTTTCTTTTCCGTCTGTTCCGATTCCAGGGTTCGACCCCGGAGCGCTTTCAACCCTTCACGTGGGTGAGAAGTGCATAATTTGTGCATAATTGTACATGTGGAAATGAGAAAAGGCAGGCGGCGAACGTTTAGAAGGATGGAGAAATAATTGTTGTTTTGTTTTGTGAGCAAAATAATTGCGAATCAGTGTAATATTATGGAGATTGCAATAAATACCGTTTACCGCTAGCGAAAAAACACAAAGAAAGTCTTAACAAAGTGTTGCAGTACAGCAGATTGTACATACTTTCGGGTGTAAATGTGTTAAAAAGCTCCAAAATAAGCTCTCTGCATGACTTTCACAAACGGATTGTAATTTTTTTCTATTATATCTCTTTTTGCATGTGTAAAAATTATAAAAATGAAATAATAATTCATTTACGGTGGATTAGTCACGTGAACATAACCATCGTGAATCTACAATTTCATTGCAACCATAGTAAAGTTATGTTCGCTCCTTCTTCGGACCATTTAGTGCGCCGTAAACTCTTTGTTCGACTCCTTGCCCTTCCCTCCTCAACACCGCCATTTTCTCTGTATACAACCCTTCCCGGAACATGATGGCTAATAAGCACGACGTTTAATTTAACGTTCATTTTGTGCAGTTTTAATAATGATGAATTCCAACCGTATGTTACCAGCCCGTCCTCATTTGCGGGGTTTGCGACCAAAATCTTAGGACTGCTTTTTTTTTTTTTTGGGAAGATGTTTTACGATGGCTTTTAATTGGCCCCACCACTGTGTGATTATTTACGTACGCCCTATTTCATGTGCGCCCGTTAGTTGCCGAAAGAAGGTGCTCGTGTAATGCGGCATTAAAACCCAACTTGTCCACCCGGGGCCATCGGCGAGCCGAAATGGGGAACGGATTGGGGCAGGCAAATCTGGTCCACCATGCAACAGGTTTTCTACCTCCACCACCCCCGAACCATGCTTGCCTCTACAGGTAAGCGTGCCATGTGTGAGTGATTGCCATTTGCGATCGTGCTCGTTTAGATGCATGAAGCGAGCGTTTCACATAAAATAAACATTTTAATAAATATTCCGGTTGGCTTTTCCGGCCAGCGCCAGGGCCGGTGCACAGTGGGCTAAGTTGAGTAAAATGCCGGAGAAAGGTGTATCGAGGATGGTTGAGTAGGAAGTTTATTTTTCATGGATTAATTTTATACGAAAACAAATCGTTCTAATTTTTGTTATTTTTAATATTTTTCCTTAACTAATAAAATCAAGAAAAGCCCAGTGTGCAGTGGATGAGTTTGGAGTGGGATGCATGTTGCTTTTCATGCACTCTCGCATCCCTTTCGAAGCTCTGGCCGGTGTCGTCTTGCAGACGGTCCGTTTTTCGCATACGCATGTTTTAAAACACCAACACCTAGCGGGGGGGAGGGAGCGGGGGACGTATTTCGTGAGCTAGAAACCGGTTCGTGTTCCCTCGCCAAGTCCACCCAAACCCTGCCGGGAAAGCTTTCAAGTGCATTATTTTCCATTTGCTGGCCCCTGCCGTGGTGTACGCATTGGCTACTGCGTTCACTTTACGATGGTGGTGGTACTTTTCTATTACGTTCCCGGGTGCTCGGGTAACCGGCCCCGGCCTGTTTGTCGGTTATTATGTATGCAACAACACTCCGCGACGTCGAAACCGGAGCGGAGCAGCTTTTGTGTTGAGTTTATCCGAGTCATTTGTAATCCATCTATCCATCGTACCGGACCATCACGTATAAACACGTTTGGAAAATGGTTTAATCGATGGGATGGAAGTGGATGGGAGATGGTCGGAAACGAAAAATGTAAAAATAAATGAAAGCGTCATGCTGTGGTCATCAGTTAGAGTGCAGCAGGCACGGCTGGCCGATGGAATGAAACGCTCACTCTCTCTCTCTGTCCAGCGATAAGCGGTACAAAAGCTGCGCTTTGACCACCGCTTTGCTGTGGTGGTGCGGTGAGGAACGGCGAACGGAACATTGTAAACTCACCACTACCTCATATCTGCATGTGATATGCCGAAAAAAGGATATTTCGTTTCGCACATTCGCCTAGGTCCTGTCCAGCGAGAGGGAACCACATTTCGTTCGGTGAACGTTTTATCATCTTCACCTGGGCAGCCTGGAGCTTGTGGTGGCTTGTGATATCGGAACAAGCACATCACGGAAAGGCATCTTTCGGCACACTCAAAGCTCAAATTGTCTCAGTCGGGAAAGGCGGCGATAAAATTTCCGTCCCAAAACACGCCGGTGGAGACGCCCAGTGGTTGGTGCTTTTGCGGCTGCTTCCACTAAGCTCCATGTCATCCGAAGATTCCAATTTATTTTGATGACTCGATAGCGGCCGGCGATGCTGGTGGTGTGCACGGTATGCATGCATGTGTGCCTTACATGTGAGCGTAAAAAGAAACCGTGTCCTTGTCCCAACCGCAGCGACGAAGGGACGAGCGGGCTAAGATAAGAAAGCCATTTTTCCGAAAGTCATGTGCGTGATTTATCAAAATTTCAATTCACGCCACTCGACCTGCCGCTTCATGCGTCATTAAGTGTGCGCGCACGCGCTGGGAAAAGGGGTACGGTAGCGAGGCGGAAACATGCCTCAGGGGCACGGGAATGAATAAAAGCGACCGGGTTTGAAGTATCACATTGACACATTTCGTTTATCTAAGATGTGAATAGCCGGATGATCCTTCACCGGTGCCTTCCGCGTATGCCGTGTTTTCATGGTTGCTTTCGTGCGAAAAAAATGTTGCCTCCGGGTCAGGCTTTTGAAAATGGCAGCTCTGCGCCACACAAAGGGTACGCGAAGGCACCAGACTTGATGTTCGGGGATTTGTTACCCTGACAAAGAGAGCGCGGAAGATTAATCCGTGCCGTGGCGAAATAAAACGTAGGTGATTGATTAATGCGTGTGCTAAGCGTTGAATTTTGTGATTGATAATAAGGTTCCGGGAAAGAATGTTTGGCGTTTGTTTGGAATTTCGAAATTACATGCCTGGAAACGCGATGCAGGGTGAAAAGATGGTTGTTTTTATTACATTCTCATAGATGGCGCTGCAGGTTATCGGTGTTATGAAATGACGTATGAAAAACGGTTGTAAATGTCCACTAAAGCCATCTATCGGAAAATGGTGCAACTAATTCTGGTAACATTAATAACACAGTTTGTTGTCCAAAGCAGTTCCAAACAGTTTGATGTTACGAACAAAATGTAAAAATGTTTTTCCTGGAATATGGTAAATTTGTAATTAAAAACAGTTTTTTTCAATTGTTTGCTTTAGTTGGAATTTAATAAAAAACTTCCCACTGAGAAATTTTACACTACCAACACACTAAACCCTAAAAAATAGCTAAACCCGTTTAGAAATATTCACAGAATAAGATTCATCGAAAATTTCCTCGGGGCAAAGTTTCACCCCTTGCATAAAGTGTGTTGATTTCATCGTCTACTCTCCGCTCGGAAGATTAATTTTTCATCGCGCCTGCGGCGTTCGAGGTTGTTTACCAAGCAGCAGCGCAACCACAACTATTCCCGGATACACGGGAACTTTGCCCGGACAGGTCAAATCGAGTTACGCCACTTGTTGACGGGTTGGTGCGGCAGTACGGCCGTCAACAAATTTCGTCGACAGATTGATTGGCTCGAGCCAATGGGGGGAAGAATTTATTGCCATTGGGAAGGAGCGGATACGCGGATACGCTTTCTTATCTTCTCGGGCACCACGAGACCCTCGGGGGCCAAATCGAGCGTGAAACACATATTTTTGGAACAAGGAAAGATGAAAAATAGGCCGCTGCAGCCGGTGGTGAAAGTTTTACTCCGGCTAAAGGTGGTGCCTGTCAACGATGCGCGTTCCATGACAGAAGACCCACGTGCCGACGAACGAAAGACAATCGGGAAGTGAGCGGTGAGGGTTGCCGCTGCCAATATCATGCCCGATGCAATCAATCACCATCGAACGCGGGGATGTAATTCGATTTGAGGATCATTAAACAAACACATTAACTTTATCATTCTGGCTGCCGCGCGATGGTTGCGAGGTGTTGAAACTCATCAGCTGCGTTATGTTTCTTTTGTTGCGCTGGGAGGGATCATGGAGGGATCGGGAACCGAATACTATGCCCCGTTCCTTCTGGTATGCATACTGCGCAGTCATCATGGCGGAAACGTGGTTTTAACTATGTGGAAGCGAACGGTGTCGGTGATGAACCACTCGATATCCTACCCAGCTCCGGCCGAAGCTCGGTTGTTCGAGTCACTGTCGTTTTGTGTTTTCTTTTTCTGGCGGAAAATTAATGAAATTATGACGAAAGCATCCATCGGACGGAAAACGGACGGCCATGTGCTATGGTTGCTGTTGTTATTTTAGTCTCCGGTTTGGTTTTTGTGGCTAGGAAGCGCTGAAACACTTGTTGAAGCACACCAAACTGCTCGCCGAACAAAGGGACGAAAATGAAGTCTTTAGAGTGCGAAAGGGCGAATAAAAGAAGCAACACGGCGCGTTTTTTTTGTTTGGAAAGAGGAAAAATCGCTCTGTAATGTGATTACTAAAGTTTTGGGCGACGTGATGTGATGGAACCCATCGGCCAGAGGCGCTTTATAGGAATTTATCGTATTTTCATTTCCATTTATTATCATCACTTTTACCCATGGCGCCGAGTGGTCAAGCTCCGGTCTACGGCAGTCCGATGGGTGGTCTGAAGGGGCAGCTAGGGCGGAAATGTGAAAGTTTATTAAAACATTGGCCACCCATCAGCGTCCGTGGAGTGGCCCGGGTGGGGAACTACTGACGTAAAATTCAGCCGAAAGGATTATGTAAATGAAGTGGCGAATGTCTCGCAAGTGTGTGTTCGATGCCGTTCGACACATTTATTCAGCACGTTCTCACTCTCTCTCTCTCTCTCACTTACTTTATACTCGTCCCATCAAAGTAAGCTCCGTCCGTGCGATGACGAAGTGCAAACGCACGTTTGCGATAGAAAAGAAAAAAAAGCAAATCGAATGAAAGTGATCGAATGAACAAGTGCAATCGCATTGAACGTGGTGGAGTGATTATCGTTGAATAAATGCTTTTAGTGTGCTGCACGGTGTCGAACATGGGCGTGCGACTGTGCGAATGTTAAAATGATAAATTATGGAGAAAAAGAAGCAAAACGGTGTGGTGAACATGCTCGTCAAACACTGGGAATGATTTTTATATTGACTGCACCACTTGCGAATGAACAGATTGATTGCCAAACAAGTGTGTGTTCGAATGAACATTGTTGCAAATTACTTTTAATTTACAGTAAATATTAATATCAGTGTAGTTTATTGTTAAAATTAATAAATACTTGGTAATCGCTGCGTTTTAAATGGCCATGCTGGATATTACGAGTTGCATACTTTAAGGCGCATTATTTCCATTTTGAAGTATAACAGATCTAAAGCTTGTTAACAGGGTATAACACTTGATTAATTGATTCATTTTTCAAAAATCATCAATGTTTTAAAAAATTATCAACCTTTGGAAGCAGGAAAAAAGCAAAACCAAATACAAAATACTGAATATTTACCTCAAAGGTTTCATCTAAGCCAAACAACACGCCACCAACTGCCGGCCCGGCTATGAATGGATTGGCTTTCTCGCTCGCCCCTGCAAACATAAGTGCCGCGTTTCAGCAATTGCAATTACAGATTACGGTAGCTAGTTAAGATGTCTGCACAATTTCCAGGGCACGTGCTTGGTTAGTCGTACCAATCGCTGGCGTTCTGATATCCGTCGTCTCCGATTGAGAAAATCCCGGTTGAAGTGCCTTACCCGGTTGAAGTTTGCAAGCCGGGAATGTCGACACATGGCAGCAGAGTTGCAGCACGCAAGCCACACTCACACACGCGTTGTGCCTGGCGGCTGGCCATTTTCCAGCATTTAACCAACGCCCCGGCAGCGATAGTTTGCCCGCTGGCTGGGTTAATAGTGACTGCCATTACGCACGAATTCCTATTTTTACCATCTGGCTTGCATCGCTTCTTCCTTCACTCCCTCTCCGGTCGACCGCAGTTCGGAACGGGCACGGGCGAGCTTTCCTATAATGAAAATGTTTTCACTTCGCTACACATGTTGCATCGTTTTAATTAAAACTACATGAAAATATAATGAAAATATTATCACATCGGAACACATGTTACAGTGGCTGTGTTCGCCCAATGTTTGTGTGTGTGTGTGTGGGTCTGGTACAGGAAAATAACCGACACTTCGAGCGAGCATGAAGCGCCTGTTGTCTGCCGCACACCTCACACATAAACGGTGGCGTCGGAATGAATGAGCTTTGCTAAATCGTTACGAAGCGACCGGGGACGACCATTTGCAGCAGGACAAAGCTATCCTTCTTGCGCCGGGCGTTCGGCGTTCGATTACACCTTACACCGGCAAGGGAAACAGGAAGCAGGCGGAAGCGAACGTCTCGTACGGATTCTTCCGACCGGCAAAATGGTCATAAAATATTGAACACAATTTTCTTCGATCGAGCAGCTCCATGCGTCCCACGGTCACGTCGGAAGTGTAGGATATGAAATATGTGTAACTCGTGTCGGGAAGTTGCAAAACACCTGGAGCGTACGTGGTATTCCGTCCCGTCCCGTCCGTCCGTTCGATGGTGCGTTGCGCTCGATGGTGGTTTTAAGAAGTTTTAATATTGGTTTTGAGCGGAAGTTTTCGCTTGCACTGAGGATGATTGTTTCGCAGTCTTTGGTAGCATATTATTGAGGATTTCTCTGTTGTTGGTGCGTGATGCTGGTGCATTTGCTGACGGTATGGGAAGTAGAAAGTTTGTAACTGCTAGAATAAGCTATAATTTACATATTTTTGTATTACTGTTGGATATGATAACTTTCGATGCTGGTTTTGTTCTTTCCCAAAGCACTACATAAATAGACAGAAATCGTGCTTAGGAGAATAATATAATAGCGTTTCGTCAGCCGCTCCTACGAGCCTTGGATCAATATTGCGCACCCTGCACAGCACCAAACGAAACCCTACGATCAGTTCCACCGGTGCCTTTGTCTTGGCTACGTTCGTAAGGCTTCCGGTAGACCCAAGCGCTCAGCTCAATTCCAGCGAAAAGCTTCCGCTCACTCTGTCAACAGCGCAGTACCGCGACGAAGAAAGTCCTGCAAATTACATTAACTTTTGCACGGCACTCAAACTTTACCCCTTTTCTGGACTGGTTTCTTTGGTGAATGGGAGTTTTTCTTTCGCCGCTTGTCTCTGCCCAGAGGATTCGATCGAGAACGAGAGAAGAAAAAATGAAATTTAATTGAGAAACATGAAAGAAACGTTGGCTCAACAAAAATAAAAAAAATAGAAAAAAACCATGCCACGCGCTCGTCATGTGCCACACGAACTCGCCGGCAAGTGTGTGGGATTGTTTTTTTTTTGGTTCCTTCCCTTGGTGAAAAAGTTACACCACGGTAGCGCCGGAATTCTTACAGCGGACCGAGGTTTTATTTTTTTATTCTCGCCCCCCGCTGCTTTGCCAGCTACGAGGAAACTGGCCAGCAGCAGTACGGTTGCCGTTTCCGGTAAAAACGTGATGAAAGTCTCAATTGCGTCTTAACAATGTTGGGGAATTTGTGTGCGCTTTTCCGGTATCGCCACCGCCGGTGTCCCCTGCCACCGCCGCCGGGTTGCGCCTGAAAGTTAGAGAGTTTTACAAGTGGATAATTATGTAAATAGTTCTAATTAGAGACACTTTGGCGTGGACGAGTACGAGTGGGTGGTCCTTTCGCGTCCAACGTTCCAGAAAAAAGGGACATTTTGAAGCGAACGGTTAAGAAAACTCGTCATAGAAGGAAAAGGAGCACAAGCAACCGTCGATTCTGACATTTAAAAGTTTTTTTTTTCCCGTTCCAAGGATTGCTTGGATGACAATTATTTTTCTCCCTCCACGATCGTTTGCTATGAGACTCTTTTTTTCGCTTTCTCTCTCTCGCTCTTGTGTGCAGAAAATCTGTCGCGGTGCAGTTGCATCAGCACTTAAAACGCTCGAATGTGTGTCTGATCCGGGGTCCGGGGGCCTGGGGTTTGGCCCCGTATCCAGTGGGAGTAAACAAATCAATTTGAAAAATTTAATTTATCGACAAAGTGATTGGTTCGTTATTGAATTTTGTTGTGCGCAACCGATCCGGATCACTGTGGCCCGTTGCCGATGCCCACCGGTGCCACTGATTACCACCGGTCCGGTTGAGTTCTTTTCCATGCTCCCCAAAAGTCGGTCAGCTGAACCGGTGTGGCTCACCGAGGCGGTCCGGTTGCGTCTGGTTGGGAACCATTAAAACTCAATTATGTGCATCCCCCGCAGACGAAAGAAAAACTTCACCCCAAAACACCGATCCGTACCGATCCGAGCCGGACGAACGGCGCCTAAATGTAGGCTTTACGCTTTGGCTCTGTAGCGGGCTCCTCTTCTAAGGATGCAACCGAATGCAGGTCTTGCATTTTGCGTACAAAATATTTTCCCAACAACTAGCGTTAGAGGGCTACCAACGGGGAACGGTCGGGAAAAATGGTGCAGGGCAAAGAGAAAATTAATTAATTTCCTGCTGTGTGTCCGGGGACGGGGCACCGGGGTAGGTCGGCCGGGTCGTGTATTCCACCCGAGTGTCCCGAGTTTCGCTGCGTGCTGAGCTTGAATCGACGGTATAATGGATTGTCGAACTAGTAGAGCGTACTGAGCAACGGATTTTCCCCGAAGTGTCTACACCGAAAGGAGGTATGCATGTGTGTGTGTGTGTGTGTGTGTGTGTGTGTGTATGTGTGTGTGAGGAGTAAGAGAATGAATACTAATTGGAAACTGATTATCATAAGTGATCCGAACGTGTGTCGAATGAATGCGAGCTTAGTGCTCTTACCCGGTGGATGTTTTTCCAAGCCCAAATACATTTTCTCCCGCACACAAACACATCGAAAAGCTCGGCTATGATATCCTGGTTTTGTGATAAAACATGATCCTAATGAAGATTTCCCTTTGATCTCGGCTCGCCTGTACGTTTCGTAGCGTTAGCGCAGTGGAGAGAGCTTGCTCGTTTGTAGCAAATAGTATTGATTTTTGAGCACGTTATAAAATCACTGAAAATATCTCTCCAATCCCCGCACACGCACACGTATACGGTAGCATTTAGCCGGAACGATGATGGTGATTGAGGGTGTTATTTGATATTAAAGCACCCCCGTTCCCCCTCCGACCGTCCGACGCTTACCCACGGTACGTTCTTTTCCTTTGATGGAATGTTTAGTGCCTTGTGGGAAAATTGTTTTGATTTTCGGCACGCAACCCGCCCACGGTTCCGCCACCCCCAGCCCCACCGAACCCGTGCCCGTTCCGAATCGGGTAGCCTCGGGGGAAGCTTCCAACTCCATTCGGTGTTTGATTCGGAGGCTTCAGCTCGATGAATTAGCCATCACGAAGGCCGCCGCGTGATGCCGAAAAGATTATCCTGTAAGGGATGCCTTACAAGCCGGCGCTTTACTTGGAAACAAGGCTGGCCGGTTGCCAAGCGTGGCAGTGCGAAGTGACACGTTTAATATGTGAACGCTGTTGCTTGCAGCGGGCAATGGGTTCGGGTGAGTGCTGCCAGCAAGCTCGCCGAATATATTGGCCGCCGGTGGGGTGCGGAAATATATGGAGTGGGGATTATCATGAAAGCTCTGCTAATGAAGGTATTGTGAGCGGCTGCAAGTAAGCCGGAACGCGGCATCTTGCTGTCGAGGATAAGTGGGGCTTTCGGGGAAGGTGGGGAAGTGAGTGGAGGATTGTGAAAGCGGAGGAACGCGCGTGTGTGTAAACTAAGAGAACTAATAACTAATTTATGGGAAGAATAAACATGTCGCAGTTATGGATCCTGCGGGAGATAGTAAACGTTTTAAAAATTCACAGAAAGATACGAAAAATAATGAAATAATAGATTGTATGCTTTTGTGTAAAAATCCGCAATAGAACAAATCTTTGATAAGTCGAAATAAAGCCTGTTGTTATACCGATAGCATATTTTTGGGGTGAATTTGCAAATGTTCAGTCTGCTTTTGCTTCACGATGGAGTAAGAGAGAAATTCAATAATGATTTCTTTTCTAAACAAATGATTGGTTCGAGCAGAATTGTGAAGAAACTCTATAAAACGCGCCATTTGTTGGCTTTATACAGAATTCTTTGTTTGAACCGCCACATGTAACAAGTTGCCGCTGTTGTGAACATCCATTTGACAGCGGTATCTCCTTTCCATTAAGGCAATTTTGTATTTTCGTTACAAATTACTAACTTCCAGCGAACACAAACCACTGTTCGGTCGTTTCTTCCGCTACAGTGACACTCGTGACATTCGTCAATCACAATCGAAGCAATACGACTGCGGTAGGACGCCGACGTTTGTTCAATGCCGGGCGGCCGGGGATTTGTCCAGGGAAAAACCGCAATATTCTTTCATTAACTCCGTTCCGTTTTCGGCGAATCCGCCTTTGTCTCGCCGTGCGAATCCGTCCCGTTTGGGGGTGTCGGATAAATTGAAAATGCCGCCAGCGGTTTACGGGAATGGGAATTAGAAAAGAAAGAAGAAAACCCAAACAGGCTGGCCCTCCGCATGCAGCAAGGGATCATTCCAACGGCTATAATACCTTAGTCCCTTTATTTCCCGGAGATTCCTTACCCTGGTGCTGGTGGCGTGCAAGAAGGGACAGGATTAGGCGAGCCGGGAGGGAAGGTTTGAATTCAGTGGATTTAATTTTCCTTACTTTTTCCATTCCATCCCATTCGCTTCCTCGCCGTCCTCGCCTGGTGTTGGTGGCAAAGCGAACGACAAAGGCGGGTGCGCGCGCTGTGGAAAATAAATGAAAAGCGGAAAAGATTTATTAACATTTGTAAGATTATGCATAAGCTCTCGCGCAGGGAATCGTCGCTTGTGTTCGCTCGCTTCGACGAGGGAATCCGTCGCCGTTGTCGTCGTCCGCGTGTGAGCTGCACGGTGTTGAATTTTTCCTGTGGTTTTACTTTTCCGCATTACTTTTTTTTCCCACCGGGGAGGCGGCCAGTGGGTAGCGCGGTTTCATTGCCTCCGCCGTTGGAGCATCACGGGAAGTTGACAATTGGCTGCCGGCTGTTAGATGGCTGGATTAAGACAAACGACGACGAGGGCGGCGGCGGACGAGTGCGGTGTGAGGATGTTGTTCTTACTGTTTCGCTCCTGGTGCTGCACGTGCTCGGTCCTACGGTCCATAGCTTAATTTCGGTACGATGCGTTCTAGTGGCCACGGCTTCCCGAGGACGCACAATTACCTGCTGCTGCGGCTGGCAGGAGGCGAAGAGCGGTTCGGTGCGATGGTGCGTGAAATTTTAATAGAAAAAGTAAATCCACTTATTATTCCGGAAGCGGAAGATGACGATGACACGTTGCGGTACATGTTGCTTTCGCTCCTGGTACAAGGATTCCACGGGGCCATCGTGGGACGGTGCGTCTCAGGACAGATAATTTATCGATGCGTCGCATCGTTTGCGATAAGCTTAATGGATTGTAGTACAATCCCGTTGACCAATTATGCTGATCAATTGAGCGTGCGCTATGGGGGAGGAGATGGGGAAGAGAGAAGGCCAAGATTGGTGGATTGGCCATTTTGTTCATCGGTTATGCTGTGGATGGTGCGACAATCGCGCTCATCCAAGAGCTCGACACGATGAGCACACTAGATTAGACATCGCTGATGCTGACCCGGTGCCGGTGAGTGATGCGTTTATGAGTGCTCGTTGAGAGCTAAGCTGCACTGAAGCTATTAGTTTGTGTTTTTATTTCGCTAGACAAGGTTGACTGAATGGTAATTTATGTAAGATTTAAGTTATAATCTATCGAAGTAAAAAAAATTGACAGTTGGTCACTTAAATAAAACCAAAATATAATGTTAGTAGGTTAATAAATATTTACGTCGCCTGCAAGCCTGAAAGTATGCAATCTGTACAACAAATGGATTCAATATTTTTCCATATATTTAATCGGTTGAACTTCCATTCCTGTACTCTCACTAGTGTACTTCGTGCAGGTATATTTGTTGCTCAAATCCAGGTTAGTCATGTCTCGTTTTCTCCATTCTGTTCACAAACATTCATCGCTCAATGAAGAAGGTTTCACAATAATAATCTTACGGCTCGTACTAAAGAAAGGTCCCGCTTTTTTGATCACATTATTACTACCATCGACCCCGTAACGGTGCAATAGTTTTGGCGTTCCCTGTTTTACTACCTACCGCCAATTGCGTTCCGATCGTGCCGGCCAGTAATAAGCATAAAAGCGGGATTCGGAAACAATTGCCCACTCACTGGAGGAATCTAATAAAGGGAATAATGGCGACATACGATGGGGAGGTTTTATTTTCGCTACCGTGCACATACCAAAGTTGCGATCGGCATGATATGGGTTGAATGTCGCCTTTGATGAATAAGCTTTCGCACATACACACACACACACATGCACCACACAATCGGACACAAATGCTGCCTGAATAAGTTCAAAGAGCTCGCCCGCGTGGTTCGTTCCCTCGCTCATGAACCGAATTGCGAACGGTTGCTTATTCGATTCCGGACCATTTTATTTGTCTGCCGGGACGAACAAAAGTGGATCCATCAAACGAAAGTTCCCTGAATGCAACAATTTTCTCCCCCAAATCGAGCGAATACCGATCATGGTTTTTGTTTCCAGGGCTCGCCAGTTGAAGCCAGTTCGTTCTAGTTGGGGTC
This sequence comes from Anopheles farauti, assembly GCA_000473445.2. Classification (NCBI taxonomy): domain Eukaryota; kingdom Metazoa; phylum Arthropoda; class Insecta; order Diptera; family Culicidae; genus Anopheles; species Anopheles farauti. Next base: position 11,198,302 of record KI915043.1, on the reverse strand, counting down.
GGAAGGGACAGTAAAAAATGTACTCAATCGCAACGGGAGCTTCGATCGACCATGGAGAGAGGGTGGTGGTCGGTATTTCTGGCCGTTTGCGAGTGTGCCCTAGCGACGAGCTGTTGCCGTGACTGTGCATAATCCATATGCTTATTATTATCATCATAATCATCAAAATTCACTTCGCATATAAGAGTGCTTTCCCGTCCCATGCTCCCATCCCTTTCCTCGCGCTAGTATGCAAGACGACCATCGGGGCGCTCGCGCGTTTGCTTGCCATTGTGATCTGCATAATTGTGGGGCATTTTCCGAAGCGTTTTAGCTAAACGTTTTTCCAGCTGGGTGGCAACCCTTTTCCGGATTCCGCCTGCCCGTATGCCTTCCGGGGGACCGTGCGTGAATGCACAAAACCGGCAAACATGCCGCTGGCAGCAGGTAGCCAGTGTCACACACATCGATGTTTTCTATTCAAACTTCGATACAGCTCCAGCGTTAGAGCAAGGGGCGAACTCCAAATTCGGGGTTGGGAAGTTTTCGGGGTTGTTTTCAATACCGGAATTCCTTCGTGTTATTTTGTGGACCACACAAACACAGGCAGCCACAGGCACTGGATCATTGTTTGCGGGTTTGTTCGGACGAGTTTAGCCACTACCGAAATATTGCAGCGTGTTTCGGGCAAGAGGGCGGCAACAGCGTGTTTGTTAATGGCCGAAATCTGCATAATTTTTCCGCACGCTGCATTGATATGATAATGTTATTTAGCTTTGATTGAAAAATAAATGGTGCTTTCCGGCTACGGGAGGCAGACCGTAGCTCATCCGAATCGGAAAAGGATTTCTCATCCCGAGCCGGCGATGAAACGTTGTGGTGGATGGCAGCACCGTTGTTCGGTTCAAGACGTTTATGGTGGATTAATGGTATGCAATGTAGGGTTTTTGGATTTTTCTTTTTCACTCTCCTTCACAACCAGAAGGCAACATACGCCATCGAGATATCAAGCCTGTAATTGTTTCACCTTTTTTTGTACGTCAAACCAAGAGGACAATTTGGATTACAAACAAAACATCTCACAATCACCCCTAACGAGGTTCGTGCTAATGACGAGCTTAAATATTGATAGCGGCAGCGATTGATGGAAAGTGTTAACCACTAGCGCGGCCATGCGACCGGCCATGCGACTGCGTTTTACTCCACCGGCAAGTAAATAGCCCATTCGTGAGTGAAATAAATTTATTCCCCAAACGCGAAGAACCATCCGCGTCAAGCAGTGATTATAATTTGCCGGGCTCGTAAAACGAAACATGGTTGCATCCTAATTTTGGAACGTGGCAAAAATTTGCACTCATTCCCCACTCTCCCACGGGGGGAGGGGGAGCGAAATGATGTTAAGGTTGGAAATTTTCATAATCACATTTGCTCCTTAACGATGTTTGTGTGCCGGCGCCACCGTGCAAGTACGGCCGAGGCTTTACTGATTATTACCCCGCTCGAACTTTGGCACAGCACGAGCGAAAATTCCGTCAATTTGCAGTCGATTGCAAATTTTCGGTACACTTCCACCCCGGTTTCGGCGCCATTTCATGCTCAATATTCGCGGCGTGAAAATTCGCTGGTGAAAACGGGGGAGAGAGAAAAAAACCGTTTATCGCGCTGGTGATGAAGGCAGGCAGGTGAAAGGTATCGTCCCGGTTGGATCGACCTCTCGAACAACGACCGCCCCCGGTTACACGTGCGAATCTCCCCTGCGACAGCAAAGTGTGAAAAATCTCGGAAGTCGAAAAGGAAATTCGAAAATCTTTATGATAATATACATCATAAAAATAATGAAACCCAACGCCTCGGACGGGGTTTTGCGCTCAATTCATCTCGCCGCAACCGCCCTCGGGCGTGAAAACCCCGGCGTGAGGTAAAACGTTACAATAATGTTGAACATAGCTCGCGGGCGGTATGAGTTTTCCTCGGTTTTGCAGCGTTTCCGGAAGCGCCCTCGAAACGATGGGGATTGAGTTAAGAAGGCACCGTGCCTTACCTGCGCCCTCGCTTGCTTCGATTTCCTAATGCTATTCATTAAACGGGCGTAATTTTGTACTCGCCTTTACATTACATTTTGCGCCCACGAAGTAATTCGTGTCCGAGGCTGGTCAACAAGGGTCCGTCCGGGAGAGCTGGGTGGTAAAATTAATGGGAAAGAGCAGCAAAAAAAAAAAACCGAGAAACTCACCTTTTCCCCGATGACCCGCGGGGTGAAGGGATGTTTGAAGGTGAAAAAACGCCGGTTGTGTAAGGAATTACGTGAGAAGTACACACGGCTTCGGCTCCGGTTGAACGAAAATTACGGACGATTTGCGATGGAAGTTGGGTGATTTACATATTCGCTTGATGATAGGGTGAGGACAGCCAGATTCTCAACCGTTTGCCATCGTTTGAACGCCGTCTTGGATTGTTGCCCTGGGTTAAATTATGAAAGAAAAATTAATGCGACTCTCATTAGGAGGTGGTCTGTTATTTTGTAGTGCATACTTTTAGGTGTTGAAATTTTATGTAGCAATAAAAGCGTGGACAAGTGTTAAAAGTTATTAACAAAATGAAATAAATGGTTGTTAAAACAACAATTTTCTAAAAAAAAAACATAAAATTAAACTAGAAAATAGATTATTATTACAATTTTAATCTCATGTCTCTAAGATCCCTTTATAAATTGTTGCATAAATTTTAGCTGCAGATAAAGCTGACAGAACTGCTTTGACCCATTTTTCAAAAGCTCTTTCTGCCCCTGTAGTGTGCATTTTCGACGCTCTTCTCAACGCGCGCACAACGATCAAAACGATTTCGATTTATCAAATTACGAGCGCATGCATGGGTTCGCATGGTTTGGGATCGTTTTCAACACCGCCGGCTTATTGCATGGTGTGATAAATTTGCGCTAAACATGACATTCGCTAATAAATGTACACGTTATTACGCTCCAAGCCCGAAGAAGGCCACGAAAGGGTTGTGAATTGAAAAGAAGTCCTCAAGCATGGCGTAATACGGTAGGCCGGTGCGGGGAAGCGGAATAGGGAGGAAAACAATACGGCTGAAACAATTCCAGTACACGTTCATGTGTCGGAAAAGTCTCTTTTGTGTCACGGTTCGTCCAAACTGCCGCCACACGATAATAACAAGCCATTTGTTTGAGTGCAATTGCGAACAAGAAGGAAATGTCGCCCTTTCCTTTAAGGTAGGGCGACTTGGGCGACGACGCTGGGAATAATTTCGTTCGTGCCGTGTTCGTTCAACCTTTCGCTTCGGCTTGCATGTACGCTTCCGTCGCTCGGTTGGCAGGTGGTGAGCCGTGTAAATTACAAGCCATGGCGCGTGCAGCGGAACCACGTATGACGTAGGAAATCTGCGATCAACCTTGTTGAAAGCCCGCCTTCGAGGTCGCGTCGCATGTAGAACGGTGATTTGCTTGTGGGATTAAGAAATTTTCAATCAACAATCCGGGCAATTCTTTCGGGAGAAGGTAATAAAAAAATGTTCCATCTGTATGGGACGCGTGCGAATGGGGTATCGCTTCGTTTTTGTATTGCGAAACATTACGGCTTTCGGAGTGCTGTAAAAAGCCACCAAGTGAAGCTTTCGCTTAGACACGCGAGTTGCATTTTAAGCGCACATTAATCATCAACGCAAACGGGAACGGAGTGCAAACAAAAAAAAAAACAAAGTACGCCCTGGAGCATTTCTCTTAGTTGCTTTGGCCTTGGTTTGATCGAGTTAGCATGTTAACGAGATTCCAAGAAATGTTGCTCACCGTAGACAGAGAAGCCGAGCCATTCTCCGGGCGGTGCGTTATTTCTTTGCTCGGTCCGATTTAATTATTGAAGTGAGTCGGAATTCGATTACGATTGCGGGCCAGCTCGGGACAGTAAATTGTACGTCAGTTCCACAGCTTCACGGTGCGAACACATGTGAAGGATTCTAATGAACGGCACCCAGGGAAGATGAATTCTTTCATCCGCAGGTCGGGCAGGGCGACAAAAGTTTTATCGTCTTGGGCGTGGGAGGAAAAACAAGCACGGCACAAGACGTGGCTCGTGCTGGTCAGTGGTGCTAAATTTCATTAGGTTGTCCATCGGTGTTTGTGTTTACTTTTTCTTTTACCGCCCAGTCGGTTTGTTGGTTGGCTGCGTTGGCCGGCTGCGTTCTGTGTTGATCGAATTACCGTTTTCCATTCAGCGTTACCGTACAACGAAGCCCGAGTCCTTTCATTAGGAGATAAATTAATAGCATCGGACAAGCGGGACGCAAAAGGCTAGCTGGAGGAAATTAAGAAAGTGCTTGTATGTGTGTGAGTGTGGCGAAGTTTCGGACAGGTTGAACTGGCTGGAGTGCTCGGTAAGCAGCTTGTCAAAGAAATGGTAGGTTGTTGTGTGTGTTTTTTTTCTTCCAATCTTTTACCACTGAAAGCTCCGTGAAGGAATTTTTGCTAAGTATGTTTTTTTTTGCCCCTCCACAAACTAAGCTCCGCAAGCTGATGGACTTCTGATTTGTTTGTACGTTTTGTTTTCCCGTCCCGGTTGGTGAATTTAGTTTTCTTTTACGTTGAAAGAAGAGAAAAAAATGCCGAAAATAAGTTGGCAGAGTTTTTTCTTCCCAAAATAATGGTTTGATGGTGGCCGGTGTTGGAAGAAAATAAAACACACACACACACAGAGGCACACCACCCAAATTCCTTTTCATTCATTGGCAGTTGGAAATCACTTCCCATCCGTAAGCTGATTAATGCCAATTAAGACTGACGAGAAATCAGAAACTTTTGCCTACTCCCTCGCTGCCCCTCTCTGTCTTCCCCTCCCTGTCCACGTAAGATGGTCCAGATCTTCCATGAAGATGAAGTTTTTTGTTTCGTGCTCGTTTCGTGTAAGCGGAATTTCACTTGCTATGCTCGCAAGGCCTCGCTGCTCGCACGGGAAGCCCTTCAAGCAAAACCCGAATGCAAACAAATCCCAATAAATAAAGCACCGAACGGCGCACACGTACGCAACCAAACGCCGAAGTTTTTCGATTCCGGTGTAAATCTCGATAAAGCGTTAATTCCTCTGTCCGGTGCGGTGGAGAAAAGGGGTTGGGGATATTTCCGTTTATTGAGAACGGACTGATTGAAAGTGGGAGCGCGCAAAGTGTACTGCTGCTGGCTGGAAAGATTTCAATTGAACAATTGGTCAAGGATTTCGGGTGCTGATTGGATTTGGGGAAAGTTTTTTCCCCTTCTTTATTTCTGCTAAGTAGGCTGTATTGAGATGCTGGTGTATATGAGGAAATGGGATGAAAAGAGAGAGTGAGAGAGTGAGAGAGAGAGAGAGGGAGAAAGGGAAAAGAGAACAGAATAACATTAAATTTGTGTGCTTATTATGAAAATCAGAGTTAAAAATAGAATTGAGATGCAATTTTTGCGATGAAAAGTTTTGGGCTGGATTGTGATTTGAACCTGCGCCGTCATAATGGCAGTCGAGCGGTGTAACATTTCGTATATGATTCAAATTCTAGTATTGACGTTTAAATGTTGATACGATTTTAAAAATAGTAATTTTTAATAGCTAGGAAACAAATGGTAAACGTTTAATTTTTGAAGCAAACGTTTTATAAAGCATGCTCATTTCACCAACAAATTTTGCACCATGATTGTTTTCCTTCCCCATAATTTGAAACGGCCGCCGAAAGCCGTCCTATCGGTGGCAGCATAATTTACGACCCCGACCCGAGCGAATGAATCCAACTGGACAAGCCTTTTTGCTTTCATCGGGATTATGGGTTTGGATGGCAAAACTCGTAAATGTGACGCATGGCAGCAACCGATAGTGGCCAGGGGTTTTGAGGTTTTGTTGTGACATTCGGTTCGGTTCCAGCGGGTCGAACTCACTTGGACGTTGGGGGTGCCTTTTTCCGCCAAACACAGCAAAGGAAGGTTTAAAGGGCTCCACCGACAATATGTTCACGTTTGTTTGTGCCCGCCATGGCAAACCATTGGAGGACGGGACAAAATTAACTCATGACCGCGTGGAGGCGCTTGGTGACCTTTTCGAAAGGAGGAAAAGATGGAGGAACCGAGGAGGAATCCGATTCGAGCGATAAATTGGATTCCTTTAAATTTATTGTTCTCCGCCAATGTTGCACAATTGAATCGGGCTGACCAGTCGATCCAGTCCCCGGGACCCGGGGGTGCGTAAAAAGGGATGTTTACAACGTTTGCAAAACCCCGCACGTGAGCATGTATGGGAATTGGCATATCGAAATGATGACTGTGGTTTACCCGTTTAACCGGAACAGGGCTACGGTGAAAAAAAAAAATAAAATAAAAGTAGAAAATTGGAGGGTATATGGGAAACTTTTTTAAAGCAAACGCAGCGCTTTTTTGGAGGGTGATTCAATTTCGCAAGTAGTTTCACGTGGAGAGTGGATTTCCGGAACCTTTCCGGAAGCATTATTCGAAGCCACACTTTTATGTGCGCCTTTTCTGACCACTCTATCGTTTCGGGCACGATGGATCGATTTTCTGGGGATTTTTCTCATTTCTTGATCTTTGCAACCAAGTATTCAATGTTGTTCATGCTAGTAATTTTCTTCATTGTCGTTTGCATTTATAAGAAAAATGGGGTTTTCCTGCACAAAGTGTAGAGAAAGAGCTTAACCAATTTTAGTTATCAAAGCATTTTTCGTCCCTCAACAAACCGCTTTGATAGAGCATTAGTGAGATGAAAATCGGCCCGTTTACAACAATACAGCCTACTTTAATTCCTTGAAATGCGATCCGGCTCACGCTTACCCTCTCCCCGTTCATCGTACCCATTCCAGCCGTATCGTCGTGTTCGCTTGTCAATCTAGATTAGTGTCTCAATTCCGTAATGGTTTCCGCATTGATGGAGCCGCAATGATTGGTCGATAGGTGAAGCGGTTCCCGGGCATGGAACCGGGTTTGGTTCCCGAACTCTTTCTCCACACGCGCTCAATCCATGGTTCACGGTGGAGGTGGCAGAGCTGCTTCAGGAGTAATTTAGCAAAAGCCGGAACCGTGCGTGAACGCGCTCTATCGACCATCGGCCGGATTAGACTAATGAACAGTGGTGCCTCTTGTCTGCTTATCAATCGGGCCTGCGCATGTGTGTGTGTGCGGTGCGAGCGTTGAGATTTTACAGTTTGCATCATCCTGTGAGTGATGCTCACCTTGATGGGGATGATGGAAAAACACAATGCACACGGCACGGGTGGCAGCCGGAAACAATGGAAATTCAGTCAGCACACAACTGAGCGAACTGAGCTGGTGGGATTAGTTGATTTTTGTTCACTACACTCGGTGCGCTCGGTCGGGTATGTGACGTCTAATAAATTAATAAAATCCATTTGCGGCACTCGCTAAATCCCTGCAGCGTGACGGATGAGTGCAGTCGGAATTGGTGCGCAATGATTTGCAGCGTTGGCGGTGAGGTGGTGGAAACTGGAGGTAGGTATTTATAACATTTTAATAACCACGATTGAGAGAGGAAGCAAAAAAATTTGAAAAATGTTCGATACGCGCTTTTTGCTCGAATTGTAAAGATGAATAAAATTGTAATGAAGTGCATTTAAAGTAATTGGCAATCAAATTGAATGCTGTTCGGCGCAAAAATATTACGCCTAAAATTATGCAATTTTTTGTATGGAAATATTTTTGATTTTTTATCGAAATCCCCACACACAATGTAATAACGAGCCAGTTTTTCATCCCTTACGGCTTGACACACCGTTGTAAGATTATTAATTACTGATGGGAATCGTTCAATCGTTGCAGTTGACTGGCATTGTGATATGGCCACCTCGTCGTGACGTCCAATGCCGAGGTGATCGTCCTATCGCACGTCCTGCACACTCAGCCCGGTCACGTGAACCGTGGCCGGAAGGCTTGTGCCGAGGTGCTCAAAATTTTAGTCCCATCCGCAAACGCACCGAACGCAGCGTGGATTCGAAAGGATTAAAATGGCACGTTGGCCGGGGTTTGGGTATTTTCCGGGACGCTTATCAGGGTCGGTCGTGTGGTTTGCGAATGTGCCTCACTGGTACCCAGACAGGCTTAATCAATCATGCACTGCGTACGTGAGGCCTTCCCTCGCGCCAACAATTGATCCTTGGCCGAGACCGAACCGGCTCGCCAAAGCACTCTGGAAGTCCGAAAATAGTAATAAATTCGAACGTATGTGATTTGTGTCTAACGAAGCCAATCGAGCATCGGAGAACGCATGTCGGTGCAGTGTCGGTTTTGCACTCGGTGATGTCATTAGCAGGAAGCTGCGGCGTAGTGAGCGGCCCGGAATGTAGCCCGCATCGAAAGTCGAAAATCACTTGCGAGTGCACAATCACCCGTTCGGGCCCCGTTCGCTCGAAATGCTCGATTAGAAAACGGTCGTTATGGAGCGAGGGCTTATGATGGACGGACCGATCGGAACGCGCCCGTCGATTGTCTTTTGAGCGAAACGGGCCGTAGAAGCTGGAGGATGGAGGATTCATGCGTCAACGGTTAGCATACGGATACGCCATGTGGATGAGATGTGTACTGCGTGCGTGCGTGCGTGCGTGACGTGGCTGGAAGAATAATTACAGCAATAAACGCGACATCGCTTCGTGCCGGTTGTGGGAAAACTTTCCCTTTACACGAACACGAGTCGTCTGTCAAGGTGATTATTATTGGAAGATGGACGTACACCGTCGCTTATAATTATGATTGATCGTGTTTTAATTTACAACTGCGGCCCGGTGAAGTAACACTTGAGCAATCGTTTCGGAATGCGACGCCTATATTGCCCACGCATTAAAAATAAGACCCAAAACAAAACGGAAAACACGCACCGGGCTAGTGTAGGAAACAAAAGCCTTACATTAATCTTCATCAATCTGCCATCCACACGAAGCGTGCGATAAACAAGATTACCGGGCGGGCGACACCGGTGTGCAAACATCGTAGACCCATCCCGCTGTCCTCGCGACCGTCCCTTGGCCATTTGGGGTGCGAATGTTCCTGTCTTGCTGCTCCTGTAGTGTGGGAGGGTTTTTTTTTACGGGTAAAAATACCCAGGGACGTGTCAGCTTCGAATGCAGGGAAGGGAAATTTTGTGTCACAATGCTTTCTTTATGGTTGAGTGAAAGTAATGTCTTAGTAAACATTGTTGAATAGGATTTTGGTATTTTTTCAATTAATAGTTTAGAATATAGGCTAAACTAAATTAAAAAAGTGTACTCCATCTGGATTAGACATTATTTTTCAAAATATTTAATGTATGATTTATTTGTCAAATTCTCAATAAAATGATGTAAAAGTTAGAGATACTTTTAATCAGCTAGATCATCAAATTTGGTTTACATAATTGTGATCAAAGCTTAATTTGATGTAATAAGCCTTAATATCTGCTTTTGTTTACATTATGTTTGAATTTTCCTAATGAAATCCCACACGAAAGGACACATGGAAGGGTGTAGAAAAAAAACAAACACTCTATAACTTTTAGATAAAACACACACAAAATGAGTCCCTCGCGAGTGATGCCAGTGCAAATGTGGCCATTCATGGGCAACAATTAGAAGTCAAACAATGAAAGCGACTCGAAAGTCGTGCGTAAACCCATCATGTAGTGCGGTATAAATTCGGCTTGATGGAAAACGGTGGAAATTGGCCTCACTCTCCCGCACAAACACACGCGCACATTAGGCACCGTTGGCCATTGTAATCACCGTGAAAAAGTAACTAAAACCCGGGCCGCGATAAACACGGCGCGCTGGGAGAAGATGTCGAAAATCATTAAACGTAATGACCGTCATCGTGTGCCACGGTTGTTGTTGCGCCCCGGCCAGACGACGGTGGCCGTAAAAGTCGCAGCAAATTAACAGCCCCAGTTTCGCCGATATTCGAGATGACTCCGTCGCCAATAATCGGAACCGGTGGAGGAATGGCGAAAGGGGACTCGTGAAATCCGATGCGCTCGCAGATGCTGACGCTTGTGCTGGTGTGCTCGGGATGGCCCTCTCGCGCGCGCGGTAATGTTTTGTTGTCAGTTTCATCCTACTCAAACAGACGCGAAATCGCGATGGCCGGTTGGGTTGGGTGGGAAGGATGGGACGTGGGAGGGTTTCGGGGCCAACACGTCCCCGGAGGACGTGCGCACTTTTGTGATGTGTTTGCTGAAGTTTATGATGTGTGAAGCAAAATTACTTTCCTAGCGATAAAACGCATGTTTGCTTGTTGTTTCATTTAGTGCACATCCGGGAGAGCGTGTGTTTGCCGAACGGCTTAGCTCGTTCCCGGTGCCGGGCATTAGGTTAATGTTCCTGGAAACGTAATTTAATTCTTGGAATATTTTAACATACCACCCCGTCGGCACGTGGAGGACGGTCTCGAAAGGTGATAGAGCTGGAAAACGGGATACTTCAAACCTTCCGTGCACTGTTACGGAATGTATCTGTTACTAACCGGTAGCATTCTCGAAAACGACGGGCAGGAAACACTTTACGTGATGAAATGATATTCGTTTCGAGTTAGTTGCTTCAAAAACTTATATTTCTATTGAAAAAAGACTAGTATAAGCTTGATAAACTTATGAAATAGCTGTGTATAATACAAAATGTATTATAGTGAATTGTACAAATTATGGTACAAATATAAATGCATAGCAAGCAATATTTTTTTAATACAAAAATAAAAAAAAAACAATTCAATTTTAAATTCCTTTTGTAATAGTAAACTTTAAGAAAAATTTATGTTCAATAAAATTACTACCATAGCAACCATTGGCACGTACCACAAGCAGGAAGCCGCCTGTCACATAGAAACCTTCGGAAATAAAAACCACTGTTTACTTTTATCGATTATCCGATGTCCCGCTCAAAAGTTTTGCTCGAACGTCGTCGCTTCGCTTTCTTCAATGTCACACATGTGTGTGGGTGCGTTTGCCACCGGATGCCGGTTCGGAAGCATGACGTCAGAAAGTAAGTTAGGATTTTAATTTAAAGTTTACACGCTAAACCCATCCCAACTACCGCGCCGCTGTTGCATCGTTTGTCAACATACAAAAAAAAAAAAAATCGGAAAGAAAGTAGATGCGAACCAACTCGCCCAGGGCCCTGTCCGCCCATTCGATTCCCGGAGATGAAATGGAAACTTCCGTGGTTGAACGATTTGGCGACCGGACGACCAGCTGACAGTCGATAACTGACGGCTGGGTGGGTTGGAGGAACGGGCAAGAAAGGGGGGAAAGAAAGGGAGTTTGCCGTTTAGCTTTGTGGGTTGTGCAAAGTTTTTCAATAATACAAAGTTGTGCCCATGCCGCCACTGGCCGGCGTTCGGTGGCGCTTTTCACTGGCGAAAAGAAGTTTGAATTTCCGCACGCTGCCGGGCAAGCGTGGAGAAGAAATTCCGGCAACGTGTCTCGGGCGGCGCGCAAGGAAACAATTTCGAAAAGAAGCATGTGAGTGATGGGATTCTTCTTTCGCTTGCCCATAGAATGGGAAGCTTTAGAAGCTTTGCCTCATTTAAAACTCACAGCCGGCTACAAGTGCATGATTATTTTGAAGTGTTGTGCACGTGTGCGCATGCATGTGGGACAGTTCCTCGAGTGTCCACATGCACTTCTTATCCGCTGTGCCACGCGTTCGCAACATCGCCTTGGAAAGCGTTTTGTTCGGTGTGTGTTTCGCTGTCGTGAGAAATGGTAAAGCGTCCCATTGTTGCAAGGCAAATGTGTGCAATATTTTTAACCTCCCTGTTTTTCGCTGTATGCACGCGCTTCGAGCCAACGCGGCTCTTGAGGGCACGAGTGTCGGTCGCTCCGGCTATAGGTGTAACGGGGCCCTTGAGCACGTTCCAAGACAAAGCGCTCGGTTCATGGTTACGATTTTTCTTCGCCCAAAAATAGTCTCGAAAAGTGTTTGTGTGTTTTGTAAGCGTGGCGTGCTCAAACATGATCATAATATGTACCGCCGTACCGGGGTGGACGGTTGGAATAGAAAAGAAAAAGGAATGGGAAAAAACGAAAGAAGCCCTGGAAGCATCTCAGACCCACATAAATTGCCCTCTTAAACGTTGATCCCAGCGGTGGATGCAAGACGGTGACACGAAAAAGACGCGATACGATGCAGGCCGGCGATGCATAATGCAGCGATGCAGGGACAGTTTCGCAGGTTTGTTTAAACAGGTTGTCTAAAAGGCGAGCGAGAATGATATGAGCAGCTTAGGAGAGATTTGTTAGAGCATTATTTCGCGGCAAAGTGATGGAAGATGGAGCATAATTTATACTGCCGCTGTGTTGTGCTAGAGAAGCGGCAAGATTTGCGAGAAAATATCTTTCGAAGTTTGTCTGGGTGACAGTTATTATGTGGTTCTCTTTGGCGGTGAAGGGTTTAGAAGGGCTTGATTGGGTGATTGTTTTTAATAATCGTTATATGTTTACGTGGGATTTTATAGCAGCAAGAACGTTAGGCTTCATTGTACAGCTTGTGGTTATTACGTCGAAATGGAGCCTGTTAGTATGCTATCCGCACTACACGGGATAGAACTATTTTCGAATACGATTTATTGATAGTTAATGAATTTTTTTTAACGATTAGTTGTTTTGGCATCGAAGGTCCATTTATTTTACGCAGAATATGCGCTAACCTCAACTCGAATTCGAAGCAGTTCTGTTGAATAAAACACAATTCAGCTCCAGTCGAAAAGCTATCGGATGTTCCGAGAACACACAAATAACGCCTAAAACGCGTTGCCACCTGCCCGTGACGCGAACAACGGGATAATAATATTATGATAACCGACCGATTCCGCTAAAGAGCATCGGATGAAGATGACCTTCGCGATTGAATTGTGCACCGGGCAAACCCGCCAACATACTTCCAGCGAAAGCGCACAATAATGAACCGGAAATCAACCTCAATGGTAGCGCGAGCATAATTAAATCCACTTTACCACCGTGTAGTCTTTCTCCACTAGATGCATACGTGTGTGTGTGTGTTTTTGTGTCTGTGGTTTCCTCTGCAGTGGCATCCGCAAGGGTCAGGTCATTACTGCTGCTGCTACTGCTGGTGGCGGTGGTGGCGTTTGCCACACAGTTCAACCTCTACGGTATCATTAGTCAATGGAGCCACAACGTTCGGCAGCGCGTTACGATGAGGATGGAACAATTTAAGCGCAGCAAATCGATTGATCATCATTGGTTTCACTTGGGCTGGGACCGGGAGAGCAAGGTAGGAACGGCAGAACCGTGCGGTTACCGCTCTGTAATCACTGTTCAATCATGGGCAATAACATATTCGATATCGCCAAAATGTTTCGCACCCAGTGGCGCGAGAGGGGTGGGGGATCGCTATCGATATTGTGCTTCCGCTGGATGTTTGCACGCGAACGCGAACCACAAACCGGGGCAAAGGTGCTGAATCGTGCGAAAATATGGGCACCGTCGGTAAAATCGTTTACGATTGGGGAAAAACAATATGAATCAATAATTTGCATGCGGCTGGAAATTGGGGAAACGGGAACGATGGAACGATGGCTAAACATGGCAAGCAAACGCGTGCAATAAAATTATGGGAATTGTTTTCGGCTGTACGTCATTCGATGGGGAGCCTTGCACGGTGCACGAATCATCGTAGCAGGCTGGTTCCTTTGACAACAGGATCCAGTGCATATGTGCATCTTTCGGAGAAGAAATTTCAACAGCGTTAAAATGTTGTTTGAATATTTTGCTTAAAAAAATTGGCTTAAAATTTGCTTACTGATCCTTATGCTGCTTTCATCCAGCGTCACCTATCGGGCAAGCATGTTTTGGATGTGCCACTGTGTGCACGGGTGCCCTGAATCGCTGTTTGGATACATTAAATCAGGAGCAACAATGCTTTTCCGTAGCGATCGCCATTCTGCTCGCTGCGAAAGCTAGCGATAAACAATTGCCCATCCAGACGCGTGTGGGGCCTGGGGTGGAAAATCAGTTTTATTCACATGCACGGCCACCAGACACGTACCACCAGACAAGGCACATTATTATGTGCGTGAAGGTGTGCCTTTGTGTGTCGATGTCCTGATTTTCCCGTCATTCCGGCAATCCGGTTCGAAGGGCCATGTTTTTGGGCAAACAAATCGCAAACGCGCTGTGATGCATGGAACGGTATTGAACGCCGCGGAAGGTTTGGGAAAATTTGAAAATTCAAATTGCGTTTAACGGGGTCGGCCAAGCGTGTTTGTGCGTGTGTCCGTGTGTCGGTGTGTATGCGTCACCTGTTGGAAGAGTTTGACCGTCGACGGTTGACAGTTGAGGTGATTTTTGGTGCGCTCCCAGACCAGTCCGTTGGGTGGGAGGGCACACAGCTTCCCGGGTTTTCCCGGGGAGGTATTCCAAATGAGTAATCATCGGGCCGGGAAAAACGTGCGCTCCGGGGATAATTTATGCTCCTACGAGACGGCTGCTGTTGTGCGTTTTCCCCCGGAACGTGACGGGGCGGCTTGTGGTTTGTGACAAAACAAACGACCCGTTTGGGGAGAGGGTGTGGGCTCGTTGCGCATCGAGACCGGAATAATGATGGAAATGAGCTATCCACCGAGCCATCCGTCCGAGCCGTCCATATGTGAACGGTCATCATTTGTCAGCGCAGGCGGTGAGATGCTGAAACCCGTCGACTGGGACATCCGAGTTTGGTGCTCTTCCGGAGAAGGATCTGTCCCCGGCGGCGGCCATCGCCGTCGTCATCGTCGTCCTTGTCGTCTGGCTAGGGCCTCCGGAGTGAATTATAATAAAAAGCAAATAACAAACGGGGGCTCGTGATGATGAGTGAATATTCATCAATTTAATTTCATCAACCCCAGTGACAAAAGTGAGTACCGGGAAAAACGTCCGCCGGCTCAGGGCACTGCGCAAAGCACACGCGCTGCAGGGAAGGAAAGGATGCCGCTGCTAATGCGCCGGGCGTGCGAAGGTCTGACGGTGGCGGATAATTTAATTTGACAAGCGGATCGAGGTCAGCGCAGTGAGATGGAAGGCCCTCCTGTTTATCGAACCGAATCCGTACGAAAGAAACGGTGAAAAGTGGTCACCCAAACAGATTCACTGCACGCTTTTAATCATCCAGCGTAGATGAGGAAGAAACGGGAGGGGTGGAAATGTTTTTAATGAAAATTGTGTCAATTTTCATTAGGAACCGTGGTCAGTAGATAAGCTCGGTCGAAGTGACGTCTCGACTCGCTGTAATCGTCACCGTCAACCGTGCGCTTCGTGTACATTTTAAATTACTTATTTACTCCCACCGGGGTGGTGGGCTCAAGCTGGCAGGCTCAGGCCTTCGTGGGCGCTCATTTCGAGCAATCGGGGTTGATGATTAATTGTAATCGGTCGAAAGCCGGCTTGATGTGGCTCGGAACGGAGTAATGAGGTTACATTTGATGCAGGTGGGTTGTGTGCGTATAAGTTTTAATTTAGCTGCTAACCGAAAGTCATGCTACTTTTTCGTTTCGAGCTGGCAGAAACGGAGATTGATGGCGATGTAGGTTAGTGTAGGAAAACTCGTTGCAAATATCCTCAATCATCATTTGTGGCCTGGCCTGGGTAGGATGAAGCATCCGAGCGTCAGATAAATCTTACTGTGTCCTGCTAATTGAATTAATGAGAAAGATAGTCTTTTTCTAAACGAAAAGAACGATAGAGAATTTTTAGCTCTTGAAGAACCAGCTTTTAAAAAGTGCTTTAATAGTTTCCATCTTTTAGGTTGTTTCTCTAATAGAAATAGCGAAATTTGAATGTAGCACTACCGATGTAGTTCAAGATTCTCAGCAACAGAGGGCGCTACTGATAATTTTGTTGGATGTTTTTCCGCGTTCCTAAGTTGTATATTTCGATAGAAACAAAATACATTTTTGTTTATTTGGAAAATACATTTTTGTTTACAACATTCCCTTACTTTTGCACAATAACACTGAAAATTATCTGAAGAATAAATTACCCAGAAAATAAAATAGTCACTTCATGAGTGGGAGTTCCTTGAAAGGGGGCTTTCCATAAGTGAAACGCTTTCAAAACAACTGACAATAGACTAGCGGTTGTGTGCATTAACGACCATGCACTCCGTTCCCGCCAGCAAGTCGTTGCAGTTTAATTGGGCAATTACCTCCGAGGGTGGTTGTTGGTGGGCAAAATTGAGCCGAGCATCATCATAATTATCCTCGAGGCCGGTATGTTTTGCAACGATACAACCGAGCACGAGCACGAGTGGCTGCCGAGTGGCCGTACAATACTTTTTCACTGACCAAACATCAAAGAGAGCACTCGGGATCTCGCACCGGGTCGTACGGAAAATTGGGGAAGCGATATTTGGAAACGAGCGCAGGAGGTTATAACAAATTCATGAAGCTTCGTTAAGATGCAAGTGGTGGTGAAGGAGGTGGTATTTTCCGTGTGCTTGGGGGAATGGAGCTGCAGCGCTGAAGAAAACTTCCTCTGGAGGAGTGTTATCTGTTCGCATGATCGTGGCATCGGTCAATTTGCGATGCCGAGGAAGTTTGAAGATGAAAACAGTTCGTCCAGCGCTCCGAGCACCTTATAGTTGTGTATGTACGTGTGTGTTTGTATGCAAAGACGCTCGGATAAGGACTAATCCTTGAGATTTATTATGAATCATGAATATTTGTTGCTCATTCATCGCATCGCCCAAAATGTAGCCGCTGCGTTGCAGGAGCGTCCCGCTTGCCAGCAAAGGGAGAGAGCGTTCTCGAGTGGAACGGGGAAGTGGAACTCATGTGACTCGCCAACATGGTTGCAGTGGTTACGGGTGGCCGGTGGCTTCTGCGGACAAAAGGTTCGTTCTCGCTTACGAAGGCCACCGCCAGTCCCGTGGCTTAAGCAGGAATCTCGTCAACCGCCGGTCGGCCTCGGGGCAGGAATTCACATTTTCCGTGTGGCGGGTATCGAGGGTTCGCCCGGGACACGACGAATGCCTTTCGGCATTCGCAAGTTGTGGAAACGTATTACCCTGCGTGTGTGTTTGTCCTTTCCCCAACCCGCAAAAGGTCTTTCAGCAAAGTTGTCCGAAAGCGATCTACGAGCGAGCCGGACGGGAGCGGGAACCGCCGTACCTTGCAGGCAATAATGGGACGGGATCAGGATGGCTTAGCCTGGGTTTCGCATGCTGGACGGGTGCTGGTCCCGGATATTACGTACACGGGCACCGTGCACGTGAATAGCCCCGGCAGTGGGCGGACGGAAAGTGAGAATGAAATTGAATTAACATTCAAATTCGTAAGCTCTTTTCATTGACGCATTCAGACGGGCTCGATGGTAAAGCTCAAGCAAATACAGGAAATGGACACATACATGGAACGAGATCCGGCAAGGAGCGTATATCATCGGCATAATAAATACCATCGTTCGAAATCCTTGCTGAAGGATATGCTCGTACCAACAACAAAAAAAAAGGAAAAACACTCGGAAAAGCCTTACCACGTGTGTCCGTCTGCCCGTCTGTTTTTCTTCATCCCACCTCCCTTGCGGAGAGAACAGAATAAAATGCAAATGTTCCCTTTGTTTCGTTGGCCAACAAGCGAGGGAAACGGGGGAACTTGCCCAACGCAAACTTGTCCCCTTTTCAATCGTCACTCAACGCTGTTCGGGGCTCTTTGCCGAGGCGAAGACGCCTTAAGGTGTATCATTATGCATTCTAGCCGTTTGCTCGTTTTCTTCCTTGAGCTTCGGTGTATTAGGAAGCATATTTTATCAGTCAAGGATTCGTTAGTGTCAGTTTATTTGAATGTATGTGTGTGTGTGTGTGTGTGTGTGGGCATGGAGGCAATGTTATGCATGATTGCCGACACCTCGCTCGAGTGAGCAGTCAGAAGAGATCCGATCGAGAAACTTCTTCAGGGTCACAGCCTCCGAGGGTTGTTTTTACACTACAAGGACTTGTTTCGCTTTGGAGCGATTTGGTGTCTTTTATTTGTGTTGTTTTGTTCGTTTTATTCTCATCAATAAAAGCATGTTTTTGAATACTTTCGTTGGTTTGGAATTACGAGAATTTTGGATCGTAATTATGATAGTAAAAGGGTTCATTTAGAAATATAAATGATAAAAATATATTTGGATGACGTTTAGTGTTCACAGCAGTGATTTCATCTTCCCACTCAACCCTTGGTTTCTCACACCGGATGAGGAAGCGAAATGTTGAAATATGAAATGGTGAAGATATAAAAACATATTTCCCACAGAGGAGTTATTATCATGCTAGCATATTTCAGGGTATGCCGTGGCTGAGTGTGTCTGCGGTACCGAGATGGATACTATACTATGTGACAATTTCTCCCCGGAGAGCCGAGTGGTTGCGCTACTAAGGATGGCTAATGTGGGCCAGTGAATGTGAAGGCAAAGGGCAACTTAAAGAGAGATGAAAATATGGTTTGTTGTCGTTCTTTAAAGCCATTTTTAATTTCTTTTCTTATTGTTTTGGGTCGCTCGTGACGTTTTGTCAGTTTTTTCTCCATGATAATAATCCGAAATATGACCGAAAATGTAGAATAATCCATGTATTATTAGTTTTTTTTTTTATTATTCTCAACAAACACTCGCACGCGTTTTAGCAAGGCGTGCATTAATTTGTGCAAAATTTATCTCCTTTTATAAACGCAAGCAGAACAAATGGCATGTAATTCACAACCTATGTGCTGGTTCGCGAACGTATCGGTAGAATAGTTTCAACCGGTTTTTGCCACACAATCTACGCGGCACCATGCGTCTCCATTAGTGGCTGGGAGATGAAAAACGAGCTAGCTTTCATAATGAAAAATCCTTCTGGTTCTAGCTAGCGGGCAGTGCAACCAAAGCGCTGCTACAATCACCGTGCAGGCGTATGTAAGCATGGTCTAAAGTTTCCGTTGAATCATATTTTCGGTGGTGGAAAGTTGATCCACCGGTCACGGGCATCCGTCTTTGTTCGCGATAACCGGGAGCGGATGCGTCCGTAAGCGAGGGTTTCCGTTAGCCATTTTTTCTCCCCGACACACTGACGCATGAACAACGATACTTTTATCAGCCATCGTCATCGGGCTGTGGTTGGCGGGATTGTGTCTATCTCGCATGTTTTAACCCTTGTTTTCTTCGCTCCGGCAAGCATTGAATATCTTGAGGTCGCCCGTCGAATGAGGTGGTCCGTTCGTTCTGGTGAGGAATTTTGAAACCGGTCGAAAAAAAGTCTGTGAAAAAGGCCTTTTCTAGTTCCGTGCATTTCAATGATTTTGGATGATGGTTGGTTTACTCGTGTATCAAAGCAAACCATGGGATAGTAGGGAAAGGTGTTCGTAAACAGACCAGATATATTTTTCCCATGTGTACTAAATGTGTACTAAAAATATGTACTAAATATTCATGACACATTAGAAGCGAAATACTATTTTTCTGTAAATAATTAAAAATAATTTAAAAATAAGAAAAATGTAGTAATGACCAAGCACAGAGCCACTGTGCCGAAGAACTTATTGCGGGGAAAAACTTTCTCATATCACACAGCATCGAGAGGCGTCTATGAAAAGTATCCGTGAAATGAAAAATGTCGATTTTTTCCTCACCCGAACGCTAGTTCATTTTGCGTGTGTGTAATCAAAATCCAGTTGCTTCACCGAGCGGAGTCGGAGTCGCCGAGTTGAAAGAGCAAAAAATGAGTGTGAGAACACACACAAACAACAACAGCAGGGCCAGCATCAAACGCCACCACGAATCCGTCAGCTTTGGTCATTCCCCAGGGGAAGGATCAGTTTGGTAGTTTGAGTTTGGGGCTTCGAATGGCAACGAATGCATTCACTGCTACCGGATTACAGAAGTTGCAGTTGAAGCGCGCTGTAAGATTAGCTTGTTCTCTGAGCAAGTGGTTTGCATTTTGATCCTGGCCAAGCAAGCCGCCGGTGTTTGCTTACCGTGTGTATGTGTGTGTGTTCATGGCAAAGAACAAAAGGCTGCTGGCGTGTGCGTGTTATCGGAACGGCAAGTTGCTGCGGAAAGCTAATCTCTCCATCGGGGGGCGCAGGGCCACCGCCCGGGAGACTAAATTACAGTTCATGTCCATCGGACGGTGTGAGTATTTAGGTTGAAGTCGGTCGGCCATCATCCGACGCTAAAGATCCCGGCGCGCGTCTCGTGTGGTAGAATGACATACAACCGAGCGTCGTACACCGTACACTGGAATAATCTATATTTACGGTTGCGAAAGTTGAGACTTCCTCCAAGGCGAACACGCGTTGCATGCGAGGCCAAGCAGGGGACGGGTTTCGGGAAGGAAGCAGATGATTGTGTTGTTTAGCACGTCGAACTATTCTCACTCTTTCACCCTCTCTCACACACACACACGTGCGCACCCGAACAGTGTCGTGTCGTTCGGTCGTACGTCATGCTTAAGCAAGAGAGCAGGGAGCGCGGAAGGATAAAATGTATGCAACGTCTTCATCAAAATGCGATCCAGCGTCGGTAGCGCCTTCCTTTCGAAAGCGCTTTCCCTTCATAAGCATCTAATTGTATGCATAGTGCCGAACCACGATTATCCTCGTCAACGTCATCGTCAACGTCGTCGTCGTCGTCGTCGTCGTGGCGGTCGTCGATTGTTCACCATGTCGGTGCCATTTTGTTGCACGCTTTGCACGGCGCAAAAGGATGTTTCACAAAAACGGAAACACACAGACACGCCGAGCGTTTCGCGTCGCGTTCATTGTTGCCGTCGCGTCCAGGGGCGTCGTAATTTACCGTGCTGGCACCGTGAACCGTACAAGAAGTTGCCTTCAGGCGGCGGGACGCGACTGTAATTTGCATTTATATTGCTGAAATAAAGGATTAAAATTGAGCAGCACGGGAAATGGCGAAATAGCTCGCTAATTTTAAAAGGAGTCTTCCGCGGTTAGCGAGTTTGCCACCGCCACTACTGCTGCTGCTGCTGCTGCTGCTAGTGTACTGCTACTGTACCACTTTCGCGCGCTTCGCGGTCTCTTGTGACGACTGCAACCCGGTTTTCGGTTGCTCCATTGTTGCTTACCCATCGGTTGCATGAGGGTGATTTTCCGGCACAATAGCTAATGATCGTTTCGCCTTTGAAGTTATTATTTTAAAGCAAGCAGTTTTCCATCCCAATGGCGGAGGAGGTTTCGTATTGAATACCCGCCCCCCCCCCAACCCCCACTCCCCGCACCGCAACGTGCTGAGTTAGTGTTGAAAATTGAAATGATCTAATCAGATTAAGGAGGCAACCTAACTTTGCGCCCGAGCGGCCGGAGCTTTGCGAATTGATGCCCTCCCCCACCCGGTACGATTGATTTGCTAAGCTCCCGGTCGAATTTCCGTGCGGCGTTGGAGTGAACCGTGGATTCGTGGAGCTTCTGTTTCACCACCCGGAAAACGGAAACGTCGGCCGTACCGTCGGCCGGGTCGAGTGGCCGGTAGATAAAACCTATCAAAACTTTTCCTTCAGTTTATCAGCCATTTTCACTCCATCTGGATTTGGGCTTTCGAGAGCGCGGCCCCGCTTTCGGTCGGCGTTGTTTTTGTTCCGTTTGTTTGAAGGGCGGTGCCCGATGGTCCCGAAAAAGCCGGCGCTCACGTCACCCGGGCTGCGTGAAGAGTGAAAGTTTCCTTGACGAAGGGTGCCGAGAACCGTGGCCGTGGGTAGCGGCAATGGAAATGAAATTTTGAAACAAAGTCAAACAAACACGATAAATTAACTCTGTCGGTTTGGGCCTGTGGATGGATTGGGCGGTGGATGGCGGAGGGTGGGAAGATTAACGGCACCGGCAGCCCTGCCCGGGGTTTGTGCTGTAAAACAATTGAGTTTTAGACCCATGTGATCTCGCGTGAATGATGAATGAGAGGGTTCGTGGGTTTGTGTGGACTGTTTGATCGCATTGTTTGATTTGCGAGCGAGAGATGGAAAGTTACAGCAGTCATGGTAATAGTAGAATATATTTTTGGGCGAAGGCTCTAGTAAAATGTAATTAAATATTCAGATTGTATAAAAATTGTTTTTTTTATGAAATATTTATAAACGAAGACGTTGGAGAGGAAAATGCATTAAGAAATTTCGGGCAAAAGTTTTGGTACTAACTTGGTGAAATATTTTAAAATGATTTTTATTTGCAACTAGTTAATCTTTTCAAAATGAAACTAATTTAAACGTAAATTTTCAGCAGCTTTCAACAAAATAACCGAAACGTTGGGCAAACTTTAAACTACATGGTATGAGAAATCTATTTTTGGCTAGTTGATGGAAGAATCTAGATATTTGGGTCGATTTTTGGGCCCCATCCTTTCCCTTTTTCTCAATTCCAGCGCCCTGATGTGCGATTGGATGGATCACGCCCAAGAATCCAGAAAGGCATACACATCAGTCAAAAGCGATACATCTTCCCGGGTCGGAGGAATTTTCGGTCGCACGCCTCCTGTTTCCACGAACGTTCGGTACGGAATCCGAAACGGCAACAAAACAAAACGGAACTGCGAAATGAGAAAAAGGTCCTGACCAAGCGGGGCGGGATATGTTTTAAATTACACTCGAACCATCACAATAAAAACATTCCACCAAAGTGTGCCTTCAAAGCCGGGCTCGGCAAATGGGACGCATTTCCGTGCGGCCTACTGGTGGTGTTTTGTCTTCCCGGACGTGAAAGTCCCTTCCCGTGTGCCGTGTTCTTCTTTTGAGGTGGTAGGAATATGACGCGGAAACGCGAAGCACAAGAGGCAAAGAAATACCGTCCGAAGTTGTGTACGGCTGAGATGGTCTATTCTTCAGCTCGGCTGCCCATTTCCCAACTGTCCACCGGTCCGGTACGCGGTAGGCTCGGTTTGTATCCCCGTCTGGAGTGGCCGGTTCGAGTGCAGCACACCGTAAGCAAGCCCAGAAGTGGGGCGGTTTTTGTCATATCCAAAATTAAATTTTGAGAAAATGTTAAACATTTCGCAAATTTCGCTTTCGCAGAACAGAAAGCGCACGTTGTTTGAACTTGTGAAGTGTGCGTGAGGTCAGAAAGGTGGTGGTGGTGGTGGTGGTGGTGGGATGCAGTGTTTCCTTACGGAGCGGTGCGCCTGCCTGCCGCTGGGAGGAGAGAAATGTTGAAACAAAAACTTGGCGGTTTCTTTGAAGGATAATCCTTGAAGGTTTTTCGACGGGCCTGTCAAGCTTTCTCAAGCACGTCGAGTAGCATTTGGAGGAGGGCAGAAATAAAAGTTGTGTTTGGTTCGGTGTCTGGTGTCGGTGTGTGTGTGTTTTCGTGCTCGCAGGCTGCATTTTGTGTGTGCACGCGGTAGGAATTTTGTGTCGGAATCTCACCAGCGAAACGCTTGACGAATTTTGTGCCGAATGTGACTTGTGGCTTCTCGGTAGCGTGAGTGATTGAGAGCTTCGTGCAGGGCTGCGATTTGTAAACCCATGGGAAAAATATGTTACGAGGAATTGATATCATTAGCGAGATGTCGTTTGCATTGTATTCGGTGGTAATTCACATTCGAAATAATGAGATGAAATGGAAATGAACACGTGGAGTCGAGCGGCTCGAAATAGGATTGGAGTTATTGGTATTTGGTGTTACGTGTTGCATACATTTAGGCGCATTTTAAATGAAACCTGAAGGACATGTTCGCACCAGATCAAATTCGTTGAAATATACTTTATTAGCATTGGAATGAGTTATTTACCACAATATGCATTTATCAACATTTATCCACACAAACACACTGTAGAAAGCACTTATTGTAGCCAGTTCTCGTCCACTGTAGTGCGGTGTGAAAACAATCTTATTCACTCCTCAGCTCACTTTCACATTCGCCGGCACGAGCGGTACCGTATCATGTTGGAAGTTGATTAAAAAACATCCAATCACAGCAAGCGTCACCGGATCGGGTGCGGACAAACAATCGAATGCTCACGGTAACTTTGTTAAGACGGCAACAGCAACACCGTGTCAGCGACACCGAGACGACACTTCTTCATCCCCGCAGAACGCAGTGAATTTGTAAGTTGATAACGATCATCAAATCGAATTAAGAAAAACAATCGTATCGACGGCGAGCGTCGAGGAACAAAGCGACTTGTTCGTTCGACTTTATGCAAAGCTACCGGGCGTCCGGACTGGAGGCGGGTGGGGCTGGCTTTTGTTGAACTTTGATGTTGAAGGAGCAGCAAAAAAATACGCAACAGTGTTTCGCGGTGCGCGGTTCGTAAGTCGCGAACGATGTTGTGATTTGCCGGTGTCGAGGTTGTTTTTTTTTGGTCGCCTTTTTTTCGCTTCTCACAACGGATTCATTCCAATGGGGGAGGCGATGGGAAATCATTTTTACTGATGCTCTCCGAATGTAAATATAATGATCAAATCAAACACAGACAGACACTACCAAGCGACACTGGCGGGAGAAGTTTCTGACGAGAGTATACATTCAGGCGTAACAAACGAGAAAAAAAACGCATGAATCCACGCTCGACGCTTTGCAGCGTGTGCCGGCTGCTAACAATGTAAATCAACAAAGCAGCAGTGCAAACGAATGTGAACGTAAATGACATAAGCAGCAGCCTCCAGAAGGACAGGATCTGTCAGCTTCTTTGTTGACTACTTTATTGTTGCGACGGTTGCCACGGCACCGAACGGAAGCTGCATAAAAAATGGACGATGGTATAAATTTTAAAACAAAGCAATCCACCCTCCCCACGACACCGAACGAAAGTGGACAACATGGGACATACAATCACACACAAACACACACGGTCATTCAGCCATCGTCAGGTTGATCAACAAGTTCTGCGGTTTCTCTTATCTGTGTTTAATTTTTTCCCACTTTCATTCGCGTACGCTTTGAGTGGTGAGTGGCTTGCGTTGCGGTTCATCATTTCTTAGCGGTGAGCAGACAAAACCAAAGACACAAAAACGGGAAAAGAAAAACTTTTGTCCAAATCGACAATGAACTGGACTGGTGGAGTGTTTTTTTCGCAAGCCGGGTAGGAACGGTTGGGCGGGAGGTGGGTGTGGAATTCCTTCCCGGAGTTAAGCAGTTCGTTCGTTTGCAACTTTCCGTCTGGTGTGAGATATCGTTCGCCATCGTTCCTTTTGTGGTGCGCAAGGAGTGGCTTATCCGGGGGAATAAATCAAACTTTTACCGCACTAAAAACCCAAAATAAGGCACGAGAGAGCGCACGGATGATTTCTACAGTTTTCTTTCGTGTGCATACGTGTGTGTGTGAGAGTGGGATGAGGAAACCTTATGTTATGGTTTTCATCATTTTCGGTTGTGATCTGGGTGGATTTTTTTTGTTGTTTTCGGTCGTTACAAGTTGAGAGCGTTGAAAGTTTCTGTGCACCGAAACTTTGAGTGGTCCGTTTGGTCAAAAGTGGTCAGTTTTTGTGTGCAGTTTGGAGTGAGTTTCGGTGGGGGACAAAAATTCACGCGCTCACTGTGGTACACGAATTTCGGGTAGTGATGGAGGGGAGATCATAAGGCAGGCGGGAGTAAAAGATCTCGCTCACTGGTAAAACATTCGATGCTCCGTGCGTGGTTCGGTCCCGGTGGCAGCTGGCATAATCTGCCCGAGGACATCTTTATGTTCGGAAAAGTCATCTTCGCCTGGCGAGTTGGGAGGCGGTAGGTGAACTTGACCGTTACGGTGGTGGGAGGCTTTTGGAGCGAGTGAAGCGGGAAAGAATTCTATGCTGTGATGTGGTTTATCCTTCCTTGTCCCACTAGTCGGAGCGAGAAAAATGCTACAAATGAAGATCTGAACTTTTATCAAGCGCAAAAAAAAAGCTGACCTGAGATGGGTTTTGATACGACGCGTTGATGGAAATGTTTAGTTGCTAAAGTTGCCCACACTCCTTAACCTACCGCTAGCACCGTCCGTCCGTCGGCCCAATGTTTGACGACAGTTTTCGTCTTCCAAAAGGGACAGTTGACAATGATAAATAACCGTCGGTCGGTTTCGGAGAAATCGTCCGAAATTTCGTGACTTACCCGCACCGGTAGCAATGAGGCACAGGGCCAAACACTCCCTCCCCTTCGTCATTCCCTTCTCCTCCGGTATCCGGTCCTATTGTCAGCGAATTTCGTTCCTTGTTCACCACCCCAGGCACAGGCACCTGTTTACGATCCTCTCGTAAAAACGCCCTGAAGAAGGGGACAAGCTTTAATCGATTTTTGATGCTGATGTCGTTATAGTTTGTTTGATTTTAAATGTGCTTTCAAAGCATGCCCCTTTCCCGGGCGAAATCAGATAAAAACTAGTACTAAACTGTTTAAGTTGATGGTCCGCAAGAAGGCGGGAGGGTTTCGACTAGGTCTACAATTAAGTAATAGCAGAACCCGGCTACCGCCTCGAAACTGGGGGCTTATTTAATGGTTCGCGTGATTCAATTTATTTTCATCCCATTCACTACGGGTCGCTACAAACACCGTAGCACCGGGACACCAGGCCCTGGAGTGCCGGATGTTGCCATAAAATGTTATCCATTTTAAAATGGATGGGCATTCCAACCCGGTCACGCTTTTCAAGGACCGGATATCCTGCCGGGGGTTATTTTTTTTTGGGGAAAGAGGGCCTCACGGCCGATAAAGAAGCTAAACTTATTTATTACCGAGCGATGATGTCGATATTGGTGGTCCCACCCACCCAAACAATATCGTCACCGATTTTAATCGAACGATCCGCCCCTTGCTATCCTCACGCCACAAGACTGGTTTTCCATAGAAAGGAAGGGATTGTTTGTTTGCGAGAAAACTAGGCGATTGGTGTGTTTTTATTTCTTGTTTTCTACGTGAGAGAAACACAGCTTCGAAGTGGCGAAGATTCGATCCTACCCGTGGATAGTGTATCGCCATCCCGGGTGACGAGGGTAAAGTAATCAAAGGGTGTTCAACGAGGAACCCGAGCGGTCAACACTCCCAACCATAGATCGTTGTCGCACGGGGAGGGTGGAGGTAGGACTATAACAAAAGCGCCACCGGAAAGGAAATTAAATCGATCGATGCGTCCGTAAAGTAGGATGACTTTAGCGAAATTGTCACTTTTATTGCAGGCACTGTAAACGAGCGAGAGGGATCATTTGCTGCAAAGAAATAGCCTTCTGGAGTTTAACACTAAAAGCATTAAAAATGTGATTCAGCTGTAGATTACAGTGATCCGATTGGCGGCCAAGGAAGAAAACGGAATAAATTGTCAAAATTTGAATAATAGGAAACGGTACAAGAAATAATATTGTTTGAAAGTAAATTCTTAACCATGGTAGGCGTAAAAAAATTTTCCCTCCCAGCACTGAGCACTGAGAACTCTCCCACTGAGATTTCAAACAAACGTTACGAACACTTCACTCACCCTGAAGCACAGTTTTAATCATTTCAACATAAGGCTCCGAACAGCTTCCGCCAAAACTGGAATAGCGAAGGAAAGCACGTGGTGATTAATTAAATGGAAGTTTTATTTCTTTCACCATCGACCGGGGGCCGCGCCAGTTGTAAGAAGCTCCAGATTCGGTGCTAAGTGGTTGTTTCAAAAGTTTTGAAGAAACCAAAAACTCCGACTCCGTTTCACCAGCTACGGCGACTCCGGAGACGGATTGCGATGCTGTGCCGAGTCACTCCCGGTGGTAACGATCGAGCGTGGAAGGTAGTGAAACAAGTTAATCGGTAGCGGGTTAAAGTTTTAGTTTTTTTTCCTTCCCTGCTCTCACTCTCTTTCTCTCTCTCTCTCCGGTGCCGGGCAAATTGTGGTACCACCGGCGACGTCAAGTTATCGTTATTAAATCGTTTAATTACCTACTGAAAAACTTGGACCCCACGGCCCAAAATCGCTCTGGAGGAAGCACACCCCTTCCCCATTCGCTTCCCGGTAGCAACCCGTCCCCGCCTATGGCAGGAGAGGTGTAGTCCTAGCAAAAGGCGGAAAGCACTTTTTCCATTAAAACTTTGCGAGCCTCGATTAGCGTACTTTGAGCGATTAGGGAATAATTCCTTCATCCGTAGCATCCGCGCCCGTGATCGTTTCGGGCTAGATTTTGGGCTTTTCTTCCCCATTCCCCGGCCCGACCCGGCTGAAAGTCGCCGACTAGCGCCGGCTAACGACACAACCGGTATTGCAGAAATTGTTTTCGTTAATTGTTTGCCACATTCCCCGGCGCCCCGCTTGTCCAATCCCGGAAGCATCCCCACACGCTTCCCCACGCTTCCGGCGTTTGGAACGTGTTTGTGTGTGCGTGTTTTTTCCTTGGTCTAAATTTTCAGGAGGAGGAGGAGGAGGAGACGCTACGCACGCAAAAGTTAGACCGTCCAGATTCACCCGGTTCGGGATGGATGATGATCAGCTTTTTATCCCTCGAATGACGGCAGCAGCTTGCTTGCTGTTGTGCCCCTTGCCCCACTTCCCCGAACGAAGCTCGATGGCGATGTTTAAAATTATAGATTACCATGTTCCGTTTACACGGGGAGTGGCGAGTTCGGTGGTGCTGATGATGATCATGTTTTAGGCCCGTTGGCTTCGGAGTAAGAGTTCCGGGAGTAAATTAATACGGCGTGAGTAATGAAGCTCGAAACCGTCGGGACGTTCGAAGAATTAGACGAAAGCGGCATAGACGAAACGAAACGGGCATGTTTTTCCGGGTTACGTTGATGAGTGAATGATGTAAACGGTGTTATAGGGTGGGGCGAAATATTTCTACACGACATATTGCCATGGGGCGACCGACTCGAAAGCCCGCTGGAAGGTAGAGATGTTGCTGAGTTGTAGTTGAAATCGGCGTTAAAACGTCCACACCACCTCCCGCGCGACAGAGTCGCCGTTTGGTTGGTGGAGAAGTAGGTTACGAACGTGAAACTTTCCACTCTCTCTCTCTCTCGCTCTCGCTCGCTCTGGGTGTGTTCGGAAAGTGGAAACTCTTGTAAACAGCACGAGCACACGTAACCGTCGCATTCCTCTCGGGACGGGCGGCTAGAGTTTGGAGCCACCCCGGTTCCCCTGGGTAGCCTGACATTAACCTCCTGTGTGGATTCCAACGTTGTTGGCTTCCCCACGGCCGGGGAGTTGTTGCTTCATATTACTTTCGTCTGGCCCGGCAACGGGCTACCGGTTCTCGGTCGCTCGGCCATCACCAGGCACATTGTTGCTTATGAAAGCTACCGTTTGTAGTGCTTCTTTCATTTTAAGATGCTTTTGCATTGTTTTGTGCTGCTGGAGTATTATTTTTTTCCTTTTTACTTTAAGCCAAAGTGCAAATGAAAAGTTGTGCCAAAATTTACCCCAGCCAGCACTCGCTTTGGGGCGCTGTGTCGAGCGTTTATGCAAACAGAAGCTTACAAATTGAGTTCGGCGTACTCAGTTAAGGCGATAAAGTGCAGGAATTATGAACGTGAGGGCTACGAGTAGCAAAATTTGGAAACGTACACACTCGTCAGTGATTGCGATTAGGTGTTTCTGTAGCCATTGTATAAGAAGAAAAGGCATCGGACAGCTTATGCTACTGAAAATTTGTAGCAATTTATCAACAAATTCTTGTTCTCATTTTTTTCTAAATAGTGTCCTGAGTTTTGTATGTATTTTGCCGTAGATGACTAACTGTTTGGTCGATTATTAAAAAAATGTTCCTCGATAGCATACATTCAGGCGAAAATGGCATCCAAACCAAACGGATCAAAAGGATTCCAAAGATACAATCGTGCCCTTTACAAAGCACGGGATTGTATTTTTCTTTTTATCCTACCATGTACTTTGCAAGCCACTTTGCGAAGAAAGGATGGTCTGTTTGTTAGTTTCGCTTGACAAATGAATCCTCAACTGCAGCAGTACCTGTCATCAGTTTAATTGCCTTGCCAAAGAGGATCTGTTTATTATCACTACTTGCATCTGCAGAACACGGATTTCATTCGCTCTCTCTTTCTCTCTCTCTCTCGCTATCTGTCTTTGTCTTTCTTCAACTCCTTGAATCGCTTCGTCGTCTCAAGATAATTGAGCCTGGTGCTAGCAACCAGCGCGAACAAAAGGCTGAACGCGTTGACCACAGCCCGCCCTGCCCCATTTCTCAGCTCACCTTGCAAACAGTTTCAGCTTCCCAAACAAACCCGTCGTTTTGTTCGCCGGAATCGCCGCAAACGGCTTCAGTAATGTTATGTGATTACAAAGCAGTCACCAGCAGACGCCATCTTTCGTCAGGATGAGTTATGAGAAAAGTTATGAAATTTGTTGCTTTCCTTTACCCCACCAGGCGGCCAGCTTTGCGGTTCGTTTCCTTTGCTTAATCTTTCTTTTCGCCTTGCCGGGTTAGGATATCACCGTCGTCGTCCGGGAACGTGATCCTTGATGTTGGGAAAATTGTCTTTGACTCGTCGGTCCAGCTTCAAACCAGACAAAACACTAAACCACTGTAGCTGGCCCGTTCGCAGTGGACCGAAACTTTCCTTCTTCCCGCCTGGTTGTGTGTTTTGCCCGCAGAAAAAGGAGATTGATGATATTTGCTCGTGATGGAGGAAATAGTAACGGCGTGTGGTAATGATGAAGTTCTTCACTGTTTTTAATGGAAGCTAACCAGGTCTACGAGCGCACCGTGTGGTCATCTGTAAGAGCAAAATGTGATTGCAAAACAAAGCTCTTGCAAAAAATCGCTTCTGTTTGGAAAAAGGTGAAAACGCATGAAATTTATTTCCAAACATAGTATGAATGGTGAAATTTTGTGTAAAAAAAACGAACTGCCATTTATCGGTTCACATTTTTGTGAGCAAAAAAAAGCTCAACACTTCGGTTGAAAGCAGTAAAGTCGAGTTCCACTTGTTCAAACAAAAAAAAACGGTTGTCAACGCGTCGAAAAGTGGCATTTATTGCTCACACGGACCACCCGCGCTGGCGAGACGATAAGCGAACCAGACTGTAACCTTCTTCTGTGCCCGGAGAGCTAAATCTCGCCCGGCGTCTGCTAGCGCCAAGTTAAGGTGTGCGAATAGTGCCACCGACGTAAAGGACGGTCACACACACACACACACCGACGTTGCTTCAAACGGTGCTCGGTGTTTATTATTTACTCGAGTGTCGAACCTACAAACTGGAAGCGGGAAGGGATTATACCAACGGTTCGAGAAATGCGACGGAAGCTCTCCCCATGCGCTTCTCGTAAATGAAAACATTCCCCCCACCTCACCCGGAAAGGACGGATCGGTCGCAAACCAGCGCCTCAAGACGCGTTCGGACGAAGAATTGATGTGGAAAATTGCTTAAGTGATAAGAAAATTTGCACTTAATACCGGCTCTCTCGCTATGGCGACCGAAACGGACGTGACTGGGAGGGGGAAAGGGGGTAGCCGAGGCCGGGGGGGGGGGGGGGGGAGGGCCGTGATCGAACGGGTTATGGACGGGTGTTTCTGATAATGGACTTTATCCACCAAACGCAACTCTCGTCGTGTGCGGCTAGTTGAAGGGCTTTTGTTGCATGTTGCAAGTAAGTGGATGAGAGAAAAGGCTTTCCCTTTCTCTCTCTCTCTCGTGTCGCCTTTTCCCGCTGCCATCACACCCACCGAATGCAAACATGACCGGGCGAACGCTTTCAATAGAATGTTTTATTATATTGACCTAAGCAGACGCCCGTTCGTGTGTGCATTACCTGTTGGACCGACGGTACGGTACGGGAAATTGGATGAATCATTGACTGGCGGCACATTGGCAAGGCCGTGCGGCCATTTCATGCGCCCCGAAAAGCATATTCTACGCATAGCGCATCGTGCGTCGGCGATGATTTATGGGCCGCTCTATATCCATGACGTTCGATTAGTGAAGCTATTTGTTAGCAATTTGAATCCCTAACTAAGTGTTCGCTTTGAAGAGGAGTCAAAAGGGAGGAGGGATTTCCAACGCGCACGGCGCGATCTGCCGTGAACCATTTTCCTAAATCATAATGGATGCGGGGTCGCACCCGACCGGAGAAGCGTAGGGGATCAATTGAGCTGAACTTTTGAAGACTTTCCGCGACTTTCGGGGTTCGGTTGACCGAAATTAATTCCAACGCTCTTCTAATCACGGTGGGCGTTGTGAGCGAGACCAAAGTGAGTGTTACAGGGATTTTTTCAAACGCAATTCCAAACCAGCCCAGCCCTACCCTCCTCTTCTGCATGGCGATGGGAAAGATCGAACATAATTTTGGATAAAAAGTTTTTCTTTCTTCCCTGCGCGCTCCAAAGTTCCCGTCGCTGTAACGGGCCGTCATTGTTTTCCGCGGCGAGATGCGTGGGTGAAAATTAATTCCTACACCTGTTCCGATAAATAGGACAACTTTGTCCGTGTGCTGCTTGTTCCATGTTCGTGGCGGGAATGATAATAAAAAAAACGAGTCCGCTTCACCGTTGGACCCAGTTTTGTTGTTCTTTCCCTTGGTTTATTATTCCATTTCGTCCCATTTTCCGTCCCACCGGCGGAGGTGGACAGAGGGCGTGCGGAAGAAGATATTTCGGAGCGACATATTTTTACCATCCATTAGACCGTAGTAAGTACGCAGCGCACGGATCATTAACATGGCATAAGGTACGCGAACGGACAGGATGGAAAAACGGAGAGCCAACACAAATGCACGCTCGCGTGTAACGAAGCGCGAATGGAGTAGCAATTGAATCCCGTGGGACATCATCGTCGTACGGGCTCCACCACGCGACATGACCTCGTGTCGACCCCGATGTTTCGGCTGACGCGGGGCGACGCTGATGATGCTGATGATATGGAAATTCGGGCTCGGTAGTGACGGTGGCGAGATTCTTTTTGCTCGCAAAACGCTCGCAATGCTGCTCCGTCGCACGAGTGCAGTCACGTTTGCTTTACATCGGTGGTCCCATGTACCGGGCTAGAGCAGCATGATAGCAATATGTTTTTCGTGAATCGAACGATGCTTTAATGCGTTTCATAGTGATGGTGTGGTGAGAGTTTTTTTTTAATTTTCAATATTTCTGCTCCATAAATGGCTTACCCAAACTGGGACAGACGTCCCTCGGCGTGTGTATGTGAGAGATTCACGTGTCGTTGCGGTGCAAGCAGAAGCGTGGAATCGTAACGAGCAAATGACCCTTCGATAAAGTGGTTGGAAATGTTTCAGAAAGGAAAATGACCCCCGACGGAACTGGAATGAAAGCTGGGCAGAGCGAAACAATTTGCAACATTTTATTTGAAAAGGGGTGCTTTTTTCTTTTCAATCACAGTAGATGTGTTTCATAAGAGTTTCCATTGAAATTGAATGTTTTATCATATTCGTTTGCATGGAAAATTATGTAAAATTGAGAAGACTTTGTTTGAACTGAGAAGACTTTGTTTGTATTTTTCTAATCTTTCGTACCCTGTTTGCATGACAGAGCTTGTGTCCCGGATTGCTTCGCGCCTGATAGTATGCAAAGTTTTTGTTGAAAAGAGGCTTTAATACTCTGTGTGATCGATTTCTTCATGTTTGGTAAATTATCGACGGAACAATTTAGAAAACTAATTAAAACATTCATCTTCTCCCTTAGCCATAGAAACTAATCTATTCTTAGATCTGCTCAGCAAAAAATAAATACACAAAATGTATGTCTTCATCATTACCATTTCGCTCCGATGCACAAATTGTTAATAACATTCCTATTTTTCATTAATGAAACATTTTCCAATTTCGTTCACCCTTGTCGGTGGCTTGACTTTTTCCTCTGTTACCAACCAATGTCTAAACCGATCCCTTCCTTAGCGTTGGGACGAAAATGAAAAGTATTTGGAACCAAACTGAAGCTCCACTTCACGACTAAAAAAGGAAAGACCCGAACCGGCTTCATTATTTCGCTACAGTGTTTATTGAGCCTCAAATTGCTTTTTTAATTTGTCCACTGCGTTTCGGGTCCCGGGAGTTGACTTATGCATGGGTCCCGTACGCAACCGTGGGAGATCCCTTGCGGGAGCCTTTATGGCATTTGGGAAAATGAAACGAGTGACATGGACCAACCAACAAAAAAACAAAAATCGTACCCTAAGGGGAGAGATGATTTTTTTATGGATGGGTATCGCAAACCACGCGTCTCCCACCGCGCCTTTTCTTTCGCGGTGGTGCACACGGCGCATCGAATGATAAAAACTGTCATCAGCCTGGAAGAGGAAATACTTAATGGCGATAGCAATTTTCATACAGTTCATAAATTTGGTATCGATTTTCGTTATGGCTTTGCATGATGGCAGTTGGGTTGGCCCACGCACTTTGATCAACATGCGTGCAGAAAAACAGCCTCCATTTTCGATCCTCTTTAGTTGGTGCGTGTGCGTGTGGGTCAGACGAGTGAAAAAGTCGTGCAAATTTTGCGCTCCAAAGCGTTCCGCGTAGGTGGCTGATTGGATTTTATTGTTACGAAGCGAGCGAGGGGACAACGTTGGAAAAAGGGATGAACAGCAGCACGCCCCGTGTCGGGAAACACTGTTGGTTGGAGATTGAAATTGGGGCAGCATAATGCCAGAGAGTGTGTATAATCTCATCCGAGTTTTTGCACCTGACACGTTGAACAATTGTTTTAATTATAAGCGGCACGTGGGGTGTGCAAATGTGTGCTTTGCTGCTGCTTACCATCGCCCGCGAAGGAAGAAATGGAGATATTATCGAACACTGTTTTTGGAATAAAAAAATAAACCACACAAAAATCTTATCTTGTTGAAGAGAAAGATTTCCTGCAGGCACAGAAAAGTTATAAAATCCATCAAAAACTCACTGCTCAAGAGGAGAAACTGACCACTTACCATGGTGGTGGAGATGAGAAGGGATGTTTTTGAAGTTGAAACTTTTTTCCTCTCCGTTCCAAATTTCCACAGCCAGTCGGTTTCGGTGCGGGGTGTGTTTTGTGGTACGTGATATAATCCAAAAAAAACGTTCCTTCTTCACAATATGGAAGAAAAACATTTTTGTTTGTGATTTGTTCTCCACAGCTGGCTCGGACATGGTTCATTCGTCCAGCTGAAGGTGAAAGGTGTCGCCCGCAGGTCCATCCGACCATCTGCTGCGGGGCAGATTGAACAATAATACCTAATGCTGGTTTTCTTCTCCCCCATTGAAGTTGGATGTTTGATGAACGGAAACTAAGAGGCAGTGCTACTTAGTCTCAAAAGAACTACAAGTCGATAAGTCTTGGAGACTTAGCACTTTGTAAATATGGCTTTTTGAGTGATGTTTGTGCTCTAATAAGAAGATAATTTCTACACCGCTTTAAAATTGAGCAAGTCCTTGTCACATTTGTTCTACAAATTGCATACTTTTAGGCTGATATGGGATAATTTTGGGCAAAATGTTTGCTTCATGTTAGATTTAATGCAAACGATCTTTAGCGAATTTGCGACGCTCTTCCCTTTTCAACGGTAAAACACTACTGACATTCGTTCGCTGACGCACCCGGACCAAATTTACATTCGACGAGAGTTCAGCGGGAAGTACACAAATCCCTCCTCGTGGAATCACTCTGCCAGCTAGCGAGCGTCGCCTCGCATACGCCGCACGGTCTTTTTCCGTTCGGTATCGCTGTAAATTGACACATATCATTGGATACAGCGGGATATCATTATCCGGAAATAAATTTCCACTGCCTTCCCTTATCTAGCCGCCAACGGATCCCGGTCCGTTCGGTCGTTGTTTCCATGCCCGAAAGGTTCCTCGTGTGACATCTCGGGGACGAATTTATGCGAAAGCGCACCGAAAACAGACATAAATCTAACCCGACAAGTCGCGCCGCTTGTCGGCATAATTGGCTTTTCCTCGCCCGAACTTCCCGAACGCCACACGGTTTGTTTTCCTCCCTATTTCCCCTCCCCCTTCGAGGAGCGTTGTTTGCGTCCGTCGCGACGGATCGTGTTTCATGCTCGAGTGTCGAATAGGCTTTTGGGGACGGGAGAGGGGAACACAAACGTTGGCACATGCAAACGAGATGAGATTACTTTGGGGTTGAGCGAGGTTAAGCAAAGGGTGGCAGTGCCTTCGAAAGGGCTACAAGTGTATGTTTGTAGCTAGTCAATTATAATAATCCAACTGAGTGTTACTTCACACGTTCGTCTGCACGTGTGTGCGATCGATTGTGTAACAAAAAGATTCAACTACGCAAAAGCTAAATGCGTGCTGGTGCTGTTGAGAAACATCACCAAAAGCAATTATATTGATTGAATTTATTTTTTCCCAAAAACTCCTGAACATTCATTTCAAATTCAGCGTATGTTCTTATCAGTATCATTCAATTACGAATGACTACGAAATGCAAAATGGTATAATGGTATGATGGAACTCGTGTCGAAGCATAACAACATTCAAACGAGAAGTCGAAACAATGGTAATTTATGGACAAAATTGATTATTGAACATTAATAATCTTTCTGTTTCCATCTGTCATCTGCCAGTTGTTGGATTGTCGTTATGCGAAAAATAAATAGACACAAAAAAAACCCTGCCGACTTCTATTCTCTGATCTGGTACGATCTATCGGGAGCCAAGGGGGAATGGAATTCCCCCGGTACATTTTGATCATCGTGACATCATTAAAATGTTGCCATATTCCTTCGCCAGCCGAACGGCCGCCCGTTTTCGTGCGCGTCGGAGATAAGCAGAGGGACTGAAGGAATAAAAACGAATGAAAAAAAAAAAACTACACCGAAACATTTACATTCATCTGCGCGAAACGACGGCCGGTAACGATGGTGGCCGAAAAATTATGCATTCCAAACAAGTCCCCGTGATGCTGTTCGGGTTAGGGTGCCGACTAAAAATGTCCCATCCGGATCATGTTTGATGGGACATAATAAACCATTAGGGAGTCCTGAGCCCGAGCCCGAGTGGATGGACGTCCGCCGTGACGTTCGCGATGGTGGAACTACTCCCCAGAGGGTGCGGCCAGGAAACGACAGGGCACCGATATTAGCGAGCATGACAAATTCCGCACCATTCACCTGTAGGATCAGTCGTTTATCATTTTGGGTGAAATTGGACGCGTACCCGAGCGCTTGTAGCTTGTTGTTTTCCGTAATAAGATAACCTTTGACCTTTGTTGGTGGGTGTGTGTGCCTGTGTGTGGAGTGGCAAGGTGGCTTTTGGAGCTGGTTTGGCTTGTTTGTCGATGACGATGACTTTGACAAATGAATTCCCTTTCGGGTGTTTGTGTGTGCGTGCGGTACTGCATTAAAAATGGATCAAACGTGAAGCAGCAGATGAGAAAAGGTGTGCGGGGATCGACGACGTGCTATTGTGTGGAGATTGTTATCGAAATATGTACTGTGAGGTAAGATGTATTGTTAGAGTTCTTGCTTGATTCGAGTAGAATTAGAGCTTAGATAACTACACTAATGACTAAAAATAATTGCGCCTAAAAGTATGCATGAGATTGTTAGAGTTTATAGAATTTAAAGTGATACTGAAAGCACCTAAACGATTGCTTTTACATATAATTTTGAAGCATTATTTTCTTTTTGATTGTAAAGATCGCATACCGAATCCTATTCTTTGAGGTTTACCAATAATTTTTCGTTTTCCCCCAAGAACGGCCTGACAGTTTTGTATAATTTATTGAATTTAAGACACGAAATAAACGACCAATACGCGCTGTTGTAATAGGAACATTACACAATATTGCGCCCACTCTACGCACCTGCACCCATAATTCCGCACACTTGATGCTTTTTGAAATAAAAATGAAAAGAAATACGCACACCTGTACGCTCGCGTAATAAAAGGTAAGGATTTAGGATTGTTGTTTGCCCCTCGGAAAGCCACCACTCGAACCACATCATCGAATAAAGGGTAATAAATCATACGGCTGCCAAATAACTTTCACCCGTTTTGCGATTTGCACACTCCATCACGGTGAGTGCGCCGGGACGATGATGATGAATATTGAATGGGAAGCGGCGTTAGGTGAGAAAAAGAACCCTCTCCCATACACCGTTCCCCGAGCTTCGAGCGCTCAACGCATGTGCTGTTGTTTTACCCCCGGAGGCGGTGAATGAATTTAACATCCAAACATCTTGCATCGCTTCTCTGGATGATGTATTATGCGCTCCGGTGGGCGCTGCTCCGGCAGCGTAAATCTTGTTATGGAGATGAGAACCCACCGGGGGGCGGGGGCGGAAGCGAACGAAGAACGATAGTCTTAATTTTATTCTCGGCATAGAGGATAGAACAAAAAATCACACGCGCATGCACGAAGGTATGTGTATTCTTTCGAGAAAGCTCCCCAGTGCGATTGCAAAGTCAAATAGAAACATTGGGCAAGGGTTGCGTTTTACGTTTGCCTTATATCCTGAATTTAAATCAACCTCCTTCAACACTTCACTCAGTCCGTTTTCCTTTACTGCATAGAATTGCTTATCACTCGTGCAGCCACATCTGTCGCGTACACATCATTGAAATTCCAGCTGTCTTTATCTCGTTCAAATCACAGACCCAGATGGAACGGGAGGGGAGAGAAAAAGTTTGATCGTGACTTGGGTCGCGCCGTGTGCCGTTGGTCGTTTCTTGCTGTGGACGAGAAGCTAATGATGTGTGAAATTTGGAATATTCTTTTGCCCTGTTTGTCAGTGGTACGTTTAGCTTATCTTCCATGTGGCTGAATCGCCCGAACGGAACGTTTCATACAAGCTGTCTTTAAGGCATTATGCTTATGGTTTCATTACCTTACGATGA
The DNA here is from genome assembly GCA_000473445.2 of Anopheles farauti. NCBI lineage: Eukaryota > Metazoa > Arthropoda > Insecta > Diptera > Culicidae > Anopheles > Anopheles farauti. The sequence continues at coordinate 11,159,664 of KI915043.1, read as the reverse complement.
CTCGGTCGCCTGGACGACGGCTGTGGTAGGGTAAAGTAGGCTACTGTGTACTTACTGTACAGTGACCTACTTACAAAAAGTATTCTTTGGTATCAATTTCTAGTGAGAAGATCGTCTGAGTATAAAAAAATAAAATTTTCCACTTATAAATATGGAAATGCTTAAACAAAATTGCACCTCCTGTGTGATATTTCAGTAAAAAATACTGTGGCTCTTAACTGTTCGTATGAGTTGTAACTCTATTTGACTCCCCAAACCAACGATTTGGGGTGTGTTCAGTACGCAGAAAATGAACACTTTCACTCCTACGTCACTGACACGCTAGGCCCGACTAAGCTGCCATTTATGGTGGATCGCTCGGTGACGAGCGGCTGTGGTACAAGGGTGGGGCAAGGGGTAAGGCCTACCAAAAGAAATGGTTGCCAGATCCGGGCGCAAACTCCCTCGACACGACACGCTCGTACTTTTCACATGGACATGACAGGCCTCACCCAGGGAATTGGGTGAACTTTCCGACTTCACCGTACAACAACTGGGACGGGGGAAACAGAAAACATATGTATCGGGGTGGAAGTAAAAAGGCGCCGCACATCCACACACACCGACTGGAAGGAATGCTAATCTCAACCCGGGTTAGGTGGTAAGTCGGTTTTTGTGCGTGTATGCTGGAGGAAAAAAAGGATCTGGCCGGGCGCAAAAATTGTCACCGCACGGCGCGATTGAGGAGGATTTTCGGTATGTTTTTGTTTCGTGTTGGTGAATATATTCCCGTCTTATCTGCGCCTTCCACGAGTTTCACCTTCAAACGGGGTACGAGATAAGGAAATAGGCCCGTTAAAAATATGGGATACGAATGAAGGTCGAGTGATGGATGAAACAGAACGGGGCTGAATGTGGAAGCCCTTTCTTCCACGAGTCCCATCGCTTGCGAGGAGGAAGTATTTTACCCATCTAAAAAAGGCAAATGTGTCCCGCGTTCGTCACCCAGCCAAAGAGGGTTCCGTGAACTTCATAAACGTAATTTATTTAAATTCTTTAATGCCTTTCCGCATGATTTCGGAGGAAAAACGCCATTTGCAGGGCGTTTAATGTTCTTCCTACGCCTTGGAACGATCGCAAATCGCATTCCACGAAGTCGAAGACGTTCGACGTGTTTGTAGATGGCTTTGTGGTATTTTTGGCGCTGGGAAAATCATTTTTCAATCCGCACAAGGATTGTGGCAGGCTTGCATTACGCGTAAAAACAGGGCCAGGCCTACGCGCGCCTTCCACACCGACGAGACGGTTTTAATTCCACTGTTAATGCGCGTGCAATGAGCTGAGCTTTGTTTGTTTATTAATTACCATATGCAAAGCAACCCTGCTCGGGGAGGCAAACGACCGCAAGCGTGGCGAGTAATTAATGGGGAAGCTTACTATTATCATGCGTAATGATTATTTGGGAGGAAATTTGCACCGAGGATTTATTATACATTTCAGCTTGAAAGCAAGACAAAAATAGATTTGATTTGTTCACAATCCAAAGAATTTGCAATTCGACAAAAAAGCGTTCGGCACATATTTCTGACACACGATTTATGTTTGGGATAAGTATATTTACTTCCCATTTAATAGAGACACCACATCGCCTCAGCAAGCAGGCAAAGCCGGATATGCGCCATCGTCGTCGTCGTCGTGTGTGTGTATGTGTTTTCCATTAAAAAGTTTGTTCCGGAAATGTGATACCGTTTTTCGGTTACTTTTCCGGTACGTGGGCACACCTAAGGGCTTTGGGCTCGTGCCGAAGCTGTAAGTACAACACTCCCTCCATCCTCGCACACCCTCGCGCTCATGAGGAGGGTGTGCTGAAGATGACGATGATGGAAAGTACTATTGCTTTCGTGTAAAAACGAAACGCCAAGAGAAAAGGGAAACATCCATCGCAAAGCCGACGAAAAAAACCCTCTCTTCTCAAGCACGGCCGGGCAGCGGGGAGAGGATGTAAGGTGTGAGATGTAAGATGTAAGATTTACTTCCGTTTTATTGTGTGCGCGTGTGTGTGTGTGTACGTGTTCGGTGATGAACTATGTGTAACGCGTGTTTTTCCGCAACCGGGATTTCCCTCCCGCCGTTTCCGTAAAGTGGAACGTGAATTTATGCTCCTCCCTCGGGGCGGCGTGAAGTGAAATAAGACGTTAGACAATGCGTGGCTCGCGAAATGCATGGCAACCGTCTTTCCCGGGACATCTATTCCTGTACATCGTGTGACATTTTGCGTGTTTCCCGGGAAAAACGGCCCGAAACGCGTGCTCTGATTTAAAGTGCGCTGGTGAAAAGTTTCACTTACCATTTCGCCTATTTGCGGATGAATTTCATTGTGCACCCGCGAAAACATGTAACGGTGGATTTCCGACCACGCAATTCGCGCAAAAACTTTTGGCCCTCACACGCACGCTGTACCGTTGTTTTCCTATTTGCTGTCACGCGTGAGGCGGAAAATTCTCGTTAGTGGGAAAGTTTCCGCGTAGTTACGGTTGGTTTTTCTTGCACCGAACGCCGAGGGACGCAATTTATCATGGCATTGTTGATCGTTTGTTGCGGGTTTTTTTTTCCTGGGGCTCATCTCACAGCCTCCTGTGGGTGAATCGGAAAACAAATTACATTTGAGAAGATCAATGTTTTTAAATTAACATTCAATAGCGTACAGTAGTTTTAAGATTAGTTTAGAAAGAATACTTCTTAAACAATAAGAATATACGTAATTTTAAAATAATATATTTCAACATATAACGCCTTACACATTCCTTGCTTTCACTTTCCAAAGGATTGAAAGCAGAAACGTCGGCAAATTTGCTTCAAAAGATCCTTCCTTCCGTAGGATTGAGCAAACGCGAACAACCGAGTAAACGCTCGAAGAAGAAAGTGCCTTACATCATAGAGCATCCAGCACCTCATATATCATTAAAGCGAAGGCAATTGCTGCCTGTGCCAACAACGACCCGGTGGCTTAAAGAGCCACACGATACGGAAGCATGTCTGGCGGGGCGGATAAACCTCTGCAGCCACTGCAGTACTCGAAGATGGCCAAGATTTCGCTCCGCAACGTGCGGCAAAAAGGAGCAGGAAAGGGTTCTGGCTCCCCAAACGCTTTTCTAGCTTCAGCCGAAAGCACTACCGGAAGCAGGCGAGTGGTTTGAGCGTCACCATGAGAGACATTTATGCTTGCGATTGTTGAGTTAATGTGTCGTTAAAAATGCTATAAAAATATTAAACGCATGATAAATGGTTCACAATCCCTTCGGTGCCCGGTACCCGGAACGGAGACGGCTTTTTGAGACGACTTGCTTGTGGAAACTCCTTTTTTTTTTGCGCACGGGTGTGAAGGTGTGAAGGAGTTTCCGCGTTCGCGCTCGAAAGTCTCGTCAAATCAAACGCGAAATGAGGAATGCGGCAAAAGCATAATGTTTTTCGCTGCCGGATTCTTTAAGAGAGCGGAAAGGGCCATGGGATTGAGCGTGCATTCGAGCGAAGCGTGCATGTTGAAGGTAAACTTCAACGCTGCTGTGAGGTGTGCCGGATTCGAATCGGTTGAATGTTTTACGCTACGAGCGAACCGACTTTGGTTTAAATGGTGAGTGTGGTTGGAGCCACATCGAGGCGGAGTTTACTTAAGCAGCTGTGAACACGATAGCACTCGACTGCGATGAGATGGATGAGATATGAATGATGATAAACGGGCAATTAGTGGATGGCGGAGAGATGAGATTATGGTTCTTGGGTGCGATTTCCAACGGGTGCTCTTTCAGCCTGTAATGAATCTTCCTTTTAAGAATAAAGCGACAAAGAAACTTGGGAAGGTATTTTTGAGGGATTTTAACACTGCTTGAGGTAAAATAATGCATAACAAATGTTTCATGACGTATCGTTTAAGATATAATCGGCACATATATTCTTTTGTATGTCAAGCATACAGAACGAAATAAACGCCGTAATGTATGCAATTTGCAGACTCGATTCGTATCATAAAGGTTTTGTTACCGATTCATTTGCCAGTATCAGAGTGTTATCCGCAGAATAAAACCTGGACTTCTGTACACTGATCACATTCGTTAAGACCTTCGCTGTCCCTTTAATCAAACCCCATTTCAAATACGAAGCGAATGAGTGACGGTTTTGCAGTAAAATTGATGGGTACCCGTTGGCCCTCGTCACTGCTGGCTGCCGCGCCGAGTTGGATGGATTATATTTTCTCTGGAATTTCCAATTAAGAACGAATTTACCCAACCATCGGATTTTGGTGGGCCACACGCGCCCACTCACACACGCACATCCACGCATGCAGACGTGTGTGGTACAATGTACGGATATCGTAACGTCCCAACCATCACAATAGGGAGCTGGGAAAAAGTTTGACGAGGCGAAAAATGTTAAGCAGTTTTGTGTGAAAGCAAACGCTGCTACAACACCAAACGAGGCAGCTTTGAGTGAGCCTGCTTTCACGAAAGAATGCTGATTTTAGAGGAATTTTTCTGCAGTTTTCTTCTCTGTCTTTTTTATCTTGCTCCTACAGATCCTAAACGGTCCAGCAAGCCTACGGTGAAGAAGGACGATGAGCGGAGTGGAAGCCATTCTTCCTGCCGTCACGCCAACCGCGCCGAATGCCGCTAACCGGAACCGGTCGAAAAAGTGAAAAGCTGCCACTAATGTCTCGGGGCTGGCCGGGGGGAGGAAGTAAACGATGATGGAATGGTAGCCTAATTTGTAATATTTTCCAGCAATTTATCAGCACATTCTGACGGAGACCGATGATAGCGGAAGGAGTCGTGGAGTCGCTGTTCGTCACGATTAGCTTCTGGGGTATTCGCTCGACTACTGCCCGATATTGGCAAAACGGAAAGCACGATGAATTACAATTGATGGGACGGTTTGGTGCTCGCGTGAAGGATCTGTGAAAATGGTTTCGCTCCGCTCCCCGGTGGGCTTGTCCTTTCGAGGGCGAGTACGGTCGGTTTTTTGGGAAGTATTTTCGGATCCATGGTACGTGTTTGATATGCGATCAATCGCAGAAACACCACCTCCGACTCTGCCGGAGAGGTTTTCTTGACCGATTGGTTCCAACCGACCAACACGTCCACGCTCCCACGCACCATGCTTCATGCTTTCTTTTCGTCCGCACTTAAGGGACAGGGAGCAAAAGGAAAAAAAGCATCAACACTAAAAGAGGACATAACAATCGTTCGCTTCCAAGAATCTGTTCCCGATTCCAGCCCCAAAATTTTGCTAACACCAGTGAACAGCGTGTAGAACGTACCCGAGCATGGTTTCGTATTCCGTGCAGAGACGGACCGTTACTAATGGGTTGGATTCGAAGCATCCCTTTTGTGTGAGGGGAGGCCCCTCAAAAAAAAAAAAGGAGAAAAAGGACATCACTATATTATTTCCCATTTTCGCCGCACAATTTCTAAGAGAATCGTGCACGCTCCCGAAGCTGGATCCTTCCACGTCAAGGACGGCGATCGATGACAGACCTCGAAAGGAAGTGGAAACACCAAATTAGAGAAGGGTTGTTGATCTATGGAAAGCGCTTTGATTAGTATTTCTGTCACCTCCTTGAGTTTCGGCTCGAGTGTGCCCGGAATATGTAATCCGAGTGGCAATTCGATAGTGGTCGTTCGTCTCGTCGATGGAGACATTTTTTGCACGCTCTCTCTTTTTCTTTCTACACAACGACTTTCTGTTAAAGGAGTGCCCAAGCAAGAAACTAATCATCTGTTAACGTTTTGGCATCATAAAACGTTTCATCGTCACGAAATTATAAGGAGCGATTTGGAGCGACTTATTTCCGAGCAAACGCTTCGCGAAGTGACATCAATCAAACTGTGCTAAATTTTAACCAAACGCCTGTTTTCACACAACCAGACAAATGACTTTGGGCTGCTTTGAATCCGATTCAATGAATTCCATTCATGAAAGCTTAGAACACGGGTGGAGGCCGGAGATATTTCGTTGCGATATGCAAACATTCCAAGAGCACCGCAAAGCGCGGAAAATCAATATACTCAAGCATCCGGAAACCGATTAGCGGGCGAGAGTCAAAGTGATTGCCAGATCTTCAAAGGGAATATTTCATCAATGCATAAATCAAAAACTTTGACGCGCACCACGATCGTGGAGATGGGGATGTTTGTTGGAGGGTGCAGGTGAGGTGTTTCGGGGAGAGACGACGCTTGTTGCTGTGACACATTCTCGGTGGAATCATGTCGGAAAAGGGTGACGTTGTGATGGGGTGAAGGATATTTATAACGTCAATTATTCATTGCTGAACGGTGAATGGCGTACGATGTAACGATCTGTTAGCAGGAGATCGTAAAAGGTTTAATACCCAACGGAGTAAGCGTATGTCTAGTGTATTTTAGCTTTTAATAAAAGGAAATGTATTTAATTTATAATTTTACCTATGCCTAGATCTACTTAATTAACCAGCTACTATCAATAAGCTTATAATTTTGTTCCAATTTATAGAAAACCACCAGTTAAGTAATCATATCTACGATTCGTTCCCTAAAAGTTAACAGCGCCATCTGTGAGCAAAATAAGCGTCCCTACTGCTCGCACTAAAACATGAATCTGATTGCAAAAGCACCTCCCTGCCAGTAATCAATTGCCATGAATTTTATGATTTACGCTTTTTCTTTTATTTGCAAACCTCGCTACCAACACGAATAGACTATATTTTACGTTCCGCAAAAGCCCCCTTAGGCATTTCCGCTTTGCGGCGTCCCGCCGCGAGAAGAAAGATCACCCGGGCAACCTAATTTGCATCGCTCTCGAAATAGGGAATGAATTTTTACGGATCGTTAAATTTCCCATTCACTCGTAGATGCGCATGCCAGGGGAGGGTGCTTCAATTGCGCGGCACCGAAATTGGTGTCGCTCCCCATATTTCGTTGCATAGATAGGTTGAAGCTACTACCGCTGCCGGGGCGGCGAATGAGAAAGAGCAAAACCGGAACGAACGCACGTACCATTCGTTTATTCGCTAATAAATACTGTCCCAATTTTCTCGTTTGTCGCCGGTGCCGGCATTAACTTTACACCCTATCGGGAATGATTTGAAACAATAAAACAAAACAAAAAATGAATGCAGAAGAAAATTGGCACACCAAAGCGAAGGCAAAACGCGACCGATCGGCCCATTTCCGACAGTCTAGGTACGGTTCGATGAGGAACCACCGGGGAAGCCGGGTTCGGGGTTTTCGGAGACAAAGTAATAACGCATAAACAGGACGCGGAGATGTCCCTGGGGAGGGTGTGCGCGGTAGGAAGCGAAGGCAAAATGGTAGCAGTTGATTGTTTTCTGGGTTTTATGCGTCCCGATGATCAGTTGCTGGTGTGGCGCCTTTGCAGTCATTCCCGCAGGAGATGGATACGACGAGTGTTCGTCGGTTTTGAAGTGGCCGTTGCGAAAATGTCGATATTTTTGGGAGTTCATTTTTATGGAGCTATTAATGTAACATGTTTCCTCATGTGCACGGGTTTTTTTTTGCCGAGCCAATCGATAGCGTTTATTGTGTTATTTTTGAAAAGGAAAATCAATAAACGAAAACACATTCTACACACACACTTCCCGCAGTGGAAATAATCGATATTCACGTTGTTGGAATAGATATTTTGATACAAATGAATATCGTTGGTCTGGAAAACAACGAAGACAGAAATATCGTCTATTGTTTGTTACGTTTGCTCTAATTAAACCGACATTTCATTACACTCGCCCAAAGGGTCTGAACCAGAACAAGGTTGAGCTTGCTATTGGAAGTTTAAAGTTTATTGTACCGTCTGCTGCTACTACTGACCACAACACCCAAGTGCTTTATAGCGCAAAACTTGTCTCTGAAACTTCCATCAGAGAAAACTAATGCCACCAAGCATTTTGTGGCTTTCGGATGGGAGTTTCCTGAGCGAAACTTTTAAGATTGGTTTGCTGAGGGCGACTCTAAAACACATTCTTTAGGACGAGATAAAATGAGTAGGACTTCTGCACCATATCACTGAACTGAAGAACATTTGCGAAGAACAGCTTCCCGGCGGTCAGTATGATGGGTTTTTGCGCTCGTTGAATCATGAAGAGAATTTGTTTCTGAACTGTGACTGTTTGGTCGTACCAGGGTAGTTGTTGAAGAGCCATCAGGACGTCCTCTCCCTGTTGACATTATAAAGTTAAAAGAAGGCAACGAATGACTTTAATTGACTCACCTTATCAGTCAATTGGGTTCCCAGTGTACAGTACGCATACGTCTCGATTGTCACAATAATCAGCAGTATTAGGACGTTCAAAATTCTTGAATCGAACCCCTACAATTAGTTTCAATTAATTTAATTTATACATTTTGAGTTCACAGAGCATACAAACCATCAACAGAATGTAGAAAAGCATCAAACACCAAATAGCACTGCAAAAGGTGAGTTGAATTAGGAGCGACAGATTGAGTGCATCCTGTAGATTGTTCGCACACTGCAAAGTTTCCTGATGGGAGTCGATGACGATCGTAAGCTCTGGCTCCGTGATACGCCCGCGAAGCTGCCGGATCTGCATTGCAGTTACTTCGAGCATCACGGATGTGGTGTTGATGAGGGAAACATCTACCACGTCCTTGACGCAGAGCGATAGAGCTGATGTTACCGTCAGTAGGAATATGATGACTGTGTAAAACGCATAGTACAGCAGATCGTAGCGAATGTCCAAGTAGTATAAACTTGAAATAAGGAATAAAGCAATGAGAAATAGCTTGAAGACATTGTGAAGTCCGCCCAAGCCGTACTTCATTTCGGAGGAGATAATATACTCTTCCTGTGCGCCCGTTTGGTTGTGTAGGTTCCGAACGTACACCGCACAGGATGCGATCAGTGGCAACGTGCAGTACAAGGTGAACGCAAACAGGAAGTACTTGCAGCACGTCACCGATAATTTGTTTATCTTGGCGATGGATCGTTCGATAAACGTGACAATCTTTTCGGCGTAAGGCTTATCGCAGCACGTCTGCAGTTTGCCAATCAGCCGGTAGAGCTGGTTGCGTCTGAAGTAAAGGCCCAGTATTTGGCAGTAGAGATAGCTCACAAACGTCAGCTCCGAAACAAGCCGCAACAAGGTGACCGTGTCGGGGATCTCCATCAGGACGCGCGGTATAAGACTGAACACGAAGTAGAACACGCACTGCACCCAGTACAGCAGCTTCAGCTTATCGTCACTTCCCAAACCAAAGAGTTGCAGCAAACGGCAACCGATCGGAATGACTTCGCGTGGATCGTCAATCTGAAAGAACTTCATGGTGGCACGAGCTGGTTGTAACTAATCCCGAAATGATCCAGTTAAGCCAATCTAACCGCAAGGAGCATTTGAGCCGATACGGTAATGATGGTTGTTGAATAAACAACTGTTTGTGCGTGATTTGGTTCCACATATTTATATTTTCACTCGTTTCTCGTGGGGTTTGCCGTTCAGAGAAAAGATCCAGATGTAATTGCAATTGTTGATGGCGATTGTAAGCACAATAAAAAAATCATAATTCAATAATGATAATATAGCTTGTAGTTTAGCGCAAGCGATGTTCCAGCTCTAGATTAGAGCTTAGAAAGAGAAATTGCAACGTAAATCCACAAACGAATGATTTGAAGATTTAAGTCAGGGGGATATCACATATGCTAATGATAGGTTGAATGTATTATATAATTTATAATCCAGTTTTAACAACATAACAATAAGTTGAAATAAACATGTTGATAAAATGTTTGATTCTCTCACGCTGAAGAAAATGGAGAACATTTTCCATCTTCCACGTATTAGATCATTAAAAAATCAATTAATAGATTGAGGGCATCAGATGGACATGACTGAACTTGCTCGTTGCACAAATAAAACCATCTTAGAACTAATAGCCTAGAGCACGACTTTGTTGAGGTACTTTCAACGAGAGTTAAATTGCTATGAATAATTTAACTCATCGTCTTTACACTGCTAGAAGACAAAGCCACGGCTTTCGGTCGAAGAACCCTCTCTTTTGATGAAAACGTTAATATATAGCGACAGTGCCAGAGGGTAAACAAGGTACGAATTATGAGGTTTTAACGAGTAGAATTTCCCGCTCGGTCGGCCCTCGACAAAATCCTTCGAAAAATGAAACAGATTACAGGAATGATCGCATCAAAGGAAGCAAAGAATTCTATTCCGCACAACTGCTCGAGGATTTTGGCCTAAAATGGTTGCATAAATTATCCAAAATACCGGTGCCGCTGAAGGTGGCGGTGGGATATCGTTAAATTTCTTACGCGCGGGTTTGTGGGTAATGAGAGAGAGAGAAATTAAGACCATCGCCAAGGGCTTAATGCGCCTGTGGAGCGGGGATTTTCTTCGAATGATGCAGCTCGCTCGATGATGGCCTGTCATAAAGCTGCTTGGTTGGCTTTGGTTCTCCACAAGGGTGGCTCGTAGTTACACTAAGAGCTTAGAAACGGCGGAGCTATAAAGGCTCCAATCGGGGACGCTTACGACAATGGAAAGCCGGTACGACGGGGAACGGTTTGCTTGTGGTCGTAAAAAATCACGACGACATCGCGTTCGATACTGACGCCGGTTCCGGATTTGCTGCAGCGTGATGCTTCCACCAGCGGTGGAATGATTTAATGCAGTTAACCTTTTAAGCTCGGATGGATACGAGTGCACTTTGCATGCGTCTGCTTATTATTCCCACAAAGATCGGGGTAGTAAAATTATGTGTCAAGGTTCCGTGACTGTATTGGAGGATTTGCTCGGTCTAGCTCGACGTTAGCTGCGTTAGGGATCATAAAATGTAAATAGCAGATAAAAAATAATGCATCCCTGAAGTGCATCAAGTTCCGGGAACATCGTGAACAAACTCCGGTGGTAAAAAAGGCATCTTGCTTTAAAGAATAAACCTTCAAAATTCACTTCGTTTAAATTTTGTTCTAGTGCCAGTAGCGCACTAGCGGCTCCCCAGTATGGGTATCGGAACAATTTGTTCGTTAAGCTCCTCAACACTCCAACACATCCAAGTGCATTCCGTTTTGGAGCGTTCTAAAGGCTGTCGCAGTGGTCTGAAGCGCATCGAAAAACGCATCCGTTGGCGATTCAATTTCCCGCCAGCTTACGCCTCAGAAGACCGCAAATGTTAATTTCTCGCTGCACGCGGTCCCTCAGACGGGTGAAGAAACCGGATTCTCTGGCGGCACCAGCCACAGAAGCTTCAAACACCCGTCCCGTATTCGGTCGATGTGGTGAAATGCATTAATTTTCGTTGGCACAACTGAAGCGACGGAAGGAAAAAGAAATGTTAGAATGAAATGGAAGCCATTTTCAAACCCATCACCATCAGCGTGGAGCGAGGCGGTGGCCACCACCAGTTGCTGGAGTGTCCATTGTGCCAGCCCGCTTCTAATGTGGTGGACGCTTGATCTATGTTTGGGCTGGTGAGTACGTTTTTGGACGACGACGAGAATAATCAACCGAAATTGGCAACAGTTTTTCGAGTGCTCGAGCTCGCTCGTCGGAAAATGGGAAACGGATTCAACACGTTACCACGCTCCTCGCCGGTTAATGCACGCTTGCACGCGGCGGAGGAGTGGGGGGAGGAGTAATGGTCAACCTCCGGAACGCTGGTCCGATAGTGCCGGTTTTCCGACACCGGTCTCGAGACATGGAGCCGCTCGGTTGCCATTTGTTTGGTTGGGAAGACACCGTCCGACCGATCGGTGGTGTACCGATGTTGTTGGAAGCATTCGGGTCGGGGTGCTCGATTCTCTCGCCGATGACGCTGTCGACGGCGGTGCCAGGTTTTGAGGTTTGTTTCGCATAATAACAATCATTTCGTCCGACCGACTGCACGGAACACTCATCGTACGAATGTCATTCGGATGCATCACCGGCAGTTACGCTTGCACGGCCATGGACCAACCGGTGTCGGTCGGTACTACAAATTACTTTGAATTCAAATTTCGTCCAGCAATCTGTGTGCGGATGTGTGCGGTTGTCCGTGGTGCACGAACAGGGACGGTAATTTATATGTACATATAAAGTAACGGATTAATACGGGACGCTTGACGACAAAGTGAACTTTTCCTTCCGCGACACAAGCATGCGGCTGTGGGCTACATTCATGCTCTTTCTCCTCACCACAACGGCGATATCAAGGACGACGGCGGCGACGGCGAGGAAGAACAATCGGTTTAGCAAAATGAGGTAAACATTACCGGATGGAAAACCGAGCGGAACGGCGTGGTCTTCCAGCATGACGGACAGTTGCAAATCCGGAAAGTAACTTATCAAACATTAAATGGGACTTTAAAGCGACAAAGATGGCAGCACAAGTCAGCTGAGGAGAAAGTTTTTGTTTGCCACAGATGTGGAGAAGTGGGAAAACTAAAGCGATTAGAGGATAAAATTCGCTAATTTAGTTTCAAGGCATTCATGCGCATTGGATGCTTATCTAACAAAAATATATTTTTTGCAGAAAAAATGTTTTCAACGCCGTCTGTCGTTTAGGTTCTAGTCTTCGATAATCCAACAGAGGGCGCTTTGTTAGTATCATTGGCGCAGGAAATAATACGAATTAGAGGTTAGAGGATTTGTTTGAGTCAAAGATATTTTTTCAAGCAAATTTATATCATTTATAGCAAAAATATTTTCTTTACCAAGTTCTCTGAACGCCACATTGTTGTGCTGCATTACTTAGAAGTGTCTTTAGTGTAACGATTAAGAGAATACATGAGATACAACGTATGCAAACAAACGTTTCCGTAGTGTTGTCTGTTTTGAACAGTCATTCAAATTGGGTTGCAACACAAATGCACAATTCATTGTGGAGCACCGCACGGGTGATGACATCCGGTTGACCACTGCACATATCCCTTTTCCCGGGTGTTGCGGTTTGGAGCATCGTCTACAAGCACCCGGGTGTCCGGCGTTCGGACGAAAGCTCCGAATGTCTGCTCCGTAACCCATTTTCACGCCAACATGAGTGAAATGTTTCATCGTGGTATGACGTGGTTGGCGCATCTTCTCGGAATGGTCGGAACGGTTTCTGACCCCTTTTTGGGGTGCTTCGGACCCATTTCGAAACGATCAACCCAGGGTTCTCCCTCGCTTCTCCGGTCCAAAAATAAGCAAAAAAAAAACGGAAAACGCTCCACGAGAGACAGGGGTTGCGGTTTGGGCGCGGTGCCGGGTGTGGTTTGCGTTGTTTATGCTACATTTAATGATGTTGCTTTCCAAACATTACGGTTCATTGTGGAATTTTGTTGCGAGACAAGCGGGCGGTTGCGGAAGATCACATCACAACCCTCCCGGGTGGTCGAGAACGATACCCCTCGAAGGTAGCACAGCATCATCAGCCATGCCATGTGGACACGTGTTTGCGGTGTGGCTGGCAAAGCTGTGTTTTGCTGTGTCGTAAGAAAGAAGCAACCTCTAACACTGAGTTTGCACATGAGTTGGGCAGCCCAGCTACCCTGCGCTCCTTACGATAATAATAACGAACCGTTGCCTGATTCCCAGCACCAAAAAAAAAAAAAAAAGAAATGTTCAAATCCCCCACCCCAAACCACCGCTCGGTTGAAACGGTGCCGGAAAGAAGTACCACGGCGCAGTGACGAAAAATATTATTTTTTAATTTCCCCTACGGATGTGATGCTTAGCCGTTGCCGCTAGGCCGGATATTAGTTTCAACCTGAGCACCAACAAACTTGTAAAAATATTTCCCTTCGCTTGCGGAGGCGCATCGGTGCCGCTGCCGGGCTTTGTGGGTGCTTTCTTTCGCTGTTTGTTCGGTTCGGTTGCTCGAGCAGCGGAAGCCGGCCGCCGGATTGGTTGGTGTTTGTTTTAGAAGGAGGTAGAGAAGATTTGGGTTCTTCTGGGGGGAGTTTGATCAGAAAAAGCATGTACCTGGGCCTTGTTATCCTTTGTCGTTTGTGCAGGTATCCGTATTCGGGGTGGAAGGAAATTTTCCCCCCGCACATTGATACGATAGAAAATCGATCTTTTGTAGGTACAATAATCGGGCGGATCTGGCATGTTGTCGATGTCGAGTGTATTTTTAATGAACCGGACACGATCTCGTAACAAGATGCACATCATAATACCATCTAAAAAGTTTGCTGAAATGAGCAACTCGAACCCGCTTTCCCACAGCTGAAAGCAGCTTTAATCAAGCTCGCGTGAAAAACAACTCTTTACTTTACCACATACCAATATCCCGGTTCACCCGGGCCCGGAAAACTCCTACCTTTTCGGCCCGTGTCAAGTGCGTGTCGTTATTTTGCAAGTGGCGAAAATGTATCACTCACCGGGCACGGCTCGTTCACAATTTATGATGCGAACGCGCTCGATTTTCATTTCGGCGGATTTATGCACCGGAGCCACAACAATACGGGGCACGTTTTCCGGTCACAAAGGCCACGGTGCGTGGTGATCCTTTCGCGTGGAAAAGCACAACGATGGTGGATGAGGATGAGGTTGGGGTGTAGCGGACGCGTGTGGTGTCCAATGATTGGGCACGGTCAGCGCACCGAGCGCACGAACATAAGGTTATCAATCATTAGCAGTCAATAGTACGCGAGCGTGTTTGTGTGTGTGGAAGGGCACCGGCGATGGAATTGTTTAGAAATGATTCGAAATACCGGTTTCGTGTAGTGGCGGGGTTGAAGTGTTCGCTGCTGCAATTTGATGCCGGAACTGGGTGTCAATGAATGGGGTTTCGGTCGGTAGCCGAACGCAATCGAGCGGCAGCGGCAGCGGCATAATGGATGTTCGATTCGATATTTGCGAAATGGACCATCGTCACGCGGGTGGTCATTAGCCCGAGCGAGCGCGGCGAGGGGAGGGTTTGATGTTTTGAAATGGTTTGCAAAATGCATGAGCCTATGTTTTGAATAACTCATCGCACATGGAGCGCGCCGGTACGCAAATGGTACGCCACACAATAGGTGATCGGGTGGCCGGTTGTGGGGGTGGGTAGCGCAGGGAGGAGTACATTGCAACATCAGAAATCATCCGACATCCGGGAAGCAGGACGAGCAGCAAAATATAAGACCGTCGGCGTGTTGAAGCACCTCGCAATTAGTTCGATTCCAACGCCTTATCGTGCCTTATTGACCAGCCCGTTGTATGTGTGTGAGTGTGGGTGTATGGGTGTGAGTGTCTATAGTTTGTTTCTGAATTAGAAAATTAGTGTGCAAGCGTGCGGAGCGGTTGAAACCGGAAGGAGTTCTTCAACCTTTCGAAGCGTCGAAAAGGATTTCACCCGTCGCAAGGGGGAAAAGGTACGAGGGCCTTTTGTCATTTCCGAAGCCGGCAAAAGATATACGGCTCGGCCTGCAAGGTAACACGGGGAGGGGTTGAGGAAGGGGGCATAGGATTAATGCGCAAATCGAGCATGCAACACTACACGCTGCACACGTTTGTGTTGAAAAGGCGATTGCATTGTTGCTTCACGTGAGACTGGCGCTATTTATGGGGCGGTGGACTATTATTTATTAGCTTCGTTCGAAGTGCCGACGTTGATGGGAGTGGTGACGGGGCTGTGAGTGTTAGCTATGTGCTGTAGAATGGAGAAAGGGAGGAAGAGATTTAGCGGAAGGAGGCACCAGTCAGAGGGAAAATGATAACGAAATTCCTATGAGTATGGAACCAATCTAATCTGGCCAGTGTAGACATCTGACGAAAAAACTAATTACTTGCAGATATCACAGGAAGTTCGAGAAATGTTGTGTATCGACAACTCTGCAACCCATGCAAGTGTATATTGCGCATTGGAATTAATACTTGTATGGAATGTCACATAGCACAGGCATTTATGTTTACAGTAAAAGCTAGAGTGAATTCAAAGAACAAACGAACAAAAGAGTTTTCATCACAATGAATAGGAGCCATTTACGTATGAACATACTGCTTATTGTAATGCGATATTCACTTAAAAAAAGGCATGTATTAGTGTAGATTAATACTTTGGACTTCAAAGGGAAGTAATCAAGCTCTATAAAAAACATGATGTATAATTTTGCAGAAGATACCATTTAAGAAGAGTATTGAGAAGGAATTTGGATCAAATATTTGTTTACAAAGACTAGTTTGGAACAGCAGATTCAATGTATGGCATAACTCCTAGAACAATAATCCGATAGTAAGCTGCTCGGTGCAACATTCACCAGAAATCCACTAAACATACCGAGAAACCCAATCACAACTGGCCAATAATTCCAACGAGTACAATAAATAAATTACATCTCCACCCCACCCCGCCGGTTGCGCGTATGATGAATTGCAACGCATCAACGTATCGTGCCGGGGAGGAAAAAGTAAATAAGTTATCCTCACCTCCCGTCGTTCACGTCGCCGAAGTCAAACAATTCGTTCCGAATGAAAGGGAAATCAACATCGCTCCCAACAACGAGGTCGGCCGCAAGGAAAGTTTCTCCTCACCGGGGAGCACCGGATGGTTCCAATCGAAGAAGATGTTGATGAAGATGATGATTGGAGCAGACGACGCCGTGCCACGTCGCCACGATAGCTTTGAGCCAATGAATCAACCGGTCAGCACCACCACCACCACCACCACCACTACCGGAAACGATGTAACGTTCGTACGTGACCAAATTGGCGATCAAACGCGTGTGCGAGTTCATGCTCGATTCATGTACGGTGTTCGATTTTGGGCTCCACGGCTGCCCGACCGTGTCTTATCAGAACGGAAATTGCGATCGGTTCCGGCGGCGGTCACAGCGACTTGTCCGGTGAAACAATAGGGGCCACAAACTTTTCGATCGCTCCAATCGAACAGTGGACATGAGTGCGTGGACGCTTGCGAGGGACGTGAATCGAATACGAGTACGACCCAGGGTGGGCCCAGGGGTTTTTCTTTTGCCTGGGACAACTTTGGGCTGATGAAAATTTGTCCGAAATTGATTTATCCTTCAATATCCATAAATTGCTCGAGCTTCTAATAAATCCAACCTTCTCGGCACGATGGTACGTGCGGGCGGCCGAGCTTCTGGGAAGTTCTGGGAACGACGATGCACGGAAGGTGTGGAGGCACCTTGCGCCAAGTCACGGCCCAGTCGATGCGACGGCAGGCAAACATGTAAATTTAATGTCTACCGGCATCAAATATACATGCATGCATCGCAAAAAGGGATTCGTCGAGGTTAGGTTCGAGGACCGGATTGTGTAAGATAAACTCCCGAGAACGCTCACGGGTTGGTGAGGGAGGAGCGGACGGAAGAAACAGAAAACAGTCTCGAAGACATTTTCCAGAGGTTCGGGCGTTCGGAGGACGGCGTCGGCTCGGTATGCACAACAAAAGAAACATGAAGTTAGGAATATACATCAGAACACGTACACACTTGCCCGTGTCCGCGCACGTGTCCTTCCGGTGGGATGTGTGTCGCATTGGAAAAGGATGGCAGTTTTTCTTCCCTTGTGTCCATCGCGGCCTGGGGTGGGTGGGTGCTGGGTTTCTTGAACGTGAACGTCGACAGCTCGAGCAAAGCTCGAAAACCGCGTCGACAACAAACACGATTTAAAGCCCCTCCCGCACACGACGGGACCGCGTGCCTTTCCGCCCAGCGCTCGGCAAAACAAACTGGAATGTAAATCCAACTCGAATCGTAGCAAGATTGAAGGTTATTTTATTTTATGCCATATTTTTACCTCCCGGCTGGGCTATTCTCCAACTCCGGGGAAGTCGGGGTATGCATCGGTACATTCTTTCTCTATCTCTCTCTCTCTCTCTCTCTCTCTCTCTCTCTGTCCTAGCTTAGCTTCGGAAGAAACCGGATCTGAAATTATCATAGATATTGTTAGTTTCCTTTCCTTGATCGCTTTGAAAGGATGTCCCCTTCGTTTCGGAATACATGGCAGGATTTGCGGGCCCGGGTTATTGCTCCTTTCGGCTCGAGCAAGTAGCTCAACTCGAAGGCTGAATTCTTCGGCCCAGGCTGCAAAAGCCTTACGGATAAACACAGGCAGCACACAAATCCAGGCAAAGCTTTGCATGCGAATGCGAGTGTGTGACTTTTATGTGTCCATTACATGGGGGCGTACAAGTGGACCGAGCGGGAGAAGCGACTCTACCTGGTGGAAGAGGGAGCGATGTTTCCCATTGTTGCACTGCCGAGCAGGAGAGGGTCCGTCCGTTTTCGGAACCCAGATTCACACGTTCCATGCATGACCATTATCTTTATTGACGGTAACAAATGGTACGTACACGTGAAATGATAATGCTTGTTTGCGTTCGATAGTGGCGAGAGGGTGAGTTGAGGGTTTTTTTCTTCTTTATGACTGATGTGTATCATAAATTTATAATAAGTGTGAAATAAATTAAACAGCTCATCCAGTAGGCGAGTACGTCGACGTCTAGTATCATCCAACAGAGGGCGCTTATTCTATGCCGTGAAAGATTTACCTGAACAAAATTATAGCATCAAAGATATTTTCCTAATATAAAGCTAATCTTGCTCCCGTCTTGTCTCGTTACATGTGTTAGTCAAAGAAATTCTTCCGCCCTTTATCAAAGAAAGCGAAGATAAATCCCACCGCCACCGGTGCGTTCGGGAATTTGTGGCAAAACTGTTTCCACCTTCTAATTAGACTCCGGACCTCCCCCCTTCTGGCACCGGTTGCTTCTTGATCACCCCGGGTCGTTGCACGAAACGCCACACCTAATTTGCATAATAAACGAGTAAGTCCACGCGTAGTCACGCGGCGTGACGCGCCTCTGCCCGTTGCGGAAGAAGTTTGACGCTCAGATGTCAGGGTGGCAGGCATGTCAAAAGGATCTAATCTGCCCACGGAACGGGGCCCCGAAAATAGCGGAACACACAGGCATACAGGCAGGTTTTGTTTGGCTTCATTATTCAATGCACCAATAAAGCCTAATTCCATCGAAATTTCGGTGGCCGTCCCGGCTCGCGCCAAAGATACCGAACCGTCTTAACACCTCACCTTTGTTCGCGGTGGCGCGGTGGCGTTCGTTAGCGCGGCTCATCCGCGGCATTAATCACATTTTCCGCACAGTAATGTAAACACAATAAATATTAAATCGCTAATTGCGAAGTCACCGGGCGGATGAGGATGGGGCGATGAGCGTAAAAACTGGCTGGCTGACTGGTGTTTCACCTGGGCTTGTGTGGGCGGATCGAGCTAACTTTTTGCTGCGTGTCGGGCAACCGAGCGTACCATAAATAAGCCCACTTGGATGGAGGCAGCGTGGGACGGTAGCGTGGATTCCGTCAACCATCGCAACCATCAAAGCTGACGCGTTGTGTCAGGGGCGTCATTACCCTTCAACCCAAACGGGCCGTGTTCGTCACTCAAACATAAGCCCCGTGTAGGTTGTGTGTGTGTGTGTCCGTGCGGGGGAAAACTTTTTCCCACATCCTAGAAATTAGTTTGATCACGCAAAGCAATTGTTAAGGACATCCTACCAAGCCGCGAGCAAGCCTTGCTTGGCTGCCTTTGTGTATCGGAAACACGTGGGCACCGAAACGGGCTCCGGGTCCGCAGGGTATAGTCTCTCACTGCCCACGGTGTGGATGGCAGTAAACGTAAACTTACACGTGTACTTCTTGATCTTCGGCGCGACATAGGTACACGCGAGGTTCTGTTGCCGGTTGGTCGTCGTTTCGGATTTCGCTTCCCGGTCGCCACTGCGGTCAGCGCTTCGGAACGAACACGGTTTCCTATGGCGGTCAATGTGTAGCGGTAATCGTTCACACGCTCACGGGGTGTCTGGCACTGGTTGAAACAAACACTTGTTGGGCGTTATTTACTGCACTGTTCGGTGGTTCGCAAGGGTGTCCTAGCACCTGGGAAACATTTTCTGGATCGGTTTGCTTCTGGTGTTCTGTGTGAACTAAGTCTTAGGGTAAGTTGAAAATAGACCAGAATTGGATTTGGTAACCATGGTAACGTTTTGAAGCATAGCGCAAAGAGCACTTCTGTTTAACAGCTGATTAAGAATAGATACTGCTGGTTGTTGTTATGCTGTTGTAGAGCTTCTCCCTCATCCAAAACTCATATTGATGGGTTTTATATCAAATAATTACAGAAATGTGTACTATCTCATCAAATTCAACAAACGCCTAATAGTATGCAATTATATGTAACTTAACTTCTCTCCGTCAAGTTTCTTTTACATCGATTGCGAACTGCAATAAAAAACAGCTTTTACAGCTCTTCACCAGTGTGAGCTTTCCATAACAGCAGCAGCAATTAATCCCGACAGCAACTGCAAAAATCCGCATCCCTCGGGGTCGGGTCTTCCAACACGTCACGATAATCAACTTCCACTTTCGCGTGATGTGCTGAAAAATCGTAAAATCAAACATTCCACCCAGCACTTTAGCCACTTTCTCGGCACAAGCACAAGCGAACCATCAGCGCAATCGCAATTGAGTTCTCATTAGGGATCAAACAGGGTTGAAGTTGTATCGACAGGTTAGCGCGGTGCGATGAAGTGGGTGAGACGGGTGGAAAGGAAAGCTCAAATGACAGAGCGCAGGAAGCAGTGGGTACAACAAAAAACTAACAACAAATTATACCTTGTGTTAGTGAAGGTGGAGCAGGAGTCGGAGGAGAAACCGAAAGAAAAACACGCTTCAACCACCGCCGTCGGTCGGTACCACTTGAACCGGGCAGCTCGTAAATCAATCTCTTCCCAATAAGTTCTTTCTCAACGAGTCGGTGGCAATTCCGGTGTACCACCCCCCCGGATAGTTTCGTCGACTTGTGGGGCGCGCTGAAACACAGCAGACATACGTTCGCTTGCCAACTAGCGCACCTTTCCCCTTCTCCGGCATGTCTAGCATAATCGTCTTGAGGATAGCGCCGCCGTAAGGGATAGCGAAAGGTTCGTTTCCCCGTTCGCCGTGGTGAAAGAAAACCGTGGGACCTCTGATTAGTTCTTAATTTCGACAGACTGCTGCTGTCAGTTTTCCCTTCCCAGGCGCACATATAAACACATACACGGAGCGTGTGCATTCACACACCCGTGCCGGTACCAGTGGCTGGCAATCACATCCACACCAGCACGAGCCAGAAGTGCAGCGGCGAAAAACTGTTCAGTTTTTCTGCTCACGTATTTTTGTTTCCCTCTCTAACCGCTCTGCACCTTCCCGTTGGGGCTCTAGGGCGGAGGTTTCCATTGCAGCACGAGAGGAAAGCTAACCAAACCCGCCACACTTGCGAATCTTTTCTCTTTCGTTCCAACTCGAGGGTTTCTGCATCGGTGGCGAAGGTACGTATGTGCTTGAATTGAAGAGATTTCTCTAATTGCTGTCGAAAAATGTTTTTTTCTTCGTTTTTTTTTTTGTGCTGCTGTGCGAGGTGGATTTTCTTCGCCCTCTCCGTTCGGATGATTTCCGGCAGCGTCACGTGATGCAAGGGGAAAATGGCTTCTTGCCGGGGAAGGGGGTCCGGTGGGACGCTTTTTGTTTGGGAAAAAGAATAATTGTTCCCGTGCAGTATTTATTGTGCATCCCATCAACAGGCTCGGTGAGCGAACCGGAGTTGATTTGTTTTTGTATTAATAATAAATAAAAATAAAATCATTTCGTTGTAGCTTTCGTTGGGAAGCGTGTAGTTTTAATTTGAATGGTTTAAAAGCAGCGTTGATATTTGTTTCATAAGTTTAATATATACATTGCATACATTTAGGCGCCAATAAATCACAACAATTCATATAAATTATTTAACTTAATAAGTGGATATCTAACTCTCGAAGAAGTTTTGCTGCGAAACGACATACCATCGGGAATGATAACATTGATTCCAAAAGACAACGTACGTCTGTCGATCGTTTGTAGGAAGGAAACGAAAAACGAACGAAGTCCTTCTCGAGCGAAACATAAAAAAGCCCCCGTCCAGGTGCTACTTTTTCCTCACGGAAATGGCTGCCAATGAAAAAATGAACGATGTGCCGCATGACAGGAAAGAAGCGCTCCAGGCGCTCGGATCACCATTATCGTTTTGGACTTTCGATCCCGGGCCGGCAAGAGCTTTCGAACGGCAGCGGTTTCTTTTGTGGCAGTTTAGGATTCGTTTCCCAGCCCCGCCTGCCCGTGAATCAGCACCATTAAGTCAGCATTGATCGGTGCTTTCGACCGAATGACGCAACAAACGTCCATTCACCGATAAAGAAACCCACGGCGGGAGGGAGGGAACCGAGAAACGCTATACAAAAACACAGCTTTCCCATTACGGTGATCCCGGCATGATCACTGGGAGAGGGGTTGGTGTGTTAAGTTTTAAGATCCCGGCAGCGATAAGTCCGACCGATTCCAGACGGCAATCGACAATCGACCGGTAGTCGTTGTGACAGTTGAATAATAATATTACTAAACTTTTCAATTTATTAGCCGAACCATTACACGAGCCATTGCGAATGGAAAGTTCGGGCCCGGGTGTGGGGCAAGCCCGATCGTGCGTTTGTGACGACTGTTTGTGCACAGGTGGGCAACAGTGAGCGCTCTTCGAGTAGCGTCGAAAGCTGTCCGTAGAAGAAAGTTTAACATTAGCAGGGTTTAAGCATAAACATTTCCATGCTTCATGAACTACAAATCGTTTTTTAGTAGAATATTTATTTTCTTTTTACCGTCTTACAGGAAGTATACTTTTAGGCGCAATTTGTCGTCGAAGCCTACTGAGAATGCAATGCTGGAAAAATATTTTTGATGCCGTAGGAAGCTCAACGAATTGAACCTTTTCGTACCGAGAATATCTTTACTTCACCATAAACATGAACCTTTCAAAACAAGCTTAACATTTTCCCTTCCACTGTGCAGCAGCAAACTTCCATCTTACACCATCCGGCGGCCAGCTCATTGTAAATGCTTAAATACTGCAGGCGCAAACGGCACACAGATTGGACACAGAAGAAAAAAATAAAACAGATCGTACTGTTCTGCCACAAAGGCGTCCTCCATTGGCAGTGATACGGCAGCGAAAAAGACCCGCTCGCTTTTAGCCTTTCGGACACCGTCACCCAAGGTCGGGTCCGGGGCGCGGTTGGTGGAAAAAGGTGGGTGGAAATTTCATTTACCACCACCGATTTATGTCTCACTCCTTTCGCCGGGCTCGACCCGCCGCTTGGAAGCGGAAAATATTGCTTCGTACCGACGGGTACGGCGTGCGGTACGACGAACTGCGCTTGTTTACTATTCGCATGAACTTTGCTTACTCACCCGCCACGCCAAGCGTCCCCCGGTTCTTGTTGGAAATGCACTGGAGGCGTACGCTCCGGTGCCGCGTAAACGGTGCGTTGTTTTTCGACGAAGAAGGTGAGCGCGGAGATTAATTCGGAAAATGTTCCACAAACAGGCCAGCCGGCGGGAGCTGCAGAAGGGGTGGGAGGAAACAGGGTAAGAAAGAGCTTTACGTTCCATTACGTGATGAATTTCCGTCTTGTTTTGTAGGTGCCTTTTGTGTGTGCGTGGGAGCTTTTTTCTCCTTTTGCTTCACGAAACATAATGGGCACCGGTGGAAAGGGTGGGGTGGGAATTAAAGTGCATATTTGTGCCTGATAATTTTTGCCATCGCAACCGGGGCGCGGGTGAGCGAGGCACGCTTTGGTGGGGATGAGGTGGTGGGCGCTGTTTGCCAGTATAATTAAGCGGTAATGCATGCTTTCAGTGAAATCGGTACGGGTGGGATTTTTAATGTTTCACTGCATAAAAGAAAGCTTTACCGTTCATTGTGGTTGCGGTGCTGTTCGCTTTCGCCCCAGAATAATGGTTGCAAATCAGTAGAAGTTTCTAATAAGATAGCGTTGCACGGGGAAAATGGTATTAAATACTGGAGATCAGTCGCATATTATTCGGTCGAGAGCAATTTAGTCCAACTCAAACCAAAGCATAAGTCGTTTCTTTTTAGTTTGCGCCTTAATGTATGCAATGTAAAATTATTTCACAAATCTATAATTTTTTAACTCGTTTTTGATTTAGCTTCTTAGGCTTTAAAGGGTAAACCAAAGCATCCCATTTAAGTTTGCATTCGAATGCGACTCTATATTAAAATATATTGAAACCCGTTAGCCGTTATGTTTACGAGCTCAACCGTGCAGCTCGACACCTGGTTGGGCCATTTCTTTTCCCCACCATCTCTTTTCTCACTATTTTCCACTTTATTCGTGATCCGCACAAAACCGCACCACATTGAGACGTTTCTCGACACCTTCCGCTGCCCGTAAGGTGGTCAACGATAACGCAATCGATGCGAATGTCGCCCTTCCACCCTTACCCGTCGCCCGGGCCGTAATCCGACGGCAGGTTATGTTTTTTAATAAAAGCCGGTGCCGGCGGTAAAATGAAAAGACATTTACCACATCCGGTGGCATTATGAAGCGGTGGCATCACGGTCGATGTTTCCGCACGTTCCGCGCTGGCACAGGCTCACCTTCCACGGGTGGGCCACACAGGTCACGGATGGATTTGCACGTTTGTGTGGCGTTTGCGGTGCGACGTACAGCGTGTCGTGTCGGTTGTTCTTGTGACGCGTCGGATGCTTGCGGTTTTGTGCCGTGAGGTGGCCGCAAGATTTTCACCTTTCGTTCCGCGCAAGACGCGACTCTCATGACGATTAATGTCCTGACCGCAGTTTACAGGCGAGAGTGAGAGCGTACATTTCGCCGCAGCGGTCGGATTTGGTTAGATCCCTTTCTGGTGTGAGGCGTGCAAAAGGTTTCCCGAAGCCTTGGCAAAAGGCACCCCAGCACGAGTGGTTCAACCGTGCGGCTGCTAGTGTTTTGAGGATTATGAAAAATATTGTCAATAAATTTCCTTTCCGGTGTTGGGAAAGGATTCCCACGCGAAACGATGCTGGTCGGAGCGAACCCGCGCGCTCTTTGGTGAGGAAATTAATTTTCATTTCAACAACGTCAAACAGTCGGTGGTCGTTTTTTACTGTGCAGCAAATCCACCAAGAGTTTGGAAGGGTCCCATACCGTTGGCATTAGTGGACACATTAGTGTAATTTATTAATAACGGATATATTTGTAGGAATTACAAATGAAATTTACTTAATGAAAGCTTTAAGAGAAGATTTGTGAGACAAGTTACGAAAATGCTACAAAATATGGTAAATTGAAGAAAAAGTCAAGGATAATTTTCTCAAGTAAGACTTACGATCGATATTAGCGCCATCTGCCGGAAAAAGAAACTTCCAAAAAATCCACTATGCTTGTTGACCTTAACATGAAATATGTTTATCACTTTCATCGTCGCGACAAATTTTAAACTCTCCTCCCAGCTAAACGTCCGAAAGCCTTTCTGTGTACCAATTGTAAATGCCCACCGAATGTGTCCACGAATAGTGTTGTCCTAACCATCGGTCGTGGTCCCTTCGTTTGCTCACAGCCCGTGTCAGAAATGAAACAGATGAACGGCCGATTACGGCGTGTAAAACTGTGCAAGTATTTATCTTCATTCTCAGGCGAAATTCTTTTGTCTAGTGCAAACATAATTGTTCGGAGGTCGCTAGAGGTTTGTTTTTTTTTTTATTCGAGCCGGCAGGGAAAAATGCCTCCATCTAAGCCACGAACCCCTCGAAAGACTAACACGGGGCGCAAGTTTGACGTGAGTTGCAAAATTATGTTGCGTTGCCGTGGGCCATTTTGAGATTCTTTACATTCGCAACAGCTGCGCGGTGGCATGTACTGCCGTTGTGAGCCTTTCCTCTTGTTGTGGTTCGCGCAAGGGACGCCCGAAAGTTCATAAATCCTTTACATTATTCGTTGGTAAAGGTGTATTTTTATCCCAAGTTTGCACTTCGGGTCAACTCCCCGGGAGGCAACTAGAATTTTAAGGTTGTCGTCAGCTTCCCGCTGGTTCCAGATTATTTATGAAGTTTAAATAAATTTCGAACACGCTTCGTACGAGACGTTTGAAATGTGTGGCACCACATCGATGGCATCGGTTGCCATGGTGACGAGAGCCAATAAAGGTTAAGTTCTCTTGCCCATCGACCTATGGCCTACTGTGATTGCGGCGCTCCCGAAAGTAACACCCGGCGACGCAAACAATTACCAAAATTTCGGCAATGTTTCATCTCACCTGCATCGCCCGTTCGAATATCGAAGCAGAGAGAAGGGGGCCACTCAGGGCCCCATCATAAATTATAAGCTATATTTATTCTTCATCCCCACGAGAGTAGGCCGGCCAAGATGGTGCCACCTTTTTCCACCGGTGGTGATCGCTGGGAATCTCTGTTAGAAGAAATTCCTTCACCACCGCACAATCTCACTTTAATGTACGCTCGGGAAGAAAAAGTTGACGCGAAACACGCTTCGCAAACACGCCACGCCACGGTAGCCGTGCGGATTTATAACCGGGAACGATAATTTCCACCTGTCAGAGGCAAGCGAAACAAATACAAATTTATTGCGGTCGACAAACGGTTTGACGGGTGCGGTGGGTGTGGCTTTGGGCGGGTGCGTGTGGCTTTTTTTGCTGCCCATTTTGACGTTGTAAAATGTGTAGGGCATTTGCGATTCACGGGTTTTGCATAATTTTAAAGTGGTATTTACATTCGGAAGCAGTGAAAGTAATGCATCGTCGTCAGGCGGAGTGAGGCTGATTTATTTCAACCCTGATTCAGCTGTGATTGGAAATGGCTTTAAAAATGCGATGGAGACTGTTGCTGGATGGGGAAAAAACACCCTTGCAAATCTAGAATGTCGTAATAAAAGGCTTATGATAGGTAATGATTTTATGGCCACAGTAGATTCGATCACAACTCGAACGAGACGAGCAATCCCCAAATGGATAGTTCCGTGCCGTTCGGATTATTACTGGGCCTTGTATGTCCGCAATAAAGATGAGAATTTATCTACGAGTGAGTGGTGGAAATGAGGACCAAAAAACTTACAGTGAAACGGGTGAACGTAACGTTTCCCATCGCTGTGAGGTGCACTGGGACGTGTGAGCGGAAAGAATTGTTTTGACATTGTAACAGCAACTTTTTGACATTGATGGAGACAAGTGAAGCACAATGTGATTTTGCGTTGTTTATGACGTCAAATTTGTTAACAATTAATTGAGAATCAAAA
The DNA here is from genome assembly GCA_000473445.2 of Anopheles farauti. Lineage (NCBI taxonomy): Eukaryota > Metazoa > Arthropoda > Insecta > Diptera > Culicidae > Anopheles > Anopheles farauti. Next base: position 11,132,578 of record KI915043.1, on the reverse strand, counting down.
ATGTTTGACTTTCAATCTGCAGATTTAAAATTATTTTAAGGGTTTCAGTTTTAAATTACAATAAATCAGAAAACGGAAATTTATTGGATACAATAACATAATCCTGTCAATTTTCATGAACAACTATTCTCACTGTGCGACTCTGATCAGCCTCAAAATCTTCTCCATTCCTTGCGTTCCCGGGTTGAAACTCCCAATCATAAACATAGACTCAGGCTCAAAATCCGGCCCTTCCAGTAACCTTCCCTTCTTCTCTTTCTCTCTCTCTCTCTCTCTCTCTCTCACGCTAGGCGAACATTACATCCATTGCTTCATCACAACAACCGAACCGAACCGACCCTGGTGCCGCCCAACGTACCGCCGCTTGCTTGCTCCGTATCCAAATGTGTCCTAGGATTTTATTGACCTTTCGATCTTCACACTTGACGTCCCGGCATCGGGCATACGGGCACCCTTTTTCCCGAAGGTTTCGTCGCGTTTATGATGATTACACCGGGTACGACGTAACCGTTCCGAACATCCGGCCTGCCTTTTGCGGTAGCGCTAGGGAACGAGAAGGGTAAGGGGATGGGGAGGGGATGGATGATTTCCCCGGGCAGCAATAAAGGCATGAAAAATATTCTAATCTCCACGGCATCCACCAAAAAAGGCGGTCGGCCTCGGGGGTTGGCATCGTAAAGTTGTGGAACTGATTGGGATACCGGTTCGGTACCGACCGAAAAACCCTTAATTGGAAAGCGTGTGGAGCGCCGTGGATGGGGGGGGGTGTAGGTGTGAACGGCAGTTAACAGTGACAGTTTATGAGCCGGGCCGGGTGACGAATGGGGGAGGGGAATTAAATTTCTTCAACGCGAGCACACAATCTTTCACAATTTTACCGAACCGGCTACCATTTTTTGGGTTCGATAACGCAATTAGAAGCAGCAGGAGCAGGCTGTATGGATGTATGAATAATTTAGTTTACCGCGACATACGCGTTTGGATAGTTGTACAAGGAGAACCACCCATACGAGCACACGCCGCAAATGTTCCGATCCATCCCGGAGGCGTTGTTCCGAAACATCCCGAAATGTGTGCCAAGGGAACGGAGCGGTGTAATTAGCGTACACACGTGTGCCTTGATGGAGGCGGCTGGTTCCGCTTGCATTGGCGCACTTCCGCCCGGCGCTACGCACCAACACCTCTCGGTGCTGTGGTTTGTGTGGTGGGGTGGCACCGGAGGACGAAGGGGACAAGGTGTTCAACCGTTGCCGAGAAAGGGCGACGAAGCTCGGAAGAAACACCTGAGGGCCATCAATTTCTAGCAGGTGATTGATGAAGCTGTAGGGGTTTTTGAACGGTGAATTGATTTTGATACTGATGTGGGTTCAGTTAGTTAAATTAGAATAATTGCAACTAAATAATGTATAAGGGGAATGTAAAATCATTAAAAACTATTCAAATTTACTATAAAATACCTTTCTTTTCTTTCCAGAGGATTAAAACATCCAAAATAAACGAGCTACAAAAAGGACCTACCGTGAAACGTTGCGTCCTGAAATGTTTCACCGCTTTTGCGCCATATTTGGAAAAGAATTTCAATTCGAACACAAAACACCTACAACATATTTTCATTAATAAATTTGCATTTTATTCATAAATGTGTTTGTCCTTCACTGTCCCCGTCCCTCCGTCTTCTTCTGCGTATGTGAGAGTTTTGTTCCGTTTTGTTGTTTTGTTTCTTTCTTTCTATGTTTCGTATATGTCTTTTGCACTGCCGCGTGTCTTCACCTGTTTGCCTATGTATGTATATCGGGCTTTACTTTGGGAGGTTTGCGCATTTGCTCTCTTCCGGGGTGAACAAGTATGAACGTTTGCGTGTCGGTGGCGGGAATGGTCTGGTGTGTACCCCTTGGTAATATCGTGTGCTCCAGTACTACACTCTGTCCTGCTGCTGCGAGGCGAGATAAGGGGCTTTTTATTGTATTTCTGTGTTTGTTTTTTTTTGGCTTACCCACCCACGGTTGGTTTGTTATTTGAGTGGCTGCACCAAAACACTGGTTGCTGATTGCCTATCGGTGACCGGCGTTCGGGTCTGTTGCTCTTACTGCGCTTCTCATATTAAGTACAGGGTTAATTTCCGGTCACAGTTTGCAGCGGCGCATATATTTATATTCATGCTTTCCTTCACTCGATTTGTTTATGCACTCTGGATGGTGGAAATCAATTGATAATGTCGATTGAATCATCGTTTACTTTCGGTTTGCTTTTTTGTTTTTTTTTTTTTGGCCACCGCCTGTATTGTTTGCTCAATTGATGGTGATTGTTGGAGTGATGATGATGGTAGAGAGATATAAAAGAAATACAAAAAATAATACAATCGATCCGTAATTACAGTTTTCCATACCGATGGGAGCTATCTCTATCGCGAGGGGATTCTGTTCGGGGGTTCGTATTATGGTCGCGCACTAGAACTGCCTGTATGGAGTGTGGTTAATGATGGTTTTGTAGTATTAGTCGTTTCGTTTGCTCTCTTTACTTTCAGTTACTAATTGTGATTTTTCGATAATGTCTGTATCCCTTCCGCGCTGCAGTTGTATCTGTATGGATTGTTTTGTTTTTACTTCTTTTGTATCTTCTGATGTCTGATTATCTTTATGTACAGCAGCTTTGGTTTTGCTCGTAATCTGTCTCTTTTGTTTATAAACTTTGTATGTACAATATATGATTACTAGCGCGAACGAGCGTTGGCCCGCACGCGTTGGCCGAAGAAAGAAGGAAGTAACTGCGTTCATAACACATTACGCTTTCGTATTCGATAAAAATCGTTGTCAAACTGGTTCAACCTTTCGCGACATGCCGACGCCCTTTTAATAAAAACAAAAAGAAACACTTCCCATTTGCCTAGCTCAAATATACTTTCAACGGAGTTCAACCAACACAATTGTTCCTAAATTTCGTTTCCTACCCAACCCGTCTCTGCTTTCGCATGCCACACTCGCGGTCTAACCCATTTTTGGTTTAATTCTCTACCTAGCCTACTCTGATTTGGTTTAGAGTTTTCGCTTCGCCGTCAAATCCTTCCAACAGACACACACACGCACGCTCTCGTGCTTCTATTTACAGTCGATTTTACTACACTGTTGTTGCTCTTTTCGTTTTTTTTCTACTACGCTCGCAGTCGCTGTACACACTTTTTTTCCAATCAATTCCAACTTGTTTTCTCTACGCCACTCCCGTCGGTTGCAGCGATCAACTGCCAGGCTTGCGGACAGCGCCGGTCCGGGTGTCAGCGTTTCAGGATATAGCCGGTACGCCCAGCTTGGCCAGGTTCGAGAGAGTGGTCAAATCGTCCGGCTGGAGACGGAGCGCTTCCCGGTAGCTGTTGGCCGCTTCCTGCGTGCGTCCGAGCAGGTGCAGAATTGCTCCCAGGTTCGTGTGCGCCCGGGCTTCCTGTGGTCGCAATTTCACGGCCTACGTGGAACGTGCGTTGAGGAACAAAAATAAGAAAAAACACACACAGAAAAACAAAGAGGAATAATTATTCATCACTGTTCATTGCGGGTGTCGTTGCGGTGGAAATGGGCCCGGGGTCTGCCTGGATTGGGTTTCCAGTTCCGCTTCCCACCTTACCTGACGGTACCATCGTTCGGCTTCGAGTTTGCGGTCGTGCAACCGGAGACTCGATGCGGCCGCCATCACCAGGGCGTAGTCTTCCGGAGCCAGCTCCGCTGCCTTCACCCGATACTGGAACGCTTCCTCTGTCCGGCGCTGGGAGGAAAGAAATTCAGCTGCAAATTGGGATTGGAAAACGAAAGCGAAGTGGATTAGATTTTATAACGCACTTGCCGTACAGAAGAATCTGATATTCCAGGGATAAGCAAGTGTGTGGGGATCTTTTCGTAAAATTTAAAATATTTATTCCTTGCCATGCAACAAGTATTATTTGAAATATTTTCCTCAATCCAGACAAAACAAATCCAGCATCGCCTACTAGATTGCATATCCCTTAAGGAGGCAAAGTTCCCTAACATACAAACATTCAGAAGCAATTTTATTTTGAATATTGCTCTTCAAACAAATAATTCAAACACTGGCAAACGCCAGTGGTAAACGAAGGAAGGAAAGGAATTTATTCTGGTGAATTCGTGTCTGTTTGGTTAACCCTGTATCGTAACATTTGCTCAGTTTTTCCCCGGTCTTTCCCCGCACTGCAGCACTTTTCCCCGTGGCGCAAAACCGATATATTTGGACGCACCGGTCGGTCGGTGGTGCCCTAATTGGATACTTGATATTTTTATTTCAGTTTCACATTTTTCAACCCCTCTCGCTCGCGTTTCCCAGCGCTACCCCACCGAAACGCCGACCAACAAGCAATCTATTCAATTATTTTCCTATTCGTCTCACGACTTTCTGACATCTTACGGGAGCCAAAGCCAAAGCGAAGAGGGATCTCGCTCGGGAGGGTGCCCGGAATGGCGACGAAAGAAAAAGGATCTTCCGGATCGGTTTTGTTACATATGCTCGTGCGGCGGCAAAGGCAGTACCGAAGCATCCTCGAGTGCCGGTGCTTTTCCGTTGATTGTTATGATTTTCCTTTGAAATACGTCTACGGCCCGGTGAATGCGGAACAGCAGCGTAACAAGAATGCAAACTCACATACACGGGCACGGCGTGTGGTGGAGCACAAAGTTTGCAGTCGTCGAACAAAAGCTCCACCCGGCCCCGCCTTTGCTTGCCCGCCCGCACAGCAAAGCCATTCGCAATAAGAAAGCGTTCGGAGAAGAACCTTCTCCTGACGGAGACTAATGATGGCATTGACGTTTTGTGCATCGCTTTGTGAGAGATCGGAAGAAAACGGGGACGCCGTAGCGAGCGGGAAAAAAGATGCATGACAACGACTTTCAAGAAATCCAGCTGGGAGCACTGCATGGAAGTGTCAGCTACTCCGGGTAGGGGAGCAAGCTATAGGGCTGCCACGGGGGTTCACTACATCTCCTGGTACCGGTTTCCTATCTGGGGTCAAGATACGATCAAAGCGTTGCCGTTCCCACACCCCGAACCCCTTCCGCTGCGTTGGATCGTTATCCAGTGGGATTCGTACTTTCCAATAACTACTTTTTACTCGAAAGTCTTCGCGGGTGGGGGTTTTTTTTATATTACGATTCTATCGATATGGGGCACGAGTTGTCCGCCGAGAACGGGATTCCGTGCTTACCGTAATGATGATGTACGCTGGCATCGTTCGGTGCCAACCGAAGGGCCCTCCGGAACCACTGCTCCGCCTCGGACGTTCGGCTGCTCTGTAGGTGGTGATGGGAAACGGGTGGGAAAACGTTAGCGAAAAGATTGTCGTGTCCGCACAACTCCCCACCGGCGGACAGATACTTACGTTTCGCGCCAGCATCGTCCCGTACGAGAGATGGGCCGCAATGTGATCCGGTTGGGCTTCGAGCGCTGCCCGGTGAAACCGTTCCGCTTCGCTCCACTGGTTGAGGCGGGCAAAGATGTCCCCGAGACGGTGGTAGATGGCCTGGAAAGGATACACGCATGGGAGGGTACTTGTTAGTGTTAGGGAGAACACACACACACGGACACTTGGGATCGAATGCGAATTGTAGCAAATAAACAGCAAATAACGAGTAGAAAGTCGCTCAGGTCGTTATACTGGTAATGCTCTACAAACAAGCGACTCGAACCGTCAACGACACTTGACGAAGATTTTCGATGGGGGGTCAAACAGGTGTCCCGTACCGTACCGTTCGTTTCCACTCTAGGGCATGAACTGAAAAAATGTTGGCTTTACAATCCCTATGCAATCTTTATCTTTTTAATCTACAACCATTGCCATCTTACAATGAAAAACTTGCACTAAATTACTGTACTTGGCAAGACAACCATGGCGTCGCCAAATGGTTATTAATAAAGTGTTTATAACGTTTTCGCAAAAGGAAACACGAGGAAAATATTCATTTATCAACATTATATTCGCCATCGGCTTTCATCAACTCTCGTACTCTTTCGCCTCTCCCGCTCCGTTGGGACGCATCCGAACGATATAAAACCCATCATAATCGTGCACAATTGGACAACCCCATCCGCCTCCTCCTTTTCAACAAACCGAACCGAGATGAAGAGAAGCAATTTTGTGTTCGCGCACGGTACACGTTCGGCACATTTAGATACACAATCTCGCGTTTATGCGCGTAATAATTTCAACCCCTCTTTCCTCCACGCTGGAGACAATTCGCATTCGGACATAACACGGGAACAGAAACGAAAAACATTCTGACCCCTACCTACGGCGCGGAGAAAATATGCCAGCCGTAATCGTAAAAGTGCACAATTGCTTCGTTTCCCCGTTTCGGCGTCACGATTGACCATGATGATGACACAAACGCAAAAGGCCTTTGTGTTGGAAGCGCGAAATTAAAAGAACGCCAAGCTTGCGTTTTGTCCCGCACACTAGTTCGATCGATCGAATTGCTAGGGGTGTGTAAATAGAGGGGAAAATATTCTAATTAGAAATGATTATCCAATTATTTTTCGCGTCTGCTTTTTCGCTCGAAAGGGCGCGCGATAGAAAGGCCCAATTTGGCGCCCGGAAATGGGTCCCATTTTCAGCGTTGTACATTGACCTGTCCCACCCGCTTCCGTGGTGATGCATTTTGGCCGATGATTAGCGAAAGAGAATGTCGTTAAATTCAATTCACACCGAAAAACTGCACTCGGAAAACTTTCGCCCGGGAGAAACTCTTCAAGCGAGCGAGCCATTAAACGGGTGAATTTTCGCTCCACCCGGGGATGGAAAAAGTTTTCCCCGAAAGCGCATCCCGCGGCTGGGATGCAGAGTGCGGTTCGTCCTTATCACACTGACACCAGTTCGGTCGCATGTTAATGTTCGCTCCCTAATGATTGGGAAAACCCGTCCCCCTTTTCCCGTTTCGGTTAAAGGTGTGAAAGGGAAGCGCCTGTCGGAAAGGAATCGATTTCGGGACCCATCTTCCCGCTCGGGGGGTTTCTTTTTTTTTTTATTTGCCTCAACGAACCTTCTCCCCCGTTTATGGACAATTTAATTGATTATTTTATTTTATTCGAAATGGTATAAAATTTAATGGAGGTGATTCCGTATCATCGCACCGGGAACTGCTTGCCGCTGAAGGATGGAACGAGCGCAAATGACTTCGATTCCCGGGTGTATGCGCCTGATGATATGTTTCGCGCCCGTCCGCCCGGTGGCAGGTCCGGTAGAAGACGGGCAATGAAAAACGGCTGCGGGCGGGCGGGCGGGCGAGCGAGGTGGAGCGAGTCAATTTCCTGCCATAAACATATCTCTTCTACGGGCGTTCCAAGAAATTCGGTCCAATGGCGATGACCCACCCGCCCCACCCGTTCCACCCGTTTCACGTGCACGTGAACACGAGCCGAAGGTATCGACGAAATGGCCAAATAGATAAACGTTTATTACGGTGTGAATTGAATTGGTGGAAAAGATTTAAACTTGCTCGAGAAAAAAAAAATAAAAAAACGCTCGCCACCGGTAAGATATAAGTTGATATTTTTTGTGTGTGAGTGCTTCTCCACTCTTTTCCCCATCCACTGAATGATACCTTCGCTGGTGGATGGAGGACGAGAATCGATAAGCTATTAACTAACGCAACACGATATAAACGTTGGTTTCGCTGTGTCGCTCGTATCACTCTCTCCGTGTGGCGTGATTAAATCGTGCAGCTTATGAGGCGTTAAACGATTATTGATTAAATTTCTGATTGTTCCGATATCTTTTTACGACACGTAATTGGTGAGTGACATTCCGTTTTCGAAGGGAAAACGGAGGGGTGCAAAGAAGAAAAAAAAACAACAACCAAGCACTCTCTAATCCACACTTCCGAAGCCATTCGGAGGACATCAAACCCGTCGTCGTCGACGTCTTCGGTTCCGCCGGTTCCGTTTCCGTCCGCCGTCCGAGCAACAAGCGTCACGTGAACCGAGCACTTTGTTTTCGTTCCGATCTTTTTCACCCCTTTTTGGCGCGTGGGTTTTGCTCCGTCGGGAGGCTTTCGGTTGCCAGCTGTCATGCGCAGGACCCGGCGGTGGTGGCAGTGAAAGCACAGCCAAAAGCTTGAAATTGACACTTCGGGTTCGGGTTGATGGGTTTCCGGGACGGACGGAGCTTTCCGAGTCGGGTGGGTGATAGTTTTGTGTACAGAAAGTTAAGAAAATTTTCATGAAAAATTGAAACGGTGTTTGCTGGGAGAGCATTTTTTGGAAAAAAAAAATCACTCACTCGTTTGCAAAAGGGAAACTCACAAACGCGAAGATAAATCAGTCCCCCATTAAGACGTCGTGCATAATAAAATCTTTAAGCCTCGCAAACAAAAAGCGTTGCAGCAAACTGCACCGCCTGCTGGGACGATGGCGAATATGCAGGCGAAAATGATACATGCTGCAGCGAGCACAGAACTTCCCGCTCGCCGAAACTAATTAAGAATAAACTTGTTTTCATAAATCACATCCTTCCCGGTACGCGCTGTCATCTTCGCTCCTAAGTAGGAGTGAAATATGTGCGCCAGTGTCTGCTTTGAAGTTTCGCTTCCCGAACGCGACGCCACGCCATGCGGAGCCGTGAAGTTGATGATTAAGAATTAAACGTTTTGCTGCGAAGAACAGGCAGTTCTTTTTCAAGATAAAATAAAATAAAACCAAGGCTTGAGAAACACACTTTAAGAAAGTGCATTCTACACCCCGCGAGTGGATCGTTCTTTAATGTTTTACTCACTGAGTCAAATAAACACACACACAGCGAAGAGGGGAGCGATTTTTGCTGCATGAAATTGTTCGTAAAATTCTGCTTAAACTTCACACATGTAAAACTCGCTCAGCCTAACGAGTAAACGGTGAAAACGGAGGAATACAGACAAAGACAAAAATACGAACCCTTCTCGGAAGGAAAGTAAGGGGTGCAAAATATTTTCCCCCATCATGGAGGAAAACATGAGCTTTTCCAGTTTATCACAAAGTGTAATCATTTGCAACTTCGTTGTCACAGATTGTGTACAACTTTTTTGCAGGCTCCCTTCCCTCTCGTCCTCCCACCGGGTGCTCGTCGTCTGCGGCCAATATAAGAGGCGTGTTTCACGGTTTTTTTTTGTGCTCCCCCTGTTCGTGTCTCTCACTCTCTCTCCCTTCCGTTAGTGCGAGGGAAAGGAGGGAACCGTTCCGTACTCGCTTCGGCTGGTTAGAGTGCAAAGGAAGGGCGTAGGTGTCGTGTGCTGTGGCTGTTGCTACCGTCGGTGCTGCTGCCACTACGCCACGGGTAGGAGAAAAAGTTGGCCGGAAACATTTTGCATTTTGTTCCGCTTGCGCAACCGGAAAAGTCGTCCTTCAACACCAACACCGAAAAACCCGGTGGGGGACGCCCAATCGGCGTCCCGAGGAGATACGTACATACGGCCAAACACAGGCACACGCACACACCGTTCCCATGTGGAAACGGTGTATGGGAAACTTTCACTTGTTGGATTTGCGTAAACAAATCGGTACGGGTTTGTAAATATTTTAATACTTTTCGAACGCAGCAGCAGTTGAGAGGAAAAACAACAGGAAGAGTTCAATTCGTTCGCTTCACATTATTTTCTAAGCGTTTGAGGGTCATATTTGTGCCCGCAATTTCTACTCCATTTTACAGTGACATTCATTGGGCTTTTGGTTCATCTTTTTCAGTGTAAATAGATTAGTGCTGTATGAACTCATAACGGCATGGGTCGCCTTCTAGCAGCAGGTACCTTATTGATAGACATTATTAGTTTATTCCACAATATCGACAGCTGGATTCGTAACATGTTTAAACTTCTTTACGTCAATGCATTTCGTGCGAACCAGATGGATAGATGCAACACAATAGTTTGATAGATGTATGTTCCATCTAAAATGTTGGTTAAAATAGCTAGAAAGTAGTTAGGAATATTTATGATACTAATGATACATTTGATTGCATAACGTTAGGCGTAAAATATACCCAGCGATAACAACAGATTCTTTGATGGAAATAAAAAGCTGGAAACAATCCAAGTCTTCTTCATTCCTGTCCCTACTAAGTTCGAGATTTGTCTTCAACAGTTCATTGAAGTTATCGCTCGACCGGAACCGGCTTTACTTATCAAAATAACTTACAATCTGAAAGCTCATAGAAAAAGTGTCCAACAAAACAGCTCGAAACAAGCAGGAATTATGTGCCAATGGCCATCCTACCCCGCTCCGGCTCACTTCTTACCCGGCTCCCGCTTCGCGCGGCTCGTAAAATGGCAGGAAATACTGTCGATCTAATAAAACTAAACTGCACCGAGGCGGATCACCGTGAATTGTGACCGATTTCGGTGGGCCACTCCGCCGGGAGGGGACCTCCCCGTGTACCGGGGCCGCATTTCCGTTGTTTTCGAAGGGCGGGCGTGTGTTATAAGACTAATAAAATTTCCAATTTATACAACGCTGGTAATAAAATAAGGATGTGAAGCGTTTTTCGCTTTCGCTTTCGCCCGACGGACGGACGGACGGGCCGTGTCGGTTTGTGTTGGACATTGTGGTGGTGGATTTTTTTTTTGTATCAACAAAGTTGATGGGTTTATAGAAAACCGGGTACCACCCTAGAGCACGGCGCAAACGATTGCAATCTACACACGGGACACACGAGATGCAGAATTGAGTTTTTCATTTTTCTACCACCCCATGTAAGGGCTGGCAGCACACGGCAGAGTCTTCCTACGGCAATATGTTTACACCGACCGAACCGACGCAGTAGAAAAAAAAGGGAAGCTCTTAGCGCGACACAAAAAATAACACCACGGCTCAGGTATTAGGCCCAATCTAGCTGGCACGGGAACGGAAACACCCAGCATGAGCAGGAAATATAACGAACGATCCATTTCAAGGCACACCGGAAACCCAGCATGGCCACCGACAAAACCGGCGCCGAGCAACGACGAGTTAACGAGGTGAAATTGTGAGCGAAGAACGAATGAAATGATGATGAAAAGCAGCCGTGGAGCAGCTGGGGGCGAGCGCTGGAGCGACGAAGAACAGAGGAAAGTGTAAACACTTTTCCACCAACCGGAAGCAGCTCGGTTTGGGGTAGAAATCCAGCGCAAGAACGAGCGGAAATTCGTTCATTCCTTCCGCGTTGGCAGCAACGGCACCGAGTAAGCACCGAGTCCGACGCGTTCGGTATATTTAATCTCGCCCCACCAAAAAAAAAAAACCACCCAAAGGTTGGGTCGGCCAGCCAGAGGGGGGCAATAACTATAAATATGAAACGTCACCGGCACACGAAGGCGAGAAGTACGGGAGCGCACGCCGCCACCATCCGACGTCTACGTCGCCTACTGCCTGCCCAGCTAGACCACACGTAAAAGTGTTTATAAAAATCTCTGATATCCGGATTTGCTACTTCCGGTGATAATTTTTCGGTAACAGCACGCGGCACCGGCACCCCTCCCTGCTCGGTTCGCTGGTCGAAACGGTGTTTTTCGCCATTTCCGGCAAGCGGAGGGAAACCTTCCGGAAACGTTCCCGAAAGAAATGGCGGTTCACTTTCACACCGGGCGGAAGGAAATCATTAAAAGCTTTTCAACACTTCCGCACTGTGGTGTCCGGGTGAGAATGGGGAGGGCGGGAGGGGAGGGGGAGGGGGGAAGGAGAAAAGAAGCACGAAGATACACGATAACGATGTTTGGCACGTGACCCTCGAAGAAACCATAAAGTTTTCTCCTCCAAATCGCCGCCCATTTCGGCCGGGAAATTCCCTCCGTTCGCGGGGCAGAAAAATGCAATCGGAATCGCTTCGCTCGAGAATTATAATATTATAAATCCTTTCTCCCCGGGCGTGGTTGTGGCAGTGTCGTCTGCTCACCTGCGGTGGATACCGTTCCGGCAGCGTGTGTAACGCCTCCCGGTAGACGGCCAGGGCCCGCTGCAGCTTTCCCTGATCGGCGTACAGATTGCCGAGCTGCAGCAGTGCGCTGATGCGGGCGTTTTCGTGTGCGCCCCGGTCGCGCAGTCCGGCACCGTCCAGCTTGGTGCCCTCCCGGAGGACGCTGGCCGCTTCCTGACACCGGCCGAGCGCTATCAGTGAGGTCCCGAGGTTCAGATAGGCGACTGTGAACGAGAAAACAGAACGACGAAAGATGCATTAGTGAGGTTTATGTTTAATGTCTAAAGTTGAAGTGGAATTTCCCCATGGGAAAGGAGCGCACGGTTTTGAGGTCTTCCAAATTAGAGTTCCACGTCACGACTTGCCAAGCAAAGTTTTCACATCACGAAATCATCTTTCCCCCTGCTTTAAAAGTCGGAAATATTTCACGAGGAAAGTCGATGAATACTAGATGACTTGAAAAAGGGAGCACAAAATAGCAAAAAAAAAAAGAAGGAAAATCCCATTCCCATTTTAAAGGCATCTGGATCCACTTCTTCACCCTTCACGATAAACGACCTTGAGTGCATCTAAAATCACACCACAAGAACCTCCCGTGGCCGGTAATAATCCTGGAGATAATTGGACAGCACACTCCTGACGCCATAATGAATGAAAAACGGTCTCAAGTGCAGGCAGAATGGGAGGTGGGAAAAGCTTACGTTTCCTTCCAGCGCGCGGATGGTTGTGTAAAATGTTTCGGCAGATGTGACGGTGTGGCTTTGGTTTTTATGCTGCATTGCTGGAGCATGTTTACGTACTTCCTTGCTAGCCGAAAGCACGGCACACGGGCAAGCCTTTTAGCCGTGATTTTACGACGAGTGAAATCGTAAAAAAGCAAGCCGCCTCACTGGTTCGCTCACCGTCGGCCTTCTTGTCTCATTGACAGGCGCAAATCTTTCGCTGGTCTTCCTCCTGGAGAAGGCGGGAGCACGGGACGGGATGGATGTCACATCCATTAGGAAATGCGGAGGCGAAGGCTTGCTGCTGCATGAGATAACTCCTGCTCTTGAGGTCGTTTCACTTGCGCTGCCGTTCGAAGCATCGGATCCAGAAGAAGAGCACTTTTGTGCACGGCCTCTTTCCACCGGCAGAAACTAACCCGGACGGTTTTGATGGCCCCGGCAGCCTCACAACGTAACGAAACGGCCAGAGCCCGTAGTGTTGCAAGTGGTGTAATCATAATTACTATGAAATATTAAATGAGAAATGTGAGGAACGGGAGCCATGGATGAGCCGTTTCCTTTCATCTCTCAAGCATCGCGACCGAACACACGGCCACGCAAGCGGAACGGGTCGGACGTGTTTGTCAGCCCCATGCTGACGAGGCACAGTGCGAAATGAGTAAAAAAAAAAATGAAAGTGAGCAAAGTAGGTAAAATCGTAGAAATCAAGCCCGTCGCAACACACGGGCGCTGAGACTTCATGATAAAAAGAGCGCACAGAGTGTCAAGTATCTTATGAATATTAGAGCACACTGGGTTGTTTTTTTTTCTTGCACGCTATCTAAGGCCTCCCGGTTAGTGATGGACTGGGAATGGCGAGTCACTGGTTTGTGCCTGAGGCTTTTGTCTGTGATTGCTTTTACAGTTTTGCTGAATGTCTTTTTTCATGTTTTCTGCTGTCAACAAAAAAGTGAATGTGGTTAGTAAGCTTTTATTGGACGATGATGAAACGCTCATACGGAGGGTTTTTCGTGCATGATAAAGTGCACGGTACAGGTGTGAGAATATTAAGTTTTTAACGTTGAGTCATGATTTCATATTTTTGTTTGACTTATCGGGTTTATGCTGTGACAAAATGCAATGAAAGCATTAAGAGTGTACCATTTTACTCTTACTCAAATAAATGCGCCTAAAGGTATGCAATCGGTGTCTTCTTTGAAATCGAATATTTACACATTTTTTGTTGCTTGCATATCTTCAGGCTGATTAAGCAAATTTCCATCCAATAGTGCGAAAGGTACTACTTCATCAAAGCATTATTTATACTTTATAAATCATGACAAAAAAGTGACGAATGCGAGAACAAAAACCAACCGGAACCACATCACAAGAAAGTATTATATGCAACTATTCACCGATAAAACCAAGCACCAGAACCAACGCCGAGCTCGAGCCCTTACTGTGTTCATGCAGCCGCACGATGATTGCTAAATGATCTGTGCAAAATGAACAAATGGAATCGAGTTACCACGAGGTACATGACCCACCTTCCGCCATCCACACGCACAGGTGGTGAACGGTGATTTGTTCTTACTAGCTTTTCCACCCAATTGCACCGTCCCCGGTTCGGCGGAAGGATGGTTGAACAAAAAAAAAAAACGCAGCAAATATCCTGCGATACGAAGCAGTTACCTTCGTGTTTGTCAAAAAAAAAAACAACGACACACTGTAGCAATGTGCTGGTGCGTGTGTATGTCTGTGTATATTAAATTTCCTTCATTCCTCGCCTTCCACAAGACGGCGATGACGAAGTCACAACGGCGCTTTCAATTTCTGCCCCAGTCTTGCACGCCGATGTCCACCGGGGCGCGCACAGAAAGAACATTCTTTTGCCAGTGCCGGTGCTGTAAGGGAATTCTGCACCCCCGGTCGAGTGGCAGACGAGTGCGTGGGGCCACCACCTGTACCGGTGTACGTACGTACGTACGGTGGATCCGCAGTCTCATGTTCCGTCGGTCGGGTTTGACGCAGCACAGGCTTATCAGTAAATCTGATCACGTCTCACGGGTCACGAAGCGCCGGGACACATTCCTTCCTTGCAGCGAAGTTCCTTAACGATGCCTCTTGCAGACGTTCTTGCGGGTCTCTCTTGCTCGCTCGCTTTCGCTTACGCGCCTCGTACGATGCGAAAGATGTATGGCTTCCCTGTCCCGGTGTCCCGGTGTCCCCCGATGTGGTTGACGCAGTTTTCTTACATCATTGCAGGCGCCTTCTCATCGGCAGGCCGTCGGGAGGCTGTTGCTTGAGAGAAATGTAAAGAAAAACTTGACTCCCTGTGACCGTGTCTCGCTGCTGCCTGATCACTTGTTCATATTTGTTTTCTTCTTCACGTGCGTCTACCGCGTCTGGCCATCATTCAAACCGGTGGCCGGTTGAGCAAAGCATCGGGCAGTCGTGCCATCATAAATATTAAAGTCTCTCGTCCCGTCGGACGCTTTTCTTTTGTCTGTCGACGTCACATTCGGGGTGCTCTTTTTGAAAAAAAAAAAATAGAAATGGATCATGCACGGGCTCGTTTACGCGACGTTTGCTCGTTGCATTCTTGCCGCGCCATCAGCAGATAGGACCAAACACTGACATCAATCCACAATCCGGGAGACCCGTTGGACTGGAGCAACCTCGACCCTTGCAGGGAGGGATCGAGTCATTGCTGCGGAATGATTAAATTCCCAAAGGGTGAACACGCTAAACCGTGCCGTCATTCCCGTGCCTTTTCCGATCTTCCCAAGCGGGAAGAGCGTAGAAATAAAAAAAAAAACGTCCATCCTCCCACACGGAACGGATACCGGTACCGAGAAGTGGACAGTGTCACACTCGACGTTCGGCGCTTTTGCTTCGTATCATCATCCATACGCCCGCCAGCAAAACCGTCCGATGTGCAGAAACGAGAAAAACTTCGAAACAACCCACATGCACAGAGGCGAAGGACGATCCCGCTCCGGACACGTCCGTCTGGCCGCAGCGACAGACGTGCGGGCGAAAGTACGGCTAGCGCAACGGCAAAAGCAAAGTTGAATTATCATCTATTTCACAAAATTGGAAGTAATGGTGCGGAAAAATCATTTATATTTTCCCCCCTTCTCCCACGCTGTTTGTGTGAATGTGTGCGTGTGTGTGCATGTGTGTCGTGTGTTTTCTTTGTTTGTGAACATTCCGCTCCTTCCCGTTTGCCCGTGTCAGGGGTCGCAAAAGCGAGTTCACTTAGAAAATCATATCACACATCTGGTGGTTTGTTGACTTGTGAAACCGGCACAACCTCTTGTGATCAATCAGGAGGAATCGGAGAGCTAGAGTGGAGGAGAGAGAGAGAGAGAGAGAAAGAGGGAGAAATTAAATTTTGGGGATCAGCTGGAATTGGAATTATTGCCAGCCAATCATCGAGGACGGCCAATCTGGCAGGAATCGTTGCCATTGATCGACGGGCATCCCGATTTGTGGTGCCGGTCGAATTCAATCGCTTGGAATCCAAGCGAACAGCCACTTCCACAAACGTGTGCTGTTTTCTCGTCGGATGATAAAGCAATTGCACAATTAGCTACGTATACAGCACGTCCTGCTGCAGTTGGTGCACTGCCCGGCAAAAATTGTGTACCCGGGCTTTGTATGGTAGAAAGACTACCCCCCACCCGCCCACCACACCGCCCTCGGGGTGGGAAAGTTTTCCGCACTACCGACAGAAACAGCCAAAAATATATTAGAAAGGGGATTTTTCTACACTCGAGCGGCCCGTGTGTAAATGGGATGCAGGTTCGTACGGGTAAAAAGTTGTGCCGTGTGCATTGTTTTCGCCACATCATACGTTCCATGCACCGCCCCGTCGGTGGCGACCGCTTGTTGGTACTAAAATACAAGCGAATAGTTAGCACATTCCATTACACTTCGGCGGCGGGATACCGACGAGCGAGCAGAAGAATAATTCATACCGTACACTAAATTAAGCAGCTTTCAGTGCTCGCCGAAGTTGAGGTTGCGCCCATAGCAGGAGAAAGTTTTACCCGCCCCTGCCCCCGGCGCTCCGTGGTGGTTGGGAAAAAGATGGAAAACAGGGATCGAATCGATCCTACACTTCATGTATGGGAATCCTCTTAATGGGAGCTTATCATGTAAAACAGAAAGTAGTTGCTTTTATTTTCCTTGCCACGGCCCGTGGTGTTGCGGGAGGTTGGGAGGCGGGAAACCCATTCCGGACGCGCACCACGTAATACAGTGATTTGCATTCGTTTGAAAGTAATTGGAAAAATCCAATATATTAACACAGTTATTGACACGGCATACTTCGAGACGTTATTTCGATTATCAGCCTAAATGTATGCAATTTTTTGCATATGCATATTGTCAAGTGACTTGAAAACTTGAGAGTACATTTTAAACAAAATCTTCCCTGTGACAAAACAATTGTGAAGCACTGTAAATCCGGAAGCGTGTATAAAGTGCACCGAGTGCTTAAGAGAGTGAGTGCAAGTGAATAATTTATGAATGAACAATATTATTACACTTCGCGAACGACAGCACTGGCAGCACCAGCACGGAGCAACGCGTGGAAGCACCGGTCGCAAACACTTACGACACATGGGCGAAACCGCACAGGCGATGGGTGTAAATGGAGCGTTTG
This sequence comes from Anopheles farauti, assembly GCA_000473445.2. Lineage (NCBI taxonomy): Eukaryota > Metazoa > Arthropoda > Insecta > Diptera > Culicidae > Anopheles > Anopheles farauti. The sequence goes on along the minus strand of KI915043.1, from coordinate 11,115,297 downwards.
CGTGATTTTTCCACTGCGTCATCGATCTACTTGCGCCCTCGGTGTGCACACCGGGTAACGTCTTCCGGGCGCGGCGCGGCCACGAACGGGCCGAAATCAGATCGATCAAACGATAAAACACTTGCCATCGTTGACGTTGGTGCCGCGTTGGTTCTGCTGCTGGTGAATCGTTAGCACGCTGCACTATTCACATTGTGGACGGCGAAGTAGAACAATCACTTCCAGGCACATCTCGGTACGGTCGATCGAACCGTCTGTTTGACATCGCGTCGCGAAACCATACCCGGGCAGCTGTCATGTAGCTTCGGTGCCTTGGACGCAGATCGCGTAATGGAAATTGATTTTAGCCAGTTTCCTCGATTTCTTGTGTCCTTTCGCACTGACCGGTGCGCATGCATGCTGCATGAGAGCAGATTGATTTCAATTAAAGAGCTAATCGAGCATTGATTTAGGGGTGGGAAGGATGACAAGGGCGCCGCGCTCGTGCAGCTTCCTCGCCACAAACGACTCGAAAGACCATCTATTACGTTTTTCAATCACCACTTTAACACATCACGGGCGCTTAATCAGCCGTTAAATGGAGCTCTAAAATATACAAAACCATCAAACAAATAATTAATTGAATAATGTGCTGGCGTGGTCGGTTCCAGTTTCGGCTCCGTTCTCACCAGTGGCCACCAGGGTTCATCAAAGTAAACAAAGCTTTGCTTCCGCGCCCGATTGTATGCAATTTGTTGCTGAACTGTGTGCAGGTAGGTCCTTTCCTCCTCGCCTGGGCTGGGTAATGGGCTCCTCCTACTCCACCGCTAAAACTGTCAAATTATATCCAATTATTGCCAAATGCAAACTCGCAGCGCGACTGCTGCGATAATAAATCAGACACAGTTTTAGCCTCTTCAAGGGAGGATGGGGAGAGCAATGGAGGAAATCATTTGGTGCCATTTTAGGATGCAACTGGAACTAATTTGTGCCTCGTCGGGGTGGAGTGCGGTGGATCCGGCGTTAGCCTGCACAAACAAACACCCCGTACGAATTTTATGTCCATTCAGGCGTGACCGAACCGGAGCGTGTTCCGGTGTGTACGTTTGAGTGGCCATGAAAGTGTAGGTTTAATAAAATATAAACTAATTTATAGCCCTACACTGTGCCCCGGTTCTGGTGGACATAGCGTCCTCGGCCTTGGTGAGTAAACCACGCAATCAGCGCACTCACGTGCGTGTACACTCAAATCAACGAAGTGCCGGGGCAGGGCACACATACACACACACACAAGCCCACACAAGGGTACTGGAACACGTTTGCACAACCCACCCCGTCGGTCGTTGTTGAACTGTTTGATTAGGCTCTCATTTAGCTTTAGCTTGCGGTCCGCAAAGCGTTACAAGGATGGTCCATCCAGCTTCCTGCGTATGGGCGTGGAAACGGGTGACAGAAAGCAAACATTATCACTTCGGGGTTCGGGATTTGAATTGATTGCATTCCGTTGCGTTTGGCGGTCCGTGGTACCGGTTTGATGGAAGATCCCGCTGATGAGTGATGATGCTTACCGTCCGTGGAAGTGAGGATTCCGCGAAGGATGTCCACCACGACATGCGGATGCAGTGTGGGGGAGGAAATGTCGGTTTGATTGATATGTTTAGCGCGTCCTGTCGGCATGGTGGGCCGCGAAGATGTTTGCCATCTGCTTGCATAAATTATCGACTTTAGTCCGAAAGGTTTCCGACGTGGAAGCTAATGGCGATGGTTGCGAGAGAGTTTAGTTGTAGTGGAAAGCTATAAGTTCTTAAGGATATTGGAAACGGTTCTATATAACAGATTGATTATACAGCCAGAGTCTTACAGTAGATGCTTTTTACAACCCAATTTACATGAATTCATTGTACCATAGGTTGCATACTTTCAGGCTGATTAAAGCACAACACTCCTGACGTAAAGTCAATAAGAACAGTAGACAATATTACGATTTGTCCTCATTTATTACAAGCCCCAAACCCTACAATTCACCGACATTCGCATTAATTGCGCCCGGTTTCATCACTCCATTTTCCTCGAATCCAACCGATTTCTTATTACCACCAGTAAGACTCAATATTTCGAAACCACTCCACAAAGCACCATCAGTAACTCTTTCTCTCGCACTCGCCCATACATAATTTACTTCCACCGAATTCTCACACCGAAACGATTAATCACTCGGAGGCCTCCTGAAGGGTTTTTCTCCGCTTCTACCCCCCTGTTGTCCGACAACTTTTGCACAATTCAAAGTTGGGCAATGGGAAAAGATTGAAGAAATACAAAAAACGAAACGAAGGGCAGGAAGGTGGAAACGGGCACAAAAACACCCCCTCACAACTCGATCCGTTTTTCTTCGTCCACTCGAAAAAGTTTACCTCTTTTGTCGAAGGAGGCCCGCAGAGAACCGGAACTCGTCCCTGGGTGGTATAATTTCAATTCAATTTCCGCTTTCTCACCCAGCAAACACCGCCCGCTTCTACCGGCGCCATTCATCGCACCACATCCTTGGACCATCCACATTCGAACGGAACTGGCTGACGCCGGTGAGACGCAAAACCCCAACTGTCAACCGTTTTACATTAATGAAATCATCAATTTCACGCACACCTTTTCGGTCTCCCATTTTCCCATCCCTGCGGTCAGTCTAGGGGCGGCGTTGTGTCCATAGAGATGAATCTGTTTCTGGGTCACTTTTTCGTCCCTCCGTCGACCTTCGCCTTTTCGCTTCCGCTTTACCGGAACCTTCGCCGGTTGCCGAACGGAAGGAGAACATTTCAATTGGTCAGTCCCATTTCGACCAGCAAGCTGGGAAATGTTACTCCCGGGAACGAACGGAGACAGCCGACCCGAACCGTTTCGTTCTCGCCCGAAAAGCTCGAAGTAAGTGTGAGCAGCTCGTTGCTACGCCGTTGCCAAGGGAGTTGGGACCAGAGCTAGAGCTTAAGCGACTGCTAACGACTGACCATACTGGGTGGTGGTAATTTTTCGTCTCACAACGCTTTGAAACGCGGTCAAAGCCTCGCCGGCTGGGAATCTGATCGGTCGTTCGGCAAAGGTGAAGTCTAGCAACGTGACGCAAAAGGTATGGTTTTTATCGTCCTGTGCTTTCAGCTGGTTCATGGTTTGGGCAGCAGTTGAAGCTGCAGTTCACAACCTCAGTTCTTTGTTCCCGCTTGCATGATTTGGGACAATGCGCATCATGCATTCGAAAGCCCCATGAGAGTCACGTGAAAAATAGAGTTGACTGTATCCTCTTCTCTCGACTCATCCAGAGTGAATAAATAATCATGGCCTAGAAAGAAAAATGATATTATGATGAAATATTTAGCAGTGTTCAGATGCATGGACGTTACTTTGACGTCTGGTAGAGCCCGCAAATGTTACCACGACACGTGACATCTGTCAAATTGCATGTTTAACTTCACTGTTTTCCAGTAGAGTAAATTCATTCGTATTTTTTTTTACAAACCCATTTCTCTAGTGGTTTGAAATAAACGGAGAAATTGGTTGCGCCTGAAAGTATGCAATATATGCGAAAAAAATCGTTACTCCCATGAATCAATGTTTTGTAGCTGAAGTTTGAACCGAAAATTTTAACGCAAAGCATACTATTCCAAATTCTAATTTAACACCGTCATCAATTTACACAATTCGTTCATGTTACACAGCGAATCATTCAAATGCACGAGAAAACAGGAAACGCTCATCGGACAAGTGTTTCAATTAGAATAATTTAAAATAATCGCCCGATGCGCTAAACGGTTTGATTCTTCCGGGGAGGAGATAACCGTGCCCTCACCCGGTGCGTGTATTATTCTAAACGGCGCTGATTGATTTGGCCCGTAGTAGTAGTTCGCGCAATCAAATGAGGTGTTTAAAATTAACGATTTCAGCGCGGCAACGCGCGATCGTCCCTTCAAGCGTAGGGGAGGCAAAATAAATTGTGATTAATGGAAGGTGAAATTTGCAAATTACGGTCCCCATCCCGTGCACCATCATGTCCAGCGAATGGTAACAGTGTGAGAGCCCTTTTCCATCGGGGAAACCCCACATCCCACCCCATGGCAGGCAGCGCGCGCCATGATAATTAAAGCCATCGGGTTGGAAAATTGAAAAGCATGTTTTTCACCATCTCGCACGTAACGTGTTCCTCCATCCACGCGCGCTGGGTGCAAAGGCAAGGGCGGCAGCGTTCCCCAACCGCGCTCGGTACGGTTTTATTGGTTTCGATTTTAATGTCCGTCCGAACCGATTGCTGCAGGCGATAAATTCAATCCGTGCGCGGTTCAGCGGAGGGGTTATGGAAAGTGTCCACTCTACCGTCATGTGTATCGATATAGCCACGGGATATTTTGCCTCAGGTGCTTACGCTCGAGCTCCATCCACGCGAGCGCGCGCTCGGTCGCGTCCTGGAATAGATTATGCAAACATTTAGCCCCGGCTAACCACAAACCCTCCGCCGTGTGTGGATATGTGAGTGTGAGAGTGTGTTCAGGTCCCGAGGCTTGAAGCTCATTAAAAACATCTCGCCACACTCTCCAGCTCGATCCCTCAAACCACCCGAGAAGGGTAATCATGGTCGAAGGAAAACCTCAACAAACGTGCAGTAGCTGGGAGCAGAGCGCGCACTAAGTGCAGTTTCTGATGTAGCTCCCTCCCATTTTTTTTGTGGCCGCACACACCCGGTACCATTATATGAAAGTGTTATGGCATAAGTTTTTATGGGAAATTTTTTGCAACCTTTGATGCTGGACGTGGTTTCTGACCTTCGTGGGTTCCAGTATATGTTGTGCTGCTGCTGTTTTTTCTTCTTTCTCCCACCTCCACCTGGTTCATTATCTGCTATCATATGCTATTTACTTGAGCCGTGCCTCAAAATGAGGAAAACTTTTAATGCACTCCACACCACAAAGGCGATCGTTCTCTCATAAACAGTGAGAGAAAGAGAAAAAACGATTGCGGTGAAATTTCCGGTCAATTCTAACGCGCCGTTGGTTGCACCGTTCGCGGGTGAAATAATTTTCGATCTAATTAAATTAATTATGCATGTGTGAAGACCGGGAACGAGACAGTCCGGTTGCCCGGAAGCAACCGCACCGCTCCTTTATCCGGTCCCAATTGCTCACAACCAACCGATCGTCTTCTCATCTCGAGCGCGCAACTTTAGCTGAACGGCGAATCCGGGGTTTTTTGGCAGCAACGCGTGATTAGCGCCAGTGTCGAGTGTCGCCGCGCCGAGCGTGCCAATTTTCGCTGCCTACAAGCGCAAGGATCGGTCTGTGCCTTGGAAAACCATTTAACCGGGAAGATTGGATTGGAGTGGTGGAAAATTGGTGGCTTCCGGTTCCACGCCACCGGCCAGATGGAATGTGTGGCTAGCGCTGTTGATGAGGACACTTTTAGCGTGTGTGTGTATTGCGATGATGAATGGTTTCCCGTTTAAGTTTGTTTGAGCTGGATGAAAGATGCGTTTCGGTGCTTGAAATACGAGCAGAACAAACATGATATGTTTTGGATACGAAGAAGCTTTAAAGCTGCGGATCGGAATGGGTGTGATAAATAAAAAGTGAAACAGATTGCATACTTTTAGGCGCAATTTTAAGACAACTTTAAAACAGCCTGTTCTGAATGACATTTTTGGTCAGCGGAAATTGACCAGGTCCTTCAAATGTAGCTACATCAAACGGTGAAGTCACACCTTTTCCCATTGGACATACATAATTCATTCCACTGTAAGGCGAATAAGCAATTGCCCTTAAAAAACATGACTCCAAACAGTGCACTTTTAAAGCTTGTGTTGTGAAAAATCTGCTCCGATTGTGGACGTGAGCAACGCAAAGCTAAAAAATGACCTCAATTCATGCGGGCGCTCTTAGCCAAACACAACACCATCAATATGTGGAACCCGGGGCGCTTTCCCTCGGGAGTAGTTCCTTCACCAACTGGCGCTGTAAGTAATCGTAGCACTTCACTTGTTCGACATCGGAATCCCATCAGAAATCCCTGAGGGCTCACGCACGCAGCGGGTGGGATGAGAAGGAGGGCAAGCGTCAGATGGGGGAATGGAACATTCGTTACTAATGTTTCGTTCCCTATTCCTTCAGGCAGCAAACGGGAAACCCGAACACCTTTCCCCGAGATGTTTCCCGGCACTCGGCGAGATTCGTCGTTCGACAGGTTGTTTTACCCAAAAAACCACCACCGTCATGTCCCGCAGGCTTTGACGTGGAGCGTGTGACAAGTGTAAAACATGTCCTATCCCTGAAGAAACGAACATAAAACAAAAAATCGAACGACGGGTCGGCTGGTTCGGGTCCGCCAGTATCAGACAGCGGAAGGATGGATTACGTCGGACTGGCTTGCTAAAAGTGCCATCCGGCGAACGTACGCTGCGAACCGTGACACGGGTTTGGGTGTTCGCGGGCGAAACACTCGGACAAGAAAGCTGCTGCCATGTGTCACCGAGCTCACCTTTCCCGGGGAGCGTCATTAGCTTTCGATCGATTTCGTTTTTCTTTTTTTTCGGCGATGTCACCTTTCGAAACACGGGTTACATTCCGGTATCCTTATTTTTGGAGGGAAAGGCAGTGCTTCGATGGTTTTGTGTGTCCCTTCCCTCCCGGAAGATCTCCCTTCATCCTCCCAGGCGCACTCGGGCGGCGGCTTAGTGTCACTTCGCTATTTTGCGCAAGGGAGCTTTTCGTACCTCATCGTCAAGCTCGTCGCCAAGGCGAACCACCCAAACGCCTGGGTCGAGACGACACCGATACGCATCGATTTACTGACCAACATCTCCATTTACTTTCATCGCTGACCCAAACGGGGCTCACAGCGTCACAAATTTCCTTCACTTTATGAAACCTACCCGTGGGGGAAGAACCGGGAGGGCGGGAACGGATAGGGGCGCTTGGAGAAGTGATGTCCTGGAAGATGTGTTTCGACCTCCGGAAGGCACCGTACACTTATCCTATAAGTCACACTAATTGACGTGGGTTTTGCTCGCTCTTCGGGATCCGGTTAGCTTTTCGTGTACCCGAGTGTGCCCTGACACACGCGTAAGGACCGTGAATGAAGACACTTTTCGACCGACCGAGCTTCTTTCCGTACCAACGATGGAGCCATCTTCGGGTGGTGTGTGTGTGTGTGTGTGTGTGTGTGTGTGTGTGTGTGTGTGTGTGTGTGTGTGTGTGTGTGGGTGTTGGTAGGATACACCGTGAAGGACACGCCAGATGGTACCGCCGTTTGAGCCGGGGACGGTCTTATCAACAAAACTCCCCACCACCCATCGTGTGCGTACAGACGCGCGCGCGTGTGTGTGGGGATGAAATTGGATTTTCTCCCAAAATAAGAAACCACTCAGCGAACAGCCGACGACGCCGACGGTACCTTCATTCTTCACCGGCTGCGACGCTGCCATGGAATGCCAATAGGATTTGAAAGGATCGAACCACACGGGAGAGAGAGGGAGAGCGCGGGAGACAGGGGACACGGAATTCTTTAAGACTTCCACTAACTGACAGATGACGCAAGTGTCAGAATATACGCTGCCCTCCGTTCGGTTCGCTTCGGTTCCGGAGTGTTTCTTGAGGAGGTAAATCTGGCGCACCTTACAGCAGCAAAAGGTGGTGCAGAGCGTCGAGCCGTTCCGGTGAGGAAGGGGAAGGGGGAAATTATGTGCACACATATTGTAGACGGGACCAAACCGCTATGCTCCTCCTTCCACTTCAACCTCCCTCCCGCAGAATACTTACGTGCCAGCGATGGTCGAAAGCGTATCGCTTTTCGAAAGCTCTCCACAGCCTCGTTGTAATCTTGCTGGTTTTGGAGCAAGATTCCTCTGCAAGAAAAGAAACGAAAACGAAATGTGGAGGTTAGTTTGAGTGTCTTTTTTGTTTTTTTTTTTTTCTACGCGAACGACTTACAGTATTTGCCGATTGAATGTGGCGGGATTGATATGGGTAAAAGGTTAGGTGCGTGCGAGCAACTAACATAGCGATTGGAAATGTGTTATTCTCCGCTCGAACGGAAGCCGTTTATTAATTTAAATTTCAACCAAGCCCCGCTTAAACTCTACTCAAGCTGGGTTCGCGAAATTGTATGCTACCTTAAAACCCGTGGCTAATTTTTAGCACGGGCTGTAAATAAGCATATTTTACTGGCGGAACACAAAAACACCTCCCCGGGTAAACAAAGACGTACCCGTCACGAGATAAAAGGCTAATTTCACCCTTATCATTCGGAATCGGGCTTGGGCGCCGAAAAAACGGCAACGAAAATTAGCTATTCGTTAAAACATTTTATTCTCCACCGCTTGAGATTATTGTAAGGCGATAGTGCTTCCTACGCGCTTCACGGAAGGCGCTCCCTTCCGAGGAATGCACCGTACACAGCGCTGGTCTTGGTCCAGCTGGTCGTGACGGTGATCGTCCTCCCCTTTTGCTGCTTCTGATGCTGCGTCCGCATGAATTACCATTTAAAGCGACGACACCGACGACCGAACGAACAGAATCTTCTGGGAATTATCTCCGTACGAGCGAGTGCCGTCTTCCGGGCTCATCTCGCGCCGGTGGAGACCCAAGTGAAACCCAAGCGCCGGCAGAGAATCTCGTAGACGACACTCGTAATGATACGGCTACCGGCTACCGTGGGGGTGGAGGTGTTTTTTGTCTTCGGATCCAAACGCTAACGTGGCGGAAGAGTCGCTGCGTGTCGTCTGCAGTATGCAACGGTGTAAACGCTTGTTGATAGCGTCTAATTTTACCGTAAACTGTTCTATTTTTCTCAAGCTCCCGTGAACGCTGGCGAATAGTTAACGTTCTCGGTCTCGGACAAGCGGGAATGAGAGCGCGTTTTTGCGTTGCGTTCTGCTCGAAAACTGGTTCAACAAATTAACAAACCGGACAAGTAGTGGTGATGGACATAAAATGGGTTCTGGCTGTGATATGTTTTGGTTTACGGCGCCGCTTAACGATTTATACTACGGCAATTAGTGAGATTGTGATGAGAAAGGCAGCAAAAGGGCAGTTAATAAAACAATGTTTGATAAATAGTGTGCACATCTATTGTCTTCTTTAGGACTATTTTTAAATTTATTTACACAGTTTGATGGTTGAGGAAAACATATGAAACAGCTGTTTATTTTTTATTATACTGAAAGCTTTGCTTTACCGCATGAAAAGTGGGAAAATGAACTAATATGTAAGCAAATTGTATTAGCCAATCATTTATGAAATTGCGTTCTGCTCAGAACAAAAACATTGCAAAACAACTTCCAGCAAAACAAATTCTAGGAACGGGAAAGAAAAGTTGACTCGCTTGGAAAGTGCGCAGAGAAAAACAAAGTTTAAAAAAAAAACATACCCACACTCAGAGCCAGCCATAAAACAAAACAAAGCACATCTGCAAACATTCTATGCAAAGAGTGCACCACCCTCCCCCCGGTGGCGCATTCCACCACCATCGGATTGCATTTGCTGCAAGGGGACTTTTGTGAATGTGTGCGCCGCCAGCTCGGCAACGAAAGGCACGGGAAAAAAGTTTATTTTAATCAAGGCTTCGCCGCAACCTTCTGTTCCGTAGGAAGTGGGTGGGAAAGTGGTTTTCAAAAAATATAAATAACTTCGCCCTTCCGACTGGCATTGTGTTGGTTAAAAGAGAAAGGCACCTAGCGAATAAAAAAAAACATAACCCGGGAAGCAAACGCTGGGCGTTTCAAGGAACACGATTGTGCGATAAGAATTAACAGGTTGAGCAAGTGCTGATTCGTGTTTTGCTTCCGTTCGCTTGAGGCTGTTTTTGCCGCTGCCACTCATGACCTCATGCTTGAGCAGTAACGTTTTAGCCAGAGGCCAGACAAATAAAAAAAAAATAAATAAATCGGAAAACAAATGTTTCGAAATGCAGCACCCGGGTGGAGAGGAATGTGCCTAGTTCCGGTGGCCCGCTACGCCCACACCGAGATAGATGCAATTAAAAGTTTAAATGCGCTCGTGCATGAGCCACGAAGTCCACCGACGAACGCGAGGCGTTGAAAGCTTAAGTCGATGCATCGGTTCGTTGATTGCAGATTACAGTACTAGGGGCACCCGGCGCTGTAATCTGTGATAATATTTCCACACCGATGATAATTTAGTGGCAACCCACATACCCGCCCGTACTCGGAGCCGTGGTGAGTTTTTGAATTTAAAGTCCATTTTGTTCTTTTCTATCGGATTTTTTAGGAAGAAGAAATCACCTCTTGAAAGGTTAGTTAAAATATCGCCAAAAACGGCTCTGAAAAGGCACTTCTTCGATCAACGAGCCGAAAAGCGTCATTATTTATATTCATTATTCAACAGCATCACTCTCTTTCTCTCTCTCCCTATCCGGTGCACGTGCCCTCAAGTAGAACGCTATTGAAAATTTACATCATCAATAAAGCACAGTAGTATCATCATTTGTTTGGTGACTGTTTCGGAGCGGGGAAAGGGTGCAGGTGATGCCGGTTGTGACTAGAGCCAAGTGGGCTGTTGCGAAGCCAACGCCTAATCCACTCGAACCGGGTATCAATTCACACAACTCGGTCGCTCTCTCGAACAACGCCAGCTCTGCAAGCCTCTGTTTACCATTGGACACCTCGACGCGCGTTTTGAAGGACCCACTTTTTCCGCCTTTCAACAACCTCCTACGGTGAAGAGCACTGCGTCATTAATTTCAAAATTACACCCAAACACGGCGAGACGATGAATGGCACCGTTTGTTTTTTTCTTATTCAACTGCACTTAAGTATCCTTTTGCTTCCAGTTGGAGCCTTTTGTCGCTCCCGGTGCCGTAAGTGCCATCAGCCGTTGCTGTTGCTCGGCCGCAGAAGCATCGCAGTTTCCCACCCAAGTGGAGTGGGTCGTATTCCTGCGAATGGCTTAAGTTCCCGTGTCGAGTGTCCTATAGCTCATCGATCAATGAGCGGTTCGTGCAGGACATTCTGCACGGCAAAGTGCGAGTGCGAAAGAGCGGCGAGTGTTGGCGGGCACATGTCATTTGCATGTGTTTGTGACTTAAATGCTTGAACTCAAGGAGGTGTCACCCAGTGCCGAACCAAGCATTCCCCTACCCATGCACCTCGAGACATCAACATCGTTCATTTTCACACGCCCATAACGCTGTGATCGGCTTTCAAAGGTGGCAGCACAACCAAACACGAACGCGCACAGTGGATCAACGCGATGCGGAGGTTTGAAATTCGATGAATATGCATTATTAATCAAACAACGCCCATCGAAGGCGCGCTAGCAGGGACCGGTGCCGGCTGCGAGCGGCCGATAAAACGACTGCAGATGACATCCCGTTGAGATATGCTAGAAGAGTGGTGTCCTTCAACCCCACTGAGTGAACACTAGTGTACGAGTTAGGTTAGGTTATTGCTATAATGAAGCAGTTTTTTCCTGCTCATTCCATTGGGCTGATAGTGTTAATGAGAAATTTACTTATCGTCATATACATCCAAGTAGCCCATGTATTGCATACTTTCGGGCTGTTATTGAATAAAATGCGCCTAAAAGTATGCAAGTTATTCTATCATCAACGTTTCAATCCCGAGCTAGGCTTAAAGAGCTTCCAAGTCCATCGCTTTAATGCGCTCAAAAAGGTAAACATACCAAAAATAATGAATCCCAGCACCGGAAGTCAACACGTGCCTTTTTCTCACACTGTGTGTCTCCTCATCGGTGACTTTGGGAGTGATATTTGGCCACAAAATACGGATTTATTTTTACTCCAAGCAGATTTATCTGTCAAACGAGGCCAGCGACGTGTGAGTCCTTTAATACGTACCGAGGATCGACATACCGACGAGAGGAAAGACGGAGCCCCATTTTGCGAATATTTTACGACTGTTCAATTTCATGCCTAACATCATCCCGCTTGTTCCGGGTGAGGTTTCGGCTACCATGCCCATTTCGGCAAGCGCAGTGGATGGCAGGCAGGGACAGGGGGGCTCAGAAACATTCTTATAAATTCATAATTTTATGCTTTTTTGGCTCGTTTTGTTTCTTCCAAAAAAGAAAAATAGGCGATGCAGAACATTTGTATTCGAGCGACGGTGCGGGGTTTGTGCTTCGGTCAGAGAAACACGACACTCTACAAGCCAACCAACCACACACGACACATTTGGTGATCGTGATGCTGGGACTGGATGGGGCTGGGCCAAGAGGGATGAGTAATTTATTATGCCACACATGAATATTTACTCAGAACGAAAAGAATCCGTCACGATGTTTACCTCCACCCAAGCCGCTGCGGCTCTTCACCACGCGCCCAGAGCGAATGCCGAAAAATGAAGGAACCTCTGCCATGTGCGGATGAATCTGCTATCATTTTCTCGTCAGTCCGGCTCGATTAGCCCCACCCGGCATGCTGGAAATTGCAGCAGCAGCAGCAGCAGCAACATCACATCGGCGCTCGCAAAAACAAACCGAAAGGAAAAATCCTCCTCTTTGCCAAACAAATGACGTTTGATGGACATATTCATACGAGCAGCAGCGGTCGGGTGGTGGCACCGATCCCTGTTGGTAACGTTGTTGCATGGGATTTAATCTTGCCGTGGCGGCAGAACCTTCTCCGTACCGTTCTTCCCCTCCTCTTTGTTGCCAATCCTACCCGGGGTACCGTAGATTTGAGATTTCCTATTCCGACGATCACGACGACTTTTGGACGGACGGCTGTCTCATCCGGTGTGTCTGATGCTGACTTCCAGGCGACGAGAGGACGTTGTACCGAGCATGAAACGTGCGGTTGATGCCGCTTCTTCATTTGCACACGCTCGAGGAGGAAAGAAAGTTTTTGCCGCCCTCCGTACACCACACCACCCCACCACGTACCACGCTTGCCGAGCGAGATACAAACTTTAATGAGTTTTAATAATGAATACGAATTTTCCCTGCTACCCAACCAAAACCAAAGCGAAAGCACGTCACAGTCACAGGGAAAATGGTTGTTGTTGTGGGTTTTGCTTTTGCTGATCCGGATCGCTCACAAAGGAAAGATAATTTTCGGCTGGCAGCAAGCGTTAACCGACACGGCAGCCCGGTTTGTTTGACAGCTGCTGTTTCTGAGCCCTGACAGTTAGTGTTGAAACGTCATATGAGAAGTTTGGTTCGTGTCATCGCTTCGTCGGAACGTGGTTTGTTGTAAACGTTGCAGACTTTCAGGCGAAACCATGTTCCAAAACGCCAGAAAGTATGCATTTTGCATTTCAAAATAAACGCTTGTATAACGAACTAATCGCTTTATTTTACTGAACCTTACCGCTGTGTGGATATTATAACGAACGATTCAACCACACCGAAAACGATTCCACAATCACCTGCTTATAAAGGGGAAACGAAATGGAGTGAGCAGTAGCGGTAATTGAGCAATTGTAAAAATGTATGCTGCCTCTTACATTGATTTTCCATTTTCGGTGCCATGCCGGCGGGATCGATCAAGGGCAGCCGGGGTCGTCTTTCCAAACCCCACACCCGTCTACCACCTGCACCAGGGCGGTCCCTGTGTGTTTGGCCAATTTCCGAAACACCGGGGCCATCTGGAATAATTTAACGATGTCCTACCGATATGCCCGCAAACGCAAACCCACAGCAACACCAACAGCAACAGCAGCAGCAACAAACAAACCGAAGCAGAAACGATTCCGATGCCTTCAAGGCATAGTCCGTGCTAGTTCTGGTGCTCGCTCATGATTGAGAGCGTGAAACTTTTTCAGTCACTGGCTGGGTGTGGTGGGAGATTGGAAAACGCCGCCAGGGCGTCTGTTTCGATTTTTGGTCGGATCGAAAACATCGTCGTTTCGGCAGGGAGGAAACGATTAGCCCACGGTGGTGGGCCAGAAACTGGGAGTTTGTGTACGTCGATCGAGACCGCACCATCTTTGTGGATGCATTTGTACAAACAGCAAACGGCCGGAAGGATAATTGGCGACTGGTGCCTTCTTCTGCATGCTCCTTCCCGGGACAAACCGAGCCTCGGGAACCGAAAACCAGAAGTAATATCATTAGACAAACAGCTGCAAATCGTGCAGCCGATATCGGGGCACCATCATGCGGAGCGAATACTTTGTACCCCCTCTTTCATCCGAATTCGAAGCTCGCCGAGCCGTCCGAGAGAGACAGCCTTGCAATTTCCGGTCTCGGCCCTCCGGGCCAGGGTGTGTTTTTGCTATTCCGAGCCTGCTGCTGGTGCTGCACAGTTCCACTTAAGAGCTGCATTTGCCAAGTGGCCGGATGTAATTTATACAACCTCACGAGCAGGATCGGTCAGCAGAAGATGGGTTGTGTGTGGGCCGCTTCGCCGCTTCATTTGCCTGTCCAAATAAAATGATGGGAGTTCGGTTGGGTTGGAAGTGAGTAGATTTAATGAAAATTTGAGTCCACACCCACCGTAACTGCACATGGGGTGTATCGTGCGCTTTTCCAACGATTCTTTCTCTGACGACGTAGTTCGACGTACGTTTGTCGAGCAGTAGAAGTTCCATGGGCAGGAGTCATGTTTGCTGGGTTAATTTACGGTTCGAAAACTCTGCAGGTTTTCATGGGTGCGTGTAAACACAATTAACTGTTGATACTGTTTCCCTCGTGATGGAATCTTATGATGGATCGTATTGGAGATGTTCGACATCTCCTTTTATTCCCTATTGCCAGAATGCTACATTACATCGAAATGAAACACATATTCATATTCGCTACGTGCACAACAGCTGCCTCAGGGCCACACACACACACACAAGCATTCGATCGTCGGCATTTGAATAAATAAAAAACCACAAAACGCGCTACCCATTCTACCGCAGCCATTCGCTCCGAAGATTTCACACTAAAGAGCACGTGGCGCATCGGTTGGTGAAGAAAATTTCGAAACAGCAACCGAAGTACGTACATAAAAAAATATGTCGCGCCCACCCACCCGCTCGCCCCCCGCTGGGCCATTTAAAAGTGCCATTACTATCAGTGTAATCCTGGCGTGCAAGGAACATTACGGCGGTCGTTGCGTTTGAGCCATTTTTCACGGAAGCACCCACCCACCAAGCCTACCGTCCACCCCAGCACCCAGAATGGGGACAGAAGAGAACACAAGGACAGTGAGGATATTTTATGAACATACGGGAACAAATAAAAATAATCCTCCAAACTAGGACACTGGGGCAGAGGACCGTTTGCATGTGGGTGTGCGTGTGTTACTACACAGAAAAGTTACTACTTTTGTGGACAGCACAACTCGTTCGGTGGAAAACTCTTTTCCACTTTAATCTGTACTGCAGTTCCTCTTTTAATGTTCATTCGAAGGGAATGCAATTTTGTCTGCGTGAAATAAAATCAAATGCAATTGTTAGGAATAGCATAGAACGGGTTGAGAACGCAGCTAAGGAATACATTTCACGGTATTGACATGGCATTGAGCATATTAATAGACCGATATTAAGTAGGAACGAACGTCCGTGCTGTTTTTATACCAATTCCAAGCACAAGTTTGGGATGCGTCTAATAGAACTTTCTCGTTTTCTCTATGCGTAATAAACTGACACGATACTTTCTGTACCGATTCGTTCAATTCATTAAAATTTCTTTTGAAACTAGGCATTATCATCAAATTTTAAATTTACCTTTTAAGATCGGAAAACGGAACATTCAGCTCCAAATTCAGCTTCACACCGAAAACCTCCACATGGACGGATTTCACGGCCAAGCAGTAGCCACCAATTCTTCACATCCAAACAGTCCGACCACACACTGGCTCCTCTCTCTCCTTCTGCTAGCGCGGAAAAAGGAAATGAAACCATACATACAACCGGCACATAAAGCATCCGGTTCGCACACAAACCCGTGTACATTCTGCCAAAACGAGCAATAGCAACGAGGGAAAAAACAGATTCACTTCTAGCCACGCTTTTCGAACCCGTTTCCTTCCCGCCGGTGCCCCGGTTGGCACGAAAGTAATTTATAGTTTTAGAATGTGTTTATTTAATTTGTTCGCATTAATTTTTAATTTTCATTTTGCGAAATCGTTTCCGCAACTATTTTCGGGCTGGCTATTCCACGGCTACCACGAGCCGACTGCTGAATAAATAGTGCTATGTGTATATGTGAATGTGTGTGATAGAGAGAAAGAGAGAGAGAGATAGAGAGAGAGGGAGAGAGAGAGAGCAAGTGAGCGAATAGAACGGGTCCAAGGATTCATGCGGCCATCGGTTTCAGCTGGTGGGCAAAACCGGAACTGCACTCTGGCGTTTGGCTTTTCACGATTTTTACGTTTATTTTCGGGTGCCACTCAATGGACGTACGGTGCTGCGCCGAGGCGGTACGAATTGTCGGGTCGGGGAAAGCATGTTTTATTTTCCTTTTAGATTGAGTTTTATTGCTGGCGTTCTTTCGGCGGAAAGTGCCGTTTGTGTAATAAACTCTAGTGTTGAGGTAAGATTTTTTTTATCGTACTGTAAAGTGAGGTTTTCTTGAACACGAATAATCCACTCTTTCATGGAAAAGGAAACGTTGAGAATAATTATAAATTTAGTTGTAAATAGTGCTAAATTTAAAATAAAATATGAAAATAGATTTCACCAAATATAACAATCTGTTAATTTTTTTTTAATCCTGTTTGAAAATAGAACCACCCAAAAAAAAATTTCAACTTTGAAAAGCTGATATTTTCATGAGAGCAAATAAAAACTCCTCCCATCTCCCGCCACCCCGCAAACATGCAGAACATCATCATGTTTTGCCAGCGCAGAAAGTGAAGAAAAAGCACTCACTCGGTAGCGCGAGCTTTATTGTGTGCGAGTAGCGCTACATTTTTGCCTTCTGGCTCCAACTATTTGGACAAAGGATTCACATTTCCCAACCGTCCTGCTACCCCGCGTGGAATGCGCTCTCCCTCCCCATCTCCCTTTTCAGCTTGGTTGTATTTTTTCACGGATTTGTTTCACTCGCCCGTGTTGGTTGTTTTCCATTTTTAGATGACTTTTTGCTTCACACAACCAATGGTTGCTATGTGAGGCAGCCGGTTGAACACAGACGGTTGGGCGGTGCTAGGCCGAGCAGGTCGAGTAGGCCGAGTTCGAGAAAGATAATACTCATAATGAGCAACAGCAGCCGTAGCAGCCGAAGCATAATGGCACCGGGGCATGTGGTGTCCGTTTCTTCACCACGACGCACCAGCTGGCCCTCTCCCTGTCAGCCTCAGTTGGGTTGCCCATTGTCGGCTCGGAGGAAGTAAACATCATTGCCTTTTTCGCGCGCGCAAGTCGTGCTTTCAAGAGAGCTTATGATGCGGGGCAGCGGCGCCTGGACACGGGCGGGAAGGGGACATTTTCATACATTTCGCCTGTGGCAACAAACGCTGGTTCATAAATAGACCGAAAAAAAGGGGACGGTGGGTGGTCGGTTCGTGCGCTTTCCCCGCGCCAGGACGCGTCTCGCAAGACGTCCCCCAGACGATCGCACGAGGGTAAAGTAGTTTGCCAAAGGTCTTTTTGCCGCACGCTGCTCGCTTTTCCGCCGGCCGAGTATTATGCACGTGTGCAGTCTTTTGTGTCTGGGTGTGTGTGTGTGTGTCTGTGTGCAGATCACGAAGCTTGCTTGGAAGAGCTTCGAGAAGAGCATTGTTGGTAACACTCGCTTCAAGGGTACGCACGGAAAGAATAAGCCATAGTTTAATGTCTGGTGCAGATACGGTGAGACCACTTCACGGGACACGAGTGACATATTTAATCACTTCATGTACTTCTTTTACGTATCGATCGAAGCCGCTGTGTGTGCTGGGCAGATTGTCCCCTACTCGAGTTTGGGTTTTTTTTCAACAGGTTCACAGTTAATTACCTCCAGAGATTCCCATCTACCATGTCATCCACAGCTCCATCGCTAGTTCCACATGTCCAGGGACATCACCTAAACTAGGATCAACATCTTGGCCGCAACCGTCTTCCCGTCTTGGCATTCTGTCAAAACTGTCCAACTCTATTACGAACCCGGCTCGGCACGGCTTGGATTCGAAGAATGTGCGAGCCCTGCCTTTCACTCAGACCCTGTCGATGATGGGGAAGCAATGGCCATCATCGTTCACATGGTTCCGTTGCCACTTGATTGCTTATTATATTTGGCTTTCGCACGAAACCAAGCAGCAGTAGAAGTACAGCCAGAACTCGCTCGGAAAAAGGAAATCAATTAGGCCAGTTGAACGCCTGACCGGTTGAATACGGCGACGGACCATCGGCGCAATTGAAAGCTTCTTAATGTCCGCTGCACACCGACTTGGAAGGCTCCGGAAGTATGTGCAGCGATGTCACTTCTAATGGAGCTCCACATGTACGACTTGTTGACCGTCCATGGCTATGTTAGCTAATTAAAAATATAACCAACGTCCGAAAGCTTCTGCGTCGATCTTGCTCATGAAAGTGCTCCATCGTACGTTTCGCTGTAGAATTCCTTTCACATCGAGCTACGAGCGGAAAGCACATTTCGACTTTAATGCTCGCAAACGTAAGGGTTTTTTTTTTGCTTTCGTCGTAGGGCATGTCGTAAGATGATCCATTTCGTGGAATAAAAGGAATACCCTCGAGCGTAGTGTTCCAACGGTGGGAAGTCTTCGGCCGCCGACGCTGCCTCCTATTTATCTTTCGCCGCCTTTCGGGCAAACAAATATATATCTTTCCGTTTGTGGTTTGTTGGTGTATTGTTTTTTCCTTTCTCTCTTTATCATCCTCTCGGTTGATATATCTTCTTCACTTTTAGACAAGTGAAATACACACGCTTCGGACACGATAAAGCTGTCAGCGGTGTTTTGTCCCGCTCAACGTTGACAGCTTCCGCTGCCGAACGTTAATGTCCACGCCCTGCCCCGCGATGGATGACAAAAGGGCGCTCACTTTCCGCTGCGTGCGGCTTAAAGGACGCCGAACTTGAAGATTACGGATTACGACGGAGAAAAGGAACGCTTTTTGATGGCGTGGTTTGGATTTAATAATTCAACAGTTCAACTGGTCCCTTCTTTCTGTGCTGGGGATGGTTAGGGGGTGGGGGGGTGGCGATACGACATCGATACCAGCTGTGGCAGTGTTTTGTGGTCTCCATGGCCGTACTCCATGGCAGACCCCGGAGCGATGAAATGAGTTTTAGCTCGCTAATCTGAACCTTATGAAAGGCTTTGATGTAGGATTTTCAATCAATTGAACCTTCGGCCTCGAACTCGCCGGCACACTTCTGCCCGCTTCGCCGCTTCCTGCCGCTTATCATCGGGAACGCCGCTGTTTTATCGGGAATTTCTTCTACAACAGAGTAGGAAAAAAGGAGAGTGTTGGGATTATCGTTCGTTTTGAAGCGTGTTTCTTTTCATAGCCCATCCAAACCGTGCCCCGAAAGCCGTGGCAGTTTTGTCGATTGGAAACGGTTGAGCGATTTTCAGTTAGGGGGCAGAGGCGCGGGGTTTCGCAGTTTAGGAGGCAGCAGCTTAATAAACAAGCGAAACTTCTGCACAAATCACAAGTCAGGCGCGGGCGAAGGAGGAAACCAACCGCTTCCCGTGCGCAAAGAGCAAGAGGAAATGAATCGAAGCAACCCGAAGCGGGACGCCTCCTCTTTTGCGGAGATGAAATCTTCAACCCGAAACCAAACCAAACCGCCCCGCCCGTCGCCTATCGCCTCTTTCTATACTAAACTAATAAATAAAGGAAAATTTATAGGCTTGAGACAGCGTCACTCGAGTGTCGGGTCGGCCAACCCGGGTCGGTTCCGGGCCCGGATGTTGATCGTACGGAATATTGATCGGGTCTTTTATCTTCCTCATGCTCTCTCCTTCACACACTCCCTGTTTCTTCCCCCTTCCGTGCGCCGGGTGCGTTAAAGGCAAGCAGCTTGGTAGCAAACGCCCCAGCCCGGGAGGCGGGTTTCATATGACCAAAAGTGAGGTTATATAGCAGGAAATCGGGTTTGGCATGAGGTGACAGACGGGCCCGGGCTTTGGGCCAGCGTCAGATAGCATTCGTTTCCTTTCGATTTTCCTTATTTATATTGATCGGCCTGTATGTGTCTCTGTGTTTGTAGGTGTATATCTGCGTGTTGTGGGTTTGTCGGTTTTTTTTTCCAGCCCCACAACGGGGTTTCACAAAAAGAGTGATTTCGTTCGGTCGCTCGGGCACCGTACCGGCACCGGTACGGAAATAAAGTGACATTATGGAGAGGTTATCTTATTGAGTTTAGCATTTCAATTGATAGATTACGCTCTCTGTTGGGGATTGCCATTTTTTTTCTGTTCGCTACTTCGCCTTCCACTCGGTCGGGGATTGTTTTTGTTGCACTTCGGGTCACCGTGTTTGGCAACATTAAAAATGGAAATTTATAGCCCCGGCAACGATGAGCACGCGCTCGTCACCGATAAAGGTAAACATCAGCCCCATTCAGCCGGCTTAATGCGGATAGATCGTGTGCGGTTTTCGGTAAATGATTCTCTTCTTTGCGACGACGCGCGTCAATTGATCACGTGGACGTGGGGCCATACTTACAGATTATAATGTACATCCGCCATGTTGGGGCGATGGTTGAGTGCTGCCTTCAGGGCCTCCTTCGCTTCCTGATAGCGGCCCTGCGCACTAAGGACACTTCCTAAATTTCCGAGGGCTGCAAAGAGAGGGAAAGAAGAAAGACGAAAGAAGATTACACAACTTGACTCATTAGCGGAAAGCGTGCAGAACTAACCCGCGCAAGCATTCGAAAAAAGAAGCATATTTTAGACAAAAAAATATAAAATAAAAGTAAAACCCCTTACCCCTTCAAAAACAGGTAAACCGATTTGGTGCGATTTTTTGCGATTCCCAAAATACGAGGAAGATGGGGAGGAAGGTACAAGAGGTGCTGCACACCCTGGCAAGAGGGATAACGAATGGTGTTGATAACAATGCAATTAGGGAAATTATCACTCATGGCACAAGAAAAAAAAAAATGAACCAAAAAGGAAACCTTCCATTTCGGGCCGCCTTTGGCGACATTAGCAGAAATTACCATTACTTCCCCATCGCAGGTAATGGCGACGGCGGAAAATTACTTTTTTGGAGCTTTTTTTTCGCCCTCCCCCGGCTTGCAGCTAACCGTTTTTTACTTCGACAGAAAGATCTAATAAATGTGGGAACCTTTCCGCGAAAGGAAGCGATTAATAAATCCGAAACGGCGTAAACTTTGCGGGTTTCATCGTTGTCAAGGAGCGTGCGCTTCAAAGAATGCGATCATTCATTTGGGTTCTTTTAAAGAAACGATTCAAAATTATATACTCATTACTGTTTCATTCCTCTCATAGACGGTCTGTAATAGAGGAGGATTAAAAGAGTGAAATTTATAGTGCACTGAGTGAAAAACTCTCTTAAAGTATCGCAAAAGAACCGTCCGCCATAGTTTAGACGCAACTCTCTTAAAGCATAATTCAATTCTTCCATCACTAGCAAGGACGCTAACAATGATCCTGCAACGACATGGGTCGAAATACTTTCACAACCGCATTCCGGTTAACCACAAGAATTGTTGTTCGCAAATCGAATTTTGTTTTTTCACCGCAGCAACCACCGAACCGAACAATCGAACCGCTCCCGTTTCGATAGCTGTCAAACGGTGCAAGAACAACAAAGCAACCATGGCCTACTACTTCACTTAACGCGCGCTCGGTCGCTTCGTTCGCAGCTGACAGTACCGGGCTACGCGCTACCGTGGACTTGACCCTTTCGTCTTCGGTTCAAGGATATTTCACGAACCTTTTTGGGCCATTTTTATTGTGCTGTAGAGTGAAAAAATTGCTCCGCAAAAAGGTTAGGAACACGTCAACCCGATGATGAAGGTAAATTGTTGTTATTTGCATCGGTCTTTAGCGAACCGGTGACAATGGCGTGCCTTTCCGGCAATAATCTCGGCTTTCGAGGTGGTTCTGCGCGGAGCAGAACGCAAAAGAACGCTTACAGACCCACTTATCGAATTGCGGGCGGGATCGGGAATACAACTTTTCCGAAACAATAATGTTCAAACTCTTGCGTCAATACTTTGGAGAGCGTAATGGTTTTATTTCCCCGTCGCTCGATAACCGAACATAACACACGACGACGGATAAGAAATCCTTTGCGCGATTTGCATCTCCCACATGTAGCAGACATTAATTTGACCGTAAATCACTGCGAGAAGGGCGGCCAGCGCTTGCCGAATCGTTCGTTTGTATAATCTCCACGAAAAGCTCGAGGAGATAAATATCTACCGTCTAGCGAACTTGGGAACGCACGACTCCCTTCGAGAGCAGCAGCACTTTGGGAATGTGGAAAATGCTCCAAAATATTCGTTTCCTCTTATTATCCTCCCACCCACGACCTCTCCCCACGATCATTAGCTACAGCAATCAACCACCTCTTGCATGGGGGAGGGAAGATATGGAGTGGGACGTGTGAGAAGCCAAAATTAGCTCCATTAGACATTCCCGGTGCAGTAAGCAGTCGTGTGGGACCGGTGCTCGCTCTTCGCTCGGTGATGATTTGAGGATGAAATTAAGCACCGAATATCGCACCAACTCAGTGCTGCAATTTTTCAACTGCAGAAGAGCTTCCCCAGATTTAATCTCCGTGCCGAAGCAAACGGCTCTCTTTCGCCTGGTGCGCCCTTTATGAAACGATCTCCATTCGCACCTGGCACCGATACCGGTTTGAAGCGGTTCTCGAGGACAGTTTGCTCACAAACGACCCGATTTCGCTCCTCCAACCGGGTTCCAAACGTGCCATGCACGTGAAGAGATTAAGATTGTTTGCAGTGGAGTATCTCTTCCCATATGTGACACCGAATGGTGAATGTGTGTGTAGCGCTAGTGTAATGCCTATAACCCACACATGCTGGTACAAGACTCCTTGAGACTTTCCCATCATATTCGAACCCTCTACTCACACACACCACCTTACCTTTTCACTGTGTGCCAAAGCTACTGCCCGACCAAATTGCTAAACAACCTGCATGTGAGCGCAAGATTTAATTAATTCAAACACCACCTCCCTTTCGCCCGACTCTACCGGCACCCCTATCACCAGGACATGTGAAGTGACGGAAAACGAGAGAGGGGACAAAAAAATCTCTACCAACTAAGGAACTTTTTGGAACACACATTCCCGCCACTCCGCACACACGAGTATGCACAAGAAAGGTGAAGTGCGTTGCATGACTTTAACGTTAACCTTTTACAGCTCCTCCGCACCGGCTTTGGTGGCTAAAAAAAAGGCTCAAAGTTCGCAGTCAGCAGAATATCGAATAAAGTCGGTTCGAGTACACACACACACATAGACACAGAGACCGTACGCCGGTGTCGTGAAAGACCGGGACCGGGCCATAAATTACCTGGTTCGCTACAGTAAATAAACGTGCACACCGCGCTGATTTGGTTGACTGGAAAACGTCTCCCCCTTTCGCTTTTCCCACTGGTGGGGGTGATGGTGGTGTTCATGCCATTTTTCAACTCCGTCTGCAAAACCCAATGGAAAGGATCATGTGGGGAAGAAAAATCGCGTCATGTAAGCGAAATGCGCGTAACGCGGCGATTTCGAACCACGGCGGTGACGAACAGTGAAGGTGCCGCCGTTAAAACAGACGCCATTTGGATGAGGATTTGGAAGAAACAAAAAGAAGAAGAAGAAAAAAACACGGAACAAAACGAACGAACGAACGAGCACCTGTCATCAGAATAAGTGAACGTGTGACGGAAGTATCGTAGTAGGCGGGTTGATGGTGAGATTGGTGCGAAAATTTAGGCTGATTGAAAAGAGATGAACTCCACCAGGTTCGGGTTCGCGGTCGCGTGTGCCCGTTGCTCCGAAACGTAGGATCCTTACCGGTTCGAGCACTCCATAAATAAGGCTTACCTCCCCCCAGCCCCCCCAAAAACCCTCCTCACGGACTGTGATAAGGGTTTCGCCGGAGTGTGCAAGTGTTTGAAATGGGATCGGCTTCGATACGATCAAAATCAATTAAAATGTACGAAACAAATGTTGAAATATTAATCGAGCCCTTTTCGGCTCCCAAGTACGGGGGTGGTGGGAGGAGTTTTTCCAACAGATCCTTCCCGGAGCACGAGGCGAAGCGAGCCGAGATGAGGTCTTTTTTTAGTGATTTTTCAACACACATAACTACACCCAGGTGCGTGGGTCGACGCTGGGAGTCGACGAAAACTTTCGCTTTCGCCAGACGGAAACCCTTTTTGCCGCCCGACGGGAAAACCTTCCGAGAGCCGCGATGGGGGAATACTCGGTGCGAAGCGGAACGCAGCCGAAGATCGGAGCCGGGGGAGGGTCGTTCGTTTACTTTATGCCGAACCGAGCGCACTTCATTAAATCAACAAATTTACGGCGACTTCATCGCACCATGCGGCTGGCTGCCGGTTGGTTAGAGAGCACGTTAAAAGGTTGCAGCAGTGGTTAGTAACCAATCGGGGGAAATTTCGACCGGAAAAAGTTTCGATGAACCGCTTGACCGTTATTATGATATAATGAAACAGATTTACTCCACAAAAGTGATGGTAGTTTTTAATTATTTTGGAGAGGTCGCTGTAGAAAGTTGCGTGTTTAGCTCTCCAAACATCAGTCCAACCAATGCTTTTGCTCTTTTCTTTATCCATTGAAATGACTCTAAGGAGGTTAAAAAACATATAAGATGTAAAAAACAGAACACTATAAGCTTTTATCGATTTGAGGTTAAATTTCACTAGTTTATCAACCCTGACATTTGTGAGCTTTATTGCTTCATAAAATGGCGTCATTGAATCGTGTTGCTGAAACTCAATTCATAATTAATTAACTGCTAAATATTCGTGCTGCCACATTTGCCAGACATTTATTTAAGAAATCCAAAAAACTAATGAAAATGAAATAAAAAATAAAAAAAATACCCAATTAAACCCAGCAATAAGCATTCATAATGAAAACTTTCGGAAATTGTCGTTCCACCATTTCCATGTTTGCTCATTCATAAGTAATTTTTTATCTTCTTCTTGTTAAAATTACCCAAAAAGCGTCCTCGTGTTTGACTTCTAGGAAGGACGAACGGATCGTTTTTAGTTACGGTGAATCAATATCCCATGAGAATTTCAATCGCACTACAAAACACTTCCCACCAACAGAAAGGATGTGCGGTTTGGGCGACCGTTTGAAAGGAAAGTTAAACACGCTTGGCTCGCTTTCCGCTCCGTACCGAAAAAGGATCTTTAATGTGAAATGGAATGAAAAGTTTTAAATGGTCGCTATCAGTGGACATGCACGTGGCAATGGCTTCTAATGCGTTCACGGCGGGTGGCCGGGGAAGAGTTTTAATTTCTTTCCGAGGTTTCCCAACCGAGTTCCGAATGTTCAATTGACCTTGCCAACTTTCTTTGGGTTAGTTGGGGGTTCCGATTTTCATCGCATCGCACGGAAAGCTTCCCAGGCCAGATCATTAATTTGCGGTGCGAAAATGTGGACGTGTTTGTGTGTGTGTGTGTGTGTGGGTTAGTGTGCCAGCAAAATGGAAACGACGATCGTCCTGAGCAGCAGCAGAAGCAAAACAAAACACCCTCCCCCTCCGCGTCGTATTGCCATCGATGCGGAAAAATGGAAGCCTTCCGCAAATTCCTACCGCATGCACAGGACGAAAAAGGGGTCGGCGAGTGCGAGTGATGTGGCAAAAAGCAAAAGAAAAACAAAACAGCATTCGTGGCCGAAAATAAACACCAAAATACTCCGACCTGCTCCGGCTGCCTTGCCTTTCGAGAACGACCATCGAAATTAATTTCTTTAGCTTCAGGATGGTACGGTACTCTTAAAAAAAATACCCAACCATCTCGGCGTTGTAAAAATAAACGCCCCAAAAAGTGGAAGCGCGCACCGGAGCGGAAAGTGGACCTACACCGGTGTTGGTGTGGTCACACACCACGGCCGTCCCAGCGAGAAAGTATCCATTTCTTCGGTCGAGTGAACACGCTTGCGGTGCGCTAGCCCGGTGCCGTAGTTTCGTCCGAAATCTTGAGAAAACTTTATCAACCTTACCACGGGAACGCTTCGGGTGTGTATTTTTGTGTGCGTTCGTCTCCAAAATTTAAAAACAGCAAAACGGGAACGCGAATTCGGCAGCCATGGCCAGCTGGAAAATTGGTAGAGCGCGTGGCAAAATAAATATTAAGCAAGCAGTACGCCGCCTTGTTCTGCCCGAGGAAATTGTGTTCATCGGGAAAGGTAGAGGCAACAGGAGGTCTGGGTGGGTTTCCTTAAGGTGGAGCTTGCTGGAATGGTAGGCGCTTTTTGTTGTGCAGGAGAAGCGTTTGAGGAGCACCTAAGTGGTTTATAAGGGGATTTGGCGAAAATAGACACCCCAGACTCATTTCAAACGTTCTATTTCAGGACTTAAATAATATCAATCAAGTGACACGAATTGCCTACATTTCGGCTGAATTGGTCAATTGGCGCCTAAGCTTATGCAATGTGGTGTTTTTACACCATAAAAAACGGCAACATCCTTCCTCTTTGATGCCTTCCGCGATAGTTTTGGCATAGTTTTAACTGTTTCTACGCATAAATCAACGCAAAAAAGCATGTAAACTCTTCACTGTGTGTCATTGTGCTTGTGTTATTGAATAAATTACCACTGCATAACCCTATCTTGCTAATAAAAACAACGAAATCGAATTAGGTTCGAAACTTATTCCCTCTCTATCGTCGATCCACTCTTCTCAACGAAGCCCTCCCGCCCAGAACGGACAAGCTCGATTTAAAGTATGTATCTAACAAGCCTATCGATATCTGAATCGAAAAAGCCCATTACTGTGCCCATCCTCTCCACCTCAAACGCCGTCCCGAAGGCTGCCGAACTATCATCATCCTGAAGCCGGGGAAATTGAATCCATAATGACGTTTACGGGAGAATTGAATTAAATTTATATTGACTAGCTATGCGCATAACGATAACGAATGACAACCCGGGCAACCCGGGAGAGGAGAATCGATAGACTCCTACACTTCTTGCCGGGGTAGGGTTGACTTGTCCTTGGCTGCCCGCTTTTGTCTGAACCACCCTGATGTGCGGGTAAGATGTTATCATGTGCTCGCTCTTACCTACCGCAGACAATGGCGAAGATCGTACAAAAAGACCTACACTTATCGATCGCTCCCATCGTGCCTGCCGGCCGAACATCGACACCAGGTATCGTAGTTGACAGACAGCAACCGACGGGCCTAATTTGAATATACAGCCGGAAAGAAACGGTTCCGGTCGTGGTCGATTGATTCTGTCAAACTTTTTCCCACCACGAATCGACAGTTTTGAAGAGTCGTCGCTCGAATCGTCTTCAATCACGTCACGTCACGATTTATATGCAAGTGGTAGAACATTGGGCCGCGGGACCAACCGACCGAACTCACGGAATATCGCACTTCGCAAAACATTTCGAACGTCGTTAGTTTTGGCTCGTAATTTTAGGCGGGGGAAAGAAACGTAATTTGGGCACGTACCGGAAGGAGGTTTAGTATGCGTTTGACGGCATCGGAAAGCATAATTTATTTCCATTTGTCTTCGAAAGTTCCCCTCACTTCCCGCCCCCCCCCCCATCGCCACCACCAACACTTGGCAGTAATTTCCGTCGCAAATTGATTCTTAATTGTCCGTAAATAGGTCAGCCTTCGGGCACATTATTTTTCGCCCCCGAACCTTCCCTCCCTCCCTCCCTGGCCAGAGTGTACTTGGGGTAAAAGTTTGGACCGAAGGAAACCCAAGCGCTCGTGCTGGAAATTTTATGCGTCTCACGAATCCTCCGGCCGGGCAACTGACGAACTCGGGAAATGAAAAGTGCTGGTGTAAAATATTCGCGTTCGCTTTTATTTTCCCATCGACGCGTGATGTATGCGTGGTCAGTGATTGGGCGCTCGGCGCGCGGCATTTTATTTATGAGCCCGGAAAACACCCACACCCAAGGTTTTCGCTTTCGGCAAACGCAAAATTTATGCACCCTCCGGGTGGACCGGAACGGAACGGTCCGGTTTTATTTTTTTGTTTTAGCATTCGCTGTCAATACTCCACCGCAAACGGGCGTCATCCGGCACTCGGCACGTCTATCGTGGATGCGCAACAAATTCGGGCTTATTATTCAACAAACAACCGAATCAACCCACACCTCCCACAGTGGGTGAATGCAAACAGCGACTCTGCGCCATTCGTCCCCGTTTCCATTTCCGGGCGAGATTTTCTTTATGGTTTGCCAAACAAACAAAAATCACACCGCCGGCCAGTGTTTTCTTGTTGTTTTAGATATCCTCGAGGAATCGGTGGGTTTTTTTTTTCTTTTGCTTCGATTTCGACCCATCAATATGGTTGCTGCTTGGTATTCCGGATCGGAAGATATATCTGCGACGTTCGGCAGAGACGCTGAATCATTTCGCCAATTTTGCCAATTTTCTCGGAATTCGTTGACTATTGAAGATGCTGGCACATTTTGCGTTTCATTTCAAATTCTGTACGCATCCGAGGCTGCCAGCGGACCAGAAATTGTGATCTTGGCGGAATTTCTGTCTCGATGTTTTCAGCTTTTCGAATATTAATTCACTCGGGGGATCGTTTTTTTCTCCTTTTGGACAAGAACTTCCCCTCTCGACTTTCACTACCAAACTGTTGGACACATCACCGCCTACTTGGTTCGAAACTCGCGAAGCAACTTCATTAGAATTGCTGATGATTGCAGCCAGCAGTCGGCTCCCTAAATACTCGCGAGCAGCCACCAACACCCATCAAGCATCGCATTATTGGTGAAATTGACTTTAATCAAAATTTATCGACTCTAATTGGTCGCCAGAGCGCCTTGACTGCCGAAGGAATTTCAATAAACCCAGCAGCAGCAGCAGCAGCCAGAACCCAACCCAGTAAGGCTCAGAAAGCCCAACGGGGAACGGAAATTGGAGTTGAAGCGTGGGTAAAATTTCCCGATTTAGCATTTCCCGGTGATTCAATTTCTTCTCCGCCCTCTCAACTCCCACGGCAAACTACGCTACATCCTTGGCATCTTTTTTGCCGGCGCTATTGGCTGTACCGGCGCGAGGGAAGGAATTTTGATTTCTTGTTGGTGACGAATTTTCGCTCAATTTACCGATAATTTCTGGCCCACCCCACCGGGGGAAGGCTTGGGTGGAAGCGCACCGGGTACGCTGCCAGCTGACGCGGACCTAAATTTTTATCAATGCTAATGAGGATGTTGTTCGTGGGTGGTGGAGGCGCGATTGCTGTTGGCGCAGCTGCTGTCATCAAAGATTTGTATCATAGAAGTGGAATATTTTTGCAAAGGAAATGTTGGTGAGAGTTACTGCGAATGCGAGCAGGAATAAATTGCGGACGATTGTTTACATATTTCATCGAGGAGGTTGTCCGTTTTAGGTTGATTGAAAGGAAAAGTTCATTTAATCTAATCGAAGCAAATAAATTGTGTGTTTTGTTGTTGTTAAATGTTTTACTGACATGAAGTTATAAGCGGTTGCTATGGATTTCACACTCAAAATTTCCCATCAGATGGCGGTAGTGGTCAGTATGGTCGATGGTTTTTATGGTACGCATTTAAAAATTATTATTTAAAGATTGAATTGTCATATTGTGTTTCTGTCCTTTACCTCGAACACATAAATTGTTCAAGCAATTGTTGAAGAAAACACCACAGTGATCATCATTTCCTTCTCCGTCCCTCACGATGACCCTATCGCTTCAATAATTCCTCCCTATCAAGACCTAATCATTCCCGCTAGGACGTAGGTAACGAGAAAAGTTTAGTCCATCGCTAACCAATTTCTACACCCCTTCCCCGAAAAAGAAGAATCTCTTCCAAATTTCCCACCTTTCACCAACCAAACACAACCGTCTAACCACTGATCGACTTTCCTAACAGGTTAAAGAAAGCATGGGGGAAAACAAAAAAAAAAACGACACGCCACTCCTGAAATTAGCTCCATAAAAGTTTAACCACTATCGCTTCGCAGCACGCACAGAAGGAAGAACCTCCGCCCAAACTATCGCCGGATATTATCAAAATGCTCGTCGAGGAGATAGCAAATCGGGACAGAAAGCTTAATCTCACCTCGTTCACAACCAGCGTACGCCAACAAAAAAAAAGGAAACGAAAACGCTTCCACCAGTCGAAACCGGAAAGAAACGACCATCAAAACGATCGGAAGCAAAACATTCGAAAGCCGTAGACTGGAGCGGACACGAAAAAAAAGCCCCCAGTAAAGTATGAAAACACGGACCGGGGCCCGATAACTACCCTCATAAATCATTCCACGACATTCGCTCATAATAATTCCGACAAGTTTATAACCATAAATTATTAACTATACCTCTTCCCGGCCACGTGGACGGGTTTTCGGGGCGTCTCGGAGCTTGTGGTTGGGTTTTTGTCCACACGCTTGCTGCTAGAGGCCCACTCCGCGTGTTGAATCCTTTCAATATCCGCTGCACGAATTGTTTTTTTCCTTTCTTCCTACTAGGTGCAAAAAAACCTTACTATATCATTGATAATATACTCTCAACTCTCCCTCTCTCTCTCGCGTTTGAGCGTGTCGATTTTCATCTTCTAGCCTCCATTTCCTGCCCCACAATGTTTCGTTTATATTTCTTCTACTCGCCTGTGTCCGAACAACGTCACTGACAGTTAGTTCCCGCTACTTCCCACCAAAGTCCCTCATTGGCTCGGCCTACTGCGATACAAGCGAACGACGCAAAATAGAACCGAGCAATGGCGAGGAAACTGTGGAAACAAAGCACAAAAACGCCTGCCGCAAAACTTTTCCCTAGCCAACACACGAATGAGATAATTTTCACGTCGACCGGCAGAGTCTGTTCGATAGCTCAGATAGGGTTTTTTTTGTTCCTTCTAGCGATGGATGGTGGAGAAGTTGGAAGGAATCGGCTGTAGCTTCCTCACGCAAACCGCGTCCCTATCGAAACAGAAAACTGATAGGGTAAAAGATGGGATATTAAACGAAGTTTATCCACAGCTAACTGATGACACGAAATGCTAGAGAGTGTGAAATTGTGTGATTATTTAGGGCTTTATCGCAATTAGGATCGAAATAGATCGAATACGAATCTCGGATCTAATTCTTACGCCTTTCATGGAATTTCTTGCAATTTTTCATTAAAATTGTTAAAGTTAATATAATTTCCCTTATAACATTACACCCTTAGCTACTTATAAAACCCCACCAACCAACACGTGGGAAACAAATCCACTCATCCTTTTTGAGCGAACTTGGAAAAGCGTGTGTCTCGCATAGTTCGATTATGGTTTCCCCCGGGTTGGTTTTACTCCTTTTCCGGGAACGTGATGAATACCCCGCCGAACGGAAAAGATCCATTCCGTTCGGACGGGTGGTAAGGAACGCAGGTCCCGGATTAAAACTATTTCACACATGATCATCACGGAGGTCCCTTAGCCGGACACGGGGCGAAGTAAAAAAAAAACATACATTTTGCTCACATTCGAAGCAGAAAGTTTTCCTTTCAGTCATACAAATAGTCATACACACAGAGAAGCCGGAGACGAGTCCGGGGGTTTTTCGGCAACACTTCCGCCCAGTGAAAGGACATATTTTGGGGTTTCATTTACGGGAATCCATCCTTCCCGGAATACAGTCATCGGCGTTGAGGCAAAAACGAGGTGCCCGACAAAACCACATCGATGAAAAATTACACCCACCTGGTCGGTACCAACACTGGCACGAAACGGGGTGGAAAAAACGGGCAAAATAAATTTCTCCGATATGTTTACAGGGCCAGTTTGTCGGCAGCGTCGGCCTATCGTCCTCGGTAAATCGGGTGTGCCGGTCGGAGGTTCGCAAAACGAATAACTTTTGCCATCGCCCGAGGCGGAATATCCTCGATGGGCCGAACGGCAGAAGCAACGTGGGCAAAAAAAAAAACACACAAAAAACTGTGCCCCACTGCCCCACGTTTCCTCGTTACATGATAGGGCTAATCGAGCAAAAAGTGGTGTTGGATGCGGTCAGCACCGGTGCGGGCAGGATTTTCCGTTTTCTGATTACCTGATCACCTTCTGTCCGCCTCCTCATTCGTTCATTCCTACGTACGGGTTGGTTTCACGGCAAGGTCTTTATGTGTTCCAGCAGGATGTATTTCTTCTTCCTTCCCCACCGGTGGGGGGACGAGGGGGGTGGAGGGGCAAATGAAGCAACTTTGATCAGACATTATTTTCACACCTCGGTTTTTCCCAGGTGAGAGCGGAAGAAGCCGGCATGCGCCCGGGACGAGGCGAACGTGTAAGCGAACCGTTTCTCGGTCGGAAACGAATGCGCCCGAATGGTGGTGGTTTGGTGCTGCTAACGAACTGTGGATAGCCTCTCCCCATTGGGGCCGGCAAGCGGCGTTCGGATCGGGATCGGGAATGGGGGTGGAAATTTGTGGGCAATTGGAACTGTCGAAAATTGGAGCGAAAAAGCTTCCGCCCTTATTTTTTCCCCCACCGGCTGGTGTGGGAGATAGTGCTTTGCTTCTTCTTCTTCTTCTTCTTCTTCTGATGGTGGTGGTTCTTCTCGTGTCGGTTACCATTTGGAAAATCGTTTTCCCGGTGTTACACAGGCAGTTCGAAGGGGGTGCGGCTATTTGCTGAAAATATGGAAAATAGGTTGAAACGCTACCGGTGTTGCTGTATAACTTCGAATTAGACAAGGTTTCCCCGATGAGATAGAGCGAGAAATACAACCAAATACCATTCGGTCACTATTTTCCGCTTATGAGATTGAACCAAACCGAGTCCTAGCAGCTCTAGTTCCACATTTCCTTCATCTGGACGAAAAAGGATGCACATGAAATAAAAACGATCCCAAAAAAAGACGGTCCCACCAGTCGGGAACGGATAAATATCTTCATTTCCGGTGTGCCACGTGTCGCCCAGGTCTCGGTCTTGCAGTTTCATTCGGAAGCTAGAGACACTAAGCAAAAAAAAAGAAAACCATCCCCACCCTGGAACGTGATCATTCGCCTCGTACCAAGAGAGCACCACAGGAAGGGGATTTCGGGGTTTTTGCTAAAGTGAGTTCACAATTTCCGTCCATGCAGGCAGTGGAGAGAAGAAAAAAACTAGATGTTTCCATGTGCAGATTTTGCCAGGCGCTCCTAAATCTACCAACGACCGAAGGACGAACTTGTAACGAACGATCCAATAAACCAGCCGGACGGCGAACTGCGAGCAGGAAAGATCGAGTTGCTTACTTCGTTTCGTTTCCAGCAACCGAATGAAGAGTTCGTGGGAAAGCAAATCCACGTCCCCGTACTTTATGGCCCTAGTTCTCGGACAGTACGGACTACGGCGACTCCTCACGGGCAATCGGTGTGGAGAGCGATTCATTCTGCCGGCGTCATCTACCACACCACACGCCTCCCCCCACCCCACCGTACACGTAAACGATTTTGATTTAGATAATTTGTACCTTTAATCAATTTACCTTGCAAACCACTAATGAGTGGCCAACCCACGACCATCCCCTCCTCCACCAAACAGCGACCAGAGTACGGACCCGTGGTCCGAGCGTCAGTTGGTGTTTATTAATAATCGATCGGAAAATGATGCCGGTTTTCGTGGTAGGTAGGCAGACAGGCGGGCGTGAGTGTGTAGACGATGTGGGTATTAGTGCGAGAAAGTAGGTGATTATGTTCTCATGAATGGACATGCAAAGGGATGGTGGAGGGTGGGGAGTGGTGGTGAACATGCCCACCCCGATGATCCACCCGGTGGTTCGTTGACTTGGCTTGGCCGACCGCTTTGAGCGCGGTGTTCTTCCTGTTCATTCTGTTTGGCAGGTTGTCAGCACTGGCGAACATGCTGTCGGATGAAATTCCTGCGATTCGTACCGGGTACTGCTGTACCGGATTAGGATCATTAGTGTGAGATTATGAATTCCACCGAACGGAACCGGATAACATATGTACTTCAGACGGACCCGGCCGGCTGGTGGGAAATACGCTTCGCCTGCAACATAGCGGCCGGTGTAATCGGTGCGAATTTATGTTCCTTAATTGAAAACTGACCTGCGTCGAGTGGTCGGAAAGGGTGCGGGTGGAACGGGATTGTTTTAATCCTTACGAGGTGGGTTTTTTTAAAGGAGCTAAAAAATTGACAATTCGACAATCGGATTACACTACTATTTGGTGTGATGCATTTTTAGAGCAGATTAAGAGGAATGCGTTCTGCAAACGAATGTGAAAAATTTGTTGAAAATATTGAATTAACTCTCCTAAGGATGAATTTTTACAAAAATTTTAGAAAAATTTTGACTTATTTTTTGCCAATTATTGCCGTTTTGCGAATGAATTTTTTTTTCCATTTCTAGGACGAATTGATACCCATTTTGGCAACCAGCGCATTAAACAATTGCTAAACACGCCGAGCTCTAACTAAGATTGAAACATTTACACGCCGCATTCACATACTTTGCATAGCATACCGTGTAGAAACTTGAGAAACACATGCCCGAAGCAATGCTCTTGCCCCATCACACCCATGCCAGAACTTTCCCGGGAAAATGCGTACAAGTTTTCGCGAAACAGATAATAAGCCACGTACGGGTGCGGCCCCGGCCCTCCTGCTAATAGAATGATAATCTGTCCACTTACACCGATAATCCCTCACCGGGAAAACTAGCTCTCTAGCGCACCTCTAACGCATACTAACGGCCGCACCATTCTAATCGCGGAATTCCCGCGACTCCTTCACCACCCGCAAAAACTTCGGTTCACCGCACCGCCACCCCCGCTCACAGTTGTTTTCCACCCACAGATAGGAATTTCAATTTCCCGCTATGCTGGCACGGTGTGTCTGTGGCCATATTTCGAGCCGTCTTACCACACACCCCCTCTTCCACCCTTTCGCCACGCATCGGAGAGAATGTGTTTTGATTCGACGAAAACGACCACACGGTTTTGGGGCCCGAAACGATTTCGATAAAATTCAAATGAGCTCATCCACCGTCGATAAACTAATAAAAGGGCGTTCGACCAAGGCCGTGCCAAAACCACACGGCTCACGTGTATTCGTGTGAGTGTGTGTGTGTGTGTGTGTGTGTGTGTGTGTATGGGTCGTTTTCCACACTGAAACCATGGAAACTAACCTCTCCCTACCCTCCCGGAGTGGGTCTGGTGGAAACGATACCAGACCAAAACCGCAAGCAAGAAGAGAGTGGCCCCGGGCCAAAGAGTGCAGTGCTCAGCACAAAAACTTTACCCCAATGGCACTCTAACTGGCTGCGGCACTGCGGCAGTTCGCAGTTAGTTACACATGGGCGGGTTGGTTTATTTCGTTTTTTTTCTCTCGTTTTCGTTCGCTTTCGCTTTAATGGGAAATTTACCTCCCACTTGCCGGTGGCCCCGGAAGGGTGGCCGGAATCGATTGCGTTTGTCGATTGCGGATCGGTTGGGTTTTCCGGGACTAAGTCAAGACCAAACCCGACCCAGCCGGGCGCTAGCGAACCCGAACCGGGGGTTTTCCTTTTGTTTCCTAGGGGTAGGTCATTGATCTGGATTTTTTTTTTTGGGGAGGTTGAATGTTGCTGTGGCTGCGCTTGAAGTTGCCGGTGGGAATTAAATTGGTGTGGTCCCCCCAAAGGAAAGCACTTTAAGGTACAAACACACGTGGAAATAAGATAATACTTTAAAAGGTCGTGCTCGCGTAGTAGCGCTTCTTCCTTCTTCCTGCACCATCATCAAAGCACATCATTCCCCTTCCGGAGCGCTTTTCAATCACTTGCCAGGTGCTCGACAAGGGAAGTAACATGTCACCGGAGGACATCACAAGATCACGATGCCATCCCGGAGCTATCGCTGCTGCTGGGAATTGCAGCAAATGCAAGGTTTTGCCTCCACGCGACTCCTTCCTTCCGCCACATTTTGCGGCCATTTGCGTGATGCAATGTAGCTACGGCGAGCGAGGCAAACGTCGAAGACGAATGATTTGCTCGTCGGATTTAATCCCCGGTGCTTCGAGGTCCGTGCTGGGACCCGAAGTGAGACCTTCGCTCGAAGTGTGTGTGTGTGTGTGTGTGTGTGCTTTCTTTTCCACACTGCAAGTGCCGTTTTCCAGCTTCGCATTTTCGAGCTTCGAGTGGATTATAATATTGAAAGTACATGGACTGGAAAAATATGATTGCGAACTGCGGTGATGGCGTCGTCGTGAGGAAACCCGTGCCGTGCCGTGTCCCGCGTGGTGGAGGGGTGTAGCCCAGCCAGCAAAGTGACTTTTCAAAAGCGCTTTTAACCGCTTCGTGTCGGGATGGGTGAGGGGTTTTCGCTTTCGTTTCTCGCCACCAAAACACGACCCCTGGAGCCTGGTTGCGACAAATTCCTCCACTCAGGTGCGAGCCCCGTAAGAGCCGGGGTTATAAAATCCAGGAGCGGGATATAAATAAGCCGGTGGAGGTGGCTGCGTTTTTTTTCTTGTGATAAAGATTTGGGAGGTCACACTGCAGTATGTGTGCCGCCGGTACTGCAGTAAGACGGTGAAATGAAGCGTCACGTGAAGAGCTCTTTGCTCACAAATGGGGCACTTTTCAGCATCGACGGATTAAGGGTAACGGTCGGCTACCGATTGGTCTACCTTAGTGCCGGCGTGATAGATGATAAAGATCTTTCCGTTTAGGAGAAGATTGAGAAACAGCGAATTAGGAGAGAAAAAAGGGCTCCATTTCCCGAAGGGTAACCGTGTGCTCAATCTGTAGTCGTAAATTTGATCCAAGCAAGTCGTTTTTCGCGACGACTACATCGCTCCCATCATTAACCGTTGCCCGTGGCAACGTACAGATGTCACACATCAGAGCCGGGCGGGCCTGTCAGACAGGCGCCCGCTGACGAAGACATAAGCTGTCAAATACATCAGCCGAACGCATTGTGTCACCGTGGTGAACGGGCGGTCCTTTCCGTAGCCTTCGCACCATTCCTGGTTCAAAGTCGGCCGGTGTGTGTGAGTGTCTTTTTTATTCTCCGTTTGAGATGAAAATCTGGCCTCCCGGGTCGGCTCGGCACGATGACAACGATGACGATGTTGACGGTCGTGACCTGCGCCGAGCAGAAACGACCGAACGTCACCGATTGGACGCTCCAATGGACCATCATGAATGCCACATCCATCCGTCAGGCGGCGGCCGTAAAGCGTCCTTCGCACTGAGTGAGCGTTTCCATCGCGGTGGCATTTGCGCCCATGCTGTTAATTGATTTTCTCCCCCACAATCGGTAGTGTCTGTTGCTTGCCCGGGATAGGTTTGAGTGGCTTTCGGTTGGCCGGTCGGCGACGGTACCCGCTCGAGCAACGGGCAGGTAATTCTTTGCGGCAGTGAATGGGATTGTGTTGCGGGTATTGCGCACCACCACGGGATGTGGATCATCGCACGTTCACGGGATGCAAGCAGACCAGCATCGACAGATGCGAGTGATCAGCCGCGGCGGTACGCATCGAAACACGTACCCGGAAGCGCAGTGCATTAAATCACAGACCGTGCGCGATTGTGAAATAATAATGGCTGGGGCTCGCGGTTGCTAGTGGCTGCGGTTTCGCCTGCTCGGATGTATAGCACCGACTTTTTGTTTCGCTTCCGTTCTTCACTAGAGCAGCCGATGCAATGGTTTGGGGGAATGACACGCGGAAAAATGGTTTCCCGTCACGTCACAACAAGCAGCTCGCGTGACGGGCGACGGAGCAGATCCTTATGCGGCACGGCTAAATAACACTCTGCCAACGTCGAACGTCGCCCGTGGCAACCGGTGGGTGATATTGGAATTGAAGGCAATAGCGGTTGGTTTTCTGGAGAATTCATCGATTTCCATTGACACTTGGTGGTGTGTTAGAAGGTAACGATGGAAATATCTGTGTGGAATATTTGTGAAGCATTAAATAATGTTTTTAATGTTTTGTAAACAGCCGGCTCAGGAAAAAATCGTTCAAAATGACGGTTAAGAGTAAAATTTAGAAAACCTTTTTTAGTTTATAGTATTCGTGAGGCAACAAAATAATGCCCATTCTCTTAAGGACTATTTTTTAATCGAATGAAACCTTCACTATCATGCTAGATTTTTTGGATAAAAATAATAAAAGAATGACAAAAGTATTACAAAACACTGTGCACAATTAACGCCAGCCTGGTTTGGCATAAATTTTAACTTAAGCTAAGGTGAACTGTAACATTATAGCCCACGTGTTGGACATCCTGTCCACTTTGGGCCACTGTTTGAAAAATGATTTTCATGTCATTCACTGCGTGACCCAGTGTTGCTACCCCTGTACACCTTGTCAACCTCCATATCGTCACGATCATCACCATCACGATTCAGAGTCAGTGACTTGCTAGCCGTTCAATCATCCATGTACGGAACACAACCTCCCGCCGGTGTCGGGACGAATGCCGAAAACGTAGTCCAGCTGTTGTTTTTTTTTCTTTTCTTTATGGCACGTGTCGAAGTGTTTCGTGGTCTCATGTATTTGACACCCACCGAACACCGGCCCGGTAATGGTGCAAACATTAGCGATCCCCGGTGGAAGGATCCGTGGTGGTCAGTAAAATGACAAATCATGTACACCATAATCCAAAGCACTTGAACGAGGCAAAAGTGCAAAAAGCAAAACAAGCGGCACACAAAACAACGATTTGGTTGACCCGCCTGAAATGGAATCAGTTCGGGTGTCATTTTCCATGGCCGGCGCAGTCAATGGCTAGAGGGGAAAAAATGGCATTAAACTTCGAGCTTGTCATTTATCAGTTTCGTCTGGGGTGGGAAAGAGCTCTGGCGGCAGTCAGAGAATTCGAAAACACCCTCACACGGGAGGAGCCGCTGCCTCGCTGGTGGTCAGCTGGTAATTTATCATATTTTTTTCTTCTTCTCCACATCCACTTCTTTTGCCCCACGCAGCTCCGATAGCTACTTGTTACACATTCACTGCACATATATTTACGGAGCAGTGTATTTCGAATGACCCGCTCCGTTTTCATGCTGATTTTCCCTGCTAGGTGTGGGTGGGGTTTGTGTGATTAATCAATTAGGCTGCCGAGTTCAGATTTATTATTTAATAAAGTATGCAGCACCACAGTCTGTGGGTTATGGTGTCTGCGGATGATGTTTCCAGTGATTAGCTGTGGATGAGCCCAGTGGAAGTTAATTTAAAGGGGCACCACTGTAGGAGCACACGTTTTCTTGCGTTGTTTTGCTGTTTTAAGTCGATTGATTGTTGTTGAATTTTCAGAATTATTTTTACAAAATCCCACTTTGAAAATAGCTTCCAATAAATATCAAGCTCTTCAAACCCTCTTTGCCACAAATCCCACACGACGGCAACAACAAGCTCGCCAAAAGACCATCAACAAAATGAAAGCTTCATTTTTCACGCCTCACGAGCGCTCCATCTAAAGCGTATGCCACACCACAAACGCGGTCCTGAGTTATGCTGCACCATTACTCGGTTAAGCCACTGTGCTTTTGGCCGCGCAAACCACTCTACTAAAAAAAAAACTCAATCAATTTTCACCTCCACCGAAAACAGGCTCACCTGGGGGAGACAGTTGAAGACGCAGGCTTAACGGCTGACACCTACGCCGCCAAATCCGGTCCACGAGAGACAAAGTGCCCTCTCCCACGCTCCCTTTAAAACCCTGCCACTGAAAGGAAAATTTCCATACGCGCTCTCGTGCTCGCTTCCAGCCGAATGAATTCAGTGGCTTTTCGAATTTTTTAGCAATCCAAGCCAAACGTTGGTAGCACGACAACATCGTACCGAGGCCGGTACGTGAATTTGCGTTCGCCTTTTGCCCTTACCCTTTGCGCACTAGCGCCCTTGATTTGAGTGGGAATTTGTGCGAAAGAATAAATCGCGCAATCGTTCAGGAGAAATTTGAAAAAGCAAAAGGATGAGATGCTCGCATACCGCGATTTAAGATTTCTTAGGGAGGCATTGTTTCCAAGTTTCCCATGGCAACGCATTGCCGGGTGTCTTTTGAACGCTTGGAGCGTTTGGAGCACACGCTTTCGTGGAGGGCAATTATGAGATTTAACCACAGTTCTGTGTTATTATTTTTACAGACAGTCACACATCCTCCGATAACTTAATTTAATTTTCAGCGTCATCTCTACCCCTAAACGCCGGACGCGACACAGATTGAATTTACCGCTCGCCGCTCTTCCCCAGCGAGAGGCACAAGTTGACATTGCATTATAAACCGTCAACCGGCAAAGAAGCACTGGTGCTTAGGCGTATTTATCTCTTCAAACGATCGTTTGTCGTTGGTTTTCCTTACGCTCATCCACCATTTTTTTCGTAGGATCCATAACATAATGTTATCTGCGCATTATAAAAAGACAGGGATGGCCTCCTGTTTACACTCCCTCCATTAAAAGCGTCTTTCCGGGCGGATGGATACTGCCATGACCAGCAGAATGTGATGCAGAGTGGGAGGGATGTCGGATCCGGGATGATTGTAAATTTTTTAAGCCCACCCAGGACAAACGCAAACACACTCACGCAGAAGAAAAGCTTCGGGCGTCGTCGACGCGGCCATAAATATGCTTCACTCTGCACGCCTGAATCACTTTAAAGTCTCATAAAATGCTTATGTCAAAGCGGCGCAATGTGGAGCGGGATAGGTTCGCGACAAGCAGCCACGAGAGAGGGATGAACGCTGGGTGGTATTAAATTTTATCTTTTATCGCACCGCGTGACGAGCGTGTTCTGCTTTATGTGGAACACTTGAGGCTCGGGACGTGGAATCCTTTCAAGAAGTTGAAGAAAAAAAACTGTTGGTGAAGTTCGTTTGGGTTCTTTTTCTCGCTGCCATTTGTACGTACCTTTCGGGGGATTGACCGCAATCGCGCTCCGGAACAGGCTTTCCTCGTCCGCCCAGTCACGATTTCGGCGAATCGTTTTTGCACTGTACGCGACCAGCAGCAACCCAACGCACGCCAGAACAAGCTGTCGCCGCCGGGAGCAGAAGGTTTTAGCACTGCTGCGATTGGAGCGACCAGTGCGACCACTAGCACCGCTTCCACCACCACCACCACCGGTAACGACACTCGCACTGCGGAACTTGCCATATCGGCCACTGGCAACACTGCCACCATTGCCATTATCACCCACAACACTGCTCGCACCCGCACTAACACACTCGCCGGCCCTCATCGGAGCGGCCACCAGGGCGGTACACTTGCGCACGATCGATCTAACCCAACTTTTTGCACCAGCTGGTCGACGACCATGACACCGTGATGGCGGTGGTGGCGGCGTTGACGCTGGAGATGCTAGTTTCCCACTGCCAGCACTGTTCGTGGTCGAGGAGACACTGGACGCCTGGTTGCCACGGGCAACAGTGGCACCATCAATCAGTGCGCTCACACCGAGCCCGATCAGCAGGCAGTAGCCGACGCTCGGCAAATACAGGATACGCTCGGCCACGACGAACCCGACGTAGAAGAGCAAGTTGCTGGCTGGGAGAAAGGGCAGGGCGAGCAGTGCGACACACATCAGCAGTGCGGCCGCCGGTGAGTTTTGCTGTGCCAGCCCGTGGAGACTGCTTGCGTCGTCCGTGGACGCATCCGGACCGTCACCGCGTACGGATGAGGCGCAGGAGCTCGAGGTGGATGAGGAGGAGGAGCACGCGGATGAGGTGTAGGAAGAGGAGGATGAGGAGGAGGAGGAGGAGGAGAGGGATAGCGCGGTGACGAATGGGAACGGATGCTGCTCCACTACCGGCTGCTGCTTATCGCCGAGCGGCCAGTGACAGCCGTACTTCTTGCCCACGCTCGTTCCTTGGAAGCTCTGGTTGAAGTTGATACTGGCACTATCATTGTTGTTGTTACTGCTGCTGCTGCTACTGCTAGGCCTCACTGTGCTCTTGCAGAAGAAGCTGGCCAGGCCAGTCGAAGGCGCTAGTGATAAATATTTGTATTCCGGCGCGTAGCCACCTCCATCGCCCGAGCACCCGCACATGATGGACGATAGGCCGTTGTTATTGTGTATCGTCCGGCAGGCGCTGGTGTGGTGCTGCAGGCCACCCACCATGTCCTGCTTGCACAGTGTGCAACCAGCACCCACGCCGGTGCCCGCATCCTCCGTTCGCAACCGGTGCAGATTCAGCTTGGACGTTAACTTCCGATTAAAGCTGGATCCGGCGATAGCGCTTTTCACGGTGCCGGACGATTGTCTGGCCAACGCACGGCAGCTACTCCACAGCGTCCACCCGAGCGCTAGATAGAAGAGCCCGGCTAGTGCCACCTTCCGATCGAACACCGACCCGATCCGCGGTATCGCGTCCATGCCCCAGTCGAAGCTGAGCACGTCCGGTAACAGCAGTAGCTTGAAGTTGACCACCGGCAGGTAGGTGAAGGTGAGAAACCGCGTCCATAGCGAGCCACTCCGTGCGGTCGGGTTATCGGCGGTGGAGAACAGCGTTGCTGGACGCGGTAGCGTCAGCCGGCAGTGTACGATGAAGGCAAGCGACAAGGCAATAATGCCGAGACTTCGCAATCGATGCTGGAAAAGACGGAAAAAGACACGGGCAGGATTAGTATTGTGTTGAAGAGTTTCGAGGACGCCGAACCGAAAAAACAAAACTATCTGCACTGACAGCAACACACCGACGAAACTAGCTAACAACATCGCGTTTACAAGTAGGCGTTGAAATCTCGAGAAACGCACCACCACTACAACAGCGCTCTTTCTAATTAAGCTTTCCGTGACCGCGCATACATATTACAGCAGCTGTTTGCTCGGGCAGGGGAAGAAGCCCCGAGAAAGCAGCCAACTTCCAAGCATCTTGAATTATTTATTCAGCCTTAATTAAAGCGTAAATAAATCATGCAACCATGCCACGTGGCAGCTGGCATTGGTACGCCACTCGCAGTCGAACCGAGAGCAGAAAGAATTAGTAGCTACCCTCCGACGGAACGACAACGACGGCGGCAGCGGCGGCGGCGATGAGGATCATTGACTTTTGATGGGTTCATAATGGAGGAATAAAAAGATTCCTTCCACGGTGGAACGACGAGCCGGCCATTTCGTGGGTGAAGAGATGTCCGACCCGGCCCGGCTGTGATAGAGCCAATAACTTCGAGCTGTCGGAGAAGTGTGGCCCTCCGTTGCGGACCGAGCGTCGGCATCGTTCAACATCGATAGCGTTAGATTATTCTATTACAGAGTCAATGTTTGTGCCCGAGTAGATTTTTATTTGCGACATATTTCTTGCCCTTCGGGACGGTGCGCGCGCGCGAGAAGATGGCAAAGGAAGTGGCGTTCGCAAAAGCGGTCGCCCGAAAGCGAGAGTCAAGATGACTGCAGGCAATCGATTGATGATGGAGAGCGTCTTAAAATGCGGACTACTGTTGCCTGCCGCGGTTGGTCCTTGCAAAAAAAAAAGAAAAATAAGTAAAAGAAAAACCCCGCACTTCGCCTAATGGAATATGATGGAGAAGCTGGGTAAAGAAAAATGGCCATCGCCGGAGTGCCGGATACGTTCAAATATTGTCACAGAACAGGTGGTGCCGGGACGGTGGGACGTGAGTTGAATTTACGACGAAAACGACGTTCTCGGTTGCGCCAAAGTGGAACGGCGTTTGTCAGATGATGAATGTGTGCCCGAAGGTAAACTTACGCTGCGGAGCCAGGAATTCTTTTCAGTTTCAGGGGCCCCTCCCACTTTCCTCCCCCAGGGAGCGAACTTTTACTGACCCCACTCAGACACTGGAAGAGTTGAGTGTTTTAGCGATCAATAAAAGAATCAAAAAATCACTTTCAACTTCGAACACTTTATTGGACGCCCGGTCGGACGATTGGTCGGTTCCCGATGCCCTTTCCCGTAAACCAACGTAACGGGAATGGTGGTTGGCTTTTAATTTCACCCGAGCTTCGATTGATCGAGCTGGTTTCGATATCTGGAAATGGAAAGTTGATCCCTTTTGTAAACGGATAGTGTAAAGTTTGCTTC
Source organism: Anopheles farauti (assembly GCA_000473445.2). Classification (NCBI taxonomy): domain Eukaryota; kingdom Metazoa; phylum Arthropoda; class Insecta; order Diptera; family Culicidae; genus Anopheles; species Anopheles farauti. Next base: position 11,071,298 of record KI915043.1, on the reverse strand, counting down.
CAACACCGGACCCGCCGGCGGGAAAAGCTAATTTATTTGTGAAACTGACACCCTGCGCAGATGACCGGAGGGGAGCCTTTACGGTGTTTTCTTATTTTTAGTGTCAGAGCAGAGAGAGAGAGAGAGCACTCGAAACCGGGTTCGAATGGGGTAGCTTTGGAGCTACGGTACGAAGGGAAAAAAACAGCTTCCTGCCCACAAAACCGTCCTTTCCCAATCGGAAGCTCTACAAAGGGAGCGAGGAAAGTTTCGCAGTTGTCGAGACAAGAGCCGAGCCGGAGAACAAAAGTTTCACCCGCACCCGAAATTGTAAACTCCGTGTAACGTCGGCTGCGAGACGTCCATTGAGTGTAGGATTCATTAGGTTGGCATCTTACATCCATCTTCGGAAAACGTTCGGAAGTTTTGACGTTGTTTAAGCGATCGAGTCACCGTGTCTCGGTTGGGGGAAGGGATCGGTTGGTGGGGTGCTCCTGTTGATTCTTTGCGCTCGTGCGAAGAAGTTGAGAATCTTTGAATAATTTGATTTTCTTGCTTCACCTTTCACCCAAGTCCCGCCACCTTCGCCCCGGCCCCGGATCGATGAAATCGAAACCTCAGCCACTGGCGAACAATAAAAACTAAATAATAACTATTCCATTCAACTTTGCCAACCACCACGCTGGATCAAGTTGATGAGATGAGAAAAGTTGCCAAACTATCATCCGACACGGGCTAGGGGGGAGGGGGAGCGAGGGAGGGAGCGCTCAATTTCGACTCACTCGCGCTCGGGTGGTTCGCTTATTTGCTTTCGAATCTTAACACAACCCACCCGAAAACCCCAGCTTCCCATTCTGTTGCGCTTCGCTTCGCTTTCGACCTGCGATCGTTTAGCGCTTTGTGTTTTGAGGAGTTTCAAATTGAACCCCTTCAGGAAGGAGGAGCAGGGGGAGGGGAGGGAATAACACGAACTGAAAATGTATGGCGTAGTCGAGAGAGCTGGGATGGATTTGCATTCGAATTGTTATGTTGTTGCTGGTGTGTTTATATTGTTCCGCCAAGGATAATAAGCTTTCGAATGAGTTCGAGTTTTCGGATTTGTTTTCGATGGAGCACCGATATAAGGACGCACCAAATCAAGGCTCTATTGTATTGCTTATAAAAATGGAGTAAAACTACAGCTCACATATACAAATGATGTTAAATAATAATTAATTAAAAAAACAGGCATGTTGTAAAGCACATTTTACTCTTTTGGGCACATTATTCGAGGAAACTATTCCAGCACCACTGTATCGATCAATTGAATAGTTCGCTAGACGTAAAACACGCATCTCGTTGATCCCTTCACCGGGAACGAAACTTTCCGTTCGAGAGCAGGTGGTGATTTCGAGCGCCGGGAAGGGCATCGTCCCAAGAAGCCTTCGAATGAGCTTTCCATCACCGAAGTGATTGGGAGTGGACCCGTTTTGCTATGAATAGCGGCACCAATTTTCCACCTACCCAGCCAGGCGAAGAGAATGGAACGTGGCTCACCTCACAGCCACAATCGATTGATGAAAAGACACGGACAGATCCCGGGGAAGGCGGGAAAGCGACGAGAAGATCATCGCCGGGGATGAAGTTTCAATTCATTTCGGTTTTCAGTCTGCATCAAATTGCCAATTAGCTGTAAAGGCTGGTGCGCAGCAGGCCCTGGCCCAGGGAAGCGAGTCTCTAGTAGTCGGCTGATTAGTTGAGGTAGGAAACTTTTGCCATGCCCGATCGCACGATTCGACGGGCGGCGGATGGGCGGCGGATGGGCGGTGGGTAGTCTTCGGCCGAGCGCAAGCAAAAGGGATGGTAAAAAATAATTGTAAAACTTGTAAACTATCCTCCTTTATCAGTAGCTGAAAGTTTATCCTTATCCGAAGCAAATTGAATTCCAGGGCCCTTTACCGCCCCGGTACTTGTAGTGGGTGGCCCGTTTCATGGTGATTGAGTTGGCGGTGGAAGAACAATTCCCCTTTAAAATTAAAAGCAAAATGTGCATTACAACTATTTCAATTTGAGTTCTCCACTTTGGGGTAAAGTTCAGTGCAGTTCAGGTTCAACAAAGCTATCAATTCATTTTGAAATATTTCACGGGAAAAGATTTCCATTACAAAGTGTCTCTAAATCAACACTGAAAAATACATTCGTCTCTCGCTTTACGCGCTCAATAAATCATGCAAACAGCGATGCAATTGTTTAGCATCGTTTAACTTGTTAGTATGATTAGCAATAACCGTGCTGCAGGACGGCAGAATGGCGCAAAGTCGGCGCAATAATGACGATCATCGGACCGATAATGCTGATGATGGAGCAAACAGAATTTCCATTTGTAACGATTTTTCATCTCCATCGAGTGATTTGCGGCACTGCCCCATTGGTGGAGCAGACCATTGGGAGGTGATGTGGTGTGGGCAGAAGAATCGCTGAGTGGAAAAGAGTTGCCACATCGCTGGGAAATCGTTTTTCCGTTCATTTCCTTGTGTACCACCGTGCGGGAACGCGGGAAAGCGTGTGGAAGCGAACCGTCCGATAGGAATCGATTGCTAACGAGCTCGGAAGTGAATTTCTTCCCCGTGTGGTTTGTGGTTCTGATTCCGACCAACACCCGGCTCATACTTCTCCCCCCTGCTCCGCTCCCCGGGCTGTGTTTGTGTGTCCCTTCTGCTTCGTTCTGCTAATCGCTGATGAAAACGGTTGATTCAGGAAGATAATTCCTGTTGCGGATTCAATTGATGCCGATCGTTGCCGACTGGCGGGGTCGGGGTGTCGGGGCGGTGGGAGTATTTTTCCGCTTACAAACGTTCTCACGATGCTTCGGTTATGGACTAGGTCGCAGAAAAGGGTATTAAAGGTAGCTTGAATGTGGGAACGGAAAAATGAACCGAACGGGACGGTCTCGATGAAATGGGTAAGGTAAATCAATCATTTCCGATGGTATGTTGCGCGGAGCAGGAGCTGGTGTGGATAATTGGTATGCTTGAGGTTTGTTGAGGAGTAGAAATGAAGGGCACAGCGAATGCTTGTTTTCTGATATTTCGCTTTGTTAATTGAATGTCTCAATACAAGCGGGTAGATACCGATACGTTTTGGTGTTGAATAGATTTATGCTTACATTCAACAAGCGATATTATTATTTTGATATCATAATTACGACAAAGCAGGAAGTAATGTGCATGAGAATAAAGAATTATTCAAACTGTTTAAAGGTGATTGAGGAAATATTTCAATATCAAATAAAAATCAAATCTTCGACTAGAACATCTCAGTAGCCTTTGATAAAGTATGGTGGCGCCATCTGTTGAGAGATATCGATTCAACAAGATTAAAATAGAAAAGGGAAAAAGATCTTTATTTCGATCCTTGTAGAATCTTTTTCTTTGTAACTTCGAAACAATGTACCAATTGTACGCCTTGAAATGAATAAATAAAATATCCCTATTCAAATAACGTTCCCTTCACCACCATTATAATGAACACCGATTCATCGAAAACCTTCAAAACAGAGTATAAAATGCCGAAGCTATTTTCGTAACGACCGACGCTTTCAAAGGAAGAAATGATCGAACTTCATTCCAGCGCTGGTTTTTCGTCGGAGAAACCCTTCGAAACCTATGTTGCATCGAACAGAAATAGCGCCACGGAGTGCTGTGAGAAATGTGAGATCCCCCGCCCGCCTATACACGTTTCGTTTGCAAGGACGCTTAAGTGTGAGTGTGTGTGTGTCTACAAATAGCAACTAGAAAGGAACGCTGCGTTGGGTTTTGCGTAGAAATTGTTTGACACTTTGGGGTTTCCTTTGCAAGCGAACGAACGGTAACCCGTTTCCCGAGAGCCTAAAGTTTCGACCTTTCACATTCATCAACCGTTCGCCGATGGTTGCTGGAATTTCGAACCCAGTCTTAGGACCGCGAATACGACTGCGGTTAAACTGCACCGAACCCCACCATCTCGTTGGTACGGCTTCCGTACAGCCGATTGCGTGGGATTTTTCCAGCAACTTTGAAAGGCTTTGCTCGAAAAGCGCGAAAGGGTTCGCGGGGAGACGAACGAAACGCAAATCTCAAACGCACCACGGGCGCGAAAACCGGCCATTTAAACCGTTTAAGCCGCTGTAAAGCGATTAGGCTTTTACGTCCTGCCTTTTACATCGATGCTACCTCGAAAGGGGTTTTCCGGAGGTTTGCTTCGTCGTTCGTTGTGTGAAGAATTGGGGGATGGGATAGTGAGAGCTGAGTGCAAAATTTCAGCGCAACCGATTTTTCTGGTGGGATGGAAATCTTGCTTGATCCACGATAAGCAGGAATAGCTTAGGATGTGCTTTTGATTTCATGTGCGAAGGAGTGCGAAAATGGCACGTATGTTTTCCAGTCAGTCTAATCTTCAGTGTGCAATTGTTATATTTTTTCTGATCGATTTTCTTTTATTTAACACTACATAAAGGGTTGCTTGACCCCTTCTATCGTATAATTTGGCAAAAGCAAAGCAATAGTACTTGTTTCTTAAATGCTCGTACTTGTTGATTCCTCTGTACCACTCAACTGAGCAATAAACTACGATAAATAGTTCCATTCTAGTGTCTATCACATGCTTAACACACTACTCAAGCTCTTAATACTCTCTCTTCTACACCACCGTTGAAGAAACTTTTCCGATCGGACGTTGTCCTGCTTCGCGCTACTACCTTCACCCATTACTTTTCCATTGGCAAGTCCTCAACCCAGGCTGGTAATCATTAGTCAGCGGGAAGACAGTGACGATACATCTTCCGGGCTTCGGTGTAAAGAGCGAACTAGCGAGTTAAAACGCAACACGCTAAAGTTCGACTCAAGCATCCTCTTCCCTGGACAGAACCCGTTTTGCACGAGTGATGAAAGTGGAAAAATTTACCCTCACGCGCGTGCAGGGGGAGAGAGAAAAAGTTTTCCCACCACCTGCCCGGTGGTTGTGGCCTTCATCATCGCTTTTATTGTGATCATCGTCTTCGACAATCGTGTCGATTACGTGAACGGTGAACAGGTGCTCTCGTGGGCTCACTCACTCCCTTCCTTTCTATCTCTCTCTCTTTCTCGGTTCTCTTTGCTTCCTCTTTCGAGTTGTGCAATCAAGTACCCTTTGGTAAGTGGATGGGCGATGGGCGCTTGGGAAACGGAACGTCGGCGTGCAGCGTGGAATATTAATTTTCTTGCAAGTAAAACAAGAAAGCATCACAGCATCACCACGTGCAACTGGTGTTCGGTGGTGGGGCGGCCACCCCACTGCTGGTGTTGATAATGGGAGCTGTTTTTCACCCCTTTTTTCCCTTCTGTCCCACCATGCCAGGCAAGTGGATCAACTTTTCCCATAATCAACGATGAAATCCCGCTCAAGTGGAATTCATGAACTCATCCTCCGAAAATGGGACGAACTTAAATTGACGTACTTCACACGCGGTCCCGGCGCATCGAATATTGGGCGCACCGAATTAAGCTGGCACATACCCATTTTTCGCAACGGGTAACATCATCACAGCACTCTTGGATGCTTCTTCGGTCGGGGGCACGTAAAAAGGAAAAACAAACACTCGCACACACACACACACGCGCGCGCGAAATGTCAAATGTCAAAACTTTGATCGACTGAGCTTGGAGCTGCCGGGCTGCAGCTGCTGCACAGCTGCTGAAAATGAGTTCAGGATATTAGATCCCGATGCAGAGCACGGAACACGGTGAGGAGCACACACGAAAGGTCGCCGGAGCTGTCTCGGTAGTCTATTTGCGTACTGCTTGTAATGCACGTTTCATGTTTGCCCGGCTCTTGATTGGATTCGGGTGGAGTGAATTGGAATGACATTTTCTAGGAGTGAGCTGTTGTTGCTGTTTTTTTTTTCTCTTCCCGCTCGCTTTCGGTCGTTGCCATTCCCCGTAAAAGGAGTCCTGCTTGGCACCGACGTTGGCGCGTTTTTGCATGCCATGCATTTTTAAATGGAAATCCGGGCTAAAATCACATCAAATACGACAGCAGTGCTTGCTGGTTGCTCGGGATGTATGAACGAATCCGGCTCCAACACGGAGCCGAAGCTTCCACTCTCACTTTAAAGTGTAATTAAAGAACTGATGCTCTAGGACGACTTCCCTGGAAGCGGGATCATTCACTAGGTAGCTCAAGCTCTACAAATCCACCGTAAGGTTTGTGGTGATCCCTCACAGGATCGCACCGGAGTAGCTTACGGAGCCGCCACAACCATCTTGAGCGTGTAAAGACATGCACGGTACTAGCAAATCTGCCACCATAAATCCTTCCATTGCGAGCAGTTCGACTCTTCGACCGGACAGCAGAACAATAGCGCACCCTGTGAAGTCTCCCGCACGGCGAAAGGATCGGCGGCCAAACCTACCAACCTACCGACCGATTGATCCGAAACGGATGAAATAAATCTGTTTACCAGGAACATTCAATTCGTGTGCAAGAACCTCACGTTTCTGGCACGTGCAGTTGTGGGCGGAGGTGGGGAAGGGGAAGAGGATGAGCCACTGACGCATGGCCGTGTTTCCAACAAAAGGGGAATTTTCGAACCTGCACAAGAGTGCATCGTTTGCGCACATTTCGGAAGTTATTGTCGATACGACGACGAGGACGACGAGAACGACGAGGACAACTGTGGTGGGAGGATGGTGTGTCACCGCTGCTCCGTTTCAAATTTATCACAATCCCCACCGGGGAATACACCAATACGGTGGAGAAGTGGTAAAGAAAGGAGAATGGAACAACAACGGCAAACAAACGAATGCAAAAAAAAAATACACCGAATACGACTTTAAATTCGCAAAGCGCACTAAAGAAAAACATCGACCGAATCCGAGCTGCACGGTGGAGGTTCCGAGTGCAAAGGTTGTATGTCCTCGCTACCGTGTCGATGGCAGTCTCGCCGCCTGTGTGTATGCAAGCCATCGCAACACACACACAGAAACGTTGCAGGAAAAAAAAAAGATTCGCTCGGAAAGCGACGGCAGAGAGTAGAGCGAAAGCAAATATTTGAATGGAGTTAAATTCACGGTTGTTCACCGGGAAAGATGATTGTAAAGTATGCCCGGAACGGGACGGGCCCCCCCCCCCCCACACCCCCCTCTCCTGCCGGCTCGATGTCCTGCGGGCGTGCAGCAGGCAGGCAGCAATCCAGGCAGCGAGTCGTCGATCGATCGAGTGCTCCACCTGGCAGTTCCACCACGAGCGGAGAAGAACATTCTTGGGCGCATTCTGTCTCGCCCGGGTACACGGTGTTTCCAGCCATCGGTATGCTCCTGGGTGGCATCATTTCTGTCCGTTCAACCTCAACCGAACCTCTTCCTCCTCCCGCCGTTCACTTCGTGGACAACAAAAGCATCGGTTGCAGCACTTGATCAATGGTGCCGTTGATTATTCCACTGGATGTTCCTTTCCGTCGCATCCGGTCGTCGTCAAGGGGAGAGGGGGGAGGGTGGGAGAGGGAAGTTGTGGCAGCTTTTTTTCATTCCCCCCCCCTCTCCTTCTCCCTTTTATTCACTTCTGGCTTCGCTATCTGGCTATTCTCTGGCTAGTAGTAGAAGCATTTTTTCTCCTTCTTCGCTCTTCCCAGCTTCTTCCAATGCTGCAAAATGGCTCCACCCGAGTTTTGTGAATAGTTTCCATTCAGTTCGCGCTACTATCATCTTCTAGCCGTATCCTCTTCATTCCGAACCAGTGAACAAATACGTTTCCCTCCCCTTCCCCTCGTCCATACACAGGCGGAGCAGGTAGAGGTTTCACTTTTGATATCCTGTTGCTGCACCGACGGCTGGGCAAGGATGGGTTCAGATTAAGCAGGATGGCGGAGTTTGTTTGACGGGGAGACGAATATAGACATGCTACGTTTTTGAATGATTTTGATTAACGGTCCATGAAAAATGGGCGCACGCCCCGTTCGCTTCCCTTCCGTCTTTTGATACGTGATTTGTCGACATCCTGCCTTTTTTTTTGTTGAAAAAAAAAAAGAACGAGCGAATAATAAGGGCCCGGATGTTGCAAATGATGTTATCACGTGTAATGAGACATGCTTCCGTGTGAATTTCATGATACAGGAAGGTTCCAAAGAAACAGCGGCGGTGAGAAAAAGTGCTGGGTACACGTGGAAAATTGCGTTTATTTAAAATGAGTAATTTAAGTAAAATTGAGTGAAAATTATTTGTTACAAAAAATATGTTCATATTATCGGAGAGAAACTAGTGTGATTAAAATTTCTCTCTAGATTCTCACCAGCTTGAAAAAAGGAATCATCAGTTGAGTGAAAAAAAAAAAACAAGCAAACACTCTCCCATCCACCCAATACGATGCATTTTACATACTTCTGTTTCTAAGCTCGCTGATGCTGCGCTCGTTTTTTTTTTTTTTTTGCAGCACCTGTTCACTTGGCACCTGCTGCCTGCCATAACTATTCGAATCCCAGGCACAACATAAAAATGTCCCGTTCCTGTGACGTTTGCCGCCAATCGCTGCCGACCGGCATGCCGAAACGAACCGACTATTGGCCGCTGCGCTTTTCCATTCGCTGCGCTGTATGCGGCATTTTTGTGATGGCATTTTTTTTTGTGGGTTTACTCCGGGTCTTGTTGTCGAGCGCATTTTATTTGCAGCGAAAGCATTGGATTGTCTGGTTTTTGAATGTGGCTCACAACAGCACCGGGTCGTTATTGTGTACAGACCGTGGCAACAAAGGGTGTCCTAATGGGGGTTTCGGAAGCGGAAGCGGGACGATATTTATGAGACCATGGTGGTTTATGAGATAGAATGCATGCATTATTCCATACCATTCGCATCCCTTCCGGGGCTTAAAATTTCCTGGGCTCAACTATTTGAAGTGTATCTAATGCGGGAATGTCTCGTTGGAACGAAAGATAACACCTCGGTGTCTCCATATCGGGCTGAAATGCAACAGAAATCTCACAGCGTACAGATAGTGTGAAAACAGTGAAAGTGTAACCGATGGGAAAGCTGCCGGTTCGTTCGCGCCCGTTTAGATCGCTTGCCATTTCGGCCACCGACGGTTGACCGCGGCCGGTCTAATGTGATAAGCAAACACGGGAGCTCTGCTCAACAATTCTCAGCTTCTCGCGCTCGTGACTTCGGCTTCAATCGTGCATTGCGTCGTTTCGTTCTCCTTTCACGTCCAGTGCTGCTGCTGCGGCTGCTGTTGACCGACCGTATAATTGTTTCGTTTGGCTTAGCGGCCGTACAACGACCGGATCGACTTCAATTCCGCGCCAGACCGTGAGCTGGGAAGATCATCGATCGAAATCATCGGGTGGTTTGGTTGAAGCTTTGAACCGAAAACGAGTGATAAGTGTGAAGTGATTCTAAGTCAAATTTTTGCATGCGACAAAAGGAACCGTAAAATGGCACAGTTGTGGGCAATTTTTGTGCCATTTTGTGTGCTACAGTTCGGTCTCGGTTCCGTGACGCCACAACTCGTAGAAGAAGGTTGTCCCGAAGCGACCCGGCCGCATATGACACGGTGCGATCAGTACTACAAGTGTACGGTTCTATCGAAAGAGGCTCACGCTTGGGTGGCGACCCAATGCCAAAAGGGGCTGGTGTACATGCACAAGCATGGAACTTGCGTCGTTCCAGGTGAGTGGGAGTGAGACAAACCAAAAAAAAAAAAAAACTAGGGCACACTGCTTCGGGGCACCTGGGAAGATCGTCGTCTCCATACCCTAGTTCCGATGGGTGATAAGTGAAACTTGTGTGTGGGGGCTTTTTTTTTGTTAAACCGGCCCAAATGCAGGTCACAAACACGCGTGCTAATGAAGTGTGAAGCACGAGCGTATGGTCGTTTGGTCGATCACGTAGCAAATTCTGCATCTTTTCAATGAAAGTAGTCGCCGTTGTTACTTCATTTCCTTCTTTACTCTACTGCTCCTTTCCAGATAGCGATTGGGAGTGCGATATTTCATCGGAAAAGGGACAAAACCACAGCGAGGAGAACGTGTACGGTATTGACAACCTGCACGTTTCGGCTTCCGCTTCGAGTGCCCAGTCCGGAAGTGGGGAGAACCATTCGCAGGAACTACCGATCGCAGCCACTTCGCGGGTAGATCATGCGAAAGCTGACGGTGGCAGCAGCTCGCTCTTGGAGCAAAATGACATCGAATACAGTGGGGATGGCAGTTTGGAGCGACTGAGTGAGCCTGACACAACCACAGCGCCATCTCGTTTTGTTGCCGCTTCTTCGCCCATCCCATCCAAGTCACCACCGTTGAGCGCCACCCAACTGGACTCTTTTCTGGCCTACTACGATGCGCAAAACACGCTGAAGTTAAAGGGAAAGCAATCACCGCCGAAAATGACGGAAACGAACTATCTGCAGCATCTGAAGCAGATTGTGAGTCAGCAGAAGGAACTGAACGAAATGACGAAGATACCCTCGAACGGGAATGAGATGTTCGGTTACAAGGCTATCCCGGTGGAACTTTTCACCGGCGGTAAGCAGGAGAATGTAACGGAGGCACCTGCTCCTCCGTCGGAGCTGCAGCTATCGCCCGGAATGCAGCAGATCATCAAGAGCATTCTCGATATTTCGCAGAAAGCAATCGCGAATCAGAAACCTCCACCAACTCCACCGCCAGCACTGGAAGTGAAGGACCCGGTGGTGAAACCGATCTTTATACCGATTTCGTTAAACCCGGCTCCAGTGGCTCCGGTGGTCGCTCCTCCTGTCACAACTACTACCACGGAACAACCGGTAAAAGTACCATACAATCCAACACCACCTAGTGTGCCTTCAGCGAACCAGCTACACGTGGGTCCAAATGGTTTGAGAAGACCGGAAGGAAACTATCACGAGTACCAGCAGCAAGTGCTGTACGACGCGTACGGGAACAAGTTTGTACCGAAGGATGCTTATCAGGCGGTTCCACCGAGCTATCCGGTTTATAATCCTTACTTGTGGCCAGGGTATCCGGGTGCTTTCTACGGGCAGGTGGCTCCACTTTCAAGACCAGTTGATGGTGCGCCTTATTTCCAAGATTACCGACAGTCTCCTCCATTCAGACTTGATGCTCCAGCAAACGAGTACAGTGAGGATCGAACTAAACCGATCGATTCCTTTGAAGCTGATGATGGTGGTAGTTTAGAAAAAGATTTACCTCTCCCGGTAGCGAAACACGAGGAGGACGATTCCGACGATGAGGGTTCCGATGAGGACAGTCCCTCGACGCTCGATAGCTCGCAAACGAAGTACAAACGGAAGCTGTTCACGCTCGGCGACGCTACCTTCGACTACGAGCAGTACAAGGACAGCATGCAACCGATCGTCGACGCCAATCCGAACGACGATCGTATCTCGGTCGTGCTGTGCATGGTGGGCAGCCGGCAGCCCAACAACACCGACTGCTTCAAGTACTACATCTGCAATCCGCACAACGGCGTGTTCCAATCGTACACCTGCCCACCGCTGACGGCGTTCAACAAGAAGTCGCGCATGTGCGATCTCACCACCTACAAACACTGTGTGGATGTGATGCACCCATCGGTGGCGCCACGGCCAAAGCTGCGGACACGCAAACAACCCGCAAACATCAAGCAGCAGCAGCAGCTGCAGCCGAGTACGAGCCAAATCCGAGAGATCAAGAACGAACTTCGCAAGGCCCAGAAGTACGTGGAAATGATACGGTTGGAGGCGAGCAAGGTGAAACACCACGCGTCTGGCGCAGTCTTCCTCCCTTCGATGGGTTCGTCCTCGAAGCGTGTCACCCTGCAGCAGGCACCGACGAAGGAGAAGAAGAAGAAGAAAAACTCTTCCTCGACGAGCAAACAGAGTGAACCGCTGCGGAAGGTGCCACACTGCCGGTTGGAGGGTCGCATGCCGGATCCGATGGATCAGAGCAACTACTACGTCTGCCATCGGAAGAGTCCGACCAAGTTCATCAAGATGAAGATGGCGTGCCCGATGAATCTGGCCTACTGTCCGGACACGCAGTACTGCACGCTCCAGGGGAATTGTTAGCGGTGGGTTGGCTTGCAAGTCGATTATTTATTTGTATATTTATCTGCGCTTAATACAGTGTGTGAAGAGGACGTTTGTTGAAAAGATAGTTCGGTTTTTTTCGGTTTCTCTTCCCGGGACATATCACAAGGGGAGGGTACGTTCGCAAGCAGTAATTGGCAAAACAGCGCGCAAAGCATTCTCGGTCGCAGTGGTCCATCTCTCCGCTGCGCCATATTTCTTTCCTCGCACAACAACTGTCATAAGCACCGGACGGTTCCGGGAGACAGTCGTCGTTTGCCGGTGTGTGAGTTGAAAATGGCGGCGCCCGTCGTGGAAGTAACGGCAGTGGTGCAAATGCCACTCGCGAGAACACGCCAACGGCAACAGCGTAGCATAACTCGTTATTTTATAGCACATCGCGGGGACTGGGAACGGAGGGAGGGGGGAACCGGGTGGGTATAAATAAAGCATATTTAAAATTAAACGTACACAACGCGACGCCGGACGCGGGCAAAAGCGCGCACCGGCCTTTACCTTATCTCTGGATCCGGCGTATCCCTTTATGATGTCATAAATCGCGCAAACCACTAAAGCTGTCACGGCCGTTTCCTTGCACAGGATGGCGGCCCCGGCAAGCAGTACGGTGGCGACCAGGGCCACCCACTGCCGCCGGTCGCCCCACGCCCGCCACCGGACGTGCCGTACGTAGGCGAGCAGTGCCAGCAGGTAAAAGATGCACCCGGTCAGATCCGCCCGGCCGACGATGCCGGCCACCGCCTCCGTGTGGATGGGATGGGCGGCGAACAGTAGGCCGGCGATGGCGGGCCCGGACCGGGCCGGCACCGGAAGGATGTGGCGGGCGAGCTTCACCACCAGACCGGTCGCGAGCGAGTGCAGCAGCACGTTGACCAGATGATAGCCGAAGGGTTTGAAGCCGTCCAGCAGGTAGTTGAGCTTGAAGCTGGCCACGCACAGCGGCCGGTACGAACCGTGCGAACCCGAATCGGCCAACGGTGTGCCCCAGAAGTCGTTCTGCAGCATCTGACCCCAGCCGCCGGTCGACGAACTACCGAGCACGTCCGGATTGCCGAGGATCGCTCGTCTGCAAGCAAAGAGAGAGAAAGAGAGAGAGAAAGGCGAAAGAAGAAAAGGTTAAAACAGTGGTGACTACGCGCTATCCAACTGTACTACAGTATCCAACTAATAGTACACTAATGACGGAATCGAATTAGCACGGAGACGGAGACGACGCCCGGAGACGACTGCAATTGCATTATTCACATTCGCGCGCGCTTCGATACAGCTGCACCGGAAGCGGCGCTCTTGCGCTCATGCATATTAATGTCCTTCGTCTGCCCGGCCTCGTGAAGGAGTCCGGCCGAAACGGCGAGACGGCGGAGCGTAACGACAACATTTATAAATTAAAACCATAAAGTATAATCCATGCGCATATTTGATACAATTATTTTCTCATTAGAAGCTTAAATCCGCTGCTGCTGCTTCGGCGAAGGAGTTTCTCCTCTTGGTTCGTCGTGGGCGGACGTGCCTACGTGTGGTGGTGCGCCATGCACGCACGCACACACGCTTGAACACTTTTTACAATTTCACCCGTCCACCCGTCCGTTGTGCTTGCGGAAATGGTAATGCGCCTGGAAGGTAGGCAAACAGCAGTCAGGGCTAGTGTGATTGTGTTTTCGCTCCACCATCGTGCCACAATGTTTTACCCCCGGCCACGATGGGATAAGCACGCGTTTGCATGTTTGCCTACGGACCGGATTATGATGCAAGTTTGTTGGTTTCATTGCGATGCGAAAGCAACTGCGGACAAATGCGATGATCCAGTCGGGGAACGTTAATTAAATAAGACGTTTGGGACCGTAAGGAGTTGGTGTGATTATTTGTGCGCTTTCATGTGCTTTCAAACGCCATAGTGATAAATATGCTGGCAATATTTGTATAACCAAGATATACGGATTAGTTAATGCGACTTTCGTTAAACCGATTAGTTGAAATAGTCAAGAAACACACCTTTTCCGAGCGCATCGCAGTAGGCCTTTTCGCATCAAATAGGGATGGAAACGGATGAAAAGGACAATATTGATTTTGTTTTGCGTGTTGCGAGTGTATCTGTGTATGTGTGTTTTCCCCCACCACATGTCCCGTGAATATTTTGCATTATTAATCCCCTCAGTTGGCGAGGTATTTCCGAACGCAGTGGAGGGTTGCATTATTGCGCTCCAGGAAAACCGGGGATGACGTATCCATTCAGCCGCACATAACCGCATTGTTGCACTCATACCGCCCGATAACCCGTTCATTAATATCGCTGACAACGAAGCCACTTATACTCGCCTCCGCCGCCGACTCCCACCCCCGACACCCACCCATTTCGGTGTCACACAGCGGCCATCACTCAAATACCCGGTGCACAAGGTTGGCTGGTGCGAAATATTCATGATGATGAAATCGAACTGGGAGACCCGTCCCGGGCCGCGTTATCAGGACGAACGCATCGCAATAAACGCCCAAGTGGAAGTGAAAGTAGAGTCATCACGCTGCTGCTGCCGGTGCTGTAGAGCGCTGCTAAAACTAATCGATCATGCAGACTATTAACGTTCGCTTCCATTTCATTCCCTCGGGTTGCGGGTGCGTAACCAAGACCAAACGCAGCAGTGCAATTCCCGGGGAAGCTGGCCTGGGTTGGGGAGACGCGTCCTTCGAGCGATAAACCACAGCGCCATCAACATTCGCATTACGACGTCGTGGCTCGGATCCGTCGCAGCAAGCCTGTGCATACGGCGCGGATTCCATTCCAGCGCACTGCAACGATGACGATCAATTCATCACCCCCGCCGGCCCCTGGCCGAGCCCCGCACCCCACAAAGTTGATAAACATATTTTATCCAACTCCCTTGCATTTACGCCATTCTGGAAGAGAGAGAGAGCGTGAGTGTGAGTGTGAGTGAGTAATAATGGGGATGCAATAAGCTGCCGGCGGTTCGCTATACTGCTGCACCTGGCATATTACTTTGCATGGAAGCTCAAGCTGAAGCTGCATAGGCACTTCGAGGCATGCAGTGCGCGTTCGTAGTTATTATTTTGAGCATTTCATGAGCTTCCTTCGCTGGTCGCTTCGGGCGGCGGGGGGAGCGAGCTTTTAATGGTGACGTGGGCGGGAAGAAGGAAGCAGGTTTGAGTGTGAGTGCATCGACCGTGGTATGCAGAGCAATTGCCGCTCGTAAGATTGGCAACAGCGGATAAGCACTTTATTGCCTCGTTCACCGGAACGAACGGTTCTGAATTGATTGTTCATTAGTTTTGTATTATTTCTTGAAAGTAATAACTGTCGATGCTAATCGTTTCAATATTTTTATTATGCTCGGCTAATAATAATGTTTCTCGGACGATCATAGTCGCCTGTGAGTATGCAACCAGCACAACATGTCGGTTTTGGTTCGAAAAGCGATTCAAAAAAGCAAGCAACTGAGGTTTTATTTCCAGAAAAGTCATTTGACTGAACCGACTAATTTGAAGCGATTTTTTCTTCTGGCTACTCTTATCTTTTCCGAAATTGTAACACATAATTTTAAGCCTCCACAGCGTGCTGTGAAAGAATCCCTACGAAATTCGCTTCGGTTCTCGCTGAAAAACGCTGCCATCCGAACGTAATATCCAACGAAGTAATGCGTACGAGCGGGTCCTCGTTCCTTCGCTCCCAACCAGCCATCACAGTGAAGATCCGTTCCGTCAAAATTCCTTCCGAGGAATGTGTGATTGAAATAGCTCACCTATTGCGAACGTGTAGGTTTCGCCCACCAAAAAAAAAAACAAAGGAACCCACGCCGGGGATCGCTGTTTGCCTTTCAGAAGACGGTTTCGTCATCCACTACGGTACGCAAAACACAGGGTGGGCTTGGTGCGATGCTGGGAAGAGTAAATCGGTCCGCGAGTACGCACAAAAGGCTGACTCTACTGCCGAAAGCCCGCAAGCCCGCATGACGGCGATGATGATGACGGTGATGAGCAAACTCCAATGCTTCCTTCGCGGTGCTAGATTTCCGCTCGAACAATGACAGTGTGGCTGCGGCCGAACAAACCGACCGGGGGGAGACGGGGAGGAACATCGGTCGACGGAGGAAGAAGAAGAAACGGTGAAGTACACATTCCGCCGGTGTGAATCCGACCATCGCTAATTAGTTTCCAACCTGCTACCACCGCGTTAGGATTACGCGGGTCTGTGCGGTTTGGAATCTCCGATCCGTGCGCGTTTGGATTCGGAGCGCGTCGTGCAGAAAACCGCACCGGAAGCTGCGAGCGTAGAGGTTGACCAACTCAACTACCACTGGTTTTGGTGCACTCTGGTGGATCTTGTGATCTTGGCAGCAGCAGGAGCAGCAGCACGTCAGTCATTTTGCATTCTGACAATGAGCCATCGTTGTTTGTCCAGAAGATTCGGTTTCGGAGCGACCCCGCCGTTTGCCCCGTCCTTTTCGAGTGTTTGATGTTACTAGCTTGTGCTTACACTTACAAGAAGCACGTTACATTATCTACATAAATCTTCCCTTTGTTGGTGGGGGCGGGGATGGGGGAATGGAAATAAAAATTCAATAGACATGATAGGAAGAAACATTGCTCGTACGAACCCCGGATGTGATGAAAAATGCAACGAAAAAAAAAACCCTCCCGTCCTTGTGGGTCGTGGTGCAAAAGTGCAATAAATTCGCCTTCGCGAATGCTTTGTGTGGGTGTAATGCCCTTGAAGCAGTGTTTCTCAACCGATTATCGATCTTTTGTACGACGATACGATGTAAGAATTCACGACGATTTTTGAGAGTTTAGAGGATGGGTTGGAAGCAAGAGTTTAAAAGTTGCAACCAGCTTAGTCTAAATTTAATGAATTTAGAAGGTGTTAAAAATAAATGGATAACTCTTAACAATCTTTCATAGCAACAATCGATCAACTCAAACAGAATTTTTACGCCTAAATTTATGCAAATAAAACTGGTTTGAGTTTTTTGGAACACTTGTTAGATTTTTTAAATAAATTGTGTTATTTGTCTGAAGAACACAATTTAACTTTGTTGCAATAGATTGTCTAAACTACCAAATAAATACATAAACCTGACAACTTTTCCAACAGTAGTTGAGAATCTCTTCACTGCAGAGTAAGAAACTTTACCGTATGCTCCTCCAAAACTGCGGAAACTTATACCACATTGTGTACATTGTGTTCCGTGCGCGAAACGTGCAAGACAAAGAACGAACCCGATTCCTCTCCCCCCCCCCCCCCTCCACCCCGACTCGCAAGATATATGATGGCATTCAAGATTGCAAATAAATAAACACAATCACACAGTCTTCCGGTTCGGCTCGGTGGAAAACACTCCAAAAACGAAACCCGGTCCTTCACGGAAGTAATGGCACCAGAAACCGTACCGAAAGGTTGTTCATCCAGCGAAGGTTGAAAGACGACGGTGCGGAGAATAAGATGAAGATGCTGCGTTTTTTTTTTCTTCTTCCCAGGATATTCTTGGTGTTGGCATCAGGATGTAAGAGGAGTGAAAACAAAAATCCGGTTTTCGTTTCACCCACGGAAACCCGGGAAAACCCGACGAAAACCCCGTCTGGACCATAGCACGCGGTGGTTGTGTTTTGGTACATCTGCTCGTGTGGAGCTGCAGGGAAGGTGGAGGTCCTGCCAGGCCAAGGTGAAATTCACCTTTAAATTGACAAACGAACAAACAAAACAGAAGCTGTATAACAAAAAAAAAACACACAGCGCAAGCTAAATCGGATGTTTGTCGATTCCCGGCTAAGCTGGAAGTTATTTTTTTGCGAATCATGGGTTTTTTTCTGGTTCCTTTTTTCTTGTTGGCTCGCTTTTGCCTGGTGGAGATTATTTGAAGGATTTTTTGGGATTGCTTTTCAGGTAATGGTGAAAAGTTTCGCTCGCCCAGCCGGGGGAAGGTGGCACACCGGTGGAGCCGACCGGATGCATCGAGGTTTCCAACCGGACGCGCTCGTTGACGCGCGGGTTTCCCATGGTCAAAACAAATGCTTCGCAAATGGATGGAAAATTAGCAGCAGCAGTTTGCGATGCGATACGGCAAGTGGGGGGAAACGGATGGTTTTTGGGTGGCAGGGGGTTTGATGCGCACCAGATGTTTTGGAGTTTGACTTAAAGCTTGTGCTGTGGTTGGTTGAACGATGGTTGAATCTTAAAGAAGAACTGAGGTACGGTTTCGGAATATTATCTGACCTTAAAAAAGGAATTATTTTCGACATGTGACATGATTAAGAGGATAGAAGTTCGCCCCGAAGTATGCCATTAGCATGTAATTAAGAGCATGAACATGTTTAATTAAATTAAATACTTTTCCTTAGAGTTGATAAGACTGTCCAGTTTCTAGACAAAGTAGGCAATGATTGATGTGTTACAGACATCTGTCGTATCAATTGATGATGAGGAAAAATCATCCTTTTCAGTTATTTCCCCGAATTCAATAATGATAAAATTAATTTACAATGATAGAATTTACAATGATAAAATTTGATAATATACTAACATCTATAAAGCTAATCCAATTGCTTGCCTGTGCAAGTTTCAGCTTATGTTGTCAAGATTTTCCAATCTAGTAGCCAATGAATTTAATACCATGTAAACCGCATCTTCAAGATGGCGTCACGATACTCGTCTTCCAGGCTACCCACACACACATACACACACAGGCATCGATGGTCGTAATGGCAGCGCTAAGCAAAAGCTGTTAAGTATAGACGCCTCCTTGAAAATTGTGACCGACCCATTGACCAACATCGCATTGTCAACTAAAAGCACGTGCACGTGTTTGTTCACCAAAAACGGTGCCTGGTGGGAGGACGGAACCCGCCGCCTCATGAGTGGCGTAATCTAAAACGTTCTGGCCGTGATTAGATTCCACTCGAAACTGTCAATGATGCATTACGGTGTTGTTCGTCTGTTTCGGTGGCGCTTTTTTCCGTCCTCGTTCATCTTCTTCCTTCCACCTCTCGTCCGTCCTGGAGGATAAACGTTCACTAATGGATGGTCATTTCTGGTTGCCTGTGAGGGTGAGTATGGGTTTGGGGCGAACAAAAAAAAAACGAAAGCGACCACTAGGGATGACTTTTGGGCTCGAGATGGGTCGAACCATTTCATGAAGCTAATAGTGTTCAGTGTTCGCAAAAAAAAAGCTAGAACACACCGATAGACGAAAAGTATGGTTTTTGCGTGTGTATGTGTTCGAACGTAAGTACGAACGAAAGTCGGCTGTCAAACGCAGTGAAAATGAGACGCCAGGGCTAAAGAGGAACGCAAACAAGATTTATGGAATAAGCAAACGACCGACGTCGTCGCACGGTAGCCGACGGACACGGTGGGAAAGAAGGGGTTCTCTTCCGGTGCGGAGCCGAAGATGGACGGTTTATTGACCGAAATGAGGTAATGGACCCAGAGCAGTCAGTCACCGAGCACCGAGTGACTGCTGGCTGAAGGTAACGATGAACAAGGAGCTGTCGTTTGATAATGATGCTCATAAATCTGTACCTCCTGCCTTTGGAGTTAGTTGGCAGAGGAGGGTGGCTCTCAGCACAGTCACTTCCTGTTGCTGTGCTGGGTTTGGGTTTTTACACCTGCCCGACTGGAGCTATTCTGAGCATCTTGACTCCCGGCGTGGGACGCTTTCTGGATGCAATAATGATGATATCTTGAACGGATGCAAACGTGTCTGATAGCAGTTGCCAGGAGCCAAAGATAACCCAACTCTCAGCTCTCTCTAAGCTGCGGTTGCGGTTGCACCGAGTGAAGGAGTTGAAGCAATACTAGCACACCTTGAACAGATCTCGAAGCATCTTTCCCGGTTGCCAGTTACCGCAGCACCACGAAAGCATTGGGTGGGATAAACCCCTAGCTTGGTTTATTGGAAAGAAGATACTCTCCCTTACGTACGTCATCCTGGGCGCTAGGTGCTATCCCCGAAGAAAGTCAAGCCAAATGTGTGATGCATAATCTCACTCGGAGCCGAGATGAATCCAAGGAATTAAAATGAAGAAACGAACCATGAACCCGTTCCGGGTGGCATGATTTATTGAACCGTTTTCGACGCAGAAATCGAAGGCATTACTGACGTTTTGTGGTGACATTTGCTTCGTTCTTTTCGAACCACGAAAGGGAAGGCGGTTAGGTGGTGTGCTTGATAGGTGGTAATAAATGCAAGTTCTTGCACTGTCTGATGTGGGAGATTGTGGTTGAACGACTGGTGTTCCTATTGCTGCTAAGAATGAGAACAAAATACCTGTCCATAAGGCTTTGTATGCGTTGACAGCTTGCCTTGGACATACATGATTTAATAATCAATGGAAAGAATGAAGAATATGATTTTCCATTCGATAACAATTTCAAGAAAGGTGTAAGCGAAGTCACGTTTCTTGGCTGCTAGATCTTCATAAAAATAATACAGTAGACCACTTAATAATATTCATTTCAACTTCATAATTTTCAGTATAAAACTAGACCAATCAGTTTGGGGATTTTTAATTGCTATTAAAACATTCTTCAGGCCATAGTTGTTCCGTGAAATCTTCCCTCCCAGAAAACTCTCACGCCGAGACAAAATCGAATCGAATCGATACCGAAAGCATCTGCCCAGAACGAAACGTGTCCATTCCGTTCGATCCGGAATTCCGATCCGAACGTGTTTCTTCCGCCGTTCGCTCGATTGCTACCACTTCCGGCAACACTCCCCCCGATTGTCCCCGATCGCCCACGAGTCACAGTAATTAAATTTCTAATTATTCACAAATTAATTTCCGCGTCTTGTTGGAAATTCGTTGCAGCAAACGCTCGAAAGGAGCGAACACACCATTAACAACGTGATGGAAAAAATTAAAAAGACATTCGAGTGGTTGGATCAAATCGAACAGATGGCCATGACATCTGGCGATTTGCTTGGAATGCTTTGTGGAAGGAATTTAATCGAATGCGGTAAAAGAATGCGAACCCCCTGATGGCGGTGACGAATCCGATCAATAGATTATGGACGTTTATTTGTTTCGTTATTGACATTTAATTTAATTTTTGCTTATTGGTGATTGTTTTTGTAATATTCCTAGAAATAATTGCATATTTTTTCCAATTTCAAAAGCGTCAAACCTCAAATAAAAACAAACTTTACAATCATTTTAAAAAGAATTACACTTTCTCATCATTAAATAAATGATTGTTGTTCATTAAAAGTTCAATGGAAGTGGAAATTCTTTTCCAAGAGCCATCTTGGGCTTTCCGATTTCAGCACCATTTCGTATGCAATGTAACGATACAACAATTTCAATGCAACAGTGTTGCGTTTCCATTTCCTTTACTCGATTGCACACACACACACACACACACACACCCAAAGAAACAAACGATTCATACGACCCATGGAGCTTGCATTCCGCTCCGCGTTATTCATACTTATATCAGCGTCGTGAAAATATTCCTAACCCTTTCCCAACCCTTCCCTCCCCGACCAGCCGGAGTGGTCAAAATGGCAGCCGGAAGGCAAAAAGAACGAAGAATCTGCCGGAGAGAATAAAAATGAACATTATTAAAAAAGGAAATGGAGGGTGAACACGCGTCGTAGTCATGGGTGTTTATGCAATGTTTCACATGTGGATGCATGAACTGTTCCCCGCTCCATTCCGCCAAACCCACAACCGAGCGAAAGGAAAAGCTGTTTTTCACGCGCTCCGGGTGGGACCCAGGGGAAGCACTTTTGAAAAGCAATATGTGGTACATAGCTTTTCCAGCAACACTACAGCGCTCAAAGTTTGCCGTGGCCGAGGCTGAGAAACAGTAGGAAGCAACATTCGGCTGAGAATATCGAATCGAGGTTGCTGGCAGCCGTGTTTTATTCTCGGGGAAAAAATAGTTTCCATTTCTGGTGCGACAGTATGGGATGGAGCGATTGAGAAGGTTCCAATGCATACGTAAAAGGGCATCCTGCTATTGACATCCTACTGGATGCATGAAATGTGCGTCTCAGAACGTGAAAAAGTGCCTTTTCAGCCCGTGAAAAAGTGCTTACTTCTTCTCAATAATATACCCGAACAGGCTCCGGCTGCTCGGGCTGTGTTAACCTTGGGCAAACGTTTCCCTTGCGAAAGCACTCATTTGCAGCTAAACAATTGTGACGCACTGTATGAATATGCATCTGTCTAGCACACGATCGCTGTGACGTGACAACGTGTAACGTGCAGACTCTCTCCAGGGAGGGCAAGCTTTTCTAAGCACACATTCAAACCCGACCAGTCAAACCCACCGTCCACATCCGGTATGCAAGCGCACAAAGCACACAAAACACAAGGAAACCAGAACTCGATGAAGTGGCAAAAATTACATTCCAGCAACTTACACGCGAGACGAGAGGTGTTACTTGGGCCAACTTTTATCGGAACGAAACGGATCGTGAAAAAACCTCCTCCTCCCCGGAGAATCCTCCAACCGGCAGACGGTAACGTCGTGCGTCGTGTGTGTTTTGAATAAAAATATTACGAAGTTACCGGTAAATGACTGATAAAAACTCGTACGGTAAGGGGGGTGAGGGGAGGGAGGAGAGAGGTACCAGCTGAGGGAGAAACAAAAGCTCCCTCCCCGGCAGCCAGGCAGCCATATGAAGGTTGAAAGTGGTTGTGTGTGGGATTTTTTTCTTCCTCTTTTCACCCAACCTATCTGACTCGCTTCGAATGACTCGGTTGGGTGGCTGATGTTTGCTCGGGAGGCCAAAATGATGGGGAAAGGGTGGGAAGGGTGGACGAACAAACGGTAGAGCAGGAATCAGCCACCAGAAGCCTCTCGCCGGTGTCGATGGTTTATGCTGTTGGGACAAAAGGCATACGTGCACGCTTTTTTATTTCCATCCGACCTGGTTGCGGTGCTTCCTGGTGTACAACGTGTACTATTGTTGTGTTGGAACCGAAAAAAAGCAACGAAAAACGAAGCCGCCGAAGCTATGCCGGAACACAAACACGCTCTCGCACATAGGGTTTAGAAAATCTGCGGCGGTGTCCTGTTGCGGAGGCAGCTCTTCAAACATCAGCAGCAGCAGAATTTAGAATGTGCGCCGCCCTGGGGGGGTGGGGGGGGGGGAACCACAACTACGGGCACGGATATTAGTGACAATGTCCGGAATTCCGATGAGACGAGCTCACATGTTGCACGAAACGTTGGCCGGCGCGTTTAGGGCTTGTTTGCGTTTCTTGCTGGACGTGCCAAAAAAAAAAAAAAAAAGAACGAGTAGTCCGGAATGAAGCAACCGACCGGCGCAAAGGTGCTTACCGACGAAACTGGGCGAATGAACGACGAATATCAAATTGTTGCTTCACGTCCCCGTTCCTGTCGCCCGTAGGAAGATAGGGTTTTTTTTCTTCTTCCGCCAGTCGTTGTGCGGCTTCTGGCGGGCTTAAGGAGAACGAAAAAAAAAACTCCCCGGCGCACCCAACGCATTCGAAGCCTATGCGCGTTAAATGAATATGCTTTTTGCTGGCAAATTTCCGGGCAAAAATGTTACATTTTGTCCAGTCCAGCCGTTTAGCGAAGGTCAAGCGAGGAAGTTGTAAGCCTGGTTCCTGGTGCTGCCTAGCTCCAGCCGTCCATGTTCGTGATGGTCGAATGTCAAAGGATTAACATTAAAACGTGCCCAAGCGGGAGCCCCCGGGGACTAATGGAAGCGAAATACAAATGTGGGAGTTTAAAATTTCACTCAATGCGCTTATGGCGTACATCGCACACTTTGATGGAGTGAGGCGACGACGTGGTTGTTGAGTGCACTGACGTTTCGGGCTTGATGTTCGGGAGTCTTTCATTACCTGCAACGAAAAAGAATACACAAAAAACGTGATTATTATGAGTGTTTTTTATTATTAAACAAACGAATTTCCTATGTATAAAGGTCACATTACTTCATCAAAATGTTTAATGCGATAAAAAATCGGTTTCTGATGTTTCCGCTTAAATTGTTTGAGTGGTTGTACTATTGAGAAATGGGAATGCGAATGAAAATTTCAGGAATAATTCTACTCAAATTCTTTCTATGAAACACAACCAACAAACGAGAAGCAAAAAAACCTCAACTCAGAAGCTTTTTTGACGAGCGTTGCAGCTGCAAATCGTACGGCCAACTGCAATGTTCGCTTTTCTTGCTGCCGAATGCGGGTCCACCTTGTTTTGAACTCCATCGGTTGTGGAAATCCACTCCAGTTGCTCGATTTTGTTGCCCTATTGAAAGGTAAGCTTCGTATGATGGCTTCAACTAGCCGGTCGTAAGGGGAAAAAACAAGGTTTTAGAGAAATCTTGGATCGAGACAGATTCGAAAAAAAAAAACGGAAACAAGCATCCACAACGCTGTTTACCGTGGCGTGGTAGCAACCGCTTGTTTTCGTTCCCTGACTCGGGTCAAATGACCGCTCGGGTGGCCGCCGGTGCGAGTCAGAGATCAGGTGAAGCAAATACAGAAACAAAACATCCAGAAACCAGAAACCAGACAAACACAGCACTCGATCCACTCGAGCCGGACGTTCGTTAGTTCAGTGAATGAAACAAATCATCTGTTGAACTGTTGAATACGCCTTTTTTGTTTTCCTGTGACGGAACGACTTGAGAAGGGTAGTGTTTTCGGTCGAAACTCCGTACCCTACTCAATACTAGACAGTGTAGTGATATTTACTCTTCCAAGTGCATCTTTCGAGAAGAAATGTGGCACAAATCATCGAGAGCTGTGGGGGTTTTTTTTTCTCGGTTGGGCGTTTTTACTCACTGTCGGTCCTGTTGGATCGGGTTCTCTAGAGAAATTCTAACGATTTATTCACTTTGCGAAAGAAAACATAATAAAAATACGCCTTAATGTGTTTCCCCATAAGACACACGGTTCATCCAAACCCGTGTTGTACAGAAATGTAACAACCGCCATAAAACATCGCTTCCCATTAATATCCAATCTCCACGTTAATGTCCCATTTTCACAATTTGTTATATTTTTCGCCATTTGTCAATAATTAGCTTCGTGCCTCACACGTCTTCCCCTTTCCCATTCCAACCCATAATAATCCAACGTGATGTAAGCGACGATAAATCCTTTTTTACGATTTCCCACTATCGGCCGAGCCGAGTATAGAGCGTTTTTTTTTCTTCTTTCTTTCGCCACACCTTTCGCCTTTGCTCTTTGGCCGGTGGTCCGTTTGGGGAAGCCATGTGTAACAGGATTTGTTGGCTGTGGGCGGAGGGGGAGCGGAAGGAGGTGGAAAGAAAAACATGAGCAGCAGTTCAATCCGTCGTCCGTCGCTGTCGTCCATCAATTATGGCAGCGAAATGGCTTCACCCCGAAGCTTAGCGTTGTACGTACACTAAAAAGGGGGAAATGCGATGGTTATGCTCTCAAACCCTAAAGGGCTTCTTCAAGCAAAGACATGCACACACACACACACACACACATTCGCGTAAGACGAGGGTCTCCTTGGGTTTCGTGGTTCATAAATTTTACTCATCAATCCGAAACCACAAGCCCTCTAATCTCACTAATTCCGTGCGGGCAAATCCTTTCACTTCCAGGCGCTCCCGGTCGGTTGGTCGGTTGCGGTGGCGTTGGTGGACGCGTAAATCGCCTTCCAAAATTGTGTCCAATTTGCACCATTCCTGCTTAACGGTGAAGCCGAGCCGAGCCGAGGGGTGGTGGGGTTTAATGACGAAGCAGGAGATGCAGAAGCACCCACGGCCCACGGCGATCGGTGGAGATGGTCAATTTACGATAGCCTACTCGGACCGACAATCCTTAATCCACGTTTATAGTGGAGCGTCCAAGTGCTTTCTTTATCGCTTCGCTGCCGACCGGCGGCGGATTTGTGCGGATCTGAAGGACGTGAAAAATCGGGATAGGAAGATAACGCCCATTCGGGGGAACTTTATTGCCCGCGCATAACTCTGAAATAATTAGCAGCAACTGCTTGATGAAGCTGATCTTATGACGAAAAATTTTCGACGCAGAAAAAAAGCAACACAACAAATGCTGCTTTTGCTTGGGGTGCTGCTGCTGCTTGTTTTGCTCATTAGAAGTTCACCCATCAACGCCAGAGCGACATTAACGGAAACGATGTCGGCAGCTTTCGTAGTAAGCGAACACTTTTTCTCGACCAAATAAGATTCCATAAAAGTGGGACCATTTTCATCAGGCTTGTTGTAAAAAGGAAAGCAAAAACCTTCCGATGGGATCGCAGCCCATCGTAATAACGCGCACAAACCTATGACGAAAAGCTGATCGAGATCGGCCCTGCGAACGTCGGACTCGTGTTGTTTGTGGTTCATTAGATGATGATGATTTCGGCGACCAAACAGCACGTGCTGCTGCTGCTGCCCGACCGTCCAATAAAAAGCGAAACCAACCCAGCCAGAGAGATCATTGGACGATATGCGCTATATTAAGCGTCAATTTCAACCTCTCATATTCTTTTTCGGATCCTGCTCTTATTAGCACCTTTTCTTCTCGGGGAGGGTGCCGCCCAACGTTGATGAGTAAAGATGATAATGAAGATGATGATGATTTCGCTGGCGTCGGTGTCCGAGCGTCGATTTTTTCGTCCGCTGAATGTATGTGATTTTTTTTTTGTATGCGGTTACCCTAGCAACCCGGGGAACCATCTTACCGCATCATGGTCGCCTATGAGCCAGCGCGACCAGCAACACTGTTCGAGCACGGACGACAAAATGGCGTCTGGGTTTCCCCTCAACCCCGCTCGCCACGGCGTTGCTCAACGAGTTTGCTAAATTGTAGAAAATTTTCGCCTCATTTCAATTGAAACATCATCATCACGGGCGGCCAAGGCACGCAACTCTCACACCGGAGCGGGCAAGGCGCTAGAGAGATTGTGTGTTTCTTCCGAGGAAAAGCTAAATTTGTGGGCGAAATTGATGAGCGTAATGAGATTATTGCTGTTGGTTGTTACTGTTGTCGTCGTCGGCGCCATCACGCGTCGGTTGCTGTTGCTACTGCTAACTGCTACTATATTTCGGGTTTTTCCCGCCGGTTTATGTTTGCCTTCCGCGCTTGTATGTGTGTGCGGGTGGTCGTTGGCAATATTAGGTAAAATGCGCTGCTTAATGGGACGGCGTGAAATGCTATCTCGACGTGCCAACGACGATGGTGAAACCGACGGACTCGCAGTACCCATGACCACCGTTGCGCGAACGTTGTCCGGCAACGGGCAACAGGGCTTCATGTTTGCTGCCGTGCGAGCTTAGGATGTGCACGTTTGCTGGTCAATTTCATTTCATGCTCATGGTCGCTTTTTACACCGGACACCGGAGTAGAAGCGCATCTATTTTTTGTTGCTGCTGCTGCTGCTGCTGCTGTTTCCCTTGACCGTTTCACTGATTAACGTTATTATACTGGACCGGTGCGCTCTACGTGTAGTAGCAAACAAATTTTCAGCAAATCGTGTAGATAGCAAAACTGGATTGATAACTATGAAAAATCATAAAAAAGCTAAATAAAAAAGTTCATTTGCCAAGTTCTTTCGTACGAGTTCATTTTGTTTGTGCTTATAAAAGTCAGAAATGTCAAACCTAAAACTTCAAATGTAAAACGATTTTTTTTTCGATTTTGTAGCAAAATTCCCATAACGTTACAATAAAACATGCAGAAACGCACGATATTATTTCCAATGAAAACGGTTTTACGCTAAGCCCCTCGTGATGACGAGCCAAGTAATCTTCATAATATGATAATGCTTCTGCTGGCAAAAAAGAAGAAGAAAAGCACATCCTCGAACCACTTCTCCACCACCAAAGCTCACCGTTTGCATCACAATTAAACAGTTGGAAAGCAATCTAAATGAATAATCTTCCACCGTACTTTAGTATTCATCACCGCGTTTTTTGATATCGTTTCGCGCGAGCTTCATTGGTAGAGAAAAAGAACTGTGTGTTTCATATTTCCCGGCAACAAAACACAAGACCGGGCCAACGATAGTGGAAGCAAACTGTCTGCAATTCTCGAGAAGCTGTCAAGAATTTAATATCACTCAACATGCACGAAGGGAGGGGCTTTCGGGGGTGGAGGGTTAGCGACGATTTCCACAAAACAGATAAACCCGTAACGGTATAAACCGAAGCGCCATGTTCACACACACAACCATACAAAGACCACAAAGGCCCTGACAAGTTGTGACAGTTCGTCGTCGTCGTCGTCGTCGTCACCGAAGTTCGTGGTATCGGGCGTGGATTATGATGGGTATCGTTCGAACAAATCGTCACCAGTCCATCCAGTCCATCTTCGACTGGAAAAAAGGGGTTTCGCAAGGATGGCCAGCTTCGTTTGCGCATCTTTCAGCCACCGGCACCACCGTCAGCAGCAGAGAGAAGAATTAATGGAAAGCCAGCTGAGAGCAGCTCGTTAGCTCGGGGCGTCGTTACAAAAAGGCCCTTGTATCCTTGTGTGTGTGCGCGCGATGCATCCCCGATGGCAGTGGAGCAACCCGTTGGCAACGGGTGTGGACAAAAAAGAAAAGAAAAGTGGACGCCAAATAATCAGAAACCGTTTGCTCTGGAAGCGGGAGCAGAACCAGCAGATCGCGTCATCGTTCATCCCTGCAGCGATGGTTGTGTGGTTTAGAAATTTTTAGCACGTAATAAATTATTATTCTACTGTTATTTAATCCACACCAGCACCATCATCCAGCATACCCAGCGAGCTGACCGATCTGGGCGAGCAACACCAGTACTGGGAAAACCAGTTGCTATTTGCACGATGCGGCCAATGTTTCCTTTCATGCCACTCGTCTTTCGTATCTTTTTTTCCCCACTCCCATCAGCAGCATTCTTGCGCTTACATTGGCACACAGGACGTACATTGTCACACAGACCGAAGTCCGAAGCGAAACGTGCAGCAAAGCTGCATCCCATTCACGGTCGTTGCCGCTAATAGAACGGCGGCAAACGGTACGCCATTATGTTAACGAAAAAGCAGCAACCTTCATTCAAACATGCACTTTCGTTGGAAGGAACGTAGCAGCAGCAACAGCAGCGGGAGAATCACCAGCTACTTGCTAAACCTCCGCGCTGGTAAGGTGAAGATTTTGCATAATTCCCAAGAACCGGCTGTCGGGATGGAGCAGAATTTCTTGCTCCTTCGTTGGCGTTGCAAACAACAGCAAAAACATTTTTAAAAAATGGCAAACGAGAACGGTGGAGAAAAACTCACCCGCGACTCACTCCGCGACCGTAAATAAACACAGTAAAGCTTAAATGAATTTAATGAAGTTCGGAAGGTTGTGAGTGAGCTATAGAAAGGGTATTCGAAATGAATATTAAAGCGAACAATGAAATCGATCTGAAAAGTATAGGGGGTGGGGGTATGGATTTTGCACAAACTTCTTAAAAGGAGAGCAATAACATGATGTGTATGATATTTGAAAAACGTAGCCATTGCATACATTCAGGCGAGAAAACGTCAATCCCTAAAAGTATGCAAGTTAGAGATATATCATTAATTGTTAATTATTAATTATGTTTTTAAATGCAATGATCGTTTATTATACCAGATAAAACAATAAAAGTATTGCTCGGTTTATTGAACATATCTAACATTTTTTTCTGAAAGGCAGTTCAAATATGAATGACATTTCCCAAACCACATGTTTGCACGTATTTTTATAGAAACCGCTCTCTCAGTAGGCAGTGAACGTGTGATTAGAAACCGTGTCGAACAAACAGCCCAATGGCACCATCATATTGTGCGAGAGCACCCGTATGGCGGGGAGCGTGGAGCGAAGTAATTTCCACCAAGTGCCAACAAAATCAATCATCAGGTGAACCATTTGGTGCATAAATTAATATTATCATTAGCCTGCAATATTTAACTGCTCTCAATTATCACGCACACATTGCGGTTGACGCCGCGCGCCCTGCCTTCCTTCCTCGTCGTTTACCGGCACAGAAAAAAAACTTTGAAAAAAATTCCCCAATGAGTGCTATAAAGTTTAACAACCATGCCAAACGATACGGAGGACAAACACACACACACGCGAGCGTATCGATTTCATGTTTGATGATTTATTTCAACTCCACGGATAGAAGCGTCACGTGAATATGTGTGTGTGTGTATTACATGCGCTTTTCCTGCGTGGACAGGCAGGGCACAAAGTGACAAAGTGACAAACACACATTGTTCCCTTCTCCACTCGGGGAGAGGAAGGAGAAGGCGGATGTGAAATTGTGTTTCCATTGCGACGCCGTTCGCCTGATTAATGATAAAAGTATTGATTTTGTAATTAATTCACGGATGAAAAATGGTTGCACAGGAGCGGAGGTGGTTGGTACCATTGCGTTCGCTCATTACCGGTGCTGGTACAACGCGTTACCGCATGAATTCATCACGAAAAACCCTATCCATTCCCACCCCGGTTCGAGGATAACGATCGCGAGGGTGGTG
Source organism: Anopheles farauti (assembly GCA_000473445.2). Taxonomy (NCBI): domain Eukaryota; kingdom Metazoa; phylum Arthropoda; class Insecta; order Diptera; family Culicidae; genus Anopheles; species Anopheles farauti. The sequence goes on along the minus strand of KI915043.1, from coordinate 11,040,832 downwards.
GTGCATATGGTGCGTTGTCGTAATGCACTTTCGAAAATATGGTGCACCGCCTGGCCTGGTTGAAGCGTTGATCAATATCTCGGGGTTGACCTTAGCAAACCAGCAGGGGGAGGGGACGAACCACCGTCAACAGGATGACATTGCCGCCCGGAACGAGGTCAAACGTGCAACGATGGAAGCGCGATGTTATTTTATCGTATTGTTTAATTCAGTTTCCACACTTTGCACAAGTGACGTCAACCACCACATCCATTCTATTTTACACGCGACCCACACGCGATCTGGGATGAGAGAAACACATGAAAATGTGTCGCACGCAAGTAGAAACATATCAGGTGTCAATAATGTCCATCATCGAATCGATGGACAAATTGTATGCACGGTGCTTTCTCCCGTTTGTTTTTAACGTTTTTCACCTCTCTCTTCGAATGCTGGGGGCGGAACGGATGGGTGGTCGGTGGTCAACTTAAAATGGAGGCCAATCGAGAGATTAATGGGACGCGTGGTCGACACGTAAGCGAGAGGATAATGGATTATGATTGAGTGGTGCGCCCCTGGACTGGGCTGGGGTGAGGGTTAGATATTATTGAATAATTGGCTCGCGCCATTGGCGTTGGTTTATGTTTTTTTTTTTCGGGGTGAATGGGAGGGTTCAAACTATCGGGGGCATGATTTATGCATGGCCGGACGCATTATTGACGGTGTCACGGTGTCACGGAGCGGCGTTGTCATTTATTCTTCCTTCTATCCAAATATTGATTGATTTCTCACGTGAAACAAAGCGCTTTTTGTGTGGATGTATGGCGTGTGTTTTTAAACAAAACACACATGTTGTCTTTATCGCACCTCGATGACTTCGAAATCAATTGAGTGATAACAATAAAGAAGAGCCAATGGACAAATGGACAGTTTTTGTTTGTCTTTGTAAGGTGACAATTATTTAACTTTATCGTGAAATGCTGCCATTTCGGGAACAATTAATTAAAGTGTGTTGTTGTATGATTTATTTTATAAAAAGTCTACATTTTGTAAGAACTAATCTAACCATTACGAAGTAGATAAACCTTCTGCGTTGTTTCTCAAATCAGCCATAAAGTATGCAATCCTCACAACTCACGCATTTTCCCCTTCAAACGCGTTTTTAATAGTTTATTCCCCTTGTTTCCGTAGAACCTGTCGAACCTGATTGGATCTCAGCTAGCCGTGCGCAACTTTAAAAAATGGTTGCCAACGTGCTCTTTTTATTCCTAGAAAAGACAAGCGCTTCAACTGAGGAGTGTGCGTGAGCTTGTGTGTGGAAGGATCGGATTAGCTCGGAAGGCAGAAGGAAATTCCGAACCACCATGCAAAAGTGATAAAACTTTGTCGGATGGCGTTAGAGCAAATTTGAATATCGGCTTACTGCACTCATTAGCTCGGGCGGTATTTCCCGGCGAGCGGAGATTAACGGACACCATTCACCGTCTAGCCCGTGACCTTTCGCAGTGTGAATTGGAAATTGGGTCGACCGTCACAGCGTGGGCGGGCGTGGCGTCAACCACCAGGATCGAGCTGTCTTTCATCACACGCAGATTAAAATATTCAAATTATTTTCTCGGCAGTTTTCACATACCGAACCGCTCCCGGTGGAGATGCAAACAAGCAGCGATCAGCTGCCAGTTTGCCCGAACGCTCACACACATCCACACACACAAACACACACATAGAGGAATAAAATATTCATCGTTTGCTGGAAGAGAAGTAGGCTGTGTAAAATCCTCTGACATGAAGCGCAGACAGCAAGGTGAAACCCAGCTCGGGCGAATCGCCCGCCGCCTGCTTCGATGAGGGTAAAAGTTTTCGATTTCCGAATCTTCTCATTTTTCCTCGAACTGTAAGTGCTTTTGCGCCGCTCGTCCACGGATTAAGCCCGTCGGAATACATTTACGTAAATTCCACGCGCCACGGCGCCGGGCGGGTAGAAAAAAAAACTTCAACGCCACAGTAAGCCTTTACTTGCTTCACAGCTTTAACTGCATTTTTGTACCATTTTCTTCCGCAGCTACAAAGTTTCAGTGTGGATCGTGGGAAGGGAGGAAGTAAATTTTACTACCGATACTTGTGCACAGAACTGCGGGTGGTGTGGGCTGAGGGTTCGGGAAAATTCTCCCGAGGTTTAATGGCGTTCTTCGTACAGTTTTAATTATCCTTCTTCAGCACGCGACGGAGAGAGCGAGAGCGATAAAACTCTACGGTGAAGCACGCTTTAAAAAGTAAAAATACCAATCCCAATCCCAAATGGTTTCGGTGTCGTCCCGTTCCGGTTAAAGTTGTACAGTTTATAAGCATTTCTATTTCCGGGCGGGCGACAACAATCAGGAAAAACATGGCCGGACATAAATTTAATCAAATTACTTCGACTCATTCGCCACCTCCCGGGGGTTACGAAGCGAAAGGTGTGTCAGTCTGTGTGGGTGTGTATGTGTGCGCGTATGTTTCAGCCCGCAGGGTTGAGCCCGGGCACAACATAAAAGTGTGTCCCGTGCGATTTAGCCCCTCCGGGGTGAAACGCTCGGGCTCGCTCCAGGAATCCAGGTTTCCGTTGGCCGGTCCATTACGTTTGATGAAATTATTCGAATGTGATGTCGACCGTTCACCACCCGGTCCTTCGCCGTGGTGCGGCGGGGGCTGGAATTAGTGATCATAAAATTCCATTTAGTTTCCTTTTTAATTGAATCGTGCACAAGAGGAAAAAACAGGCACGTAAAAAAGTGGACGATGCATGGCGCTCCATCCATCGGTACCAGTCGTTATTAATTAAACACGCAAATCGCGCGATATTATCAATCAATTACAGGAACGCTAGTCCGATCTTTCTTGCTCTCTCATTCTCTCGCTCTCTCTCCGGGAAAACGTGACAGTTATCGTTATAAAGGGTGCCTTTCGGCCTGGCACGCAACAATATATTTAATTTGTTTTAATGGTAGAGACGTGTTTTTCGAAAAATGTGAAAACTACCGTTTGTTTATTAGCCCCGCCGGTTCTAAATGTTCAGCATCGTTTGGTGTCACTGTTGTTTATGGTGAAAATGATACTTTTTACTACAAAACAGTTGAGTATGGTGGCGTGGATTGTGCGTAAACATAATTGAAATAATTTAAAATGTTTGCAAAATTACTCGGTCCGTTTTTTAATAACATAACCTGCGCCTAAATATAGGTAATACGCATAAGAATATTCGAAATTCCATAAATTATGTGAAAATCGTGTATTTTCATTTCAAAACGTATGCGGAATAAAGTTCGTAAAACTATTTCGTAAAATATTTTTGTGCAAATCACGCTCTTTTTCCGGTTTCGAAGTATTTTCTGCGATTCTCCGAACCATTTCCCTGCACACATTTGCGCTGGATTATACGGCATGGTCCATTTCTTACATGTCTTGTTTCTCTTCGAACCTACATGCAATAAACTGTTCTACCGATCACTGGAAACTGATAACATTCCGAGTGACTATCGTTCAAAGTTTTACGACAATTCTAATTCCACCACCCTCTACGTAGTACGCTTCAACCGTGAACGCTCGTTCGAACGCTAGAGGGAACAATTTCATGGTTTGTTTCTCGCGCATCAGTTGCCCATTTACACCACCATCACCAGCACCAGCAGCTTGACGATGGCAGATCGCGGTGATGTTTGCTTGAAATAAGCAATAAAAATCGTCGGACAACAAAGCATTCAATCCAACTGTGCTTTGGAGGACTGTGTGCTTTTGGTGAACCGAACAGAAGGCACAATCTGGGCGTTTCGATCGCGCAAATGTTTCCGTGTCCGGTGAGGTTCTCTCCGGGGAAATCAACGTACAACGAAAATGTAATCCACTGTCAGATTAACGAGCTGATGTCATCAACCAACGATCGGGTGGTGTTGGTACAGTGTACAATCATTCGCTACAAACCATCACGGTGTGTTTTTCGAACAGTTCCTTTTTTAATATGCATTTAAGCTCCACACTAAGTCATGCCGAAAGGTAAAACACACACACATATATACAACCATATGTGTAAGCTGATTATGTCACGCACAAACACAGAGGCGCTCGGTGAATTCCCTACGGTGCAAGCGAAAGGTCAAACATAATGCCCCATTTGGATGGGCCCGCTTTACTCGCCGTACTCGGAGTACTCCCGAGACTTGAATAATGTATCGAACGGCACCGAACGGCTGACAAACGGTTTTGTGAAGCTTGCCCACGTCGTATCATCACAACCACGCTGTCGTTGTTTGCACATCGTAAACCTGCTGTTTGCCGCCACCATCACGACGGCTGCTGCCCCGTAAATGCCGGGGAACTGTTTGTAATCAAATAACATTTATTTTCATTGTGTACGGGTCTCTTCAAGAAAGCACCCCGTCGAAAGTGTTATTGCTAATTAAGCATCGGGCAAATGTTTTTTGCCTAATTTGATCCACCACCCACCCACCCTACTCCCGCAAACGCCTCATGCGCCTAAAGTTATGCCTAGCGCGGCTTTGTATCCGGCGATTCCGGCCCACCGAGAGGCCGGTGTTCGTGACCGAATGTAATGAATAATAATTTTACATTACAATCACAATTACGACGCTCCCCCGAGGTGGGTTCTTGTGAGCCAAAAACGAGCAGGCCATTCCCATTACCGGAAAGGTATGTTGAATGTCAGTTGGACACGAGCCGGAAAGAAAACCAATCGTTTCGTTTCATCAGAGAACAATAAAAAAAACGGCGTCTGTCCCGTCTCCTCAGACCGCCACCGTGTTTTCAAGGATGCCTATTCTATGTTCTGCTGGCAAAAGTGTCTCGCGTCTGGACAAACGAGTCCGTCTTTTTTTTTTGGCAAACGTGCCTCAGCACGCCATCCGCATCAAACAAACCGGACACGCATTAACTAATGAAGAAATTATTCATTCTTTCGTTCGCTTCGATGGAAGCGCTTGCCGGACGGGCGTTCGCTATAATGACACGTGATAGGAAACGATCGGGCCAGATCGGTGTGGCTTGATGAGACACCTTTTAGCTTGCCGGTGGTTTGGCAAATATTTGCCATCCTATCAGCTGTCGGCCAGACATTGTGTGCGACTCTCATCACAAAACGGCGGAACTGCCGAGTGTGACCCCTCCGCGGCCTGAGTGTCGTCACCCGTCCTGCGACCGCTAGAGTTAGTTAATTACAAAAATGCTTTATTACCCCTAACGACAAACGACGGACTAGGTGGCTTCGGGCATCACGACCCTTAACAATCAGCTTATGGTGTTGTATTTCATTTTATTTCATTCACCTGCTCCTGCTGTTGTTGGTGGTCCATTCCCATTCATGGCTAATCGTTTGGTAATGAACTGGCCGTGTTGCTGGGTAGGAAAAATTGGGTCTAATGAACGCACAACTAAACCGGTGGAGCAAAACCGGTGCTCTTGATGGCGTACAAGCCTTAGCGCCTCGCGGCTAATTTGTGTTCGTGCAAACCCGTCGGTCGGCTTGATGACGTTGAGCGTACGACGATGATGGTGAGGATAATTGTGTACGATAAATAGTTGTTTGACCTGTTTTTTTCCTGACAAATGTTCTGTGTTAGGTTTCGAAAAACTATCTTGATTGCATCGTAAGACAACGCCTGAATGTAGATGCAATGTTAGAATTATTCTTTTATTGCATAGTTTCGGGCTGCATTTTACTAATTTCCCTTTCTCATATTATTCATGTTTTATTTTGATAATATTTTTAAAGATGAGTGAATGAAATGCAGTATATTTATCTTTTTAATTAATAAAAGGAACTAATCATGACAAACTTTAGCAAAATGATAAATTAACCGATAAGCAATGATTATTGAAAAACATGAGCGATACCTTCTATGATTCCTTTCATCAAATGTCCTTTAACTACTATGCAGAGAGTGATTGATTTTTCATTTATGTCACCCATTGCGAAAGAACAATTTCAAGCGCTTTCCGCAAAAGATTCGATCAAACATGCTGCCAACCTAAAATGAGCGTACTAAACCGAATACCGCTGGAGCGATGAGTTTCAAGCGGTCATAAAATAATTCAATATCACGATAACGAACGTTTTGATTACGTACAAAAATGTCACCTTCCATGTGACACCAAAATACACCGGGGGAAAGGCGGAAGAGAATAAAAGAAAAAACGCAAAAAATCATTTACAAAAAGTGATTGAAATTTTATGCATTTCTCTCATACTCTCTCTTTCTCTCTCTCCCTCGCTCTCTCTCTCTCTCTCTCGCTCTCCTGTGGAAAGCTTTTCGAGCGAAACCGCACCGATTGACTGACGTTGCTTTTGCTGTGCGCACTCGTGTGACGCGAGAGAGCCGTTGCATCCCTCCCCACTCTCCTTCCTCTTTCCCATCCCTCACCGCGATGAATCGCATAGACAGCTTACTCCAGCCCACTCCTCCCCCTCCCCCCTCAGGGATAACTCATTCCGAATTTTTATCGCCACTCCGCAAGGCCAACCCTGTCATCTCGTCCTTTTGTCGAGTCAGTCGATCGGAATGGGGGGAGTCCCCACAAAACGGTCCAGGAAATGGCCATAAAAACAACGCACAAAGCCACACTTACACACACGCACACACACATACACACAGTGGCAGGAGGGGCCACCGTTTTACGAATCCGTGTCGCATCGTGTCGCATCACCAAGTCGTGATGCGAGATTGTGACAGTTTTTGTCATTTTTACGCCCATCAACTCGCACTGCGCATGAGAACGATTGAGGGCCTGGCAGGAGCAGAGCGTAACATAAATTCGAAACATATCCACACACATACACACACACACACACCGAAGGATCTTGCCGCTCGCTCGTACGTGGATCGTTTATTTAAGCTGTCAATCTACGCGAATGCAGCACGTTGGAATAATAATGATAAGCGCGACCGAGCGCGAGGCGCACCGGCTGTGTGACGCATCCAGCCGGCGACTATTCATATATGCATGTGAATGTCGCCCTCGGCCGGAAATCGAATTGTCAACGTGGTGGAAAAAATCGCACCAAAAACACACCGAACCACGGCCCGAACACACTTTATGGAGGCACGCATGCATTTCTATTATTATTTCTGTGTGTGTTTGTGTTGGTTTTTTCCTCTTTTTCCTGTATGTATGTATGTATGTTGACTCGTTCACGGGTTTTCCACTTTTCCTCCTTCACCGTCTGTTCCCCTTTTTCCCGCTCTCGAAAAAAAGCAAGCAAATTACGACTGGCGTGATTTTTCGCGATGCCATTACCCGCTCGATGTCATAAAAATGATCATCGCTTTTGTTGCTGTTTGTTGTTGTTGTAGTTGGCCCACGTCGTTCTGGGTTGAGCACGCTCCCTCCCCTCCCTCACGCGGTAGCAAATTGTGACCCGTTGGCTGGAAATATAATCCGCTCCGCTTTGCAATAAACAGGTGACCGGATAATTGTCTCTCTGGTGATCCTTTTTTTTTCGTGCATCGAACGTGCTGATTCTCTCCTTCTCTTTCCCGCTCTCTTTAATATTCCACCAGTTTTCTATTTCCTCCCTATCGCTTTCGCACAGTCTAGTGGACACACAACATCTTTGCGTTGCGGTTTGAAGGATAATCCGAAAAAAATACGCATCGAAATTGAAACGTTCGATGTTTTCTGGTATGTCCACCACCAGTGACAGGGGCGGGTCGATTCCCCGTTTTTCCAGCAAATAATGGGTTTGACACTGCTGACAGCGTGTTCTCAAATTACCGCCAAAAGGGATGATCATTACCTGTAATGAGAGGATAATGGGAAAGTAAAAATGTAAGTGTTTTGGAAGCATGTATACTTTTCTTAATCACATTATTATTTAATTAACATCGAACTTAAAAATTTCAAGCCTAGCCTGGTTTATCAGCCTTAAAGTATGCAATGAAAATCATTAAATCAATTCCACCAGCCATTGTCTTCTCACTTACTGAACAAACGTAGCTAATAGCTCTGTTTTTATTCACAAACCTATCATCGATACTATACAAACCCGTCAGGTCTCTAGATACCTGCCAATATAAAGCGCGCAAAATGTCAATACCCCACGTCCAAACCAAACCACAGCAAAGGGAAACACAAACCAAACCAAGCCAACACAAAAAAATCTGTTTACAAAAGGCTCAATACCGTACCATTTTAAAAACCGTGCACCCCCACGACGGGGAAAGTTAATTCCAAGACAGTGAAAGATGAGCTTGGCTTTGCCTTCTCGCTTTCCGCAAACCGATGTTGATCAAACAATGGCATACCGGGCGGTACCGGCTTTTCGAACAAACCCCGAACAAACCTCGGGGTATTGATTACGGTGAACAGGGTGTGTTTTCCTTGCCGCAGCAAGGCGGCCGAGAAGAAAACTATGTCGCACCCACAAAACACCTTCTCTTCGTTCGTAGCGGGAAAGGCAAGCGGCAAGGTGCGCGTTTGTACAAATTCCAAAGGACTGCACGAACACCGGAACGAGTAAAAAACGAAACCTCGACGGAAAAGGGGGAAAAAAGTCGCTCGAAAGAAAGGGCGCCAGCTGCCCGGTGACAGTGCTTGCATCGACAATAATCGTAACCTGAGCCGCGTGTTTACGAAGCGAAAATTTTCGTCCCGCTTTCCAAGGCGCAACCGAAAAAAAAAACATCATACAAACGGAAAGCAGCGAACGCAAGCTGGAAGGATCGTTTTTCGTTCGGCCTGGCTTAGCCGAAAGAAAAGTTTCCGCTTCCGTCGTACGTTTTACGTCTTATCAGTGCATCCCGCTGTTTTCCCCTCGGGAGGAAACTCGGGGGAATGTTTCGGGGAAGGTAAGGTGCTTATGTTTGTGCCCGCCGTTTGTGAACCCCTTCGCGCAAAAATGGTGCAAGCGCAACGGGCACGAGAACGGGCTCGAACGTAATCATAATCAAATGATTGTTATCTCTCAACTTTATGAAGCATTTTCGGCTTACACTGCACAAAACGGTTGCCCGACGCTGCCATGCCACTGCACACCGTGTGGACGTGTTTTGCGGAAGATTGTACCGACGGTGGCGTAATAACAGCGGCAGCACAACAGCAGCGCTTCTGAAAGTGCTTCCTTTCGCTTTGCACCAACCATATGGCCGGGGAGAGCGAGCGAAGTCTGCGAGCGTTGTAGCACGGTACGAACGGTACCGGGAACGGTACGACGACCTCTCGTCAGACGAGCATGGCCCCGGGTTTGGTGATTACTTCGAGGAAATTATCTGATTTTCCCTCCCTTCCCCCCAAAAACCCGACGGTTCGAAGTTTTTGCAGGCCCCATCGCCCCGGAAGGGTAGGATCATCATTGACGCCTGCCGAATTTGGGATCCGCAGCACCGAGGCGACACCCCTTCCCCCGGCCGACAACCAACCGCAGCCCGGAAAAACACAAATACTAGCACCCGGCGCTCGCTCTCGCTTCATTCCCGGACGGGGTAGACGCATAGTGTTTGCGGTGAACCCAAACCCGGCGGCGGGCGGCCCAATGCTAAACAATTCGTTAGTGGATGCGACCTTCGACGCTTCGGTACGGATGTAACGTTACGCAAGCTGCTAACCGGAGGAATATCGAAAAGGTTCGAAATTTAAATTGGAACCAGGTCGATGGGGGGAGGGAAGCAGTAAGGGAAGCTAGGTAGAGACACAGGTGTAGAGAGAGTGTTGGAAAAAATAATTAAATCCTGTTATTTCACCGAAATTGGCAATACCATTAACGGGAGGAACAGAATAGACGAAGCCACTATCCGCACAAGCTCTCCAAAGACACGAAGGACATGCGCCAGGTAATAACCGTGGGCGTTGTAACACCGAGCTTCTTGCTCCTTATTTAGACACCCAGCCCAAAACCATATGGTGGCTCTCTGCGATGGTTGGATGTTTAATTTTGTTTTTCCTTCCCTTTCATTACACGCTACACGGACAATCATGATTGAAAGAGAGCCGCGCGAGCCGGGACACCCAAAAAAAAACATGTTCCAATTCCTGTACACGATTCAAAATGTTCTTCGGGGCTATCCGATACACACACTTTCCGCGTCGAATCGGTGCCATGTTAGATGTTTAATTAAAATTGAAAACGTTTCCTTCCCCCTCAAGAAATCAAGTCAAGTCTCAAGAAATGGCACCCGCAGGTATAAACGACTCTTTTTCAGCCAAATGTCATCCACGAGCGGGTTTTGTGTACACTAATCCATACCCGAGAGCAACAAGCGCGCGCCACGACGGGTTTGGGGCTTAAAATTAAATCCAAACAAAAGTACACGTGTAGCGAAACGTAAAAATAAAAAAACTAAACCGCTTCTCCACTCGTTAGCGAATAAACTTTCCGAACGACTCAACTCGCAAACTTTGCGCGAGTGTGTTTCTTTTCGCCGTGTTGCGACGTTTGCCCGAGCGCACCGTTCATGGCTTGCTATTACGACGTGGTTTTTTCTTTCGCGCAGTTTTTTTCCCTCCTTTGCTGTTCCGTTTCGTACATCGCGCTTTCATCGTCTTCGACAAAGGCATCATGGTGCCTTAATGATTTTATGCCCGCGTTTTTCTCGTGTCCTTTCGCGTGTTTTCCCGTGAGGTGCGGGCACGGCAACGCTTGCAACGCTTTATGCGCCCCCAGCGGACGAACCAAACGGTTCTGGCGAATGTCGATGGTGTCCTTTGAGGGTGGGAAGGGAGGGAGGCAGGGATGACCGGGACCCTCACCGTTTGGGGATGACCTTTTCCACAGCACTTTAACAGCGTGTTTTGCTGCCATGGAGCAGTCACGAGTAGACACAATCGACACAAAGCCCACAAAGCCGAGTCGTGAAAAGTGAAACTCATTTTCATTAGCAAGCTCACTAGGTTGGCGACGGTGGGTGGGTGGGTTGGTGGGTCTGGTGACAATTTATCGGACACGTTAAAGGGCAGCGGCACGGCGGGGGCAGTAATTTCTTTTGTGATTTTAGCATTTCTTTGATTAATTTGCGTTTGATTCCTTTTCCCTTTCGGTGGGGCCCCGGGTATCGATCGCTCACCATGAAAACCCCGCATCAGTTCACAGTTCGCTTCATTAAAATATGACGCGAAGCGCGTTGATTACTTTTCAATTTCATTGCGAGATGGTTGCCGCCTCCTTCGTCCGATTGGTACTGTCATCGGATGATTTATGGCAGAGATGTCCCAACGAAGATGTCGGGGTCTGTGCTGCATGAGCCGTTTGCGATTGTAATCAGCCGTCGACATGAGTTATGGCGAAAATATGCAAATGATGCTCTCGGGAAAAAAAGTATTTGTAACGGCGCGGTTTGATGTCTTCAGGTGGACGTGTAGGTATTAGAAGCTCTAGGCGGTCCGGTTCGAAGGACCAAATTGTGTTTCACTTCCTCCTTTAACAAAGCAATCGCGGAGCATAATTCGATCGAAATTGTACTTTTTTTTTTCAAAACCTAAGACGCATTTATTCTCTCCCATTCAGTCACAAATACTAGCTTTTCCCCCCGAATAGTAAATCTCCAAATCTCTTAGCTATCAGTATCGATAAACGAGGGCACCAGAACGAACCACGGAGCGCGAGCGGAAGTTATGAGAAAATTGCCTCATCACCTCCACCGTGCGACGGCGCTTTTGTTTCCCACCTGCCTCTCCCCCCTCCCCTCCCGGGCAGGCATTCAGAGGGCAATTTTTTTCCGCTCGTTTAACAATTCCCCAACACAGCACAAAGGCGAAAGGAATGGCGCTTCGTCATGGTTCTTGCCGTGGGGTTGCCTTTGGTGTTGTGGCACGTCTTGTGGTTATTCAGCCTGGCGAACGAGCAGCTACGCATGACTTGCGGATATGGAAGCACCTTATCCTTCGTGCACCTATTCGCGCGCTCACATTCCGTGCTGATTGCTATCACTGCTGGCCGCAGCGAGTCCAGAGCCAAGAGCGCTAGTATTATTGTGCAGTTTGGGTTTTGTTTTCGATGAAACTTTTTCTTTTCTTTCATTTACACTCGTGTTGTGAGGAGGGTGAAAAAAACAACACCGTGACAATGCGTAAACGAGGAAACGATTCAGTTCGGTGGCAGTCACTGGTTGCCGTGGGGTTGGTTTTGCCAAAAATCAAAAAGATCCTGGCTGTTGTCCTCCTTTACGGATGAGTTGAGATTCATGTTTCGCTTGACCAATGGTTGGGGCTGGCTGGCTGGCCTGATAAGCGAGCTGGTCGCGTGTGATGCGTTAGATACGCGAGCAGATAAGGCAAAAGTGACGAGACGATTTCACCTTCCCCATGCCGTGCTCGCCTTACCGGAACGGAATGACAACGAAATTGCCCTTTGTCATGCTGATTTGATGACGGGTTTATCACCAGTGGAGATTAGTTCGGTCGATTAAGCGCGCCCGCGTTACAGGCAGTTGTTACAGATTCGAGTCAATGGTTTTTTTTTATAGCTTTTCCAGAAGCGATTTGACGGTCTTTTGTCTAGGGGAAATACTATGCGATATTAGTAAGACCACAAAACCATTGTGATTGAATTAAAATAAATTTAATTTGTCGCGGAAGTCAAACATCAAACATAATTGGAAAACAAAAATGATCAAAATCAAATCTCAACAATGCCAACGGAGAGTGCCGTGAGAATTCTCAGAAATTGAAAATCTCCATCGCCGGTTGCTTTGATGCCCCGCAATCGATAACTTCCCAGAAGTCAAGCGGCTTTGGATTTCGATTCAGCGTCCTTTCGAAGCGCGGACTTCAAGCTGAATTATGAAACCAAGGCACAAGGCAAAACGAAGATTCACACATTCGAATATCTCGCTGATGAAGAGCCCACTTGCGCGAGCAAATATCAAGCGGGAAAACGGAAATAAAATAGACAACTGAACTCTCAGCGCAGGGGTAATCTCGCGGAAATCTATTTACCGTTCGCTGTTTCCCGTCCCTCAGTGGCCGCAGATCGCTTTCATTGATTTTATTTAATTAGGATTAAATTTCCTTCCTAAGCAACCAATTTTTTCTCCCCCGCGCCTTCTCTCACAAGGCGTTTGAATTCGTGTGAAGCGGCGTGGTGGTGACGACGGTGGTTTTGATTAGCGCGGTTTGCGAACAAATATTTGTCTTTCGTTTTACCCCTCCCTCCACTCGGAAACACGGAAACAAAACGGTCCTTACACCGAGCGGGAAAAATCGGAAACATGAACGGAATTCGAGTGGAAAAATGAAATGGAACGAAGCGATCAGAAAACCGGCAGGGAAACCCTCGAGTTCCGTCTGAACCACCGACGACGACGACGACGACGACGATGGCGTGGAGCGTAAATCGTGGCCTGAAACAACAAACACACCGAAGGCCCACGGACCGATGGAGCACTGCCTGATGTCGATTCCAGCACCGAAAGGAATTAAGTGTTTGTGCTTAATCTCGACGAGATTACACAGGAATTAACGCTCCGCTTTGCCGCGGACAAATGAGCGGCGACTATCCTCGCCCGGGGTTTTCCGGTGGGTGCCACATCATGCAGCAGGCAGAGGGCCACAGCTCAGCCAGGCACAAATAAATTGACCACATTAAATCGATTAAGATAAGACGGCCGATACCGGGCGCGCGGCGGTGCGTGGTCTCGATTTCTTCATGGTGCCGCCCCGGGAGCTGCTAATGGGCGCTCTATTAAGGCACGTAAATCTAAACACTCACACAACCGTCGAGCTAAACGAAAAAAAAAAAATTACAGAAAGAAAGGAAATCTGAAACTCCCCACACCGGCGTTGGCGACAAAGAAAGAGATCAGACGAATTTGTAGCCACCGGTTTGGTTTGGCAGCAAAATGGTTAACGCGGGATGCAAATATTTTCTCCGAAATAATGATCGCTCGATTCGTGGAATTTTGGGTGAGTGAATTTTACCCTGGAAGACCGGATTAAGATGACTGGTCAGGATGGTTTGGAGTGGATGATGCCCCGTTGTGGGTCATAATTAGGATTTAATTTTAAACAAATAATTGAGTAAGCGGATGAACGCAGAAGGCAGGGCGTTTTATCGCCTTTCTTTAATCGCCACAAGATGGCGCTGCTGCTTGCGCCTCAGAATTATTCTAATCCGATGTTTTCGAAGGAAGTGGTGATGTTTCTGGCATTATATTATGTATTACTTTTTATCTTGAAGTTTTATTCTTCATTCTATTACTATTACTTACTTCTATTACTATTACTTAGAAGAGAATCGGATAGGGGAAAAATTCTTCTTAATGAGTTTTGACGGTTTCATAGAAGAAGATATTCTCACGAATAACGTTTTATTATTTAAGTAAATTTTTGATTTTGAAGCAGTATTTAAAACTCAACATATTCGTTCCAGATTTTCACTCACAAATACCATGACAACCATGTCCTCTCTTGACACGTGGAGCCAATCTAGTAACCGCCGACAAGCATGAGAAACCTGAGTTTCACGAACCCACCGTCATATTAGACGCGCTCGATTTATCAAACCCGTTTGAAGCGGAATTCTCCTCGGTTTCATTCGCAGCCCACGCAAGTAAGTAGCTGCGAATGAGTCGCCTAGCTGTCGTCGTCGTCGTCGTCGTCATCGTCAAATTCCCGCGAAGCAACCGGAAATAGCAACTGTTGCTATTGACCTCGAACCCCAACACACTCACAAAATAACGAAAAAAAAAACACTGTTGATCATTTGTGATTGTGGTGTGTTGAAACAAGCCCTTCCACACGGACCCAAGCTGCTGCCAGCGTCCTACCTTCTCCTCCAACCCCTACTCGGGTCGGTTGTTTCCGGCTTCCCCGGGAACTATCGCGCTCGCGTATCGGAATTAATAGCCAAAACTGGCCTGGCCCGGGGTATCGGTCAATAAAATCACTTTTACGATCGCTCTCTTTCCCTTTCGTGCGGTTGTCGCGGGCGCGTTCGGTCTGGCCGGGCCCGAGCGTCAGGAATCCTACGGGCTACGGGAGTTTTTGGAAAACCGGAGACGACCATTTCCTGACAAATGGCATACCTACCCCGCTCTCCTTCCGTCGGTATCGGGTTACTTCACGGGCACAGGGGAAGATACGATCGACACGAGCGAGTCGTTACAATGAGGCTCACCAAAATTGCCCAAATACGTACCGAGGGAGGAGGGAAGGGGGAGCCCCAAATGCCGCAGCGCCCTGCGCCGATCTCGGGGAAATAAATTGTCCGTTGATATCGAGATACTCCGGTTGCCGTATCGGGTTCGTTATTAATTTGGACAAGCGTTTCGGCGTCGTGTAGGGAAGACGTCGGGAAACGGGGTAGCCCGACTGTATCGCCATGCCATCAGCTGGAATTCAGCGCGACGGAACCGAAAACCATGGAAATACCACACCGAAAATACCACAAAACATATTTCATTCCGGAGGTTTCTCCACCGTCCGGCCCCACCGCCGGCATCACCGCTTTTCGCCAGCCCACGGTAAGCCATTGCCGGTAGCATTAGATCATAATTTTCATCAATCATTGTCATTAGATTGCTTTTATAGGAAAATAATGCCAGGCAGGTGGTGATGGTGCTGGTGGAAGTCACTTCGAGTCCGTGGAAACGAAATGCTCTTTCTTCGGGTAGTGACTTGAGACACAAGCAGTTGGAATCCCTTTTTCCTTGCCATCTCGCTTTGCTATGGGGATACCGGGGAGGGTCGAGTACGAGGCTGGAGCCACCTACCATATCCTTTCGCGGGTGTGTACGATTCGCTTGGTGGAAAGGAAAAGGATTTGCCGGATACGGTGCCGCGTGTCGTGGTCGTGTCTCGTCTGCACGGAGCTGTGGCCAAAAATCGATACGTCCCTGGTGAGTGAGCGGTGGCGCAAAAACTACCCGCAGAGTAGAGGGGAAGGAACATTTTTCATGCCAGAACGAATCTGGTTTGCTGCTGCTGCTGCTGAAGCTTCTCGGGCTCCATTTTCTAGGACTGTTGAGCAATTGAAGCGCAAAAGTGAGAATCATCTTCCCGGAACTTCTTACCACAGCAACGTGTTGAGCGCCCGTGTGTGTGTGTTTGGGTTTGAAATCAATAATTTAGAGTTGGAATATTAGTAGCCATTAATATGATTGGCATTATATTTAGTGAAATTTTCTCATATGTATCTCAAAAAATAAAATATATGCTAAAGCCGACTATTTTACATAAAACGAAGCTTCATTAATTCTAAGTGAGATTGAAAAAATAATGGTTGTGTATGATGAATTAACATTGTTTAAAATTAACTCCCTTTCATCGAAGCCGTCTCGTTAATCGCTTTCCATCAACAATGAAATGCATGTTATTGAACCCCTAATTAAATAACATACATAACAACCTTTCGTTAAATGAATTTTGCTCCAAACGCCTCAACCACATGGTTTCGAACAACAACCTCAAACGACTATCATCATGAATGTTTCCAACACACAAATGGAAAAGAAATTTTCACTAGAAACAAACAGTTCCTTCTCCCTTTCGGTGATTCCAACGAAACGAACGAAAGGTGACTTCCACCCTGCCAGGGGATGGGTTTAGATTTTTTCTTTGTTTCGGGGAACATGACAGCAACATGATTAAATTATCATACACGAAAATAAATCACTTCTCAACGTTCCCGGCGGGCCGGGCGGTGCTTCTCGCCCAAAAATTGGGGTTGAAAATACCTTTACAATATTTATTCGACAAATTGTTTCCCCATTATAGATTATTTTTCGCCGTTGATCCGGGGGGGAGGGAAAGGATGGGAGGAACGAAACCGAACCCATTTACTTTCTCATGTTTTTTGGTATCATTCTTGCCGATCGGCAACATACCAGACTCACCGTCAATCACAGCTAAATGTGTTTATCGTCAGTTGCTTAATAATCGAACCGAAGGTAGGATGATTTATTGAACCGAACCGGCGTGCCGGCGATATTATTGGTCCCGGGCTTCGGAGCCAAGGGGCCTGACTCCGAATAGGTTCGGTCGCATGCCCGAAATGTTTTATCATCATTATCCGAAGCATACCATACCGGCATGTATCGCATCCATTCCGGTCCGACTGGTTGGATTTTTTGGGGCGCGTGCACTTACTTTATTTCACCTGCGCTTTGGCGAGACAATCGAGACGATGTACGCGACTCTGTCATGTTCAAACACGAACGTCCGCTGTTTCATCCCCCTGCCTCTCCCTCCACAAAACCCCTATAAGCGATCGCGATGAAACCCCTTTCACCGCCCGGTGGTCCGCTTCAATTGGCCCGTTTTTTTCTTCGCCCTTTCACGGTCGCTTTGATTTGTGCTCGCTGATACATTCCTTCCATGTTCAATTGAATAGTTTATCAATGTTGAAAGCACTGGCGCAGTTGCGGCAAAACAAAGCGTACGACCGGCGGCCCGATGGTTTAGTTATGTGTTCTTTTATCGCGCCCCCCCCCCCTTACCCTCTTCAGCGAGCCGACACACAGCGACAGCGAGCCTTCATGTACTACCCTTCTTTCGTGATCAAGCCCGAGGGAGGGAAGCAAGCTGGACGGAGCTGTACTAAATGTTCACAATCGCAAGCTGCTGTCGGCAGGCTCTATTAGCCAGGCCAGCGTTGGATGAAATCCGCACGAAAATGGAGACGCCCGGTTCGCCGTGTGGTGGCGGCCTGTTGTTGGATGGTATTTTGATCAAAACAGCTTGACAGGTGTATTCCCGGCGGTTGGGCCGGTGCTTTGCCGGTACGATTCATGACGGCAATTGGGGGAAACAGTTTATCGTTCGCCATCATGAACAGTGCCCGCAGTGTATTTAGTGAGTGGGCTAAGGAGCGGACACAATTGACAGCAATTACAAATCAATGTTCGTTATAGTTTTTAGTGAGGTCCTTCCTTTTTCTTTAATTTATTTCCATTTTGTATAGGTTTTCACGATCAAGAATTTGAAAGAAGCGTAGGAAAGTAGTTGTGGGAAGAACTTAAATTTAAATTAAATTATTCCCTTCATGACACATGTGTTGCAAACATTTAGGCGTCGACTTCAAGTGCGTGTCATCCATCGCAAACAGAAATCACTCTATATCTCTCAGATAAAATTGACAAAAGACCCGGCCTCCTCTTCATCAATTTGAAACTCTCGAACGAGAAAACATTCTCGAAGATTGAAAATTTGTTCCACTGCTCATACGCCCGTAACAATTTCCGTAAGCTCTCCAACAACCTTTATTACACGTCGATATCACGTTACCAAAAGCAGTAAGCAGCAGCGGCACGAAAATTGCTGCCCGTAACGATTAATCAGATACCGGCCGGCACCCTTTCCCCCCGTACCTCACCCATTAACGTGTGCGTATCATGTATCGGAATGCCCGCCCCATGTAGAGAAACCAACAGCCATCATCATCATCATCATCATCATCATCTCCATCATGATGTTCATCGGTTGCCGGTTGGGCTGGGTCTGCTCCCGCTGCGATGGTTTCATATGGTTCACTGGTGTCATTAATTAGCCGTCGAAAACAACTCGTTACACAAGCTAGCCCTACCCTTTCCCCTTCCCCTGCTACCGGGAGGTCCCTAATCTGAGGAGTGAACGAAAAAGTTGTCCACTTATCAGCAGCCGGGTGAAAATGAGAATTCCTTTCTTCCGGTGAGCCAATGGGTGTTGTATGGATGTGCTTGTCGGGTGTGAAAGAAAAAACCGCATTGCAGGTGCTACCTTATCAGGCCGGTTTTGTTCGGCCGCTGGGTATGCAGTGTCGCTATCGCCATCACAGGACAAAGGCACGCGCGCTATATGTAGGGCTAACTTGTCCGTTACAACTACCCGTTAGCCGGAATCGAAGGTGAAGGCGTGTGCTTCGGGCTCCAGCTTCTATACAGCTGGCACACGTTGGACGTGAATGGAAGAATGATGCGTAACGACAGGTGATGATTTCTGGGTGGTTTAGGGTGAAGCGAAAATGTAGTAGTTGTATGAGGGAAATTATGGAATGAAAACTTGATTCGGCCGTCGTGTTTTCGATTATAAAACACATGCCGTCATGATAAAATCTCACATTCAACTCATGATAAAGAAGGAAAGTCTTCCATTGCCTTAAACATGCTTTTGGTTTACAAAACTATTTCATCTCACCATATCACAATTTCAGAATACTTCGTCATACTCCATGAGTTGATTTATATTTCAAATAAAAAAACCCACTTGTTAAGCAGATTGCATAACTCGCGGGGAGGAAATTTCCTGAAAGTATGCAACGAGTTGCAATATTTTCAATTTATGAACGATCGAATACAAACCGCTACCAGAAGCATTAAGGCCCGACGTCGACCAGAAGCGCTTCCCTTCCGTTCTTAAAGCTACAAACCACTCGCACGCACACGCCGACAGGTGCGAAAGTGACGAAAGATAGTGCTGCGTGTACATAATTACCCCACAGGGTCACTGTTTCTGCTCGAGCATAGTCCAAGGCACCGTTTGCAATGAAAACGTGCCGATAGCGGCGTACACCACACCATCTTCCGGACCGAGCATTGAACACGAACATTTACGAACAATTACAAATTCACCTTCACCGAAATTCGGTTCGGAGGTATTCGTGAACGCAAAGCTACATGACATGTCTAGCGGTGGCCGTTGGATTCAAGCACCGCTTCTTCTTGTTTGCGCACCATGTTTACGCCGGAAGGTTGTGCTTTCGGTTTCGGTTTCGATTTCGGAACAACAATCTGTGGGTTGGACGTGAGCGGATGGGGAAAGCGGTTACGAGACGCACGAGGGGTAAGGAAGATTTAAAACAACAATAAACGTAACTCGAATCGAGGAGTGCGTGAATGTGTTGCTGTTCGGAACAAATCGCTTTCGCCGGAAGTTGTTACGTTCCAGTCCCTCTTTCCCCCCTTCTCGCAAACACCGACACACCTTAAAGCAACACTTGCCCTGTCAGATTGCGTGGATAAGACGATTGTTTTGACTTCACCTGAGTTCCGCTTGCCCGGGGTTGGGTCGTAGAAAAGCGTAGCGAAGCTGCAAATCGATGACACTGTCTGCCTTCGAGCCCGGTGTAAATCAGCCTGTAAAACGAACCGTTGGGGATGGGAAACGGGGCGAGGGTGCGGAAGCAGCGTGGAAAGATAAATTGAATTCAAAGGCTCGGATGGGTCCAAAACCGCAGGCGCCGGCACGGGAACCGTGTAGAAATAATCCGGAAGCGATGAAATAATAACCATTTCGGTGCCCCTTTTTGAAGCCATTGGGTGGTTTGCAAGGACGAGAAGATGCGAAATTCCGCATTCTTCTTTCCGCACACCTCATCAACCCCTCCCAAACCACTGGTCCCTTTTGGCAACAAGGGGAAGGGAAACGGCCCGACGTCGTTAGCATCGTGCGCTCGTGATAATACACTGCATAATCTTTTGTCTGCGCACACACGTGGGCACGTTGTGAGTGAGCATGGTTTATTTGAGTATAAATCTTCTTAATGTACTTATCTGCTTACAGACACGCCGAAATGGGAGCGGGCGGTTTCACCTCTTTCCATGTCAAGCTCACGAACGGAAAACGGCACGTTGAAGATTTGTTGCGCCAAGCCATCAGAGCCGTTAAAGGGAACAAACTCATGCAGCGTTCGGCCGCACACAACCCGTTCGTGTTCGATTCAAATGCAAAGAGTGCTTGAGTGATTAAGTTGTAGCGACGCACCCCAGCAAAATGTCATTTTCATCAGTGATAATACTGTTTCTAAAGCATCGGGAATCCTTTCATGCTGCCAGGCGGATGTTTCACCCACAAAAAACCCGTTTTGACAAACTTTTCCGAGCAACAGAAGCGATACAAATCAATATATCCTTTGAAGAATGGAAGTGCCGGAGCAAATTAACAAGACGAATTAAAATTCAATCTATCACCGTACCTGCTACTGCTCGGATATTTGCCTGATAAGGACGACGAAGAAGAAGGGGGACTTTGCTACGTTTTTCTTCATTTTCTCGTCCTCTCGCCCCTTCTTCCCACCCTTGCCGCACAACACAATAGCTCTTCAACTGTGAGTGGGAGTGGCTGTGGATTATACTAATGAAATGTCGTCCTTCTGGCTTTGATGAAGGAGATGGTAAGTAGATCCGGACTGGATAATGGTTTCGCAGAACTGTGTCGGTGGATAAATCTCTTGCAAAACAGCTTTCTGGAACACCATCTACTGATTGGAATGATCAGTTATCAAAACATTTTTCAGTTGAATTATCTTTCCTGGTTTGGGCAGTAGAAAACTTGATAAATTGTACTATAAATCGTAGAGGATATTTTCGAGACACAGAATACACAATATATTGCATACATTCAGGCTGATTAGGAACACTTGTATCTGAAAATTCAAACTAAAAATTTCAATCATAGCAACCGGTGCAAACTGCTCACACGCTTACCTACCTGTCATCGTAGACGAATCCCGCGCCCAGCGTGTTAATGTACAGCACGAAGGCCAGCGTGCAACAGCCTAAACTAACGTAATCCATGCTGAAACGAGAAAAAAACATGAGAGAGAAAGAAACATATTAAAACTCAGCTGCGATCGAGAGCCCTTGTAGTGCAAGGAGAGCAAAAAAAAAAAAAAAATAATAACATAAGGGGCAGCAGTGGCGCATTAGTTCCGATCCGGTGCATCCATTTAATCGCTTCGCCCTACCGAAAATGTTGTTCTCTCTGTGCTCGTGTCAATATCCTCGCATCGAAACGCTCCTGCCTGCTCCTGGTACGCGACCGTGCGTACTACCGTGAATGCAAATATCGATTTTAGATTACTCCCCTCGGCTCTCTCCCCCCCCCCCCCCCCCTCGATGGAAACCCCACAACTCGGGGCAAGTATCCAAATTTCGCAACAGGTCAACAGGAATGGGCTGACCTTTCACTGGTTCCTGTCAAACCGGACATAAACCCGGACGCTATTTATCTCGGCAGTCGGGACACACTAGCACAGGAATCGCAACCCCCAACCCGGATTGAATATCGATCAGGCGGATAAAAGCAGACGAACATCGACGACGGGAGGAACTGCCCGCTTTGGCCTCCCCAACTGCTGCTTGCCCTCGGTGGCACATGCGATTACGCTACTACTTCATCCGGCCCACTAGCACAGATTATTGTAATTAAATTCGTATCGAAATTCAATTTATGCACATTTTTGTAGACCGTCCCAGTAACGTCCTCCGCGCTCCGGGCTCAGCTGATGCGCGGTCCGAGAAGAATGCTCGGAATGAAACGAACATTTATGCTCGCAGCCGCAACAACTCACAGCACCTCTCCGAGCAACGGAGGCAAACAGTAAAAACCGATAATTCTCAATACTGTCCAAGGCTTTGGTCATTAAATCTGAATAAATTGATGGCGCTTCTTTGATGGCGCACTCGGAGGGCGGGTGGAGCTGAAACCGGAAAGCTGAAATCGAGTTCAATGGGAACGGGAATCTACAGTGGGGCGAGCAAAAAATAATGGCAAAATCCCATTTGATCGTTTTCCAATATCACAACTGCCACCCAACAGCGGCTGAGGTGGGGATCAGTGAGACATACAACAACGAATAACAAAAAAAAACCCTCAGTTCGCCCCGCTGAATTGCATCCGGTTCGAAGAACCAGAATTTATGTCACCGTCGCGTCCCCCACCGAAGTTGGGGGGAGGGATTGGAATTGAAAATGAAAATTGGAACCCCCGCAGGTCGATCGTACGTGAGAGACGGAGAGAGAGGGAGCGAAAAAACGTTGGTATTTTATTTCATCATGTATTATTCGCAATTAAATAAGAACTTGCCAACGATGGCAGCGGTTGCCATGGCAAACGGCTAACGAGAGAACGTGTTCTCGTGATGGGCGTGAATAGAGAGTGCAGCAGGTGTGTGTGTGTGGAGGCAGAGGGGAAAAAACTGTAGCGGTGTAACAAATCGGTTGAAAGCCACCATCTCCTCTCCGTCCAACCCGCACCCACAGTAAGCACAATTAATTCCCGCTGCGACTTGGGAAAAGTTTCGGTTGCAACATGAAATATTCACATCTGTGCCCGTTTTCATCCGTTTTCACTCTCTGTCAGTCGCTGTCTTCTTACGTGCGTGCGTGGCGTGTGGTCGTATGCCGATAAGTTTCCTCCTCTACTCGGTAACTAACCCGGGTATTTGCCTTTCATCAGCCGGAATGAGATTTTTTTTATATGTCTTACTTTCCCCTCCACCCATGACTGAGCTTTTCAATGAAAGTTAGCCGAGGAGATTTTTTAAAGAGCAAAATGGTTTAAAAATTGCATAATCCCTTCCCAACGGTTCTGGAGGGCTGTGTGCGGATGAACATTCACACTCCGATTCCGTTCCCACCCGTATCACACACCCCTAGACGTGGGCGAACATATTCATGAGCCGACGTATGATTCCGCATCGTACAGCGCGCTCATTGAAAGCGTCAAACAATGGGAACCCCTTGCTTTCTGGTAACCTATTCCCCGCGGCAGGAACAGTTTTCCGCGTTCCACGCAACCGTTCGTGAGGGAGGGAGTTTCGGGGTGCTCTTTGCCGTTTCTGGCCAACGGTAAACGTCAGCCGCCAGCCTCCAGCGGCGCTGCATGGAAATTACACACATCACAACCCCCAACCGGTAACCGGTTTTCCGAGCCAGCATCAGCGGCAGATATTGGTTTGGCTTTTCATTGCATGTGTCATGTCTCACCTGGGCTTCCGAAACCCGGTTCCCGGTGGCTTTTAGTGTATGCACATAAATGCATATCGCACACAGACACAAACACACACAACACCTTCCTCACTAGGTGTACGTGTGCCGGCCGGTCGGTACGTGTGCAAATGCGTGCGTTTTTCCGGTCCGGAAAAGGCGAAGAAGCACCCCACCGCGCCACCGCCCCATCTGCCCGAAGTCAAAGTTAGCGTTAACGTGATTTATGCCAAAATTAAACATTTCCACGTACAAATTATAATCAAAAATTCAAATTCAAGCGCGATGGATGGCTTCATCAGCCGCTCTCTCTCTCTCTCTCTCGCTCGCTCTCCGTGCATGAGTGCGCGTGTGCTTCTACACGGTGCCGAAATTCGGATTGCCGTTTGCTTCCGAAGCCCGGTTTCGGCTTCCCCCCGGGGTGGCAGATTTAATAAACCTTAAAATTTGTGCAGCTTTCTGCTGGTGTGCAGACGGCTTTCGCCTGGTAGAAAGGCTCGGTATGCGCTTTGCAAATGCAGTTCGCACCTGCGATGTGATAAGACATTTGCATTCGCCAAAACGTGACGAGAATTGGCGATGGGAGATTGACTTGCCGGGGAAGCGGTACGAACTGTACGGCAAGCAAGTTTGTTTGCGCGCCTCTGTGTGTGTGTGTGTATGTGTATGTTGATAATAATGAATTATTTTCTATGCAGATGAGAGCTTAAGATTGAAGCAATTGGATTGTTTATTCCGATCCGAATATATAACAGATATATCTGTAACACCCTGCAAATGTATGCAAATCTTCGTGCCCAAGTACTCTGTTGGAAAGAGACGCTTCAAACTGCTATGATTTTAACAAAATAGATTGATACCATGAAGGAAAAGGTATTCCACCCTCGATGCCGAATTTCGTTGAATTTACGCCTAAAAGTATGCCATGTAGGGGAATTATTTGATTATTTATGGATTTTTTTTTTATTGATAATTGAACCTCCTAAGAAATCGTTCACAATAGTCACGAACAATATAAAATTCTTACTCATTTAGTAAAAATAGTAATCCAGAAACAAATTTGATCCCTCCAATTGGGCCGAGCACCAAACGGAGCTTAAGATCAATCTCAAACCGCTCACGAGCGAAGGCTGGGCCGGGTCAGGCATTCCGACAAATAATGGGCACAATTTAAACTTCGTCCCGCAAACTTAAATCAAACGCACTGGGGGTAAGGCCTGCTGCACAGTTGGCAGCTAGCGGCTTGCCCGGCTCGAAAAGCGAACTTTAATTTTCACTCCCATTTGCTCTTTATTTAGTTTCTGCGACAGCGTCTCTCCTGCGACACCCGGAAACCTGTCACTCCTCGATTGGCGTTTGAGTGTGAGTGTGGGGGTTTTGTTTTCTTCTTCTTCGCTATTTCCAAATTTTCATCAAACCTTTGCCGCGTCGGCGGCTCATTGTTTCCTCCCCATTGGCCGCACACCAACAAGCGTTACTCCAGTGGCGGGTTGCATTAATGGCGCACGTTGAAAGTTGAACCCCGAAATGCTCATTAAAATTAAGACGGCTTCGCATGCGCCTGCCTGCGTCCTTCGTAAGACGGTCCGTCGCTAATGGTTCACCCGTTCGGCGGTGGATGCAACCGCACACAAATACGAAGCTCCGGGCAGCATTTCAGATAATGAAATTTTCGAGAAAAGACAGTTTTCTTCCCTGCACACCCAGCACAACCCATTTACCCGCTTCGCTGGACAGGCTGCTCATCCTTCCCCCACCCCTCCTCCCCCTGATGGCAACCGGCCGGGCATCAACCAGCCAGCCTGGCGCACCGGGAGCCACAAGGGAAAATAAATAAAACGGAAAACTTTCCGCAACTTTCTCATTTCCTTCGTGCGTGCGGGGAGAAGGAGAAAAGGAAAGCAGCGTGAAAAAGAGGAGAGGGAAAGATGCGAGTTTGCCGGCAAAAAACACACTCACACACCCGCTGCTCACCCGCCCGAAAGGGGGCAGCATCTGCAGGATGTCACGGAATGAACTTTGCATTGGCAGGCACTGGAAATTGAGAAGGTCCAGACGGGTCAGAAGAGGCGATGGGAGGCCTGGCTGTAGGAGGTCGAGTGGGCTTCGGAACAGATTTTCCACCGGAATGGAGCGGTGCAAATGCACTCGCGGTGTGAAGAGCGGGAAAGGCGTGAAAGGGTGAACGAAAAGTTCGGTTACCAGAAGAGTCCCGCATGCCGCCAGCAAAAGTGTGTCTACCGGAGCCGGAGGTTCGATGTGACCCAAAAATGGCTGCCTAGCGGGCCGCATCGGCTAGCTCCGAACGGAAACACCACGTGCGTGTGTGTGTGTGTGTTGGAGAGAGTTGCTCTCCCTCCCCACCCATCAGCTGGTGAAAAACCACCCAGCTACTTTCGACTTCGACGACTGCTGATCCGCAACATATGCAAATGTTCGATTGTCATCTTCTTGGCCCACCTTCCCACCTCTCCCACCCAGTGGGCAGGAATAAAATGTGGGTGAAAAAGTTTCCCAGCCCTGCCCCCTGGTGCAGAGACCCCGTTGTGGGAAATTCTTCCAACATCAACCGGCGCCCAGTTGCATCACATCTCGACGAAAAAGCGATGGCAAGAATAATGATTTTTATGTGACATCTTGTGGTGTTGTTTTTCCTTTGCCGTTGTTGCTGTTGTTTTTAGTTGCTGAGTAGGCGTTGCTTTGAGCTTCCCAGAACACCGTACGTCGTCGTCGTGTTCGCCCCGATGGTGTGGTTTTCTTCGGTGGGCGAAAGACAGGAGAGTGTGTTGTGGTTTTTCCTTCGGTGGAATGTTGTTTGTACAAGTTGTGTCTGCCCGCTTTAAGCCGCCTAAGCTGGTTAGATATTTTAGCAAACTATTTAAGGCCCGGCAGTGTTTACCAGATTTATTGGCTGTGCACTAATTGAAGAATCTTTTCTCATACCGGGAAACCGATTGGATATATTGTGCAGAAAATTGTTTCCTATCACTAAGTCTAACTACAGGAACTAGTTAAGGCATAATGAAAGTTGATAGCTCCTAGATACTAGAACTATATACTTTTGTGCACAACATTAAACGAAATGTGCTATTCATGGAATAGGTAATAGAACTGCAATAAATATCAAACTTAGTCTTCTCTCCTTTCACCTGTTCTCTGAACCGATTCACATGAAATAATGCTCGAAATTCCCCACCATTTCATCACCACACACGGCACTTTTCTCGATCAATCAACGTCTCAATTTTGATCCCTATGTGCGGTGTGTTTTTGGTCGATCGGGTGCGCCAACAACCGAACACCCGTGGGGAGGAGGCCGAAGGATGCTGAACGTTCGTTTAAATAATGCAACAAAACAAACAGCAGCCCGGCAGCGTTGGAGCGCTCCGCTGCTGCTGAAAAATCGTCGTGAGAATTATTCATCAATTTTTTGCGCGCAAACATTTTGCATTCCAATTTAGATCGCACACGTTCTGTGTCGCGCCGAGCGAACCGAGCCCAGGACAGACAGTCGGTGCACATTCGAAAGTGCTTTCGTCATGCATGGCCATAAAAAGTCGATTGATTTTGCCTCACGCTCGGCAAACAGCACGGTGGTGATGCTATGGAAGAGGAGAGGCGGCTTTGGAACGTTCAAGTGGGGCGCGTTTTTGGGTAGAAAATATATTTCTACACCCTTTAAAGAGCGATATCGGCCGAAATCCTCATTACCCTTATTTGATGATTAACAATTATTTGCAACATGCTCATTTCCCAAATCCACGGGCACGCCGAAAAACAGCACGCCGAACGTGCTCCCCGCACCCGACCCGAATGCACTCCCAAAAAACCCCAAAACTAATCCCTTTCGAAACCGGTGAAAATTGAAACATTCATTATCGAGCCCCGGTGCACATCGATTGCACCCGGATCGGGGAGGCTCAAAACCAGAAACACGCGACCATATGCTGTTCGGTGGAGCTGGCCTAGCTGGTGGTAGCGGAAGCGAATCAAACTTCCAACTATCCACATTCCGGATTGAATGGTGAACGATCCGTTCGTGTACCTGGATCCTGGATTGGCAAAACCTAAACCACCTCATCCACTGAACGCGGGTGTGTGACGCTGTAGGCGGCGGAATTGAGAATGGGAGCGTTGTTTTTCTTCTTTTTTATGTTGTCCCCCTGTCCACCCTGGACCGTTCCCACTTTCGGTTCCAATGTGCAGCGCCTGCAATAACCTCAAATTTCCTGTGGCACCGCGGGTTTCGGAAAAACGACATTTCGATGGGCGTGTGTGTGTGTGGTTTTTTAGTTATTTCCGTTTCGATTTCGAGGCAAAGGGGTCAAAGGGCATGGTTTTGCAAACACCCTCGCCCGAGTTAGTGGGTGTTGGAGTGGAACGTGGCCACCGCTATAGGCGCGTTTGGTTCGCGCAACCGTTCGCGAGCGTCGGGTTCAAGGGCTGGGTCACGTTGTCAACCGCAAAACTGCCAGCGGAAATAATGACCATTTAGCTGCTGCTGGCTTTTTTACAGCGCCAGCCGGATGCTAGAATCCCGATGCTGGTGAAATTTGCTTCAAAAGCCAGCAGTGGATGCGGTCCTTTTTTGTCCTGGAAAATGCTCGCAAAACAGTGCTATGGAAGCGTTAGAATAGGAATATGCAATGGCTGCTTAACAGATTTAGTTTGATTTCTACAAAATTCAGAGAATGGTAAATTTATTTACAGTAAAATGTGTTCATGCTTAAACATTTAGGGGAGGAGTTATTAGTCAAAATTGCGCCCAAAAGTATGCAACCTTTAGCCAATCATGGTTTGCTTCGGTAATGTACGCTCATTGAGAGTATTCAAAAGTGACTCCTTCGTGAATTTCTTTTTCACAACTGACCGCTCTTTAACGCTACACAAACTATTCATACTGTGTTGGTTTATTCAATTGCCATGGCTAAAAACTACTGCTTTATTAATTAAGACATAATACCTGCCAGCGAGCCCATTATCCGCCACGTGACACGATCATTAGCTCATAACGACCGACAGAGAGAGTGAGAGAGAGAGAGAGAGCGAGAGAAAAAGAGAGTCATCTAATGGACTAAAACCCCAAGCCCAACCCACCTTCTCTCCACCATTTCGCCCACCACCGAAAGCCTTAACACGTAAATTTGATTTGAGCCAATTTACACGAGCTGTATGATGGTATAATTTTCACCCTGGCTTTAATTAATTCCTCTGTGCCGTGGCTTCCTCTTTTTATCCCTCTCTCTCTCTCTCTCTCTCTCTCTCTCTCTCTCTTTCTCTCCACTTTCTCTCAGCTCTGAACGCTCTGGATAGAATAGTGCGCGCGGAGAAAAAGTACTAAACTCCGACAATAAACCAACCAGTCAGGTTGTTGCAGCTCGTACTTCATTATAACAAAAGCTGGAGCCGGGAGCGAAAAAAACGCCCTTCTACGCCTGCATAAGCAGGTTGCGTCGACGTTACATAGCCACATCTCCACCTCCCGCCCGCCCGCTCGCCCGCGCGAAAGGCATTGACATTGACGGGTGGGTCCCTAAAGGGCCTCCCGCCGGTGGTGGTGGTGGACACACACAACAACCAGCCCCCGGGATTTGGCTGGGCGAAACGTGAGCTTTTTGTCGAAATCCTGTGCAGCTTTTCAGTGTGCGGACGAGCCGTTACGTTTTTACGATGCGATGAAGTTTCGAGACGACGTTGAGAGACCACCGACGGTACGATGGTTCCGCATTGTTCGGTAGGCTAATGGATGTTGGTCTTGGTCTCGGCACGAGCTGCGCCATCATCGTCTTCTTCATTTTAATAATTCCACCACCCATCCCCGGCTGTGTGCTGTCCGTGGAGGTTTAACGTGCCGCTCATAATCACTTTCACCCGTTTTCCGGACGCTTTTAAGGACGCTGGTGCCGACCGCACCAAAAGAAAAAAAAGGTTTCAGTGAGCGCTGGCTCAGAGGCTGAAAACTGGGCAGAGGTTCCGGGTGGTAAAGCCAACCAGTTTAATGCTGCTCGGTGTAAACTGTGTAACCCGAACACTAAAAGCGTTTCCAAGTGGCCAAAAGTCAAACAAGATTTAAGCACGAAAAAGGTGGAAAGCAGTTGCTATAAAACAACTTCAACCTCTGTGTATTTTAAAATTTTAATTCATTCTTGTCACTCTCTATAGCACGAGTGAGCTTCGTTTCGTAAATCAACTCCAATAAACCGACACGCTTCCGTGTCTTTGAAGGCAAAAACCTCCTCACAAGCTACGCCTGAATATATGCAACTCGCCGGCCACACAGGGTGTGCAAGTTTTACAGCTATTTTTACATGCCAGGCTTTATGCAGATTTAATCAAATGTAATTTATTATCTTAATGGTGTTTTAATGCTCGCCTATGAATATAAATTACCGGTCTCACTCTCTCTTGCTCTCTAGCTCACTCCCCTTCGCTTTTTCTCACTCTGGACACCCTGACACGGCCCGGTTTAGGTGGACATGAATCTTCCTAAAAACGTCTCGTTGCGTGCTCCGCAACGTGTGTAAGCGTCGGTGGTGGCCCTGACCTGTGTGCCCTGACGTGTCCTCAAAGCACCCGGATCGCATCGGATCGATGAACTGGATTGTTGCGGAAATTATGCTTCGGCGGCAGCATCGCTCCGAGTTCGTTGCATCGTTTATGGCTGCTGCTGCTGCTCCTGCACGAATGCACGTCTTTAACCAAAATCGACCCGTACGTTCCGGGGAATGTGCTCTTTTTTCGGTGGGCAGGTGGCAGCTTTGGTGAATTTCCGGCAGATAGTTTCCGCCGAAGCTGCTGCGCACAGCAGAAGGAAGCCCGCACAGTTCGTTAAAGACCGTACGGTGGTGGTGGTGGTGCTAGCAGAAACGAAGCCTCGGATAGGAAGGAAATTAGTTTTATAATTATTTCACGGTATCGACCCGGTTCACCTGGAAGTTCACGTGAAGCCAACTGTGAACAGGTGTGTGTGTGGGTGCGGGAGCTTGCTCGCTCTTAATAACATTGGCTTCTTATACCCTTCCCTTCGTTCAACGCAAATCCTTTCAATGTTAACAAACAAGGCGGCCAGGGTAAACCAAAGGCTGCAAGAAAATGCATTCGGGAACAGGTGCCACCTGTGATGGTAAGCAAAACCGGATCGATGGGCGGGCGGCGGCAGGGGTTGAAAGTTTTAATTAAAGATTAACGCTAATGCCTTTTAATAAAAACGAGACCCAGACCTTGCGCGCTTGCTTGCTTGCGTTCGATTTGGTTTAAGTCCTCCCGGTAATCTTTCTACCGGGAGCGTCAAATATACAGTAACTATGCAATTATGAGGTGGACGGATTAGAGCGAAGCTTAGCCGTGATGAGATTTAATGTAAGTGCTAGTTTCGTCCGTAAGTATTTGCCGACCGTTGGAAGCGACGAAGATGCAACGAGAATTAAAAGTAAAATATTTGTTCACGGTTTAATTTGGTTTGCTTGTATAGTTGTGGCAAAGTGTTTCACACTGAAAGTCCTTAGTCCACTGAGCGACGGGCATCATTATTAAAGCATTCTCAGTAAACCCTTCTAAAATACGCCTCCGCACGGAATCGATGTAACGTCCTTGCACTTGACGTAACAATTCAGATATAATTGGAATCGATTTGCATTTGCTGGAGAAATTGAACTTGAGTTCCAGCCGCAACATCCTCTAATGAAACGTTACAATTCACAACGAGAACGTTAGATTTAATGGCAGATTCTGAAGCACGCAATCGAGCGCCAAGAACGAAACAGTAAGGATGACGTATTGTCGTGTTCAGCTCGCGTCCGTTTCCCGAAACACATTTCATTCTTCCATGCTTGCGACAAATATTTACTTCGAGTCTGCCTAGTCTGCCTAACAACCCGAAGCCTACTGCACCATTGCTGCATTAGCAAATGAAATTTCGCCCACCGGATGTCAGAATGCTGGAAAGTGCGTGAAAAATTAATTTTCTCAGAAACCCTCGCGCGAGGGGGCGCGGCCGTAGGAAGTTTTTGCACAAATTGGCAATATTTCACATGCCATTGCGGGCGTAACCTACCTTGACTTGTTGCGTTGTACCATCGTTTTGCTAAAACGTTGCTAAACTTGCCGTGCCGCTCGTCGCTTGACGGTTGCTGGAAAAATCATATTACGGTTCACGGTCGATTCACATGGCCCCTCTCACTCGTTCACTCTCACGCTTCCGCTCCGCTTCTGCCTTCCTTTCCTTCGGTACACTCACACACACACAGCCTTAGACACAATCACACAAACGCAGTAGCAGCACCGGCAGAGGAATATATTTTAACTTTTAACAACTCCACTTGACTTTCGACTTTAACTTTTCTTGGTGGGCCTTCGTTTCTTTCTCTTTTCTTTTTACGCTGTAGCCTTCTTTCTTCACTTTTGCACTTTTGCTTTCACCGCCGCTACCGATACGCTGCCCCCGTATCACACTTTCGCGTATTTTTCGCACTGTAAAGCACACTTTTATCTGCGATCCGTTTCGGCGTGCCCGCACACTCGCTTATTTTGCTCTCTTTTTCTGCTTGTTACTTCAGAATCAACCTAATCAAATTGAATGGGTGGGAAAGAAAGGAGATGAAATAAAAACAGCATATTTTATGCAACTACGCGAAGAATGTCTAAGTGAGGTAGATTCGCAGTCCGCTATATGCATTCGTCGTCGTTTGTTTTCTGTCCCGCTCTCTTTCCCCTCTCGAGGTCTCTAAGGTGAGCAAAGCATTGGTGAATCAAAAGAAATTGCTTCGCCGGACACTTTGCCGTAGTCACCGCCTACTGCGAGGTGAAACGACAGCTGAACACAATCACTTAATCGCAAACTTTTCCGTCCGGAGGATTTCGTTTCTGAAATGTTTCATTTTTGTGCGAAATTTTTAAATATGCAAAACCGATCGGAGGTCAGAATGGTTCGTGAGTTAGTTTTTTTTTCTTCTTTTCGTCGTCACCATACACCTTTCGCAGGAACTATTTATGTTAATTCTTTTGTGGGACAAACTTTTCTCGATCCGGGTGTGTTTTGTCGCGGCTGCGGGCTTGAATTCAGAATGTGGAAGATCTTCTACCGACCGAGTGGCTACCTCGGGTGGATTGGTCTTGACGCAGTAATGCGCGTAGAGCCACAAAGTATTCAACCAAGTGTCTCAAGTTTCGCCAACATCCTGCTGCTGTTGCGAAGAGAGGATTTTCTACACCGGCATCACAAGCGTTGGTGCAAATTTTCTCTCTTTCGCCTAGAATGACCGGCACGCAAGAAACACACAACCAATAAAGTTCGACTGCTACACGCAGCAGGAGCTGACGGGGAAACCGGGTGGGATTAGTTCCCGTGATACCGAAACTACTGCATTTCTGGGGGTATCGAGTTTCGTCGCAGCCTCTGGCCCCAAAAGCAAGCGGACAGCGAGAAACAAAACTCCAAACGAATTCTGGGAGTCAGATCATCAAAATGGGCGTTTTTGTGGTTGTTTTCTTGGGCTTTTCTTCTCCATCCGTCCCGAACGTTAACCGTCCCGACAACGGTGCGACGAAAGTGGCTTCTTAGAGTGGAGCAAATAACACAGCGCACAGGCAAGAAAAAAAAGGGCAACATCCCGACGGTGTGGATTTCGTCCGGGGATTGTTGTTTTTCTTTGCCAAAGCCAGACCCGACGACACTTCCTTCCGTCTCAGTTCGAACCGTTTTCTCATAGTTTTCTTGAGTTATTTTTTGTTTGTTTCTGGTATGGCTACGGAACTTTTTCTTCGGGTCCTTTTTTCGACCAGGAGTTCACTGCTTTTTTTCCGCTAAGCTTCCTGCCTCTTAAAGCTTTGTGTGCCTTTTCTCGAACGGTGTTGAATCGTGGACTTTGATGAAGTTTTTCTATTCGCACTCGTTCGGATGCGAGCTGTGAGCGATAGAAGAAAAAAAAGGAACTTAAATTGAGACGAAAAACGAAACGAATGACTCCAAGTGATGGAATGTTTCAAATCGCAAACAAAAATCTTTCCCACGCGCTTGCTACCAAATGGCACAAGAAAGCTCACAAAGAAACGTAATAATATCATCAACTCGAGGCTCGAATGGAACAAATGTTCACACGCGTCACCCACGGGACAGGATCGATCGGTCAGCACACATGGCGAAAAACTCCACCTTTGTGTGCCCGTGTGTTTCTTTGTTTCTGTAACCAAAAAAACGAAACGAAACGTCTGACTAGTGTTCTATTTTGTTGCTGAAAAAAATATACGCTCTCCGATCCATTCCAACTCCCTGTGCCGAGCACGAACGAACACGAAAAGGGCAGCAAAGTTTCGTCTCATTTCGAGTCGCTCCTGTGCCACGTGTTTCACGTCAAATGTGTGAAACGTGTCCATCGTCAATGAGTTTCATCCCGGGAGAAGACACAGACGAAACAAAACTGACGAAACCGTTTTCGCACACAAAAGGCCCCAGCCCCCGCTGCTGTCCCGAACGCGAGAAGTGAGAAGCGGTGAATAACGAGAATGAGAAAAAAAGAAACAAAAAAGTACAATAAATGAAGGATATTGCGCTTTTCCGCTTCCGCCTCTATTGCTCGGCTTTTGTTTGAGGGGTAGGTTTGTGAGGTGGGGAAGCCCCGTCACGCTCTGCCCTGCCCACTATTCGCGCTTCTTCCAACCCAAAAAAAAAAGGACAATCCTCCACGGTTTAGTTTTCGGTGCGAAGCGGCGGGTGGTTTTGTTTTTCTTGCATTTGTTTTATGTCAAAACCGGATGCTTCCAAATAGATTGGATTCATTCAATCGTGCGCCAACTGGTGTGGATCTGAAGGTCGGGCTGATGGTGCGGATAGTTTTCTCCGCTTCGAGCGGGAAGAAGCCGGGCTGTTGCGTGAGTTTGGTGTGGTAGCGTGTGTAGAGGGCCGATTGATGAAGTAATTTGAACAAATGTGGATATTCTTCCTTAATAAAGCCTTTCAATGCAAGCTTATTTTCACTAAACCTCACACACCTTCTAGAATTACTTAGTAAAGTAGAAATTATAGTGAACGATGCTTCATTCGATGCAACGGTTTAAAGCAAAACAATTGCATACTTTCAGGCTGATTTCAATGAAATTTTGTATTATTTACAATTTAATTATTTCATGCAATTCGGACTGTATATTCTGCAGTAATAATATTTTAACACCAACAACATTGTATCACAAGAAAATTGTCCCCATAAAAAACCTACATCTTTCCTTTCCTCTATCTTGCATAAATCCCTCCAAGCCGCTTCGCGCGCTTCACGTTCTAAAGACAAACACACTCTCACACACAGCCAAACTAAACCCATCACCATTTTAACACAGTGCAGATGAAATCAAAGCCCAGTTCGACTGTAATGGGACACTGTCGCGAGGCCTAATCCGCCTGTACCGTAACCGTACAGCGAGACAGAACACGTCATCCGGACGCGGGCAAAAAGAGGCGCCCCGAAAAGTGCCACGCAGTGTGTATGGGTGTGGGAAAATTTATATCGTCATAAAATCCTAGCATCTCCTAGCAGCACTTTCCTACCCCTCCCTGTTCCACCCGCCGGGCGGCACCAACGGGCAACCCCAAAAGTGCGTTACTACCAACCTTCCCGGGCGCCTCGTATATCTGAGCGAATGTAAATAGTAATAGATGCTGGGTGGAAGAATAATAGTGAGACACGCGGTGCCTGCACGGAAAGCGCTCGGAATGAGAAAAAGTAGTATCATTTCACAGCAGCCCCCAGCCTGCTTGGATGGTACATTTTTTCTGCCTTTATTTTATCGCTCAAACAACTCGGGATTTGTGTTCGACGGCAGAAACCGTTTTAGAGATTCAAATACACGCACCACGCGAGAAACGAGCCACCGGCTCGGCGTGGATCAGCAGAATATAAACGAATCTTGAAGCAATTTCGCGCTGTGAGTGCGAAGATTTGCGAGCAGAAATCATCGCACGGGAGGAAAGAAAGCCGTGGACCGTTGTGCACCATCATATCAAAGGAAAGCGCGAGAAGACACAAACGAACATAATTTTCCCATCCAATCACACTGTTTAAGAGTTTCTCCACTGACGCGCTGAGCAAACTCGCACTCGCAGGCGATTGTCATTGTTTTTCCTTCCCTTATACTGCCACCATGGAAAACTTGCTTTTCCCTCATGGGCCCAAATTCAAATTTTCGCCCGACAAAGCCGCCACGTTGGCAGAAACAATTCAACTACCATCATTTCGTGAGTATCCGTTCAAAAAGGGACGACAGAAAAAAAATAAACAAAACGAAACAAAACTTCACTTTTATGTGGCGGGTTTGCTTATAAATTTATCTCTCAATTGGGAAAAGTTTGCAAAATTGCAACCTGATTTCGGGGTGGGTTTTCAAAGGTGGAATTGTTTCCTGCTGTGTGTGTTTGCGGGAAACAACCCCATAAAACACACACACTTTCACACAAAGGAACCGGTTGCATACGGGTGGAGAAACACGCAAGCCTTACGCCATTATTTGCTCGAAGCCAATATAAAATTTGCTGGCGAGAAAAACTTTATCGAATCGAGCCGCTACCGAGTTTAGCTTCGGCAGTGGAACTGGCACTGAAAAACTGAAGGCGTTGTTTTATGGGAAACAATCCGAGTAGGCTGTGCGCTTGTTTGTGTGCTTGCGTGCGGTTTCACGAACACAAGACGCTAGCCGTGGGAAAATATTGAAATGATTTGTTTAAAGGGAAAGTTTGTGTAACGTTCGCGAGCGTTTGTGTTTGATACAAAAACTGCCTTCCTTCCTTCCCATCGCCGGCTCGCCCCCTTGCGGACTGTTTCCAATAATAATTTATCATGCTCCAGCGCACGAGTTAAAATCACAATTTAACTCATCCTGACGAGTGTGCCGAAAAACAGATCCTAGCAATCCTAGCTGTCTTTCGCCATTGGACCGGCACCGGGATCGGACCGGTCGCTTTTTCCGCAAACTAAGCACGGAGGAGCCGAGCATAACCAATTAGGAGGAAAATATCACGGCACTACGTTTACGGTGTGTCGGTTCGGCTGATAGTCTGCTTGGTCTGGAGGGCCCTATTTGCAGACTCTTCACCACAGTCGCTCGCCCACATAAACACAAGCACACACACACAAACAGACTACACTACACTTCTTCACTATAGTCGAGGATGTTGAAGCTTTTGAACGGTTTCCCCCATTGCACTGGGGTTTTCTGGTTCTGGACCGTCTGGACCGTCTCGCTGCTTTCGGTGCCGGTCCACTCGGCGGCGTTTGCTGGGTGGGAATGTGAAGGCATCCTCTCATTAACCTCTGCAGATGTCGGTCCCGTGGATCCCGTGAGAACGCTTCAACAACGATGAACGACATCTTAAGACCGTGGATTTCTCCATCCTACCCGTTGCTCCCCCGAAAAAAACCCGTCTCTACGCCAATTAAACACTCGCTTTGTATTGTCTCCGTCGAGTCGAATGGGAAGGCAGGGAAACGCTTCGCTTACAGACACGTCGCTTTCCTTGGGTGCAAGAATTTCGGAAAAGAAAATCGCGACAACAGCCGGGCTGGGTTGTTTTACTGCGCGCTTTGCTTTTCCCACCGGAAGAGCTACAAAAATTCGAAATCGCTGCGAACATTCCTTTTGGACACAAAATACGGAAATAAAGCGTTCTGGTGCGGTCCTTTGGAAAAAAGGAAGCGAAATAAAACGGAGAACCTTCGTGAGGCGACGTTCACAAGATCCCGAGGCCTCCGCCCGGGGTGGTTGGAACGATGCAACTTGGGAAATTAATTAATTTTCAATTTCGATAAAACAGCTGCCTCGCTGCCCCGCCACCGTTTCGCACGGCGCTCGATAATTTGGTGTACAACCGAGGAGCACACGGCAGAAAATTGTTGAAGCAGCACATAAATCTTGCCCATTTGCCGCCCCTCCCCCGCCCGGCTGGGAAGGTTGGCCGTATAAGCACGAGCGAAAAGAAGGGAACAACCTTGTGCAAACCCCTCCTCCCCGAGCGTGTCTCGTGCGAAAAGTGTCATCTCGGCGTCGAAAACGCGAAGGTGGGAGGGCATGTGGTGGTGAAAAACGACTCCAAAGACGAGTTCCGAAAAACTGCAATCACTTTAATGGAAAAGCAAGATGTTTCCGCGTGTGGCCCTTCCGTGGGCGAGGCGGTTTCATTTCGCTGTTGCTTCTTCCACCCTCAGGATGGCGCAGTAAGTGGCGCAAGGTTTGGTCACAGCATCCTTCTTGCTGTGTGTATGTGTGTATGAGGCTGTGTGTTTGTATGTGTTGCTGCTTCCTTGCCCTTTCATCTGGCGCTGGCATTGCCAAATGGCGCAACGGGATAAGTTTGCCCGTTTTTTTTCTGTTGTTCACTGTTCGCATCAGCTGAGGCGAAGGTTTGTGTGACAAAAGTTTCGACGTTGGGCGATTTCTTGAAGAAGTGGGAAATTTGCACAAGAAATGCGAAAAATCCTCGTTTGGGGAAGTGTACGTGTGTGTGTGTGTTTGGTTCTTCCAACAGCTGTGCTAAAGTGCCGTTCCCGCGGGTGTTTTCCGAGTGTTCCGCTTTGTCGAGCTGGACTCTGGGGCAAGTTCGCGTTAAGAGAGCAATCCCTTACATTCCGTTGGACAATTTCGAGTGAGGATTTTGTTTTCATTTTTTTCTCATAAAACAGAACTAAAAGAGCATTGTTAAGACCGCTTCGCTTGCAACAGTAACGAAATAAAATCACCTTTTTTCCTCTGTCCCTCACCCTCTCGAAACACATTCTAAAAAATCCACTCCAAGTTTCCGTCAACGGTCCGATTCAGTATGGATGGTAGTGTTTATCTTCCGCCCAAAATCAACAAAACAAAACCATCGCGTACTTCACACGTTCGGGGCTTCCCTCCGCAACCGGACCGTAATTAGAAAACGTTTGTCAACCGTCACTGCCTCACAACATTATGATAATGCACAAACACCGCTGGCCCGCAACCGACGACCGTTCGTACCGTTTGGCTTTGGGAAAGACTATGTCACACTCTTGGCCACCTCACTGCGTGCTTGTGTGTGTATGTACGTTTTGGGGTGAAGTGAAAAACAGTTTTGCTACGGCTTTTCTACGGCACGGCACGCGCGCATAAAGACCATCCTTTCGGCGTAAGGATTCGGACGCAACTAAAACCGAACGAGCGACCGAAGTTCGAATTTAAAGGCGACCTACCAGGCCGACACACGCGAAGGCTCCCTAGTCGATAAGTTTCGTGCAGATGGTTTCGCATGAGAACCGTTCAAACTGCTGAATATAGCGATTGTTTTAGCTGAAATAGTATTTAGTTTGGAAAATTGGAGCAAATTCTCCCCAAGCCTATGCAGTCCTTTCCGTTTCATACCGTTTGGATATGTTATTCCATATTTTTTCTCTATTTTAGTAAATATTTTGCAGTGGAATGTGAGTTTCCGGATGGCTCTCGGCACTCATTTTCCTACAGGATTGAAACCCGAAATGAAAGTAAATATTGGGAAAAATAATCCAAATATTCGTGTGCCTCCGGAATGTGCATATGCTCGGAAGGTGAGTGACGTTTCGAAGTTCGAAAACCGTGCCGAGTAGCGAGCGAGCGCATGCGCGACTGTTCGTGCGACACGTGAGCAGTGAGCGCGAGAGAGTTTTAGATGCTTTTCACCACACCGTTTTGGTGAGTTTTTCTTATCCGTATGTGTGTGTGCGTGTGTGTGTGTGTGTGGTGAATTTCCGCACCGGTCCGTAGGGTGGCCGTGTCGTGCGGGAAATGGGGTGGTAAATGTTGATTATTGCAACGGCACTCTTATCATGGTCATTGTTTTGTCATCCCGCACCTAGCGCTCTCTCTCTCTCTCTCTTACTCTCTCACTCGGGCTCACTCACTCACTTTCTCTTTTCTCGTCTCGTTCACTTTCCGACTCGAAGGATCGTTCGGGAAGGAAAATTGTTCAATTTGGTACCAACAAGCAAAGGAACCCTCCGGCTCTCCGGTGTTTGGGAACACATTTTCTCTCGCTTTCGTCGAATACTCTCCGGTTCGGGGTTCGTTCCGTGTTGTATCGCTGCAATGGGTGTGATTGGTGGGGTGTTTATTTTCCTATTTCACATCTTGCCACCACCGGTCTCCGTGGGTGGGAGATTCTTCTCACGCACTGGTGAGGAAGATTTTCCACGAGTTGCTCCTCGCGGTGGCGTGTGCTGGTTTGATGCTGGCTGGCAGCCGAACCGTGCGTGGGGAGGGAGAAAATTAAGTGAGGAATGAGGTTCGTTTTCTTTCGCCAGTACCAACATTTGCCACCAGATGGGGCTTTTTCTCGAAATGAGGCTCCCCAATGGAACGAGAGATTTGATTCGAACGGTCTCAACCGAAATGTGGTCGTTAAAAGATGATTCAAAAAAGCGTTTTTTATTAACACATTTTATAAAATGAGCGGAATTTCTAAAAAATTCAGGCCATTTGCTCATTTTTTGGAACTAGTATAAGTTTTTTTTCTCATTTCTTTTTCGACTGTACTTTTCGATCGCATTCCCCCCGTTCCAGCATGGGCCTCAAATTGCACCTATCGTTTGGCCATCGGTTTAATTTAATTAAAACGCTCTGCTCCCAAACCCACCGAGACAAGCAAACGAATACGACACAAATCCATCCGGCAAAAGTGGAATGGAAAGAGTTTTGCTTGAAAAAAAAACACACACACCAATTGCTTGTTCCAATCCGTTTACCGGTTCGTCGACTTCTGCCAACGTCGGCATGCATTTGGTGTCACGGCGTCCGCCTTGGCATTAGCGCAATCCCGTACGGAGTGGAATTAAAAAGAATGGAAAACTCCACAGTTAGTTTGCCCGGTGTGAATGAAAACTACCGACGGAAACGAGCGATTCTTTTAATCATCACACATACACACAAAGCCACTCTATTGAATTGCTTTATAAAGTCGGTTGATGGATTCGATGAACTGCTCTTATCCTTGCTTCCAGAACGGGTCGGCACAGGAAAAGAAATTTGGAGCTTACAGTGGGAGGAAGAAAAAAATACTACTATTAATTTCAACGCATTTCTCTGATACCGCACGGCAGAAGAAAATGCCGAGAAAGGCGTTTCATCAAAAATATGGTTTTTAAAATAACTTCCCGATTTATGCGAGGGTTCTGTACATTAAAAAGGGACCAAACGGGTTGGTTGGTGGTGGTGGTTGGTGGTTGTTAAAATATTCCAAATGCCATACCGTCCCCACCACCTCCACCACCCGCCAATGAATGGGCGCATTACATGTTTCTGTGAAACCCGCATCGTATGTAGAAATCCCGACATTTCAGATTGCACACCACCTTCCACCACCCACCCACCCAACGTGGCCGGCTCGGAAAAGGCTTGGAGCGGCCCCACCGTTCGTTAGCCATTTTCCGCACGGGGTCAGCAAAATAAAGCAAACGGGAGCTCATTTTCACCGGAGCATCATTAGCACTGCGTTTTTCGGTATCGTCATGTTTGCCCTACCCTTCGTGGGTTGGAAAAGGGTGGGGCAGGGGAAGGTAAAGGGCGTTGAAATTTTATCCCGTTTTCACCTTATTCTCCGAAGGTTTCGAGGGGGGTGGGGAGAGGATGTAATTTCAAACCCGTAGCAAATTAAAATTGTGATTTTTTCTTCCTACCCATGTTTCCATTCTTGTTCACCTGCATGGGATCCTGTGTTCGCGATGCGTTTTTTTTTTCTGGACGAATTTTTTGCCTCTCCGCTTGGCAAGTCGGTGAAAGTCCTTTTACCGTTTCGTACGTTGTGTTTGTTCACAAGCGCGCTACTACATGTGGCTTCGCATTTCTCCTGGCCCAAGGAACGGTGAGCTGGTGCTAGAATAACAAGCGTGCACTAACCACGCGGTCGTGTGTGCAATTTTTATATTTTTACCCCGAACGGGCTGGTTCTACGGGCACGGAGAGCTGCCAAATTAGAAGCTTCTGGGGAGAAATACGTTTCCACGCGTAACATAAAACCCTTCTCAGCGGGGAACCATCTGGGATAATGAACCAAAAACAGGGTGCAGATTGGTGCGTTTTGATTACTTGAAACACTCTCGATTAATAAAGTGCATGCTGGAGAAGGTGAGTTTTCCTCTAAACTGTGAAGAAAAAACAAAAATACAGGTAACCTATCACAAAACTGCGACGAAACCACGTCGTGTTCGTATTTCCTATCTTGTTTTTCAAGATTGAAAAATAATGTAGGAGAGTATTTTCAATAGCAACATTAACCAAATAATGGCCACACTGTTCGCACTCACAAATGCTCCACAATCCTTCTGTGAGTGAAGAGTTCCCGATACGGAATCCCCATTCATCCATCTCGGTATTTCGATTCGGTTCAACAATCGGCTAACTAGCTGTTCCGCTTGGGTGAAATCTTTCCCATCCCCAGCCCAATTATCGCCACCGAAATTTAAATGCAACCTCGGGTCACCCACCTCGGAAGCATCAAACGCTTACCGGCTCGCTTGCCCGTGGCTTTCTCCTTCCACCAACCAACACGTTGCCTACGGAGCGTGGCAACAATTTACCACTATCGGCATCCTTCTCCAAACTCATTACCACAATCTTTTTGAAGATTTATGAAATTTTAACTAGTTTTACACCCAGATCAACCCGGCCGGAAGTATCTTTGACACAAACTTAAACGAAACACGCAAAACTTTCCCATCTCCCATGGTGTGAGGGACTGGTACCGCTTACATCAGGCCGCCTTGCTACCGTCGTCGTCGTCCGCGGAACTCGTTAACGATTTAAATTCCCTACCACCGCCCTGTTTGTATGCGTGCGTGTATGTACAAGTGCAACCCGCAACGCAAGATGATTGAGCGGCACAGCGACGCCCAGCAGGAGCGATAGTGGAAGTGATGCACCATTAAAATGTATAACATCTCCTACATCCTGCCGAGCTAGACACGATCGGTACTACCCCTAACCCGACGTGCTTTCCGCCGGCGGGATTCAGGGGTTCTCTTTTTTTTTCGAGTTGCTTGTTGTTGTTGAGACCTCTCACTTGCCGGAGCACTTCACATCGGGAAACTTTGTAATCCGGTGGAAAATTGGGTGCATGTGGGTACGGTGGCTTGAACGGAGTGCAACGCAAGATTAAGGGAAAACAAATTAATATGGAAACACTAGTGCTTCCGCTTGATCTTGGCTCATAAATATATACACACACACACATTGGCACCTATACCGAACCATCACAACTTAACAGCAACTTTTCGATGGCCTCCAAAGTTGTTTAATTAACACTTGCTATCTTCATAAATATTTCCCCAATATTCCTTCCCGTCTGCCGGCTCGAATAGATTATCTTTTTTGGGATCTCTGTTTCACAGGAATTTGATAACGATGACTTACCTCGACGCTCGACTTTCTGAACTCTTCCTGAACCCGTAGCTCTTTCGCACTCGTCTCGGGAAATATGAAAGCCCCACCAGGTGTGGTTGTGTGCGTACACTCGATGAATAGTTAATTGATAAGACAACCGGGGAAGCCTTCGGGCCAGCCCGACCGGTGAACCGCATTATGTTGTTGGTTTTTGGGGAGGCAGACTCTGCGACACTGCGACACTGCGAGATGATCGTCATGATGCCATGTCCCGCCCGAGGGTCAAAGAAGTCCGAGATGAATAATTTGTAGTCGAGTCGGTTTCGGGCCTTCTTTGGTGTTTCGGTGTTTCGAGAGCTGGTAAAAAAACTAGATAAATATTAATGAAAAATTGCGAAAACACCGGTGCGGTGCCTGTGTGATGTAGTTTCGGGCAAGTTCAAGGCGGACACATTCTGCCACAAAGTGGGCCAAAAGACGGTGCCTGGAATCAGTATCATGGGTTTTGAATTAGTGATTAAGAGCGTAATTTATGGCAAACATCAAAGGCAATACGAATGGCCAACGAAATAGCACTGTTCCCACTAGATTGGTTATTTTACACACGCGCAATATCCCGACCGAGTTCAGTTAAAGATCATTTTTAACTCTGCACGTGATACTGATGTAATGTAGCGACCGAAAGTACTGTCATCCTTAAATGTGTGTTTACAGCGTAGGCTTCAAGTGTTGTGTAGTATGATCGGCTCGAGCTGTGTCCTGTTTCTCGTAGATGAAATTAAAACTATAAAACAATAATATTTTCATTTTTAATACGACCACATTTCCCTCTTAGTCGGTTCATGTCTTATTATAGGCCCAAATGGAAAAAATCATAACAAAAAAAGTGTATGTGTATTCTTGTACCAGCATTTAAACACAAAACCAAACTACTTTTAAACGCTATATCATTAAGTTTCAATTAGTCACACCAACGTTCGAAAGTGGATCAA
Organism: Anopheles farauti; assembly: GCA_000473445.2. NCBI lineage: Eukaryota > Metazoa > Arthropoda > Insecta > Diptera > Culicidae > Anopheles > Anopheles farauti. The sequence continues at coordinate 10,996,854 of KI915043.1, read as the reverse complement.
AAGGAATGTTTTATTTTCTGGCAACACTAACGCTTCCACTTCTTCTTTCATCGCACCGCTTGCCACTCACTGTCGCGTCCATAAATCAGTCCACCGTAAGTTTCCCACCACTAGATAGCAGATTTCAGACGCTCGCTGCTTTGCAAACTATTTTGCACCTTTCTCGACAGCAGCACCACCCACCGCCCATCGTTCTGTTTGTTTACTGCGGGCATTTGTTTGCCACCAAGCGAGGAGCCGTTTTCATTTTCCCTTTAAAACGCGGTACAACTGTTTATTTGCTTTGGTAAAAGGAAAACAAACTCGGGAGGTGAAAGTGGAATCACGCCTCCGCTAGAATACCCGTTTGTAGACTCGCACTCTCCGTCCTGTGTAGCGCTGAAACTGTGTATTCGCTCGGCTCGAATCGGTTCCGTGGGCGATAAATAATTTAGTCGTTTAATTAAACAACCTTCTGGGTGCATAAGTAATTAGAACAAATGAGCCGTGGCGACGATATCGGTGTGCGGCACCGTGTGAAGGCACCGATGACAACGGAAACGACGACGAAGAAAACCCCGACCACCCGGTACAGGTTACGGAACGCGAAGAACCGTGCGCACCTCCCTCTCCCATGGCCTGCTGCGGTGAGAAATGACATCATTCCTCGGAACCATGGCACCGAAGCCGGCGGAAGCGCTGGGTGAAGGTGGAAGGGATGAAAAATGTCATCTCCCACCCGGAGCGGTGGCGCCTTCCGGTTTCACGCCAGAATGACGTGGTAAATATGGTTGCCTCATGTCCTCGCGCAGGAAGTGCGTGCCTACCGGAAGGAACGTCGGAGATCTTTCTGCCTTTTCTGCTGCTTCAGTTGGCACGGGTGAAAGGGAAACCTTCAGCGCCATTATCGGGATGGCGGCCTTCTCCGTTGGGCCGCTCCACCGGAAGATGCAGCAAACAACAATACGAAAGCGAAAAGGAAAAAAAAGAAGCAAAAGCAAAAAATAAAAACGGAACCGAAAACGAAACGGACGACCCGAGCGGAGGTCCTTGAGAAAAATGTAATTTATGCCTAACGCACTACATCCCCGCGGCCAAAGGGGAGGGTTGCGCTAACCGGACCGGCCCAGCATGTCCGTATAATTAGCCCATTCCCGAGCGGGTTTTCTCGACGCGATCCCCGTTTCTTAGAGGCGAGGAAGGATGGACACTTGGGTTTGGGATACGTTTTTTTTCTTTTCCCCGTCGTTTCTCCCTCCGCTCGAGTGGGTTGCCCGTAACGCTGGTGGTTTTCTCGGGTTTCGGAAGGGGAAGAGCGAGTGTAAGTGTATAATTTATGCGCGGGTTGTTTGCGTCTCTTTTCTTAAATGGTTTAAGATAGCGGTAAAATTAACGAAAACATATCTCCGGAACGTGTCCACCCGCTAGGTGGATTCATAGTCACAACAAAAAAAAAACACTCTCGCACACAGACATAAACGGCAGGCTAGAACGCGATATCCCGCAGATGTAAATTTGTGATGATAATTATCATCTCTATTTTCTACGAAGCGCCTCTCCTTTCCTTTGGTTTGAAATGAAAAATTATCACTTGGAAGGAATTCTACTACGGACAGCTAGGTCTCCTTGTGTCTTCGCTGCGTTACAGCTTTGTGAGGTGAGTTACTGCGCTGGACAGGTTTTAATTAAATTTTTCACTCATTTCAATGTTTTTTATTTTTACAGCGCAGTTTGGTATGAAGTGTTTGGTAGAACAATACCTCTTCCATATGCATATTGCATGGTTTTTTGTTATTGAATGGCAGAAATATAATAATAATCCATGCTATATGTTAATATATGGACAGAAAATTGCAAAACCTTTCATAGTAAGAGGTATTGAATTTGGCTTTATCATTTCCGTAGAGAATCTCCTCAGAAATGGTGAGAATTATACCAAGCAAGACATAATCAAACGTCCAAAACATTCAAAATCCGATAGGAAAAAAGATTATTATTTTTTTATTCTACAAATATCTCTCTGCTACCAGGTCAACACCGTTAGCTTATCCGCCAAATCTCACGCAAAGTTCTGTATTTTTTTTCGTTCACAGATCCAACCAAAGACAATGCATCGGTTATGCAGATGAACTCATTCCTTCACAATCCTCTCCAATTAGCATGCCAGCTAGGAGAAAAATCTCCTCATCAAAAAACAGGATTTGCGCAAGGCTCATCTTGCACAATGTCGTTCCACAAAGCTTCCACGCCAAATCAAGCCACGGTAAAGAAGCGTGGAGCTCGGCACACCAGCGCTTCCAGAAGTGCAGAGCTTCGAAACCGAATACGCGGTTCGTGTAATTTGGTGAAGGTGAACAAAAAAGAAAACCACCCTCCCCCCTCTCGTCGGATATATTGTCTGAAGCCGAGATTATGTATTTGCACGGGTACGCTTTCACGTTAAACGAAAGCAAATACTCGACAAGCCAGCGGCGGCCACCGAAAGGCTTATGAGCGATAGCGGCATTACATCTTCTCCCGCGTGACTTCCTTTTCACCTCGCAGGCGCACGTGTGTATGTTTTGCATGCGCTCGCCTACTGAGTGAGATTGAGTAAGTGAGTGAGTCAGTTCATAATTTTTCCCCCAAGCCCCCAGCCCCAATCCTGGCCCGTCCGGCCTGGCCCGTGGGGAGGGGACAAACATGTTTTATTTAAAAATTTATGGCCACTCCAATGCTCTGTCCTTCTGTTTTCCCCGTTCCCCGACCCGTTCGCTCGCCCCGTTCGTGCCTCGTGACTCGTCGTGGCTTTTTATGGTGGTGACATGAAAATTGTATTAATATGCAAATGAAGAATAAAGGGCATTGTGACAAAAGAGACGGCTGTGGAAGCGGGAGTAAAAAAAATCCCCTGGAACCGGTGTACAAAGCGCGTAGGCGCGCACAGCGAGCGGCGAGAAGTATCCACTTCTGTGGCGTGAAGGATCCGCGAGCATCCTTTGTGCGGGCGGGTTTGGGGTTTGAGCGAATGGGCGGAACTGGCCCGGAAATGAGACTAAAACTCGATCCATTTAAAGTCGCAACTGCGCTGCCCCGGGGCAGCACGAAGGTTTAAAGGGGTTGAGGGTTAACGAAGTGACCCGGCGAGCGTCGTGTATGGGTCAGGTACTTGAAGGTCCGAACGTTCACGCGGGCCCACGCGCTGTTTACACAGCGGGTGACAGGAAAACCGGAATCACGCTAATGGCTCCACCGCTAAGAGCATTGTCCAGTCGGAGTGGCCGGTAAAGCAGTGGCATCCATGTCTTTGAGCTTCAATTCCACCTCCCGCACTGTAACGCCTCCGTTTGGTGGAATTTTTCACAAAGTGAAAGAACATTTCTGCCTCCAACCGGTGCCGAAACGGGCATGAGAATGAGAAGCGGAAGAGAGCGAAAGGGGGAGAGAAAGAGAGAGTTGGTAAAGTTTTAATGACTGCCCGACCCCTGCCTCGCGCCATAATGCGCCGCGTGGCTCAGCGAAACCGGACGTGCCGGACATCCTGCACTGGACAATCACAACCGGCGCGCCCACGCTTAACCCTCACTAAATTGCAAACTAGATCGAAATTTGGATGATTCTTTCCGGCGCCGGGCATTGAAGGTAAGCTCATTTAAGCTCATTTTTGTTTTGCCTCTTGTACGGTGGGCTTTCTGGCTTCGGGAAGCGTATGGAGAGTAAGCGATTAAAATGGTAATACAATGGAGGTGAACGGTGTTTTTCCTTTTGTTTCACATTGTTTAGGTAATGTAGAGAAAGGTAAAATAAACTTTGGAATGGATTTTTTTTTCGTTTGTTTTCACCACATCTTGCAATTGAGATTAAGTTTTCTTGAAATTTGAACATAATTTGTGTTTTGCTTTGTTTTATTTTGATTAAATAATATTTTTCGAGACAGGCTAAACAGTCAATACGTATTCCTATTGGCGTTCAAAAGCGTTCATCTACCAATATTAAGTTTTTTTTTTTATAAAAAGCAATCCGTTTTCTCAGCGTTTGTTACGCTGGTTGCATAATTTTAGGCGGAGCGTAAAATTTATTTCAAATATTTAATTTGAATCAAATGCAATACTTACACCAAGCTTTCAGATCCTCTGAAGGACATCGAATGCTAGTCATTGCAATAGGTTTTTTATTTGAACATATCCTAATGAAATGCAAACGAGTATCATAATTCACTTCCCGACACACATTACCAGCATCAATTTCAACCACCTCACCACAATTATAACTAACGCACCGCAAATGATCCATTCACAAGCGTATCATTGATATGCGTCTGCGTTTTTCTTCCAAATGCGACTACCGTTTTTTTTATTTTGTCGATTTTTGCAACCCTGCCTGATATCTTGCTCATACCCCCCCCCCCCCCCCTTACCTCATCTCCTCGAAAGAACACGAAAAATGACAGCCGGTCCGCAGCGAAGGACAAAGCGTTGCCCAATAATTCATAATGGACGTAATAAAATTGTCATAATTTATTGTGAAATATTGACTGGCCAATATTGGTGCGCTGTCGAAGTTTCGCATTTCGCTGCCTCTCAAACCCACCGAAAATTTGGCTCTTTTGCCGGCCATTTGGGAGCGAATGGGGAGGGAGAGAGACGCAAACAAACCAAAAAAAAAAAACAACGAGATGTCGATAACGAACGAATACAAATGGCCGTTGCGAAAACAAAGCAACAGCAGAAACGAAAATGTATACATATTTCTGACAGCACCAAGCGCTTGTTCTTGTTCGTCTGCAAGGGGTTGCTTTAACTCGCTTCACTTGCCAAAAGGCCAAATGGAAATGAAGCCTCCCCGTTGACCCGGACCGGCGTGACCTCTTCCGACGCAGAAGTCAAACGGATCGAACGGGAATAAGAAATGCTCGCACGGGCTGCGTGCGTGGCGCAGGAGATGCCTCATTTGCATACCGAAAGCGACGCGCGTTTGGTTTCAATTTTAGATTATGAAAATCGATACCATATTCCTATTGCGAACGTCGAACGGGTTGAAATGGGGTTGTGACAATATTGTGCAAAAATACGTTCCAATACGACCGGTTGGGCTGAGAACGTTTTTTGAAGTGGGAAATTCAAATCAAATTAGCCTCTTGCGAGCCAACTGTGAAGAAGAAGACGGATGCGAAGACGTCTCAAGATGCCATCGTTTCGCTGCGGATGTCATCATTTAGACGCATAATTCGATTAGAAACGCCACAAACCACGAAACGATTATGATGAGTGTATGTCTCCGAAGGCGTCCGAAGTAAATGAGAATCGAATTAAGCCATTTATGAACCTTCTCCAGCGCTGGTTTCATCGTCACACTCCAGGGCAAATTATGATGAGCGCGAGGGTTCGGTTCGGTTCTTTTCTTCATTTTGTGCAACCGGGCTGTGTGGCATAATTTATGATAAGGGCAAAGAAGCAAACATGATTCAATTAGCCGCTTTGCAAACATGACTAAAACGCTGTAATGCGAGATGCTTTACGAAGCGCTCTCATCGAAAAACCATGAAAAGACCCACACAAATTCGTTTTTTTTTCTAAAGCTTTTCTAAAAGACTTCGTTGAGATCGTTTTCTAAACGGGTTCAGAACTATTTACAATCACCGGAGATATTTCATTTCGCTGGCATCTATCCGAAGCGAACTCCGATTAAGCGACATTCCCCGCTCGTTCGGAATGTCCAGACGCGGGGCGATCCGTCAAGACTATCCCGGGAGCCATTTTTAATTGAGTCAAATTTAAATAAGTTGAGTGATTTTGCCCATGAATAATTCAGCGCTTAATGGATGATTTCGAAAGTTCAAAAGACGACGGAGAAGGCAACCCGAACGGGTTGCCACGGTATTTATGTCAAAGAATCGCAAACCCGGTAGCTTCCCGGTTCCCGTAAGCGTAATTGAGAATTATGATTTCCAGATGGCCGGCGAAAGGTTCAGGGGACGGTGGAAGCCACAGGACGTGAGCCTCAGAGCAAAAGCGAGAGAAAGAAAGAGAGAATCCACGCCCCAACAGTAGCAATGAATATTCAATGAGCTATTCTGGGTGGGAAAAATAAAACGTTTCTTTAAAATAAAAAATTCTCCACCAGCATCACTTGGATGGTTCGCCAGCCTGTGGCAACTAGTTTTCTTTTGAACTCTATCAAAACAGTGATTATCGGTCGGTGGTGGAGTAGTTGCTTTGAAGTTTACGTTGAAATGCTGTTTCCTTTTCCGCCACTAAGAAGTAAAACTTCTCGCTAATTGGAATGCTTTTCGTTATGAACTGACAAAAATTGGTGAGTTCTTTGAAAGAAACATTAAAGGAAAGAAATGGGGCAGAAATAGGGAAAGAAAACGCCCTCAAAGAAATTTTTCTTAGGCAAATGTACTTGTGAGGTGCCGTTTCACATATTGAAAATAATATAAAAATTTATAAAAATGTCATAATACAAATAAAAAACAATAAAACACGAATATATTTAAAAAGCTTCCTTTGCGAGAACATTTTTGCTCTGACTTCAGGTCTTTTTTATACTTGGGCTTTTTTATTGTAACAGATTTTAATGTGTACCCGTGGTACATTTCACGCACGAAATGCACCATTACTTTGCGCCATCAAACTGTAACATGTCGCACTTAAAACCGCTTCCAGGCCTGCATTATACACGACCTTCGCATACGACGCATTGCATCACCGCACGCGGCCATCGAACGAAACAATAAAACGCATTACGAGGTGTGGTGTGGGGTGAGGCGAAGATCTGGCGTTATCACCGGGTAAGAAATACGCGATCATAACCTTCCCTGAAGCCTGAATCCCCGAACCACCACCATTAGAACACGTTGCTTACCGCAGTGCAATGCCACACCGCTCGTTGTTTTATTTTTATTTATTTTTTCAAACCCAAACCTGACTGGCACTGTTTCGCTAAACATTTTATGTTGCTTTACGATTACAACTCTGTTTCTGTGTTTCGCGACTCGTGAGCGCTGCTGCAATGCTGTGCCGGCACGGGGCTGGCGATGTCCACCCATCCCTACCCCACCCCACCCCACCCTCCACACGGCAACCGGAACGACCAGATCGGCTGTTGGGAGCTGTTGCTTCAGCTGGCATTACTGTGCCGTGTTCGGTTGCGTTATTTTTCCCTCTCTTTTTGCTTTCACTCCCCACCACCGCCCCCATTTCGCTCCATTAGTGATGAATAATTTATGCTGCACAAACATTAGAAAGAAAACCACCACCCTCCACCGTTGCCCTTTCCACCGCAACGGGCCGGACGAAGGATGCTGTCGGGAAACAGATGCCGCTTTTTATACGTTTTCGCCACCGTGTTTTCTTTTATTTGCGGTGTTTGGTTTTATTCTGGAAAAGCAACGAAAATAGTAAAAAAAAACTCCCAATGGAAAAAATCGCTATTTCTTCGAGGGGTGCGTGGGCATTTGACAGGCGACAGAGGCGTGTGTATGTCCTTTCTCGGTGAAGGTTATCTCGGTTCTCGGCTTGGCATGTCTGCGGCATGTCAGTTTGTAGCGTTCAGTGAAAGAAAAACAGCTCCAATACCATTTTTGTCTAATTTAATGACGGCCACCATCACTGCGGTAGGGCGAGTTCCTTTTTCTTGCTCGGAATTTAATTCTTCCTCCTTCATTTGTCAGTTGTTGGGCCAGTTCAGTCTACGGCGAGGGTTTCGAGGGCTGCTGCTTTGGAACAACCCATCGTGAAGGGTCAAATTATCGAATGGAAAGAAAATTACCATTTTTTGGTTCCATTTGCGACACTCCCACGAGACGAATAATTATGCTGATGAAGAATCGTAGTTAACAACGTCATTACAGGGGTTGTCAAACGGTTTGAACAATTCCATGTTTAGATTTTTTAAAAAGTTAATTTATTTCGTGGGATAAAAATGTATCAAAATTATCTCAAAATATAAAAGTTTTCAAAGTATTTTATAATACTTTTTTTTTCGTTATTTTCCATTAAAAAATGATCATACCTGCGAAAGCTCCCAGTAAACCTCTTTTTCGTGCTTTCCGATTATCCAATTCTCAAGCTAAACCCACCCGTAAATCCCGCTCCGAGATGAAAGGGGAATAGAAACAGCGAAAACGAAGGGGAACGCCCCGTTCTCATCCATCAACCACGCCATCATCCCTCGCCTCAATCCAACACCAAAGTAGGCATTTTCTCGGGGGAAATTGTCGCGTGCCTGCTGTGCGCTGTGGTACGCACCGCTCAACAGTCTCAACTCCCTTGCCAGATATGCTATCTTTTCCTCGCAACCAGCCCGCCAGAATAGAATAGAAGAATATCAAATTCAAACAAATCACAACCTGTCAGAGTCTCCCGGGACGCACCGACACGAGTAGAGCCGGCGGCGGCGGCGGCGTGACGAGCATTTGGGAACGATTCGACTGCCGCTATCTGCCACCGTCACCATGGAGATGGTTCATATTTGATTAAAGCCTGCTATCGACGGGATACTCGTGCGGGAGGCACGTTGCATCCGGTGAGAATTGAAGAACGAAAGAACGCAAGAAGCCAACGAAAAACTCGGCAAGGGTGAATAACTTACCAGCACCCTACGTGACCATTCCCATTTTGGCGAGATATCTTATCGATGCGATCTAGAACAATACGTGGGGTGGCAAGAGGAAGAGGAAGGGGGGAAAAATTCGCCCGACCCGTGCGGAAATGGCAGAAAATTAAACCGACCTGATGTTTTTGTCCGTTTCTCTCGTTCGGAGGGAAAAATTAGGGACACTCTGGGTCCTCCCTGACCGGCGACCAAACACCATAGATCGATCTCGGTCGGTAATGTAATGAAGTGGAAGTGGTCAATCAAACGGGAGGGGTCGGTCTGACCGGTCGATCGGCGAGGAGTTTATTGATTTTGTGTATGTGTACCCAATATGTGTGCTCGATAAATAACCGAAAAGTCGAAGGATTATCGCCATACTCACATATGTCGTTTTTCTACACCTCAAGGGGGAAGATGTTTGATCCTAGATTGGATTGGTACTGTTTGACTTCTAAGCAGGCTTTGAAGAAATAGCATCTGAAGTATCTATAAACAGTCGATTTGCAACGAAAATAGCACCCCGTGTTGATCTTCCAAACAGCGAATGTAAACGCTTGACTCGCCATACAAACAGTAGGGAATAGGCTTCATTAATTTGCTCCCCATTCGCGTCGCCCCACCGTACTTGAAATGATACGCCTACACCACTCAGCACTTATTCATATTTCCCTGCGGAGTGTGCGGCCACAATTTCAAACCTCCACTGGGCGGAGGCTCCCACCCCGCCGACGATCCTTTCCGACGATTTCCTGGGCGGATTTGGGCCACCACCGATTCCCGTTCCCGTGCAGCAAAACAAGCGACAAAACGGTCAGTTATCATTTCGTATGACACTTTCATCAATCATTCGTGTGCGTGTTAGGCAGGGCGTCCCCAGTGTGGAAGAGTCACCGGAGTCATGATTTTCACCCCGCCCCCCCCGGTTGCACATTTATAAATGATTATCTGGGCCGCCGGAGAGGGATTCGAATTGAAATATTCATACCAGGTGTCGCTTCTAATCCCACCCGATAACTCCGGTTGAATTAAACCCACGGTTCGGCTCAGTTGCGCCCGGCCGCTCATCCTGGTCCCGGGGGAGGTATCAATATTCCACACGCAGTGCACGGTACAAGTGGAAATGTCACATAAACACGATTGGAGCTACAGTTTGAACCATTTATTTGTGTGCAGTTTCAATTCTAAATTTTAAACCAACATGACAATGATTCAAACTTAAATAATTCAATCAAATGACTTATCAAATCATACTCAAACAAACCTTCAGTGATTCGAATTCACTCAACCGTGTCCAAACAAATGCACAACCCTGTTTGGCAGATTTTTCATTAAACGACACAAACTCCAAACGCGTCGGCCGTTGCTGCCAGCAATCGCCCTTCGGGGATCGCCCCGCTTGGTGAGTGGTGATTGTCCGGCTCCTGTAAAGTCACGTTCACGGTCTTTGCGGGTCTTCCCAGAACCATTCGCTCGTCCATGGCGGACGGACCGTGGATTGAATAACGAGCACTCCGAAAGCACTTTCCCATGCCGGAGATGGGAAAGCCGCCGGAGGGATCAGTTGCTTGTCCTAAATGGAAAACGAATCAACTGCGAACGGGGTTCGATGCACTCGTGTGCCTCTGTGTGCCAGGGTGCATTGTTGAATGTCGTTGCGTGCCGGGTTTTTATCTACTTCTTCCACGCCGCACCGAAGACACATCGAACCAGTCAAATGAATGACCAGAGCACAAACACGGACGGAACTCCCGTGTCATTGTCGTCGTCGTCGTCGTCGTCGTCGTCGTCGTCGTCCTCGTCCCTGTGGATGCAGATGGACAATCATAGCCGGTGACATCCCGCCCGACCACAGTCACGGTAGGAGCAAAAATCCACCGAGCCACCGAAAAGTGTTGATCCGATTTGAATGATTTGCTTCGGCACACATCGACATCGGCGGCGACGCGAGGCGCAGCGGAAAGAAATGGATGCTTCCGGTTTTGACTCGACGGTCGCCTTCCCCACTGGCTGCCAGTGGCAATGGGATGCGTGTTGCAACGCACTCCGACCGGCAAAAAGGACGCTGATAGGATCAAACATTGACCGACGTCGGATGGAATCGAATCATGCTGCGGGACCAACTGGGAGGCACACTATTTTTAGCACCAGAGAAAAAGGGTTACCACCGTTTGGAGAAATCATCTGTTTCAAAGGAAAAATGATTGGGTGATTTTCGGGGGAAAAAGTTAGATAAAAACGTGACTTTGTCAAGATTTGTGTATTGTATTTAATTCGAGAGGAATCGAATACGTTGAAGCTAGTGTTTAAAACATCCTTTTTTTATTATATCAAAGAAAATTTGATTAAAATATATTTGTGGTTTCAATAGCTCAGGTGTGCACACTTTATCACAGCAAGTAGGTTCTCAGTTCAAATCTCAATATCAACTGAAGTAAAAAAAAAGCTATTCGTGAGAAATGATAATTTTCCCTTGCTGTTTTGTTCCATATTTTTCGCAATTTCCGTTCTCCATCCAACAAACATTCTAACCACAACCACAACCAATAGTATGTAACCCACCAGTCTCTTGTTTGGCCGTAACGTTTGGCTCTTCATTATGCTGCGCTCTGTTGATCACCGCAATTACTGTGAACCCTTCACTCATCCATACATCCCACCCTTTCTATGCGAGTGTTATGACGGCAGGGTGACCGTCTGCCAGATGGCCCTCCGGGGTGTTTTCCATCACATTGACTCGAGTGCATACTTGATTACTTCAATGTTCGCCCTGCACCACCGAAAATTAAAGGCATGAGCAGCATTCATCAACAACCGTCTGTCTGTCTGTCCGTCTATTCTGCCTGCCTGGTTCGCCCTTGCCGAGAAGTGTGTTGCCGTTGGCGTGAAGGTTTGTACCAGAAGCGAGGGGTGAAATAAGTTGACGCATGTTACACCGGCTTGCCATCCGAATGCTGTGCCCTCTTCAATTGGGATGTTTGCTTTTGTCGAAACGATTAAGATAATTGATGATTTTCCAGTTGCGAAACCTTCGCCGGTTTGTTGACTCAAGGATGGGTGTGAAGATACACGGACGAACGCACACACAATGGCACAAAGAAAATAATCAACAAATCAGTTTCTTTTCTTTACCCTGTGAAGTGAGAGCAATTTGAATAATCGCCTACCCATTCAAACCACCCCCAACCCAATCTTGGCTTAACGGATGACGTTAGCCAAGAATCAAACCTCCGAAAGAAAATATCCCCTGCGTGTGGAAGACTTTATCCTTGCCAAAAATGTACCCCGATTGGGTTTGTAAGGACGAAATGGATGTTCATCTCACTCTGTCGCACAATTCTTTCCCGCTCAAGGTGAGAAGTGTGAAACCGCATGGTGTGGTTTCACCAGCCATCCTGCTCGCACTTGCACACACACATGGACACAGTCTGCGTTGGACGACGGACGCGGCTCCAACGAAAGATTTCTCGCCCCGGAGAAGGATGCTGTGCGTGGTAGATTTTTCTTGTTTTCTCTTTGCGGCTCGGGTGAGCTGTTCATCTCATTTTCTCACACTTTATCTCGCCATCGGAAACGGTGCGAGTGAGATGAAACATTTCACCGGGAGCAACTGGGTGGAATGTCTAAAAATGTTTTTTATATTGTCTCTCTACATTTTTTTTATTACTATCTTTTACTGCATACACACGCCAAAGTGGACATCGCGAAGTTGTTATTTCTGCGAAGAAGGATCTGCTGCTGTGGCGCAACAATTTCAGCTCGAAATGCCGAGCGAAACAAGCGTTCCTTCCGGCGAAAGAAAGTGGAGGAGAATGCAATAAAATGCAAGGATTTATTTCGTTCGCATCGACCGGTGCCATCAAAGTAAGCGTATTGTATCTGCATAATTTTATGACAGCCGCAGTTACGTTTTGGTTGGATTTTGATTAGGCATTTTGTATGCTTGTCAATTTGTTGTCTTGTTTTAATTTTGAAACTGATTTTTTATAGATTACGATACTTTTTAAATGTTATTCTGTGAGTAATGCTTTCTCACTTAAATTTGTGTAAAGAGTAAAAATATTATAAATGTTATGTAAAAATCTTGTACATTATCTGGCAAAACTTTAATATTATGGTTAATTTATCAGATTTAATACCAAATTTTATTTTCCATTTTCACTTTAAAAAATGTTTCATTCGTATAAAAAAATCTTAACGTCTAATTGCTGCAGCATTTAATCAGCTACATCAGCTATAGTTCGGTTCAAGACTACCCTAATGATGCTGAGCCATTTTTCCACAAGAAAACCACAAACAAGCTCTGTCTAAAACTGACAACTGCAATCGGATAAAAATCTTCGTGCTCGATCTGTTATGGTCATCGTTTTCACGAGAAAAATAGCTTCCGATCGGATCATGCTTCACTTCCGAGCGTAAACAAAAACAAAACCGGCACAGCAAGAAAAATCGTTCACTCTTTCTCCGGGCTCAATCTTCTAGTTGGCTCCTCTCCTTGGCGTGCAGTGAAACAAAAATCCAACAAACTGAACAAGATCCACTTTCCGGCCCGGTGCAAAGTCAGCAAAAGCCATTGTTGTTGACTCGCGAAACGAGCAATTGTTGTCGAAGAAAAACAAAAGCCGAATCGACTCGAAAAGCCTTTCCCTTTTGCTATTGTCTTCCCCATTGCTCCAATGTACTCCATTTGGCAGCGATTGAAAAGCCTACTGCGTTGCAGCATAGTACCGGGGCTTCAATTATTCCGTTCCAATTTCTTGCTTAATTTGTTTCATCAACATCTCATTCTCTCTCCCTCCCTTCTGCAAACAGCATCGAGCCCAATTTCGATGCTCAACGCTGAGATGAAAATCCAATCAACAGTACCATTTCCACACATCATCATCATCATCATCGTTGTCGTCGTCGTCGTCGTAGAAGCTCAATTGGTTGGATGGCGTCATGGTTACCGCCGTCGTCGTCGAATTGCAGAGCTCATTAATTATGGTTTGTTTTCCATTTTCTTCGTCTAATTGCCAGATGCGTACCGAAGCGTTATTGTGTGCACTCCGGTATGCACTGGCGATGCAGAGATTAGTTCTTGCTCTTGTTGGTGCGCTTTTCGATAAGACCGGTGACGGTGTGGAACGGGTTAAGAAAAAAGCAAACCTCCCTTGGGGTAGAAAACAAACACACACACACGTCACTCCCCGCTCCCTTCAAACGACCACTGGGGAAACGAGGAGCAAAATGCAATCTTGCTGCTGCTGCCGGGTTAACCATTAATTCCAAGGATATCCTGTCCCGTGCAGGATGCAGCATTCTGCATCCGAAGCAGAATTGCGTGCGGTTTTTGTGGTAAAGCGATGAGATATAAATGAGGGTCCTTTTCGTATCCGATCTTGAATTATTCCTGAGGCAGAAACACACTCCGGACGGATTTCATTACAGCAGCTTCGCCATCGGTCGCCACCATTCGCCCTTTTTGTCAACTCTCTCTCCCTCTCTCCCTCTATCTGGATTTTATATCACACATAAACCGTCCTCACTTCGACAGAAACTAATTTAAATGTAAATCAAGACAAATCATCAATTCGCAACGGATCAAGTTGGCCCCGGACTGGACTGGACTCGGCTCGGAACGTTCCCACGAATGCCCACGAAGGCTTCATTTTTAAGACCGTCTCTGGCTGCTTATTTAACATTCATCGCGCACGGGCACAATTACTAACTGGAGCCCAAGGGCCCTTCAACCGGCCGCCGCCACCGAACCGGTCCCGTTTTTGCAACCGTTTGGCCATTTTAACAAAATCGTAAAGACAAACCGTCTCTCACCCAGAAGACAAAGTTCGATATAAGAGCAATAAAATGTAATGAACTTTTTTTTCTTTCTTCTTCTTAGCGTGTGTTACAATTGCCATTGCCGGTGGCTCCTGCTGGAAGGGTTTTTCGGAGCAGGAGGGGTAGTTTTTTGGAAATGGCTTGGCGCCATGCTGATGATTTCATCGTTTCATCTCGGACTCGGGTATCTTGCGATTCGTTACGACGGAGTCGAGCAAGCGAAAGATGTTCTCGTTCGATACCCTGCGCTTCCCGTTGCCTCAACAATACGCCTTGGGTGGTATCCGTTTTACCGCGTTATTTTCTCCCTCCCAGAGCAAGCACGAAAAAACTGACCCATCGGAATAGAAATGGTACACAATTTCCTCTCCGAGGACTTCGTTTTGTCATATGTAGCCATACAAACACACACACGCGCGCGCTAGTGGCAATCGCTTTCTTCGACTGGATAGTGTGCCGGTTTGATTAGTTTGGCGAACAAAATCAATAAAAATCGTTCTCCCGCTCGAAATAGTACGTGATAATCGCGTACAACCGGAGGACACTAGCGAGCAAGCCATCAAACTATCTAACCGGCTCCAGATGTGAGCAAAGTTACAATTTCGAAGGTAATTTCGTACGTATTTACTCCCTATGTTATAGCTTTGTTTGTGCTTATTTGAATAAGAAAGAAACATTTGGTAGTTTTCAGCTCATAGTGAAATAACATATGGAATTTGGTTTTTGTTTTATGTTTGAAGCATACTGAATGACTTTTTTTAAGTACTAAAGGAACTTTTAAAACATTTTTTTTTCAGAGATTGAAACTACTTCAGAGATTATTGAGCAACATTCATATAAAAAAGCATTTATAATTTATTTTTGTTGATACATTTAGGCGTAGATTTGCAAAAAGTATTCCCAAAAGTATGCAATCTTCTTAACGATTGTCGTACGAAGGCAATTTATCTGTTAATAGTCACAAATTTTTCAGCTAATGCTAACAAACTCTCGATTTTGTTGAGAAATCTCTTTGAACAATGGGGTTATTTCCATCGCTTTATGTTAAACTTTCTTTTCCAAAACTTCCCTCCTAACTCCTTCGCCCCGAATCGCTTGTCGATAAATCCAATTTGTACGCCTCGTTGACATCGTGTGACCCACTTTGGCGCTGTCCTTGCCTTACCAACCAATTACAGAAACTTATTCCCATCGCCCCACCGTCGACGACAACGAACTTCGGTGCAATAGAATTCGGTTGATCGCATGATTTCGTCGTCATCGTCTGCTTCCCAGGGCCCAGGACCCCGAGGGTTGATTAAAAACATAAATAACAATGATATTTATTTGGCCCTGTGATTGCAAACCGAGCGCCCGAGCGAAAGACGAAACACATATTGCGATCGGGTTCCGAAAAACGGTTCGCTTTCGCTCGCTCCGCTGTAAGCTCACCCCATTTGTGATGTAATTTGCTGCTGAAGAAAATTTGTACAGCCGTACGAAAGGCAGAAACCACAAATGGAGCACGATAGTGTTGCGACGGGCGCGACGGTTGATTTGAATCGAAAACCGTAATAATGCTGAAACCGCAGCAGCAACTTGTTTGGCTCCCGGCTCTCGGTCATTTTAAGGTCCAGCGCGCGAAGGCTGCTGGAAGTGTTGATCCGGCCATCCGGCGAAAGGATAGGACAAAACGGGGCTCGAGACGCTCGAGACGCCACCAGCCGAGCTCAGTTTATTGGTTTGTGTAATCCAAAAGATTCAAATTAAATTGCTCAACCGTCCACCGTGAACCGTACGCTGCACACCGCAACGCTTTGGGTAACTTTCGTCCGGCATCTTCACGGCGAGAAACGTTGAATGTACTCTGCCGACGATGGCACTGTAAGAAGCAGTAATAGCAGCAAGAAGCAAAACCCAAATCCCTGACTTTTGCCATCCAGCCTCCCGCTTCGGGTAATCCGGCAAATCCTTGCACTGAAATCTTGCCCACATCCTCGTGTATCCTTCTGCAGAAACCGCACACATTAAGAAGAAACTTTCAACTGGATTTGCAAAACCACCGAACCGGCGCTGACCGCAAACAGTCGTCGTTGCGTTCGCCTATTGCTTGAGAACTATGCGGAGCTGTGCATTTAAATGGGATGCACTTTCGCAGCAGGTTCGTCGGTTTGGCTGCATTCTCGCATTCTCTGCACAGGGTTTGATGTATTGCCCTTGGTGCTGTGGACAAACGATGTCTTTCTGGCGTGTGTAGGTGATGCCCAGCGAGAGAATTCGAAACGGGAGGCATGGTTTGTGATGGACTGATTAGGAACAGTTGCGTTCATATCATTTCTAGAATAGAGAATATGTTTCTATAGCATGTTGAGAAAGTATATGAACGAGAATAAGTGTAAACTTTGTTTTTCATCTAATTTTGTTATTCTACATGATAATGTGTGAATTGTTCGTTTTACAAAAAATAATAACCCGTTCATGTATTGAACTCATAAGTATAAACGGGAATGATGTTCTAAATTTTGAAAAATTTCAAACAAGCGTCCAAAAATGTCAACAGAACCGTTTTTTGTTGTCTTAACCGAAAACTCGTTAATCACTTATTTTAAATGAAAGTGCAATATTACCAATTTGTCCTCAGTCTTATTAAAATCAACAGCTCAACATAAGTATAGCACTAAGAAGTATTTTATTTGAAATGTTTTTAATTGTTGAATCGTTTCCCTATGGGGACGTTTTTCCTCCACCGCATTGGGCGGTTAGTTTGCGCCATACTATATTTCAAACCTCATGACCCGCAGCAACACGACATCCAAGCAAGTGTTGCGAATCGCTCTCAAGAGGTTAACCTCAAAAATTCTTCAAAAGACAATAAAATACGTCCAACCGACTGCTGCTCTATTATTTATCGAGCAAACCACCAGAGAACCTGCTCTGTAATCTATGGCATCGACGCAACGACGGCGCAACCTTCCATTTCCGGCCGCTCCCAACGGCCTTATCCTTTCGGAGGCTCGCTAAAGATGAAGTAAGAGAAAGTTTTCACCACCCCCCACCCGTCCAAAACCAAAACCGAACGCTCTGCACCAGCAGCTCCCAATAGCTCCCAAAGGAAACCCGGAACGTTCGAGATGCGCAACATCCGCACGCGACTAACCGCTAGTTCTGCGAAGACGGACAAGCACGGTGAAGCTGGGAGCGAGAGCCCGACACCAAAATGGAGTTTCAGCGCGGATTACAATAGCGCTCGTGTTTGGGCCCCCCTTTTGGATCCGGCCAATGGGCCGCCCGAGCCTACGGACTCGTGGCTCGTTGCCAAAGTGGGCGGTACCAGTTTTCTGGGGTCGGTGAAAGAAAACTACTGGGGAGTGGAGAAAAAAAACATGCCTCCCAAAATGTCAGGGGCCACAATAGCCGCTTCCAGTGGCGCCAAACGAGCTCACGGCCATTTGGCCATTTTCGGGCGTCGACATCGAGGCGCCTAGAGCTAGCGTTTTCCTTTCCAATTATGCAGACAAAGCGGACGCTTTTCGGCATTCTAATACGATGCGAGTAGCATACGATTTGTGTTATCGATAGGATATGGACTCGTCGTTTGGGACATCGTTTCATGAAGATCCCTTATCGAGCGGCAGTGTGGCAGTGTCGCATAGAAATGGAATAAATTTACAAAATCATTAAATAAATGTCTCCAAACGTCACGTATCTGCCGGCTTTTATCGATATTTATGTCACCAACGACCATCGATCTTTTGTAAAAGTGATGGCACAAAAGCGTCGCCGCATGGGGTTCGATAATTCTTCTCAAATTCTAATCCTCGAAAATGGCACAAAAACACACACAATTGCACACAGTTGCCACCCGCGTGCACCATTATCACCTAACCCCTCGCTGTCCCCCCCACAGAAAAAAAACAACTCCACACTGTATAGAATCGTAAATCCATCACCTAAAAAAGGCGAAAACGGTTCCACACATTTCCCGAACCCGTGCCCTCGCCGAACAAGAGTGTGAAAGCATCATTCGACAGACGTATAAATACCTTTACGCCGCAGAAAGAAAAACACTTTCAAACAATGCACACTGCACACAGCCATCGGTGGCTCCATCTCCAGCGATGCCGGGTTTTTGTCACTCGGATGAAACCATAAATCCTTCCGAAAAACCCGGCTACCATTCTCACACCATAAATCCATCCATGCGCGCTCGAAGATACCGAAGAATGAACGAACGATGCGCCGTGGTGCGTACGATACGTCCCCTCCCACTCCCCCTCCCGGCACCCATCCGGCACATTCGGACACTCGGGCCCTCGGGTCAGCAGCTGACCAGTTTCACAGGCTTCGCTGGCTCCATGATTGCTCAATAAACAAATGGAACGGAATGAAGTTTCTTCGCATATCGACACTCCGGTCGACCAAAAGATCAGCGATCGATCCGGGTTCGGTGGTGGGGCGGCCCCGGAGCTCGGAGTGGCGGATTAGCAATTTGGTGTTTATCTTGCCATTCCGAGCTCTTAAGCTTAAGGCCGTACCCGATGGGATGTGGCGCTCGATGTGGCATTCAAATGTGATTATTTCACGATTTGTAGAGACGTGTGACGGTGGCGTAAAAACAAACGATTGCATTTCGCACGGCTCAGTGCCGAGTGGGTTTAGGTGGGGGATGTGAAAAATTGGCCTATATTTCCGGATACTACAACGAGTGCTACAGCAGGGTGTACACATAAAACGTGGTAAACTACATTCGAACTAAAAATTGTTTCATTACATTTGTATCTCTAAGGATTTGATCTGTTGCTGACAGTTCTGTTAGAAATTTCTTTTCTGTTAGATAAACGATATAAAATCTTTAGAACACTTTAGAACACTTTAGAATAAAAATAAATAAACAAATTTTAAATTGTTTAACGCATATAAATACTCTAACTGCACAATTCATCGAATAATTAGAGCATTTAACATACCAACGCCTGAAAGTATGCAATGCTCAAACTCGTTTTTCAGATTATTGAACAATCTTGTGTCTGCCTTAAACTCGTTACAATTTTCGAATCTCTTCGAGAACCTAACAGATCAATCCTCTCCGCAATCGATAATTTTACTAAAGATAATAAAAACCAACATTCCCATCTTTCTTTCTCGTTCAGTACATAAGAAACTGTGAGCGATTTTTCGCCCACCTCAACGTGTCATTTCGGTCACCCATCGATTGCCGATGGAAAAGTCCCATAATGTTACAGCAATCCACCGCAAGATTTGATCATTTCCTTTCACAACCTTACAATGTGTGATCCTTTGGGCTTCATCCTTTGTCTTACACATGGTGGAAGGTTTCAGCAGTTCGCACGCTCGCCATCGACCACGGGATCGATCGACTGTTTATTTTACCATGAATATATTGTCCCCCGGGAGTGAACCGCAACGCAAAAAAAAGGACTACAAAACCCGGACGTGATACATGTGGCCCCATAAAGTCCGCTTTGGGTACGTGAAGCAACCCAGCTAGTCGCCTTTCTTATGCATCTATTTATTTTTCAATTCTCGAGATAAACCTCCGCCACCCGTGCGCGGGTCGTGCTCGGGAAAGGGACGGGGCTACGATAAGCTACACGGGAGCAGCTGGCCCTGAACGTATGCATTACGCTCCACGCCTATTGTCTTGCCGGCACGTCTATTTATCTTAGGGGACAGATCACATCCGGCAGCATCGGCTCACATCGGGTCGAATCGAGTCGAAAATCTATTAAACCAAATTCTCTGTTTGTGTTCGGTCAACTTGGCTGGCTGGCGGAGGAGGTGGATGTTGATGTTATTTTATTTCGAATTTCGGGGACAAGAAAGGACTCCGGCCGCCTGCACCATGGCCGGCCCGGTGGGAAATTTTTGGAACAAAATTTATATACACTTGTGGGTAATCCCCGATCCGGTTCCATCTGTTCCCGGTGCATGCATGGCAGGGCAATTCAAATGGAAGGAGACAGCTCAACAACAAACAGGAAGCACCAAAGCTTTGCCTTTGCGATTGAATGTGAGCTGGAAAAATGCAGTGCCAGACGGGGAAAACCAAATCCAAATGGTTCCTTCCCGGTGATGGGTCGTCGGATGGTTGTCCGCTCGGGTTTTCGCGCACCTTCCGTTACCCTTTTTCCCGCGCGCTACAAACGAGAACGTGCTGCCTTTATCAGCCAGCTCAGCGAAGCGAAAGCAGCGGCTTTTGAGGATGCTTCTGCATTCGGGATCCGTTCCTGTTTTACTCTTTTTTTTGGCTTTTAGATGTATCTTGCAGAAGAGAAATCCCACGGGAAAATAACCGCTCCCGTGCTCGTACATCTCGATAAGAATTGGATTTGTTTCATCGTGCAGTGGGGGCTTTTGTTTTGCTCTATTTTGCTAAATTACACGTGTTCGCAGTGGCACCGGCACTCTAGAATAAATTAACAAACAAACAAGAAAACCGCACACAGACACAAATAGTTTCTTCCCGCCACGCTGCAAGAAAACAGAAGGCGATACGGTTCGAGATCACCGTGCTCGAGTGCGAGCGGAAAGGGGGAAAGGCGCAGAAGAAATTGAGCATGAAATCCATTTTGCAAAAGGATTTCTTTTCGTTTTCCCTTCTCGAACCAGATCGCGGCGAGTGTGGGACAAGATGGGCGACGGGGTGGGAGGTAGTTCGCAAAGAAAAGCTTTCGCCTGCTCGCCTGCTGCACCGTTGTGCGGTTTTCTATTCAAATAACAGTACCGATGGAAAGATTACCACAACAACCGGTTAGGGTGTAGGGCTTTGAGCGGAGGTAGACGATTGCAACATGAAAAGGTAAAGCCAGCAGCGCTGTGCAACGAGTGTTGTATTTCAACGATAAGAGGAGCCCATCTTCTTCGGCTGCCTTTCATCCCGAGGATTTGTCCGAGGTCATGTGGATTGGGGAGTGTGTGTGTGTTTGTATACGTGTGTGTTTGGTTTGGCCAATGTTGATTTTATTTCCGCAAGAGAACACAAAACCCTTTTCTTTCCAGCTCCGCAATTGCAGCCGGTTGCCGGTTTATCCAGTTTTGCGGGGGAACCGAGAAAGAAAAGCTGTGTACGTGAGTTACGCGTTCCGGCTGGGCCGAGCAGTTCGATGCATCAAGGAGGGCGGCGGGGAGGGTGGGAGACACATTGCCCACACACAAACACATGGGACAAACCGTAATCATGTTTGTATCGTAGCAGAGCCTTTTATCGTTCATCTTGACCTTAGCAGGCGAGTTCAAGAGGCCTTAAGTTGCCTGCGGCATTTTCTTTACTCCTTTCATTCCCTTCAAAGGCACCGTAAATGGAGGAAAGAATGGCGGTTACCATCTCAGGATGAGGGTAAGCTCGCACCATCGTCATTTGATTAAAAATCAATCTGTCTTACACAACCGATTGTGAGAAGCTTGACGAGATTAAGATTATGTTTATTTCTTATTTCTTTGTCCGAGCAAGTGATACACGAGCATTGTGGTATGGCCGCTCCTAATGAAATATAAAAAAGAAGTGAGACATTGGATACATTTTCTTTACAAAAGACTTTTGAAATTAATTCTTATCAGTTTATACCTTTATAGGTTTGATATATAAAACAAATATTCCCTAATTTTCGCATTATTATCGAATTTCTCAGGCAGATCAACTGTGGTAATAACAGCCAGTGCCTACTACGATCTATTTTTCCTACATCGCTACCGAGAATCGTATCGTATGTTCAATAACATCCTCTCGCTACATCTCATCGCTCATCCTCATTTGTGCTCGATGCACGGAAAATCCTAATCCAGCCTCATCCGAACGCACACGGACCCGGAATGCATGCTAGAACATCGTCGACACGTGCTGGAACGAACGCTGAAATGTGGAACGGCACGCGGGGGTCTGATAATACGGTTTCTAATTGTGCTTGAAATATGATTGCCATCACTCTTCAATCAAATTTAAATTAGCACTTGCTTCATCTGCCGGCAAATCATTCGACATGCGAACGAGTTTCGAGTTGCAGAGAAGCCGAAGCCCCGGTTCCCGGGTCTTATGATGTGTACCGGCGGTGTACATGTTCGTGCGAAAAAGTATCCTATCGCATCATGCGATCCCGGACCGGCGCGGACGGCATCGTGTACCTGGAAAGCGACCGGAAAAAGACCGTAGGATATCTCGGAGCAGCCGGAGCTCTAATTGACCTGAACTTTTGAGTCATCGTCAGATCTCGCTGACCGGGGAACTGCTAGAACGACTTCTCATCATGCATGCCGTACGCACCGAGCAGCGCATTATGCTCTCTTTCGTCCACATGCACACTGTCTCTCTCTCTTTCTCTTGGACACACAACCACACGCACACTTGCAGCTAGTGTCAAAGAGAAGCAATTTTAATTAAACTCCTGTGATTGTTGCTCCAGCGTCCAGTATCCCACATGCACCTGCACCCGCTGCGCCCGGCCCTGGTTATTGCACTGGTGAAAAGGGCCGGGCCCATTTGCACCGGGCCGGAAACTAACTGCCTCGGGTGCAGGTATAACATCGCAACAAAGCGGTCAGGATGCAAATATCGCCCGCAGCGTGTACGGCTGAAATTCTCGGGATCAAAGTCGGCCTTGGCGGAGGTGGTGGTGGTGGTGGTGTTGGTGGTGTTGCAAGTGCGATGCGTATGCGACTAGCCAGTTCCGGTGCGCGTCCTTCGGTGCTAATGGTTTCAGATTTCACAAACGACACACACACACGAGCTATGAGCAGGGTGGAAAGGCTTGTGGATTTCATGCAAGAACGAGATCTGATGAACAATAAGGCCATTTTCGTGCCAGGAAGTAAAGCGCGTCCCGGCGCATCGGGAGCGAGTGTTTCATTAAAGTTTGATGCAGATCCTTCTACTTTGTGTCTCGAATGTGATACCGTAGATGGAAGGGGGAAGTACTTTGCTTTGGGTGTTGTCAGTATGAAGTTTTTTTGTTTGCATGCTTTCTTTCGAAAATTGACTCATCTTCTGGACAGTCACAAGCACCATACACGGGATAAAGGTTTCAGTCAGAATAAAAAAATGAAAAAATTGAATAAAAACCACAAAAAAGGCAGCCCTATATGCAGAGTTGATGAGTGGAATATGGAACGTAATATTTTTTCACCATTCCAAGAGAAAAAATTATAAAATGCATGCTGCCTAACGCCCTTATCCGGTTTTATAAGTTTCCCAATTTTGAAGAGAAAGTTGATGTTCTCACAAAAATAAATGAGAAAAAAAGTCTTTTAAAATCTTCCATCACCAAAATAATAGATTTCAAAAAATGATAACAGTGACAATCTCCATGACGTGACCTAAAACCTTTCAAATCAAATTTTTCAAATTGGAAAGGTTTCAAAACCCAATTTGTTCTTTGATATTGGTTGAATGTATCGGATTTGATGAAACTAGTTTTAATTATCTTTTTTAGATAAAATAGATAGAATAGAAATGAAACAATTTCATCTATCACTCGCGCTCAGAGCCTGCGAAAAATATAGTAAGTCCTTTGCATGGAGAGAAAAAAAACACAAACAAACTTCAACCGAGATCGATTGCAATGTAAAGTGAATTAAATTTCACATTCCATTCGAAAACATTGCAAACACTCCACCGGCGTGCAGTAAAATGTGTAAATAAGCGAATTTAAAAATAGAGACGAGTTGTGTATGTGTTTTTTTTCTTCTTTTCGTATTTCCATTCCCAATCGTATGACAGCATCAGCCTCGTGCCCGCGCTATCTGTCATCAGATGACAATTTAGTTAAGTCATTCTGGCCGGACCGCGGGAAAACGAAATTTGCCACCGCGCCGCTACGTGCGCTATGCTGTAAATGGGTCTGTTTTTTTTATTTTTCATTTGTTTAACTATTCCAAATATCCTTCTGACATTTTGATAAAACATTCCAATTCCGTTACATTCACGCGCAATGGTGGAGCTGTCAACTATCGGTCCGTTGAAATCTTCATTTTTCATCGCAGCAGCCCGGGCAAGCGAGTGGCGAGCGAAAAAAAAAGTCACTATTTCATCGCCGAAAGCTATGGTTTGTGATAAGTATCAGCGGAAGGGGAGGGAGGAAAAATCAGCAAACATCAAAAACCAGGCCAACGGCTCCTTGGTGTGGTGGAAAGGCGGGAAAGTGCGGACGGCAGCGGGAGGGAAAAAACAAACAGCAGATACATCGACACAAAACCCTACCGAGCCCAGCAAAACAGCAGCAGCGGCGGCAGATAAGCGCACGGATATCGATAAAAACAATTTGCTCCCCATTGCGACTGTCAACTCGAACGAGCTTTCCCTCGTTCGGGCGTGTCTTCGCGCCGGGAATGGGAATTGCCTGCAACATAATCCAACATAGAATCAAATGTTCGCGCTGTTTGGTCGCTCGGTGCCGGTTCGGTTTCGGATGCCAACAATCGACAAATATATTTCATTTATCTATAATTAAATCTAGAAACTATGGTGGAAACAGCTCGACTGCAGTCGCCCGGTGTCGGTTTTTCGCTTCCCTTTCCTAGACTGTGTACGTTGGTAGTTTATCCCTTCGTTCCCAGCGTTCCACTGTTGGATTGTTTTGCGTCTACCCGTCCCCATTCAGCCACCACCGAGCGCGAGTCTCATTTTCGTGCAGCTATTTTCGGGTTTTATTTGCTCATTTGAGCAACCGAGCATGGAACGGGAAGTCGATGCGGCGTTCTGCTGGTCAGCTGCCGGAAAAAGGGCATCGAGTTACTCACCCATCGTTTGGCGAACGTGGACTAATCCTTGAGAGGTTGTCCCCACGGCCACCGAAAAAACCTTTTGACAAATTTCACGTTCAACAGAGCGACGGCGAATGAAATAAACGGCGGCAGCGAATGCAACATATATTTTGTCCCACATTAATCTCACTCCGGCACCCGATTTCGATGGCACAAATGGATCAATTCCTTTCAGCATTTGACTCCGACCACTTTGAGGGCGGCCCATTTGGGCTTCATTAGAGTGGGCCCAACGAGGGCAAATGGCGATCCGTGCGGATTCGATCGAAACCATATATCATATTCGGTTCTCGTTGTTCAGGAGGATTGTGTCGTGTTTTTCTCTTCTCTTTACTGCTCTTTGCTTTACGAAAACCGGACCTGAAATTACACTAAAAGCCTTCTGTCTTCTGTGTGTGTGTGTGTGTGTGTGTGTGTGTGTGTGTGTGTGTGTGTGTGTGAGCGCAAACATTGCATTTATCCAACCGGAATGCTCGAATCTCGTTTGAGTTTGTTTTGTCGAGGCAGAAAATGCAAACAATTCGAACGACCGACCGACGCACACGCATCCGCCAGCCGGGACGTGTTTGGTACGTGCGTGCTCGAGCGAGAGAGCCGACGAATTTTGTAAATTGCAAGTTATTGCCCGTTCTGCCCGATAATCAGTTAAATGCACAAATTTGATTACTTTTCGGCTTAAACCGGTCGCTCGCCTGCGTGCGTTTCGATCGATGCAATTTTGCTTGGCGAAGCGGTGAACGTAAACAAACGGTTGCAGTTCTGGGGATGCATTTCCGGCACATTCCACCCAGTGCCGGAGGTACAAATCTCCGATCCGAAACGCCCGGTTGCATGTCCCCACGGGGTTGCGTGTGGTCGAAGCGGAGGGCGTCATTTTTCGGGAGAAAGGATTTACAAAAACCCAATCCGATTGCACACAGTTTAATCTGATTAGGACTGTTGATGGTACGGCGATGCGCAGCGAGGCATGCATTTGTGTTTCAGGAAGTGAATAAACAACCCTTTTTTGCAGTACAAGGAACTCCGTTTTGACTCGTTTTGTAAAAGGTTTCATGCCCATGTACAAATCCATTTGCTACGGTCGTTTTGTAATGACAAAATAATCAACTTTGAACGACGATTTTATTTTTTGGAAAAGGAATTTCAATTTGATTTGATAATATTTCCTCCTGTGCGTAAAATATTTACCATCCAATGTCTCAAACTCAGCCATTTATTGAAATTTATTATTTTTACCACAAAAACTTTTCTGATAAAACATTAAACTTATCGTCTGTAGAGTTCAATAACTATCAATGTAGTTGAAGTTTGAAGTGATAAATTGATTTGATTATCAAAAATTATGGGTTGTTTAATAAAATGTAAAAAAAATCTTCTTCGAATAAAAGGAACAAATCAAAATCCTAAAAATCTTGCTAAAACGAACTCCGATCCATTCATCAGTCACTGATATCCTTCCACATGCTACAAACCACATCGTCGGTTTGTTTGATAACAAATTAGTGTGTGGGATAAGTTTGTCCCAAATGCAAATCACCACCCTTTCTCTCACTCTCTCCCACTCTCCCTATCGGCTCTCAAACCACCAGACCGAGCAAAACGCCGTCCCACATTCGATCCGAGCGGTAACTTTTCTCATAAACAAGCTCAAAACAGCAATCTAACAATCATTAAGCACGTATCGCGTTATCATGCGGCACCCGTTGGTGCGCCCGAACAAGGCATGGCAAACAACAATTATCGATACCCGAACCGGAGCTATTTTTCTAGTCCCCGAAAACCACAAACACACTCACCCACACCACCCACCTCCCCGCGTGCGCTTACATGCGCTTCCGGGGGCGCCCCACCGTGCACGTTACGTGGCAGCATTTTTGCGTCATTTATCTTGCAGTTCAATTTTGCAAAAATAAATTTAGCACGTCCCACGCGAGTGTCTCGGTTCCGGGAAGGCACAGTGCCGCAGCGCGAGTGGAGAAGACGCCGTGGCGAAACTCGGAACTCGATGGAGGCGCCCGGTTGCTCAAACTTTCCGCCCCACCCGATGACGGGGGAGGGGAAAACGCAACCGCATCAGCTCATGGTTTGACGGTGAACACACGTGTGACAAGCGATAATTAAGTTTCGACTTTCCGCTTCATGTGTGCAACAGTGCGCACGGGCATCGGGGGGTCTGCAGGATGGTAAACAATATATACGCTCACGGTCATGCTTCCCTTGCTGTCTTACCTTCCGGCGGGCGATAAGGGAAAACTTCATTTTCCACACGGGTGTTCGTACCGGGTGCAACGACGACGACGATGAAAAACTTTTCCACAAGGTAAGTTGCGACCCAACAGCACCACCACGATAGGTGACACTTTCTTCCTTGAGAAAACGGAACAAAACCCATTCTTTCGCCCCTCCGCACGTGCAGTGGGTGAGCTGATGTATCGGGTGATGTCGGGCCGGGTCTGCCGGAAGCCGGAAAGGGAAACGCGACCAAACACGCTGCCGCTGCATGTCGCCACGAAATAAAGTGCACTCGCACACTCACACACACACACACACAAACACATGCGGACCGGGGTATGGGCAGGGAATGCGGGAAAACAAATAAAACTCGTAAGTCGTAAATTAAGTTGCACCACACAACACCGGGCTAGGCATTAGGCCGGGGAGAACACGGTTTAGGCTGCCCCGGCGAAACCGAGAAACACCCTGTAGACTCTCGCTTCTTTATAGGTGCGTTGTTTTTTTCTCTCTCTCACTCCGTTTACCGCCTTTCCCGCAATCACGGTCCGCACCGGGCGAGCCAGGTGAGCCAGGTGAGATTCCCATTACCCGTAAACCCGAACATGAAGCGTAGCCCCGTGAGTTATGGCCCGCCCGGTTTTGTACGAGGTTGCACGGGGTTTTCTCCTTCCGCGCGATCGGATGCGGGTGCGCTTTTCTTCCGGTACGGGCCACGGACACCACGTGAGTCACTCGCTCGGCGACAAAATTGCTTACGAGCGCACGAGAAATTCATCCAATTAATCTAAGAAATAACGATCTTAATTACATTGCACCAAGCAGCGGCAGCAGCAGCACAACCAGCAGCAAACCAATCAATTTGTATTTTGCTCATCGCCAGTTTTTCCTCCCAATCGTTTGCACCAACCGCGCCAGCTTTCTTGTAACGGGCTGGCCGTGTGGCTGCTTAGGAAGTCTGCTGCGTCTTGTGGGATGCCTGCAGCGCTAATTGCACTGTAACGGATTTTTAGTTCAATGTACTGCTGGCACTGGTGGGTGAATCTCTTGCCCTGTTCCGTTAATTATGGCTGAGATCGTCCGTTCCGCTTCTTGGCGCTGTAAAACATAATTAAACATTGTACGAAAGGAGAAAAAAGGTTACAAGGAAGCTGATTGCTTTTGGGGGAGTAGTAGAGACGATATTAGATTTAAACGTAGTAAAAGAGAAAGTTTGAAAGCTGTAATAACACTTGCATGACTTTATAAAATCAACAGTTATTTGCTGACTAAAGATGCAAAATGGCTACCGGAATTTGACTATCAGAAAGAACAATTCAAATGGTAAATAGCAAAAGCTACAAGTTGTGGACATTTTGCTGGTTTTGTATGTTTGTTTTTGTAATGATCAAACACGAATGTGACTCATCGTTTCACAAACAAAAATCAGCTCATGGTGTAGTGTGTATTGCATACCTTTAGGCGCATGTTAAAAATACCATCCAAAAATAATATCTATGAAACGTGCTAAAGGGAAATTATTGACAAAGAATTTTTTATCATGCTTATATTTACCAGTCCAGGTGGTCCTTAATTACGTGGCAACAGGAGTAAATCGTACAAAAAGCCATACCGTTATCGTAATACTCGTTATCATGTTTCCCAATCATGTTAACTAATTATACGTCGCCATTTACCTAACTCTACACGTGATTTACCTCACCACCAGACGCATTGTGTTTTCACCGCTGAAATCAAATGTTGATTTTAGAATAGTATGCCTCACAATGCAGCAGTAATTCGATCACGGCATTATACCGTAATGCAGTAATCATCACCCGAACTCTCCACCACCTCGTTAAGGGAACACTTAAACACGGAGCGAACGGAGTGCATTTGGCCACGGCACGTCCCACGCAATTTGTCTCCCCAATTAGAAAAACATTACGTGCCCTCGTTGTTCTCTTTTTATTCAATTATCTTTGCAGACAAGCGCGCACCGAAACCAGCCTTTGGCCACCACGTGATTGGCACGATCGGTACCAAACACCAAAACCCCGGTGTCATCATCCGCGACGCGCATTGCACAAATCGTTTGGGGTACGCTCGTGCATTAGTTTGATTTATGAAACGTTAATATTTGATTAATGTTTGCCACCACCGAAATTAGGATGCAAGCACGGGCTAATTCGTCAATTATTATTATTTCACAAAACCACAGCGTATCGCGGATTGCGTGCGGGTGTTGCGAAACCGGCGGCCACCGCACACTTTGTGGTGTCCGTTGTTTCCTGCCGGTGCAGCGTTTGTAGTTGGCATCGTGTTTTCTTTTTTTATTATTTGTTTTACTCCCATCCCATGCTCTACCACAACCGCAAACGCTCGTACTCGTGTATTCCCAATAGCAAATTTCGAAACCACCAACGATCCACGGGAACGCTGATTAGCCACTCGGCGTATGCGGCGATGAAAATTGAACCGGCACTTGAACGCGAGGCTTGAGGTTGAATCTCATTTCTCTTTCTCCGGTTTCCGGTTTATCAATTATTCATCAATATCCTTTCCCACAACCAGAAACCAGGGGCCAACCTTTGCGGGTCGTCCGGGGTGCTCGAAAATGAAAGGAAACAAAAACACTCTCCTGTGACGAGCGCTTCGCCATGACGTTCGACATTGTTGTGGTTGGGTTGCTGCTTTAGCTGCTTGCTGTGCGTAGAAGGGAAGGGATGAGAGAGAAAAGCGGGGTGTTGGTGATGGTGGTGGAAATGGCCATTAGGAACCGACGAACGAACGCAAACGGGTATTTCTTTTATCCATATCCATTTTTGCGAACCGGCAGGCTCGTTTCCTAATGCTCGAGTCGAGTCGAAAAATGAACCACCGAATCCCAAAACAGGTGAATCGGTCCATTGGTATGAACGAACGAAGCACCCACCGAAAGCAATAATTTTCTGGTTAATTATTCAGTTTCAATTACCGCAGCTGATCCGTACGCTCCATTCGGAACGGCTTGGACGCTACTTTCTTGCTCGTGTATGACCCCACCCCATCCCCCCCCAGGGGAGAGCGATACGCTGAGGCATAATAATAATAAACTTTTCGGTGAGTGACCGAAAGCAGATCAAACCCATGTCCCCCTGGAAAAAGTGATGCAACAGGGGCACTTCCACTTCAACAACCAAAGACAACAAGTCACACAGCAGGCTGTGAAAAGTGCCTGTAGAAATGAGGAAAAAAAGCGATTGCCCTGAAGAAAGCCCGCTTTTCAACTGTCGCTTCGATGGTGAAATCTAATTAAGGTTTATAATTAACAAATTTATGTTCCACCGAGCGGGTGAGTTTAATATTTGCCACAAACTTGCCACGCCGTCGTGCGAACGAGAGTTTCATCGATAGAAAAGCGCGGCAGTAACAAAAAAAAAACAACCATCAACTCGTGCTAGTTCCAATGGATTCGCTTCACTTGATGCCCCTTGTGCATGCGGGCTTCATGCTTCACAATCATTACCATTAACTCGGAACGAAGTGGATTCCGTGGGCCGACCCAGCGAGCTCGAGCAGCGCGCTCCTTCTCCATTCCGTTGGCGCTTTTTATCTTATCTAATCACCGGGCAATAAAACCGTAAACACCAGAAGTTCAAATTGAAATTAGATACATGACTTTACTGCACCACACGGTGTGCCACCTCTTGAGCGGGTTCGGTACGCGGGGTAGGAGTTGTTTCCGGTCGTTGAATATTCCTTCACCGAACCGGAGGTGTATCCTGCGCGCCCCAGGACGGCATGGAGCACGGTTTGGGTGGTGGGGTAAAGGTGTGGTGTGAAGGGAAACCACAACACAACACACGATATCTGTTGCCTCGAGCGTGAAGTTGTTTTCATTTTCAATTAATTTTCATTCGCCTTCGCCAGTTTTACTTCCTTTCGCCGCCGTTTGGCTTCGGAAGATAGTTTATGCAAGGCGTTGGGGCTGGGTTGGCGTCGCACCGGTCGCTGCTAACGGGGAGGGAATCTTTTAGCACGTTTGCTCGATGCGCTCCGGTGCTTCAGCGCCTGCAAAAGGCGCATCTTGATCCCGATCGGCGTCGCGGTTACGATTCAGTCCGGGGGTAGAATGGAATCGATGAGCTGCGAAATAAATTACAACATCGTGCAGCGAGCGAGGATGTGGTTTTCGTTGAGTGACTGGGTGTTTGTTTCCTGGAGCTACAGGGAGAGAGAAGAAAGAGAGCGAGAGAGGACGATCGAAAGGATTAGTTTCATACGGCAAGCATTATCGGGAAATTGTTTAGCAACGCAACAGTTATCTACAATTGTTCATCAGTAGTTTTATGCAATACTTATTTCATAAACTTTCAAGCTGTATTTATTGCCAAGCTTCTGGTTGATTTCGTTCATCTTTTGAATCAATTCTAAAACTCAATTATATTAAAAGCCATAAAAAGCATACATTAAACAAAAACAAACAAACTTACAAAAGTTTACATTCAACAGCCTGAAAGTATGCAATCTAAAACTGGTTTTGCATACTTTCAGGCTATGAAATGTAAGCTACGCTCCTTTTAAAACAAATCTATCTATCCAGGACTCTTTACTCGCATCTCTGAAATTTCTTTTCACGATGTTCTTTCCCAAGAATTCCCAGTATGTTACAATAAAACTACACATAAAAACGCATCTTCATCGGCACCATTCGAAGTGCAGGGCCTGCGTTCAAACTGTCACACTGTGTCCTTTTGCACTTCAATCAAAAGCTACATCTGCTGTTCGAGTGGCAAAAAAGTGACTTCGAAGTAGTACCTCAAGAATGCGGAATCATAAGTGCATCGAACAAGCGGGGCGAACATTAGGAGCGTGAGGTGTTCGTTTAAAAATGTGTACTTCCGTGCGGATGTAGTTGTCACTCCCCGGGGGGAGGGGAACACGTTTACCTTCGGGGCATACATCTCTGTCTGTCTGCAAACGTGGTGCCGACGTCAGCGACATCGACGACGGGCAGATAGGTCATACCGATGGCCCGCACAATACGCCCATCTGACACACGACACCGACACCGGCAACACTCGAATGTCACCTTCATATCAGCGTGAACATTCTGATGACACTATCGCCGTTGCGGAGCTCCATTTTATGCGCTCGTATCACAATCCGACCCCGACGTTTGCCCTTCGGTGTCGGTCGTATTGAAATGCTGTGCGCCCTTTCCCCTTGCTGGTAGGAAAATCATATTTCACATTTGCAGAAAAATGCATCGCTGACATAAAGTGCTTCGGCGAGTGCTTTATTGAAAATCAATCATCGTTCATCCAGCGCCGATTCGTGGTGTCACCCGTGTTTGACAAGTCGGTGCCGGGACTGTCGGAGTCGACTGACGAACGGAGCGATATTGATGTCGATGAAAGTTCGAGGAGATCTTGTCAGCGGACAAAGCGGACCGGTGGGGTGGGGAGAAAAGGGACGGATTGCTTTTTTTATATCCATCTTTTATACACGAATGTTCACGTGTTTGCTCTGTTTCCGATGAAGTGGTGCTACTTTTCGATTAGAAGCCACATCATACCGTAAAGTAACGCTTCCGATAAGCACGCCATGTAAAATCATTATCTAAAAAAACACGTACTTCTCGTTCATCACACCGACACCACCGCATCCGCATCGTTCCTCACCGTCATCATCATCGATATGGCCATAAATCGCGCACCGTAAATTACCCATTAAAAAGCGATAAAAATGTATCATCTTGCCCTTTCGGGAACGGGAACAGGGGTCAAATAAAAATAACATTATTGACTTCGGTTCGCCCGTTCTTGCGCACGGTCGGGTAGATTCGATTCCGGAATCATTAAACTAGTGGAAAGAAAAATTGCCATAATAGCATGAGTAATGGTCTGTTTGGTGCGCTTGTTTGAATGTTCGGTTACGGGTGCTTCTTATCTTACGCCAGCCAGACAAGGTTTTGCCGATAGTTTGCTCACAAGAGAGCACGCAGCGCATCGATGCACATCGTTAAGCCCTATTTATGCGAGCGGTGATTCTTTGTCTCCACTGTTGGCGTGTGTCTTTCGAGTCCATTCGGTTTAAAGCAATAAATTGTTTGAATGCCCGTTGGAACGAGAGACATTGCTTAAATGATCAAGCAAATGAGGGTTGGGACAGAAATCGTCATGTAGTTACATATTTGAGTTCTTAAATTATCAATATTGTTTAAATTCACTATCCACAGTTCCTTAGGATAATAGCTTGTCTAAATTAACTTAAAAACTAGAGCCGAATTACTGTCAATTTGCCTTCCATTTTCATATTTTTTCATTCCACTTATTGCGCCTATAAGTATGCAATGCCCATTACTTCCGAACTTAACCTTTGAAATTATCCACTATTTTTCTGTCCTATATACAAATTCAATATGAACTCGATTGATGCCCCCAACGAACAGATGTTTCTTGTACTGATTGAATAAATTAATTTTACTCCCACCAAGCCCGGAGCCCGGAATCGCGTTCAATGATGAAGACATAATCAACTCCCTATACACACCGACCAGCGCGATCAACCAACGCCACTTCCAATCAGCTCTAGCTCGCTCAATATTAGCTCAATGAATAGGAAAATAGATCTTTAATTTAGTAAACTTCAGCTCAGCCCGCCTAGGCTAGGACGCGAGCGCGTTTTTAATCTTGCCTGTCGAGTTTTACAGCCATTCCCCGCGGCCAAAGTGGTCAACTTGGAGCGCTCGAGCGCGACTTTCGCTTAAGTACAAATAAAAAACTTCGTTATTGACGTTTCCACGCGAGCCTTGGCCGGCCCGGGTTCGATGCGATTATTTCTTCCGTTTCTGCTGCTACTCCCGAGGCGGTGGATGTAATGGAAGCAAATTTCCAGCCGCCAGGCTATAGGCAGCAAAAATTGATTTCATCCACCCGAGCAGCGCCGACGGAGAAAGTTTGCATCGGGATTACTTTCACAAAGTAACGTTCGCCGGGCGCTGTTTTTATGGGCGTTTGAAAGATTTCATTATGCTTGACTTTTTCGTTCGGAGGTGGAGAGGAGCTTACAGGCCACCACCGTCACGGTTGTAATGGCCTTTCTGACCGGGGTGGGAAGTTTATCTGGTCGGACAGCGTTGGTGCGGCTTCTGCAGCCAAGCACATCCGTTGGTCAGTTCGAAGGAACTTCGGTGTGCGCCAATGCACATTCCAAGCAGTGAACCGAGGAGCAAAAAAGTCAAAAACAAGACGCCATAAAGCGCGTAAACATTCTCTCTGCCTTTCTTTGCCCGCTTATAAGCGTTCACCAGCGAGGTTAATTTTCCCTGGCTGCACCGTGGGCGATAGGAAAGATTTTAATGCTTTTGTTCCACCCGAGCAGCCTCGAGGCTCTCAATACCGGAGACCTCCCGTGGGGATGAGTGGTAAGGTTTTTTTTTTCGCTTTACCTAGCACGCAGATAGCCGTGGGAAGTTAACACCTCACAATCACTTTCCGACTCGGTGAACCCCTTCGACCGAGCGTTAGGATCATCATCTTGTTTTCCCATCGCTTTCACGACCGCGCTTTCGCACCGCGATTAACCCCGCCACTGGATTGCATTTCTTCGAAGCAATTTTCCGCTGCAATGTTCTCTCCCATTCGCCCAAACCCACCACCGGTTTCACCGGGGTGATAAAAATTAAATAAACATCCAACCGTATCTCTATACAACGCTCCTCGAACGACGGGACACACGGGTGGTGGCTGCAAATG
Source organism: Anopheles farauti (assembly GCA_000473445.2). Classification (NCBI taxonomy): domain Eukaryota; kingdom Metazoa; phylum Arthropoda; class Insecta; order Diptera; family Culicidae; genus Anopheles; species Anopheles farauti. The sequence continues at coordinate 10,961,773 of KI915043.1, read as the reverse complement.
TTTATGTACACGATAAAAATAAATATTTGATTCGCTGTTCGGTCCGGCGCTCGTTGGTAAACCGAACGCGGGGGCCAATGGGTTTTATGCGTACGTTACGCTCAAGCATATGGTCACCCACACCCACAGACACACACCACCTCGTATTGTTTTAACCACCGAGCAAAAGCAGCACCATTTTCGTTGGTAGTTTGCCATTTTGGAGATGATGTTTTGTTTGAATTTTTTTTCTCTTCTTTTCGAAAGGTTGCTTTCTTGCAAACACACCAAGCGGCATCCGTGGCCAATACTGCCACGCGATAAAAACGGTACGATAAAAGCGTATGGCAAGCGATGGTTAACCTTTTGGAGTTGACCTCGCAATAAGAGTCGCTTTTAGAGCCGTTCAGCTTTGACTGCTACAATGCGATCTTATTGTTATGGTTTAACTGCATACTAAACTAGCAAGCATACAAAATGTGTGACTTTTGGTAGAGAGACAAGTATTTTCTGTCCAGCTAACTGTTCAAAACTGTCTGGCCAAACAATAATGACATGGCAAAAATAGTCATTCATATAAAAATATCAACAGAATACAGTTTTTACGAATATTTTATAAAATGATATACAGTAAAACGACGAAAATTAATGAAGATGCATAGAAAGTTGCAAAAAATATGAAGAACACTCAAGAGTACTATAGAGCTAATGAAGAATATATACCCCCGAAAGTATGCAATTTGGTGTAAAATTGGGTTTTTTTTTCTAGATGATAGGAAATTATTTTCTCAGAAAAAATGTATAAAACGATGTAAAAAGTTTAAACAGTCTTATTAGAGAGTTTAATATTAATTTTTCTGAAACTTTGTTGAACAGTGGTATCCTGATAAAATACTAAAAATAATAAAATACCCATTCTATAAACAATACCATCCCGTTTTGGGACGTACTTTCCTTGTAAGGTCGACATCATGAACCCAAAAAGTACACACTTTAATTGAAATCTGTCCGCCGAACAACGCGCCTGCTCAATAACTTCCACGCCAGATACACTTTATCATCGTGATTTAAACGATTCCCTATTTTCTGCATGACTGCTATCCAATTGCATCCCGCCCTCCTCTATTTCCCACCACCCCAATTGCCCTGCGGTTCGGTTCTTGCTCTATACAGCGCCCGACTGCAACGTCACATCGAAGTATCGTTTAGCTGGCCCCGAGGCGGACAAAAAGAGAGAGAGAGAGACAGAAGAAATGAAATACTTTTACGAAAAAGTTTTCTTTTCCCCGTTCACAACGCCGGTTGCTTCCCCGATTCAATCATGGCGGAAGAAATTTAATATTTCACAATATGTCGCAATAAATCACGGTGTCAACCATGGGCCAAACAATAACAGCCACGCCAGCCACGACTGCGACTCGCTCCGTCCGAGACTGCCGGTGACCAGCAGTTCGTGGTTTTGTGGAAAACGGCAAAATAATAAAATTTCAATTTTGATAAAAATCCTCCGATCGTGAATGTAATTCAATATCGTTGCCTAGCTGGCCGGTAAGAGTGAGCACGCGGCCGATAGTACGTTGTTCCACTGCTGCTGCTGCTGCTGCTGCTGCTGCTGCAGCTTTCCGCACCGGAAGCTGTGCCGGCGGAAGATCCGAACGGAACTATTGTCACGTGTTTAACACATCGATGCCGTCAGTAGTTGGGATCCGGTCTATTTTCACATACTTTCGTTCGGGTGGAACGGGAGACGAAACGGAAAAAAGGTCACACTACACAAAGTAGACGGAAATAGACGAGAGCAATCAGTGAAGGAAGGTTCCCGATGGAGGACAAAAGACGAAACGGGTCATTTTGAAAAGAGAGAAAAAAAACAGAAAACAACAAGTTTTACTACAAGAAGGACACACCGCAAGTACAAGCACTAGCCAGAGACAGGCATCGTTTGTGTCATCTTGTGGCGGAAGCAACTCCTCCTCCCGCAACGGAAACACTCACACACACAGAGAGAGAGAGACACGATGATGATGGCCACTGCACAGGCCATTATAGATTGATTTGAAGTTATTTGTACGACACACGAGCTAACGATTTGGCTTCGGCTGTTAACACTCGGTCAACCGGCTTCGAGTGTTCGGTTCGTTAAGTGTGTGGCAGACTTAATGGAATCCTCGTAAAATGATAAGAACTGAGTGGTTTCGTGTGGAGAGTGCCATCGATTGGTGGTGGAGCCGTTTTCCATCCATCATGCAATCGATGATGGACGGGCGAAATAAAGGACACCAAGCGCTTATGGCGCTGTTGTGCAGCTGCATGTTGGATGAAATTTAATTGCGATACTTCGTTTGAGGATGAGAAGAAATGGCTCGATGAAGTAAAACTATTTTTCTTTAGAAACACTTTCGTTGATTTAATCGAATGATCAAGTAAAAGTCGCCACATTTTTTGAACCAGCACACTACGAAACGGATCCAAGTTACCAATGAAAACCAATTTGCCAAAGAAGCAATCATACGAAAAACGGCTTGCAAGATGTTAAACGGAAAGGAAAAAACGAGCAACCCAAGCGCAATGTGTCGTTGTTGGTGGTCGTGCTAGCTACATGTTCTTTTTGTGAACCGCATTGCCTTGCCGCAAAGAAGGATACAATGCACTTACGAGAACGGGGAAAGGGGGGAAGTGACTTGTAGTTTAGATAAGTGAGATTGAACGAACGCTTGTTTTCGAGCCGAGAAAGCCCACCTTCTTCAGCCCGTAATCGGGTGGCATTGTCAACTGAAGACAATTTGTGAGATTGATCGTAAGAAGGCGAGGATGCTGCTGATGCTTCTGCTGCTACCTGAGGCTCGTGTTCCCATTATTGTCTATTAGGATTTATGTACTGTAATTTTACTTATTGCCTCTATCATTGGAGTTTTGATGAAGGAAATCCCTTTTGATAGGTTTTTCGAACCGTTGCAGTCATACTATGGTGGTAGAAAATATGTATCTACTAGCATGTTTTGTCTTTTGGCATCACGACAACACATACGCACGACATGTAAATTGGCATTCACTTCATGGACTGGAAAACCACCGGTAGAAACATTGTAATCATGGTAGCGAAACCAACCGAACCAGGCCGCCGGCTGTGTTCGGCACCTGCTTGTCTAGACACGTTCCGCAACCGATCGAAGAAAGAAAACCACACCCCGTGTAACGGATGGGAGAGAACCGGGGAACGTAGAAGGGGTGGAAAGAAAGCCGTATCCTAGCGTCTGTGGTCGTTATGGGAGCTCGGTGAAAGAAAAACCCGATGTCGTAGCGACGATTGTACCTGTAGCCATGAGGTTCGTGGAAAATGAAATTGCCGTGTTATTACTTCTGCGAATTCCGTATTCCACCCGGTTCGATCCCGGCACTGTTTATCGCAGTGTGTATCACCTACGGAACCACGGAACGACCGGGGTGGGGCTGGGGGTTGGATAAATGCATACCATAAGGTGGTTTAATAATGTAACAAGACTATCAAACGAAAACAAAGCGAAGGTCTGCCGATCCAAACGGAGCGAGTCAACGAGTAACAACAGGTTGGAACAAGGGTTGCCTCAATGATACACCGCAAAAATGGTAATAATTTCAATTCTAGAGGCATCGTCATACTCGCTGAATATTAGATGGATTATTTATGAATATTACTCTTTTTTTTAAAATAAACAAACATCATATGAATGACGATTGAAACTGCCCTACTTAGGGCAATAAACACGGGTAAAACAATCCCTTTAAATCATGATTATAAATTATGTTGAGTTCATTCATCTACGCCTAAAAGTATGCAATCCGTTTGTACCATTCACCGACTGCATTATTCGCGCTAAGTATCATGTTTCACAATCAAGTTTTGGAGACGAAAAAATTGCTCAAGTTACATCGTACACCAACTCACCAAAGGCATAACTCACGTGTTTCTTCGAAAAGTGTCCTTATTACAGTGAACACGTCTGGTACAGACAGCTCTCCATACCACGCTCTGCCTACCATGAGCACCGTGTGCAAAGAAATCACGTCCTGGTTTTCTGGTTATTAGCACAGACAAGAACTTTCGAGGGAAACTTTCACATTAATTTCCCGCCACGTGTGGCAATGGGGAGCAGTGCATGGTATGGCAAGCGAGAGAGATGCATTTCGTGCGATGCTCACTTGCTCGTGATATTTAATTATAATAAGACGCTAACTTTATTAAGCAGTGCTGACGCCCAGTGTGCCACACATGTGGGTGATGCGCCAATTACACGCCGTCTTCCCGCCGTTCGGTGTGGTATGCGTGTGTTCCTTCTTCCGTCTGCTTGTGAAGTAAATATTGCCGGGCACCCAGCGAAATGAGAATAAAGTGCATCGGGAGGGCTGATGTCATTGGCGCACCATCTACGCCTCGCCTGTGGGCATCAAGATCGTCCACGGATGCAGTCTGTTCCGCATGCTCATGCTGTTTTTCCTGTGCTCGCTTCCTGCAACATGAAAAACACATTAAGAGATTACGAAGTAAAATTAGATTTTTCTTTCCACCCTAGCAAACTGGGGCGACTGGGAACAGAGCTTCGCCTTTCGGAACCAATAATTGCACCCGACGCCACGATACGATCGCATAATTTTCGATCCACGGCACGACCGGGGCCACCAGTCAAAGACAAATTTCCGTCGTGACGGGTACGTTCGTCAGGAACGCTAATGAATATCCTTTCATCGTTGGTACCGAACGACGCCGGTCGATGCGCCTTTCATTACCAGTCGCTAGCGTTTAATGAACGACTATTAAAAAGCAATCATCATTTGTTGTCGTACACGAATCCATTAGATTGACCGACGGATAAAGCGCGGTTCCTTGCGCTCCAAATCAGCCACCACGAATTCTCGACGCGCACCGCACAAAGAAATCGAATCGAATTCTTGGCGTTGGGTCACCCGAAAGAAATGCAACTTCAGCTCAACTTAATTATTATGACAGCGGGAGCAGGCACGCGGGACCGAAGTGTTTCCTTCCGACATTTGGACGTCACGTCACCGAGCCCTTATCGCACCACATTAATCATCTAATCCTGGCGTTGTAAGCTGACCATGTTCTGCCCATGCACAAACACTCCAAAAGACGTACTAATCAGACGCGCCATCAGCACCAATACCCACCGAGGGCAAGCAGCGCGCAGCTTTTCATTAGAATGTACTTTAATTTCCAGCTTTTGATTTCGCTGCACCTGGGCCGGAGAGTGGTTTTGGAATAAAAATAACTCACCCGTACTTGATTACGGGTCCGTCGCTGGAGCATTACGAAGAATCGGGGTGGAGGAAAAATCCGAATGCAAATTAACCTCTCCGTCTGGGCAGCAACCCGCACCACGGAACGTCCGGGTTAGCAGTATATTATTAAGCATTCAATGAAAAGCGAAGCGTTAAGAGGTGCGAGGCCAAAACGATGGTTTGACTGGTTGATGTGTTGAGTAGGAAAGGTACCTCGAAGTCACCGGTATCGAGTTGTCAGCCTGCTCACCTTACCGTGGCCGGGTGTGCAACAAAAGGCACTGGTATAATTACAAAGCAAGAGTTGAACCCGGTGGATGAACGTTAACCGGTTGCTGCTGGTTCTGCTGCTGCTGCTGCTGCCGGTGACCTATGATTAAGCAACCTGACTCAAATATACTCCAGTTTCGCACTACTGAGGGTGTGTTAGGATATGCACAGAAGGAGATGATGTTGGATAAGCGAAGGTTGACACAGTGCTGGCTAGCAAAAATGAGTCGGAGCTAATAAAAAATTAACACATTTTTTTGTTATTTACACAAGGTTTAGCTTATCTTTGCAATAATTGATACTTAAATATTTTAATGTTTGTTTTTACATATTCATAGAAAAGTTGTATGATATTAAAAAGTTATATCACATAACTTTTCTATGATAATTTCATCTATCAGCCCGAAAGTATGCAATCTTCTGTTGCTTGCCGGATGTCTGATGGATTATTACTGTCTATCAAAAACAACAACAGCTTTGGCAGCGTTCTATCGAAACACACTGTGTTTAAAAATAGAAAGCAGGCACTGTAATCACAGCTTCGTACGTCAAAGTAGGCATGCCAGGCGTCTAATTACCACGCAATTCACATTCGCATTTGAAATCGTATTCGTCCACTCGCATATGAAAGCACCTTCCGGTACGTGCTAGAGACTTCATCGAAACAATGCAAAAAAATACGTGAAAAAAAGCATGCACAAGAAATCACTTACCCATTACCATAACATCAAATATTTTCTCAGTTTGTATTCAAATAAAATTTAAAAAATAAATTTAAACATATCAATCGCTTCACATCGCCCACCGCGAGGAGTATCACACAGCCGTTCTTTTTTGTGTTCTTTTCGAAGTAAAGCTCACGGTCCGGTAATGAATTTGCCTGGCTGTGTAAACTTTGCGATGTATTGATCGCGGTACGGTGGAGAAATAAAATTCCCACCATCGTTACTGCTCTTATTTGCACAAACGCTCGTGTGCTTCGCAATCGCAGGCATATTTATTCGCGTTTTCTGATCGCTGCCCGGGCTGGGCCCGGCGTACACAAACAGCGGCCTACACGATTGTGCCGGCATCATTATTATTCTCCCGGGTGCATCCTTCCCCAAACAGTGCGCTTGTTCGAGATTGAAAGTCACGAACCATCCGCACTGATACAGACCGGATTCGGCCGCAAGAATGAACTGTACAGGCATACAATTCAAAGGGGATGGGGAGTCATATTTTTTCCTTCCTTCATCTCACGCCGGAAACGGAAACGGCTCCCATGGTACTTAATTAAACATGTTGCTTGTGAGTCCAAGTACAGGAAAAGGCTTTTTATGGTGAGGTTTGCCAGCGTTTGCAGCCCGGTGGTGGAAAAATTTCCCCTCACTCGAGATCCGATCCGGGAGCAGGACACGGTCGCTCCGTCCCTGTCATAATGCGCAATTTGTGGCTCCGCAGTGTCTCACTTTATGTGTCCCTCCGGCACGGTGAATATGTGGCCACAGCAAATGGACACACAAAAAAAAACAACAAAAATTGCGATAATCCAATATATGTGTACATTTATTTTTGAGCAACCGCGGTCTCTCGTACCGATGTCCCAACAGACTGACGCGCTGCCTGCTTTGAATATGAACCGATGGTTGAAACACGACCGAACCGGCGGCACCCTTGAGATTGCTTGCTACCCCGGTCGGTTTCGAGCGACCGAGAACGTGGGCTTCCGATCGCCTACGGGGCTGCGCCTGAACCGTGTCTACGCGACACTGCGGTAAAGTCCAACTTTTCCATCTCGTTGAAGGGTAAACCACATATGAAAGCCGCAAGGAAGGATGCAACGAACAAAAAAAATACATCCTTCTTCCGTCCTTTCCGAGCGCGAGCGACAGCAAAAAGTCGTCAGCCGCAGCATCAACTGGAAAGGAAATTAAGCTGCTTTAGAACGCGCGCAAAAAAATTGGGTTCATTTCATGCGCAAGCCTGCACCGAGAAGGGACATAATATATTTCGAACAAGCATGGAATCAGCTCCATTTGGGGAAAAAAAATACGAATCCTCCCAAACTCCCGCCAGCTAAATCAACGTGTTCTAGTTTCCGTCCCGTACGCAGCCGTTTTCGGTTTTTCGGAGGCTCCAAATCCTGAACGCAAACCGAACCGGACAGAAAAGGATTCGAGCGCTTGTGACCAACATGTCCATTCAACAGTTTACGATGGGTGATTTTTCAAAATTCAATCCACTGCCGTGCTGTTGTTGTTGTCCCGCTCAGTTGCTGCATCCCATCATTATTATTTTTTTTTGTGTGCATTTTCCACCACCCTACCGACAATAACATCCACTCTGTTTAGACATGCCAAAACACTGCGTGGAATAATAATGGCTCAACGATCACTGACAATGGAGTGCGCACATGGGGCGAACCAGCGAAGCAGAGGAGCGAATGAAATAACTCTAAAAAAAATCCCCAACCGAATCAGGACTTAGGCATTGACGAATTATTTCCAATTGCAACAAAAAACGATGCTCCGACCGATGGACGGACGGACCACCGACCACCGACGCTGCCATTTGCTAGACACGGACACTAAATCTGTAATTGACATAAATCAAAAATCGCCACCAGAGGCCGCCACCCGCACGGAAAGCCTCTCTCTGCACTGCATCCAATTCATCCATCATCTGGCCCCTTCGAACGCCGGATGCCGTACGTCACGTGCGGTGGTGTTGGTTGCATCCGGAACGCTCGTTTGCTGGGCAAAAATTGAAAATTCCACCATCGGTGCCTAAGCGTGAGGTAAATATATCATGCACGGGCTAACAAAACCGGCGGAAATAGACACACGAAAGAATGAAAGCAAAAAAAAAACAAACCAGGAACACATCCCTAACACGAACGAACCCGGACGCTTCCGCTCCATGATCGGTTTGTGGCACGTGACGTGAGATCATCCGTTCGGGCAAGAACAGAGGCAAAAAGGCGGCAAAGCGTGGAAAAAAAATTTGAAATGGAAGCGATTAAAATTCACGTGACAATCATTCATTACTGTTTGATTGAAGTTTCGTAGTTCGATCCGGCCGCGAGTTGGATCGATTGCTGTTCCGTGACCGTGCCGATGTCGAGTGTTTCGTGTTAGAATTTGACATTTTTCTCCATTTACAACCGGCAGTACATATTTGGAAACCTCATTGCAAATCATAAGCATTACGAGCATTCGGCTAGAATGTTGTTTATCCATTAAATTGTCAGAAATTAGCGCATATTTATAACGAAAATTTGAAGCTAATGAATACCCAAAATAATACATTCCTACTGCCATCTGCTAGAAAAGCTGGCTACCTTAAAAACATTTAAAATTTTAATTTGCCTGATAGGTTGCAAGATTGTACGGTTGATGGAAGTAATGTTTTAAATAAAATTTTCATTTAATCGTAAAAACCTTAGTTATCTTTTATTTTGACTAAATAGTATAAAAACCGTTTCAATTTGATTGATTTAATCAAAACTGGTGAGCTTCGTTATCCTGCCTTTCCTTGCAAATACCTCATCAGATCAATGTCATTCCGGCACAATGCGTCCGTGCCCCAAAATCAAACCCGAAAAATTATCGAAGCACATCAATTAGTGTCCAAAGCCTCCGTCAAAACCCCGACCGGCTTTCGCACCATTTCACAGCCACGTCCATTCCATCCGAAACGTGATCGACACAACGTCAGGAAGCCTAACTCGCTAACGAGCCGTGCCGTGTCGCATTATGCACCGTCGGGATTCCAGGGTTTCCGGTTGGCTCACCGGGAGCTTTTTCGGAAAATGGGTTCGCCAACATATCGCCGACCGGTTCGGTCGGAAAACGCTTCAAATTATACGTAAACGAACACCGTTGCGTGGTTGTTGCTGTTGCCCGAAACCGGAGCCGGGGCTGTCCTAATTGCATCGAATTTGTGCGCGTGGTGTGTACGGCTTTGGTCGGTTTGCGATTTGTGGGTTATTAAATTATCCAGCTCGGGTTTGTGTGCCCGGTTCGCCAAATGCCTGTTGCCAGCCAGGTCTGAAATGGGAGCATCCGGAGAACGCTAACGAGGCGCCAATGAACTATTCCTGCCGAATGTTTCAAATCGCAAGCGTGGTCTCGACACGTTGGTGAGTAAGAAATGTTCTACAATTGGGAAATTTATTCAATTCCATGCTGCCCGCATGCATGAGCGAACCTTTAAGAAGCCGCTTTGAGAGGGTTTGTAGTTTTTTTTCTCTCCATCGTACGAACACATCATGCAATCCATCCATTCGGGCGTGATTTCGGACCGGAAAACGAAAGGCTAGCGAAGAGATAACCAACCGGACACCGACCGACCGACCGACCGACCGAGTGTACGGTCCGCTTATTTTGCCAACTGTGTCAACAGCCTAGCGGCGAGCAGATTTTTCCATGTTTAATTTCCCGCATCGCAAATATCATTTTAATTCGCTCGGTTCGGCACTGATCGCGGGAGCGGGCGACCATTCCCGACCGTCGGATACGGATTGCCCCGGGTCCGAAACATGCCCGAAAACCGGCATGGTAAGCGGAGCGTCAAATTAAATACGCTTCTCACGGATCGTGCCTGCCTTTCAAGGGTCGCACTCATTCGTATGGGGTGTTGGTTCTGGTGATGGTGATGTGAGTAATTTAAAAATATAAATCTTCAACCAACAAAGCTGTCCAACCCTGTGCACCGGGTTCTTATCAAACAGATATCGCTTCTTTCACGTCCACTCCGCAATGCAATTAAATCGTTTAATTACTTAACTTGCAAATTGCTCCCGGTGGTGTGTACGCTTCGTGGCGCAAATGCGTTTATCTCGCATCCACCGGTTTCACTGCAAAGTAAACATGCCGCCAGAAACCGTTTCCTTGTATTCGGTGACTGTTTGTTGCTTTATTTTTATATAAACGCTCACCGTTAATCATTCGCACCACTTACCACGGTTTGTGTGCGTATTGGGTAAAATTATATTGAAAACAAACCACAAATATACTCGAAAACCCAACGGTTGAATAAGTTTACACCGGGCTCATAGATGGAATTGAAACTGATTAAATTAATTGCAAAGTTTGTTTGGTTTAAGCTTTATTGCGTTTCTCATTAAAGTAGTATAAGTTGTTTCCGAAGCAGTAAAACCGCTAACAAAAATTATTAATGCATACTTTTAGGCGTAAATGTGCTGAATAAGCTAAAAAGTCAGGAGTTAGCATTAGAAAAGGTGAATTTTAACATTCAAACGCGTTTTAAATTTCGTTGAGCATTTTTAAATAGATATTTACAACTATCACATGCGTTAAATAAATATCTAACTGAGATTCAAAAATGTGAAGAAGTTTTCAGCTCATTAATAAATAGTAAATTTCATGAATTTTTCACTAGACACTCAAAATTCTATAATTACACTATTTTTTAAATGATTGTTTTACTATTTTTCAAAAAGCCATTGAAACCATTTTGCTCAAACTGCTTTTCAACTACCAAATGTACCATCGCAATGCTCCTGGCCGACACAAAAGTGAAGTCTCGAATAAAATCCAATCAAATGACCCACTCCTTTCACCATGGCAACCACGGCGCTCACACGAGATCGCACCGGCACGATACACGGTGCCGCGCCGCGAACCCAAGCACCCAGTTTTTGGCCAAAAGACTTTTTGACCGCGGCGGCCATTTGCCGGCCAGCGTTTCCATTATTCGTGCGCTGCCGTTCCCACCGTTTTCGGTCGCTTTAAATCCATTCGACAAGCCTAATCGCATCGGTAACCGATACCGGCAACCGGGGGTGGCCGCTTCCGGTACACAACTGCAATTTGATTCGCAGTGTTAGCGATGAAACTGACCGAACGAAAACCCGCCTGGCCCGCAATCACGGCCCACCCACCGCCGCCGCGGGTGGTAAATTTGAGGATTTAGGCCGGCAATGCCGCCATTTTCACACAAGTGCACTGGCGACCCGCGAGGGAAAAAAGGACTTTTGCGTGGTTGTACCGTGTTGCGATATCATCGGACATTATTTCCTAGTTGGGTTTTAGCCATCGGTACGGTCGGTCAAACTTCCAGCTTTTCCGATGCATCCCTTTCGCCGACCGGATAATGGTCGGTTCCAATTTTGGGGTTTTTGGGGACAGGTATTTTTCAATTTGTATGTACACTGCGGTTTTTTATTCTTCGCTCCTTCCTCCCACGCGGGGCAACACCCGGAACAGGCGCTTCCATTTACGGTTACGGTTACCGGCGGGCAAAACTGTATCTGCGGTTTTTTGGGTCGAGCGAAACCATTGCGGCAGCCGATGTTCAGTGCGATTCGGTGGAACAAATGGTTCAATGGATATCTGCACTCAAACAGGCACACATACACGGGGAAAGTAAGAACGCCACAAAAAAAAACGAAAGAGAATCCAAAGTGCATGATCCTCGTTTGCTCCTAAACCCGGGAGGCTTTTAAGGATAATCGAGGACGAATTTTGCAACCGACAGCGCATACGGTAGGTTTGCTGGGAAGAGAGGGGTAGGAGGAGGAGGAGGCAGTTGTTTCCATTGTCATCGTATGCGACACAGAAGTACAACCCTCGAACACCTGTGCGATAAAATGAACAAGCAATATTACCCTCCGATACGGTGTTGTGCAGTGAAGTGTTAATTACCCCTGGGAGATGCCAGAAATTGGCCGGCGGACTTAATGCGGAGAAGCCATTGCGATAAAGCAATTGCGATAACCGGTTTTCGAGACCGTTTCGAGTGTCGTTACGAAGCTTTGCGTCTGGATATTTTTGGTGAACCGATTGTGCTATCACACTTTTGTAAATGGAATAGCTTATTGTAAATTAGTTTGTGAATGTGAAAAGAATTGGTAAAATAAAACAAAACTTGCATACATTCAGGCGCAAATTGACTGGATTTTCCTCAAGAAAATAAAGAATTCTCAGGCCTCACTCTACATCGCGTTCAATATGCCAACACAAATAAACGAGTTGCAAAAAGTACCTCATCCTCCAGCAAACCAAACAAAACGCCAGTTCCACATGAAGCCCACGACGATCAAAGAAAACAATTTGCAATGATCCAGCTTCCGAGCAACCTACAGCAATTCCCAACGCTTGAATAAAATAACGACTCGTATGTTTCGTCCATCCGCAGACACTCGGAACACCGACTAGCACATGGTCCTCGTGTACTCCCTGCGGAGGCATCTTCACGTCGCTGGAGAAATATTTCACGTATTGAAATGCTAATTTTTCACAAACTCCATCCACATATGCGGGCGCAATTTTGCCCAAAACGGGCTCACCACGATGCTCCGGTTCGAAACCGAAGCCACCCGCGCTTGGCGCAACATTTTTGATATGTTTTGAAATGGATATTTAATTTCCATCCGTGTATGATTTTCCTCCCATTCTCTTCACTTTCATTTTTCCGCACCCGTGTTCTCTGCTGCCCAAAGAAAAGCTACCGCGCCGATAAGCCGCCGTCCGCCGATCTTTCACTCCTTCCCGTCGTTCCGCTCGTTGTGATACGGAAGGGCAATAAAATCTCGCACTACCCCATGCGCTACCATCCCCGTCGGGCGAATCGGCGCGTTTTCATCGCCGACTCGACCGAGACGAAACCTATGCCGAGGCAAATACCGAGCCCGAATGGTTTTTTTTCCCCCTTCCACCTCAAACCATAATCTTGAATCCAAAATGCATTCCACACATCACATCATGCCGCACGAGGAGAGATCACGCCGAGAAGGGATGATAAAAGCAGTGAAAAATCTGCATATATATTCGACCGGTGAAAGCAGCAGCAGCAGACACATACGTGGGAAGATGAAATGGAAAATAAAAATCAAAACTACCCAAGAAAACGGCCAGCAGTGAGCGGCCGTGGCAGCAACGACGGCAGACGAATAAATAAATGCTTTTTGCATTTCACCATATATCTTTTTATTGGTTTTTTTTCCACCCGAGTATGGGCTGTTCGTGTGGCAATTTTTATCGCTGCCCAAGATTTTTATGGTTTTTCATATGAATATTTAAGCTGCTCCTTTCGCCACTGGATCGTTCACTGCACTGTGTAGACTTGCTAGCGACAGGTTTGCTGTTCGTTTTTTCTCTACCCACTATATTAATCCTTGCATCTTTTCCAAACGAAAATTGCAAAGGTAGACACATCCTAGTAGCAGCGGCCATTTTTTGTCGCTCAAACTGTCAACGTGCTTGAGCCGTTTATATGCGCGGTTTGAAAAGCTGTCCCATTGACCTAATTAACACGACCGGCAGATAATACTCGTCGGGAAAGTTTATTGCATTTTTTTCATCTCCACATTCAACGCTGTTCTTGTGCCAAATTACTTTCATCGTGTGAAAAATTAAAACCTTCCATGCATACCATTCGCTTCCATCTTAGGGGTTTTTGGTTTTAATAAAGCGGCGCTCGGGGGGAAAAAATCCGCAAAGCGTAACTTTGCACTATTCTGTCAAAACTTTTCACCACCCAAAATCACTCGATCCGATTGCACACCGGCCAGTGGGAGGATGTGGAAAAATATGCTCCGAAAGGCAATAAAAGAATCGTTTGTTCCAGCCATCCCGGAGCACGCTAGAATAGGGAAAAGCTTTCTTCCCGCTGTCACCAGACCAGAGGATCAGTCAGGGTCGGTTTCACTCCCACAAATAACACCCCGTCCCTCCCATGCCATCTCATCTCGCCGGGCAGAAATAAAATAAAACCCCTGCAATGAACACGAAAACTTCCGCCAAATGCACTTCTTGACAATTTTTCGTGCATCCTATCTCGTGCGAAAAAAGGAAAAGAAGGAAATCGGCACCACCACGAAAGAAGTACCGGGCCGTTTCCGGTCTCTTATGTTCCGCTTCCGCTTGTGCATGCCGGGGTTTCCGGTTTCGCCGGGGCATTGTACCCCTTTCCGGAGCCGCAACGGCAACCGGGAGAGAAAACAATATCCATTCGGCAAAGTTTTCCCTCGCTTTCCGCTGTTGTTTCCCTGACTTTAGTGCTCTTTCTCACACACACTGCCATGCACCTACGCTTTCAGGACGGGTTCCGTTTGTGTCACATTAATTTTCAACCGGGTTCTTTTTTTTACTGCTCCCTTCTATTGTCGTTTTCCTGTTTCCGTTCCATTTGGATGCGCCCGGTTCGGCCCCGAGCCCCAAGTGCGAGACGAGAAATTCTTTCCATTCCTTTTGTGCCTGTGTGACCAAACCTACCCAAAAAAAAATGGAAAGAAACGGCATCCTCTTAAGATAGTGCAGCCTGACATGCGATGCATATCACGTTATCGCCTCCAAATCCCTCGGTCAACCACGGTCCCTATGCCACTGAATCGAGCAACGTGGAAGCTATATTGTCGACCCGGTTCGAAGTGCCTAGCGAATTTGCATATGAATTTGCTGGAAGACATAGGGTTGACAGACCGCTCAATGGTGAGGCTCTAATTGCTGGTAATCCTGCGGAGTAAGCGTTGTTTAATCGCTGTTGAGGGCTAATTGGCGTAGCACACTGATAAGTCCATCCGTTCGAGTGGAAATAAACACATTTTGCGCTGGTTGGGCGGGAAGTGGGGGCGAAAATTTATGATTATGTCATGTTCACACGATGCAAATTGTGACCTCGGCAAGCACGGCAACTATCGTGCCTTTCTGATGGCACAGCACTTCTGGAGCATATTCTACAATATTCCACTGCTTTCCTTATCCAGCGAAACTAAAAAACACAATCAAAATAATTGCATTTCAGAAACAGACCGTTAGTACATTTATTTTCAAATATCAAATGCTCTCCTCCCGTTTATTGAAATACCATAACAACTCGTAGCAATCGTACCGGCACGGGAATGTAATTTTGAAACATAACCTCAAATAATCCAAACCGAGGCCTGTCGCGCTAGCATGCCTTGAAATTGACGTCATCCTAGCCACGAACAGCAGCAGCATCATCCTGTACCCACTTTTGCCATCACCAGCCTGCTTCGACCGTGTCCTTGACAATATGAAACTTTTCAAGCACACACTTCACTTGACTTACGCTGAAGTAAACTTTTTTCCACCTCTCTCTCCCTCTCTCTCTCTCTCTCTCTCTCTCTCTCTCTCTTTCTCCCCAGTACAATTTTTCTGAGCATCGGAAACCGCACCACCCGAACTTTACGGTGGCATCCGGTGTGCCGGTTTGCTCCGCGCGTTAAATTTGCTGCCGGGTAAGCGGGCGGTCCGGGAAAAATGGACTGACAGAACAACCTTTCATTCGTTCGCCACAAATCGCTTCGCAAGTGTTTCCGTGAAGGGGCATAAAATTTATGGAATTCTGTGTTTTATTTCTTACTGCAGTTTTTTTTTCTTGGTTTGTGTTCGCGTCTGTTACTTTCCTTTTCCCCGTACTGTTTTCTTCACCGTCACCGGAGGTGATTGTGCCCATTTTCTTTTGTTTTTTGCTGACAAGTGGTGGACGGTTCAAAGGTCGCTCTGTATCAAACCAGCATGACGGGGCGTGTCACAGTGGCAAAAAATAACAAGCATGAGAGTAGATTAAAAAGTTGTGCATTTGTTTGGAATCTATTTTTATAGAATTAAGTATGTCCAGTATTTGGAATGTTTTCATCACTTTGTTGTAGATTACTATTTCTATATATTTTGAATTTTTCTATATGGTCAAATTATATTTATTTTATAAAGTTGTAAACTTGTAACTAATGACAACAAATCCACCCTAAGTGTTATTCTACAAAAAAACAACTAAAATATTAAATTGTCAAATTGTATTACTATCGACCCTCTCCGAAAAAAGTTCATTAAAACGCTACCATCACTTTCGCGTTCGTGACGTATGATGTCGTTTCATTTTCGACCCTCTCATCGCCCAAACCATCCCACCCAAAGACGAACGCCAGCGGAACCCACGATGTGGCAATTATCTACCTGCAGGGCAGCGGACCAGATGCCTTCCGACTGCAGAAAAGTTTAGTGATAATTAAAGAAACCATGACTGCCGAGGCGACGGATCGTTGACTCTCACGGACGATTGACTTCCGGTGCCGGCTCCGGCGAATGTCATCAGTGGCAAAGGCAAAGAGACCGGGCCAGCCAGCAGAGCGGCACTCGACCACGACCATGAACGACCACTTAACATAAAATCCTTACCACTCTCTTCTGCCGCGCCCGTTCCTCTGCCAGGCTTCCAGTGAACCCGTCAAACGAGCGTGAAAATGAAAGATCTGAAACAATAAAAGAAAGCACGCTCGTCTTGCAGACGTGTCGGAAGAAATATCGCCTTCAACAAAGACAAAACGACAATGAGAAGAATGAAGGGAGCAGCAAAAAGAAAAACCACCACCTCGTTTGCTCATTACTTGCCCATAGGGTAGAATTAATTAAAACCAACCGTGGTGTGGGTTAAACGTCGGAAGCCGCCTCAGACGTCAAGTAAAATGTCACTCAGACGCTTGGACGGGAATATCGCGCGAGATGAAACCCGCCATCAAACTGTCGAAAGGGAAGCGGTTGTAAATTTTGAATGTTTCGAAGGATTTCCGCTCGACCTAACCCACTGGTCGATTCTGATCGATTTAATGCGCCTGGAAACGCGGGACTCTTTTGTTGTACGTCACGGCGCTGATCATCAATCCGCTCGAAACCAACGGCCAGCTAGCCCAGGAACCATTAGATAATGAATCGGACGGTTGCTGTTGCGAGCTAAGCTCCCCATCCCCTATCGAAATTTAGCCATAAGTTTGATCTAACCAGACGATATGGCTCAAACAAGCGAGCAGATTCGTCCGCACTCTGTGACGATTGTTTGATACAGTGGAATTAGCGCGGCCTGTGGAATCCACGTACCGCGTGGATTAATTAGTTAATGGATTAATAATTTTAACAAACACATGCAAACTACCAACACGAGTGCCCCGTGCTAAAACTGCGGCCAACGATCATTTCGACGCTGTTGTGACTGACGCAGCCCGGCTCGAAGGCAAACGTCCGAAGGCGAAGGTCACAACGGGACGGGGAGTGCCTTTTATACTAATTGGGATGTAATGAGCTGCTCCTATCACGCCATTTCGATCGGCTGTGCAATGTGGTACGCTTTGTGCTTCGTCAGTGCGTGAAAGCCGCCGGCAATTTATCGTTGTCTTCGGGATAAATAATTCAGCCGAAAGTCAATAGACCGGACAAACCGGGCACGGGCCAGGGGTCTTTGTTCTGCGTAGGTTTGATGATAAACAGACACAGGAGCCGGTTGTTTTGCCTTTTCATGATAATTCAAGTAAAAAAGCGAAATTAGATGAAAGAACAATACATTACAATGCACAGCTCATTTGTTTGCCATGAAGTTGAACAAAAATAGCATACTTTCAGGCGTTTCAGAAAAATTCATTCGAAGTATATGAAACGCCTAAAAGTATGCTATCAGTTTTACTTTTCTTATAGTAAAAACACTCATCACACTCATTTAATTACTTTCGCGCGGTATAAATCCTTTGAGGAACTTATTCTACAGCCACATTTACCTTCATCCGTGACAAATGCAAAACCACACAACACACCGACTCAAACACGGGCTTCTAAAAACGGGGAAAAAAACCTTTCATGCCAGATATTTCCACACCATTACCCGCGGGAACGTGACGATGATGCTTTCCTATCCTAAATTCGTGCCGCTAATTTACTCACACAAGGAGTGGCCCTCATTTGCGTGTGTCAGTCATTGTCACAAGAAAGAAGATACACACAAAAAAACTGTGCGAGAGGGATTCGTTTTTTCCCTAACCCAAACGGTGACACTCGAGCACGCCGCCGCCCCCACCGAGGACGGGCCCAGCAACAAAACAATGAACTCAACTTTTGAAACTGACTCTTGCACATTCCCGGTATGCGAACTGTGCCGCTTCAACACTGGTGGTGAAATTACTGGCGAGAAACCCCGGATTGCAAATGATCCAAAAAACCAAAACACATGACTACACTCTTTCCGAAAATGAGCTAAAAGGATACATCCGGATTTGTTTCCGTCCGGTTTCCGTCGTCCACGGTTCGCCTCGAGTAGCATCCTACGCCGCGTGCAGTTCGCACCAGAACCGTTCCCGTGTACGTACGTGCCGGGAAGCTTCCTTCTTGTCGAATCCGAATTTCCCTGTCCTTGCGAAGGCCGGTGGCAAACATGGCTGTTGCGGTTGGTTCGGTTGGGAGAGGTGGCAAACATATAAGCACCCGAACGTAACAAGGGCCCGCGTCTCATTCTTTCTCGTTCGCTCTCGTTGCGGTTGCAACAATAACAGTCATCCACGAGCGGCGCACATTGTAGAACGACCCGAGGTCCGTTGGGAGATGGTGCGCGAGTGGGAAGAAAAAAATACGACCCGACACATTTTTCATACTGCCTGCCAAGTGCTGTCCCTGTGGCGAATGTATCAGCGGGTAGGCAAACTACGGGTTTCTTTTTCGACCAACGGCAACGCCAAACAGTCAACGGGTTGGTCGAAAAGGAACTGTGCTGGCAGTGTCTAGTGTTTATGAAAGAAGTTGTTATGTGTTTAAGAGTAACGAGTAAGAGTAACGAAGAATTAAAATCAAATCAAAGCACGAGAAGATCTACATAAGAGAATATGCTAAATATAGACGTTTATTTTCGGATTTACAGAAGTCAAACCACAGGTTATAGAAATAATATAAAAAATACCAAGTGAATATCATACCGTAAAAATTCAACTGTTTCTCCATCAAAAATGAAAAAAAAACACCTGAAGCTAATTTAAAAAAAATCCTCACAACGTAAATCAACCTTACCACTCTATGCCCAGGTGACTTTCCTTCTTGAGGAGCATTTTATTTTCATCTTCCGCAACAATGGCAACCCATTTGCCGAGACGGGCGCATAAATAAGCAAAACAAATGAACACACTCACTGTTCTCACCACCAGCGACATTCCGCAGCCACTAACCACTTCACACGTACACACGCCTGGAGTGGGGCACAAGCAGCAGAAGGGATGAAAACTAGCATCATTTTTCATTCCGGTAGACAATATTTTTACCCAGTATTTGTTCCCGTTTACTGCTTCTGCTGTTGCTGCTGCTGCTACTCTCATTTTAATTTTGAAGATTTAATCTAAACTACATACTGCAGCACAAACGCAGCAGAGTGCCATGGATTTTTCTGTGCCCCATCCCTCCCGGCAAGGTGAGCCCGTGAGACACCAGGCGGCTCCACGAACAAGTGGTAATCGACAGGAGAGAGAAAAAAAAGACAAAAAGTAAAAGAAAAATAAATAAAACGAACACTGCACCACCGGAAGCTAGATGTATCGCCGGAGTGTGCATTTATTTATGTTTTTCTGGCACTTGGCCACCTGCGAGCCGGGAGCCACTTATTCATATCAACGCCAAACGGCGGGTG
The DNA here is from genome assembly GCA_000473445.2 of Anopheles farauti. NCBI lineage: Eukaryota > Metazoa > Arthropoda > Insecta > Diptera > Culicidae > Anopheles > Anopheles farauti. The sequence continues at coordinate 10,941,850 of KI915043.1, read as the reverse complement.
ACGGTGGGTGCGTGTCCGTTTGTTTCTCCCGGGAAGCTGTCGGGCACGCGGCCGTGGCAGTGTTGCGCGGAATGAATAATGGGTGCGTTCGGAACCGAAACCCCGAACCGGCAGCACCTGAGCTGTCCCACAGGCTTTCCAAGGGGCGGGACTTTCCAATGGTGCCACGGCGGTACCATTAAGCGTAACAATATTTCTGGTGTGTTAATTATTGACCGGTTTATTATGAGCAATGGGGTGGGGTGGGTGGTGGTTGAAATATTAAAAAACGCATTCATCCATCAGCTCCACCATCCGACCAGTGCCACCACAATGGCACCTTTTAGTGGTGAAAGCTGATGCAGCCGGTGACTATTAAATGGTGCAACATTGGTGCGTGTTTTTTCCCCCTTGTATTGGTTTTGGTGGTTCACAATGGAAAGAGATAGTGAGAGAGAGAGAGAGAGGGTGAGAGAGAAACGCCTACGACCATTCGATCATGCACGGATCAGTGCATCGTTCTGGCAGACAAAAGCGGTTTCAAACCAAAATAAATATATTTCTGAACTTTATGGGTGAGAGAAAAAAACAAACTGCTGGTGTACTGTATAGTGCTTTGCGTTTAATTAAGAGCACTTAACATATTAAATGGTTAAAGACGATTAAAAAAACAACTATACAACTCGTAGCTAATCAAATCAAAGCAACATTAGTAGAATAGCGCCATCTGTAGGCAAATCATCTCAACGGAACAATATTATTTATGTAAGGGTATTTCTATTTGCTGTAATTTTCTTAATTTCACATACTTTTAAAATTATTCCAATAAGCGTTTTATCGATAGGAAATCATTTAAAAAACAATCGATCATTTTTTCGCCCATTGCCAAACGAATGGAGCGCACTGCATGGAAGCATAAAAATATTCTGATTGATTTTTTTACTCACCTTTCCACCACTTTGTTACTACGCATGAATATTCATAATGCGTTTAAATAAAACTGATAGCATGTTCGATGTTGACGCAGCTAATCAAACAGCATCGATTGCCATCATTTATTTCTCGTGTGTTTTAAACACACTTTACACACATGTGTCAATATAAAACGGTACGAAAAATGCACGAAAAAAGCTTTTAGGATTTTCTATTTTCTTTCCATTCTTTTTTTTCGTTTTGTTGTGCAAACCATGCAGCTTACAGAAAGGTTTTCAATTAGTTACGTACACAACGGACAAACCTCAAATAAACATATCAAATTGTACCTTCTAGAAACTTTGAAAATTCCAGCGCTGCGTGAGTGCGTCCAGCCTGTAGAGAAACAAAATTGTTGCGTCGGGGGTTTTTGTTTCTGTTTTAAAACAACACACCATTTTCAATAAACTCGCCGCACGCCCAAAGTTTGCCTTTCGCCGGAAAGTCCACCAATTCAATATCACATCCGACCAGCGTTCGCCCCGGTTGCGGGTAAATAAGGTTAGTCAATACGGTTCCCTTCACAATACAACCGACCGCAGTAAACGATATGACGGGCCGACCCCCGTGGGAGCCATGGGTGAGCTCTAAACCGGGCCGTCCCTGGGAACGGTGTGATGCGTTCGCGTGCGGTTAGAAATCATCATCCCACTTCGCCCTCCTTCTCTTGGGTAGTAGAAAAACTGGGCCACTCTCTCCTCAAACCCATGCGCGTAAGCGAGAGGTGCGAGTTTTCGGACAACCGATATGGGTTTTCCGATGGCATCCGAAATTTTTCTTCCATGAAAAACTCATCCAACCGAGAAGGGACCCCTAGACTAATGTGCTTTACCATGTCCCCAAACCGATCCCGAAGAGGAACATGAAATGAGGTAAAATTGGAAATGTGTTTTGATGTTTTTCGGGCAATGGTCCAATCAAAAGTGGCAAAGTCATTGGTTACGGTATTACGGTTTTTACCGTGCGCGGTGGGTGGCTACCACCGGTCCACCTAATTGGAATCCGTTTGTACGACAGAGATTTTAATGAACGCATCGTTGGTTTGGATGGGCGTTTTGGTCGGTTCGGTTTGGGTTTCCACGCGCCAGCCAGCCAACTAGCTACGGTTTCTATGGCAACCATTGGTAGAGTATGGCAGTGTACGTGTGTATGCTGTCATGTGGAGGAATATGCAGCTCGTTTTAGGCAGATCTTTTGCAAACCCATTATTAATGGGTTGAAATTAATTCTTTCTTCTAAAAAAAATTGTATTCAAAATGAAAAACTGAATCTAGACACAGAAGTGGAGAAAAAAAATTTTGTTTTATATCGTAAAAATATTGGAAGAACATTCTCGTTCAGCATCATCTATAAAAACAATTCTCTACATGAAATCTACATGTTGTTTTTATTTTGTAACCATTTTTTAAACAAATTAATATTCCGCATAAATTCAAACGTTTTCCTGACTGCATACATTCAGGCGGTTCTCAATTAATTTTTTACAAACTATCACCATTTTAGTAGAACGATCTAGTTCAAAACAGGTTAAAGCTACTCAATAACACGTTTAATGCATTGCATACATTAAAGTTCAATTAAAGCTGCCCCTCGTCTTCATCTGTTCTACCCACTTGACTCCCATTACCACAATTATTCCCAAAGAATCACTTTCCCATGATGGACGATAGCTTTCACGGGGCGTTTAAATCCCACCTGACGTGACGTCGTGCTCGAAACCACAACTGATCCACTCCCAGGCTCCCAAAAGGGAAGCGCGTGGACATTTTCGTAAATAATCAAAACATTCGTTACACTCCATCGCAGCGCAGCTGCAGCGAACCAGCTAGTACGCATCATTGGTTTCCAAGGCCCTGCGGTTCTCTGTCTCCCCCTCACACACACACACACACACGCGCACACGCATTAATCTTGGTAATTGCCAATTAAATCTGACAGATTAATCGCATTAATAAGTCTCCAACGTATCGTTGGTAGCCCGCGATGGCATGAGCTTTTCCATTCCCGGGGCTTCGGGAACCGTTAAAGATCACTAATCCACTTCCACTCCGATGGTTCGCGAGCGCTAATCTAGTGTGGGATAAGTTTACACCCCACCGAAAACTACACATAGGAAGGTGTGAAAATGACAAGCTTGTAATATTAGACGCGCACAACGTGTTGCGAACGAGGGAAATCGTCCCACTGGTTAATGAACGATCCGTGCGAATGTTATCTTATTATCCTCTCAGATTCCTGTTTCTTTCTTTTTGATGCTGACTCCCTTAGTCAGCAGAATTATGGCACCTTAATGTATTCGCCCCATTTGTTTGGCAGCTGGAAGAGTACGATTATTGAAATCAATCATTAGGAACAAAGGATTGAAATATTTCACTAGATGAACACATTCGAATGTTCATTTTCAATTATTCATGCATGAATACACATCATCCATTATAATGCTCTACAAATTATTGCCTTTCAGCGTAAAATACGACGTTGTTGCTAAGAAATAAATGGAAAATATTTTATGCATTTGATTATATCATCATGAGCCGGAAAACGCGAAATCCGAATTTAAAAGCACTTTATTACTTTTTCATGTTTGCCGTGCTAGTAGTTACAACAATGTATTGATATGACACCCAGCAGGAGGTAATGAAATAAACAATTTCAATTAATCTTACATTCCCTGCGGGAAATAATGTTAGTAACGGCTCATGCAATCTCACTTCCATTCGATTGCAAACGCTCTCAACCTAATTAAACAAATTAGCTTGTTTGCGTCCGGCAATGGCTTACTCCGCCAGACCATAGGCCATTTCGGGCTCTTCGACACCAGCGAGTGAAATTCAATTTTGCTCTATGTGTACCGAATAACTCGATTAGAATGATTGCAAATATTGAAATTGTCCCACAGTACGCTGGCGAATGAATCATTCCTTAACCTGAATTTAATTGTCCGTACAGGGTGCGGTCGCTTCGTGCTGCACGCCGACTTCAGGCTGCTCAAGAACAAGGAATACGTTTAGTAAATTCCGCCCGTCGCTGGCAACAAAGTAGAACCTCAACCGTTACTCAATAGCCGTTACCGTGCCGGTGTGCGATGGAACTTTCGCTCGTTTCACTCCAAGGGCGAGCGCCTCCGCCAGGCTTTTGCATGATTAATGCCGTTCGACCAGAAGAATGGTCTATTGTTTGCCATTCGCTTCGCCGTGTACTGCAAAAGCGAATACAAACACACAGCTCTGCAACAGCAACAGCATACAACTGCCGCTGCTGCTGCTGCTGCTGCTGCTGCTGCTGCTGCTGCTGCTGCTGCTGCTGCTGCATAAATAACAACCGCAAGTTCAATCGGTCGCGAACGCACCACCGGAGATGGGCTGGAGCAAAGGAAAACTCAGCATCGAAGCAAACTCCACCACCAACACCGCACGCAATAATAGAAGAAAAAAAGAAACACTCAACAATCTCTGCACATACACGTACGTAACGCGATGCCTTTCTGACCGCCTGTTTCATGACCATCTGGAGCGCGTCGGAGGTTGCTACGTAGGAACGGGAACGGGTGTGGAACTCCTGCCACTGATGAATGCGCGGCAATATTTTAGCGAAAATTTATCACAACCATTCCACGGCACGCACCGGGGACACACGATTGCCCGGCCGATGCTGGCCAGCTTTTGTTTGGTTTTGCCGGAGTGAAGATTCTCCGGGAGCGGGAGAAACTCATTCTCCCCGGGTAGGGAAATCTTTGGTCAGTGGCTAATAATTAGTCTGTGTTGTGTGCGTGTGTGTGTGTGTGTGTATGTTTATGTTTATGTGGGTATCATAATTGGCACCATTCATCATGTATGCTCTCTGAGGAAATTAGAATAATGGGGAAAATACTTCATTTTGTTTTAAAGCGCGAGTAAGCTTAAGTGCATGGTACAAAATTTCAATTGGATTTTTCAAGCCTAAATGTTTCCTTTTTGCGAGGTTGTAACCTGAAAGTAAGTTAAATGTCTATATGAATATCTTTTTTATACAAATTTATACCAAGCAGTGAACAATTTGAAGAAAGACTAGAGTAAAAATAGAGCTCAAAATAAGAAATATTTTACATTCCAAAGCTATAACTCATGGCACTACTGGATCAAAAAAACTAATCATCATATTTCATTTCAACACCCTTAACAGAAGTAACACCCACATGTAGATAGTATTATTCTTAACGTCATCACGTTCTAATATGCTTCTTCCAAAAATCTATCAAAATCCCACCAACCTCTAGGCTCATTGCATTTCGACATAAATTCTCACCCATCTACCATTCTAACGCCATTTCTCCGTACCAATCGCAGCAAGCGAGTAGCTGCTGGCCTCGTGGTACACTTAATTTATGCTTCATTAAATGAATATGCAGATAAAAGCCGACTCACCCATTATTGTCACGTTTTCGGACCGGAACACCCCAGAGGACGGTTGGAATATTTTCGCCCCACCGGTACGGTCCGGTGGCTCGTAAACTCGCTGCTAAGACACACACACGTACTTGCAGCGTTTTTTTTTTCTTTCTCATGCCCTTCGGTTTCTTGTTAACACACTGAGCAGACCGCTGGGAGATGGAACATTACGTTTACGCTTACCAGTGCCAAACGACAAAAGACACCGTGAACCGGAGCCCACCGGAAGCGGCCCCCATTTTGGGGCAACGTTGTCTTTTGTCGTCTTTTGGCACCATCGCATAGTAATGAGTCTTGTCACGGTGATACGCTCGGTGTTTGCTTTCTCGGCCGCTCGATGGCCAGTCCGAGCCCCCAAAGGACAGCTTCATTCGGAAGCTACCACTGCCCGGGTTCCGGTGTGATATTGACAACGAATTCAGTTTGTAAAACACCGACAACAATTTGCTTCATAATCATGCATATTCATAAGGCAGGTCACCTTCTTTATGAAGTTTTCCTTCCCGAGTGCTGAGCACTTTTTTTTGTTTTCTTTCGTGCACGTTTTTGTGTGGCTTTGTGTGAGGAAACGGTTTCGAGCGGCACTTGATCCTTGTGCGGTTACACCGGGAGTGCAATTGATGTAGTTACGATGAAGTCCGGCGTCAACAGCAGATATTTCGTGATTGTTTAACTTCCCAACAAACCAAAAACCGGACCCGGAGAAGCTTTAAAATTGAGGAACAGGTCAGTAGAAAAATTATATCCTGATTTTCCCGATAACTTCGAGGAACATTTCAAATATTCGTAATACCAACAGGCAACTTAAAACGTTCTCAACTCAATCGCTTTCCAGCAAATAAATCGAGCAGTAAATTTTCATTTTCCTTCCCAGTAAATCCGTTTTCCCCTGAATCCATTCGACCGAGCGGTAGCAAACCACGAACCGATCATCAATTTCTTCATCACGTCATCACGGGCGGGCAAAATCAAATCTTCCTTTCATGGCACTGCATAAATAAAAGCCCCAGCGGACCTGCCTGCCATCGGGGCTAGTGGGAGTCCTCAGCCGCAGCCGGTCTCCCTGTTCCTCTCGCCGACCGACCGACGGAAAAACCGTTCATCGAAAAATGTATGAAAAATTGGACAAACATGATAGGGATTGGGAAAGGAATTGCACGAAAATGAGGATACTACCAGCGGCTTAGGGTGGCAGGTGGCGTGTTCTTTCGCTCATCCCGGTTAGCAAATCCCAATGTGGCCCGCCCGGCTCGAGTCGGTGAAAGCGGGGAAGCTCGAGCCGGAAATGAAGTGTAAGGGAAAATATTAAAAAGCGATGAGTACGGGAAGGATCGTTCCATTTCCCCAATCCTCTGAGGCGTTGGGCCACCATTTCGGTGATCGAAGCACCGGTAGCTTCGGCACATGGGTGCAGGTCACACCAGTAAACGTGCAAACGGGACGTTTGGCCGTCGTGGTAGCAACACTTGTGAACGTATTTTTCGCTTTCACTTAAAATTTCTGTTAAGTTTGTTAAAAAACAGACAAATTGGTAAAACAGAATACTATACTCCTAAATGAGTTACCAAATAACGATGAAGGGGTCAGATTTTTTTATTAATAATTATATATTATCTTTTATTTGACACTGCTTTTCGCTTCTATTCCATCCCGTTCAATGTTTTTGTCCTTCATGCATTAACGAACATTACTTTTTACAACCACACATACACACACATCCACCCGAAAAGAACGAGCCAAGGTGCAAATCCTGCCGATCTAATACTTTTATCTGTTCAATATATTTTTCTTGCTCCCACATGCACCGTACTGAATTATGCATAAAGCAATCGAAACGTACCGTGAATAGACATCCTACACTTGCACCATAATAGGTCATATTTTGTTTAGAGCAATAATGAAGCGAAGAAAAATATTTTAGATTTCGAGAAACATTTTTGGGATATACGCAAACCGAGCAACATTCATCCAAGTTGTAGAATTTGGTTTCTTAATTATCAAACATCATCACAATTGTCCCGACCCTCGACCACTGTGCACACTTAGTACCCCGAACGTAGCGCACTTCTAACCGAACCACCCGGTGCGCGTGTGACGGTCGGTGGTGAGAAATAAAATGCTTTCACGACCATTTACATAAAGCGATCGAAAAGTGGAATGCTCCGCTGAAGGAAATAGAGCCATTCGGAGGCGAAATACGTTTGACAACGGTTTTGTTTCATCCCAAGGGTGCACTAATACTTTACTATCAGTTTGGAGAATATCGAATGCATACGTGCATACGAATGGAATAGTTTGATATCTTTCATTTGTTAAATGACGTTTCATTCTTTGACAAAATTACCCATATTTCTTGAAAATCTATTAAAACTCATGTAACCAACAAAAGTAGAAAGTATTGTTGCAGTGTTAAATTTCATCGTCAGCATCATTCATCGAGTTCCAAGAAAACTATTTCAATAAAAAGTAATGAACAATGTGCTAATTACTCAATACATTCAGAATATCATAATTGGCAGCATATAGGGCTTAATTTAATATTATATTTGATTTCGTTAACTGAGGGTGTTCAAATGAAAATAATAACGAGAAAAGCTTTGTCTTTTTTCTCTCCTAGCAACCATTTCTCTACCTTTGTCACAATCTCTCTTCCCAGCACTCCTCCTGTCATTAATCTCCTTTTAATACGCATTCAATTAAATTCGAAACTTTTCAATTAAACGAAATAATCGCATTAAAATCCAGCCTGTTTCCTTGGTATTATGTGCAGCTCGGTATTTGCCAGTGCAGCAGCAGCAGCAGCAGCGGCAGCAGCAACAACAACACACGCACAAAAAATGCACTTTACATTCTCCGATAGCGACCGGCGGCGGCCATTCTGGTGGGTGACGTGGTATGCGCACATTATGCAACAACGACAAAAACAAGGGCATCAGGTATTAAAATCACGGTGGATCACAGTAATAAGAGGAAGGGTGTTCGGAACGCCAAAAAGGGTCGATGTGTGCTACAAAAGCGTGTATAATTAACAGCATTTTGTTGTTTTCCATTCGGTTTACAATTTCGAACAACCGGCTGCTTGCCGCTTCTGCTCTCCCCGCCGCCCCGGACCAACGACGCCGATGATGATGGACAGGGCCGAAAACAATGGTCAGCATCGGAGGGGCTTTTTTCGCCACGGAAGTGGTCAGTGTCGGCGTCGGTGAGCGTATGTGCGGAAAACGGCGGAAATTAAAATACACCAAACAGACGGTTTGGGATCCCCGTCGGGTCGGATCGTTATTACCGATTGTCGAAACAGCAACCAAATAGCTACAGCGTCGGCATGTGTGGGATGTTGTGTAAAATAAAATGAAAAAAAAAACCCCACCTCGCAGGTAGTCGGGAAAACTTATTTCCCGTCACCGTTGGCCACTGGTAGCCATCGGCTGGGGTGAGCTTTCATTTCGCATCATTAACATTGTGTTCGGTTCCCGGGTGTACCAGAATGTCCATTTGTGTGATTACGCGCGATCAGTTGACAACGCAGCAGTGAAACACAGCGCAACGAAAAAAAAAGAGATTAACAGCGCGAAAAATGAACCCTTTGGGAGCGGGGAAAGGGGAATAATATCACATTGCACGTTTTGCCTTCCGGCAGTAGTTTTGCTGTGATCGAACGATTTTAAAGCTCGATCATTATCAGTCGAAGGATGCTGCGTGTGGGAAGGGGGACGGAAAACGATGTAGATTAATCAGCATGCACCAACGGTGTGCCGTGGGATCGGCCGTTAAGTGTTGAGCAATCAATGAACACGTGTAAATGGTTGTAAATGGTGGGAAATATATTCAATAGAGGCTCAATCGTTTGTTACATCCAACTTACTGTACGACCTGCAACTTTATTTTATGAAAATTTATCTTGATATCACCATAACGCTACCACACCGGAGATTTGGGTAAAATATGGTGAATGATTAATTGCTTTAAAAAAATTGAGTTAAAATTGTTTTCTTTATTTTGTAAATTTAATAAACATCACTAGCGCCACCTACAAGCTTATCCAAGACACAAACCATGATTATGTCCAATGTTGGATATAAACATTCACCAGTTCAAAACAGCAATTTAAACACTCACACACAAAATATAAAAACACAACAAACTTTGAGTAGCTTAATAAAACATTCATGTTGATGAGGAAAGAAACAATTTCAAAGCACAACGGGTAACATAAATAAAAATTGAATTCCTCTCGTCGCGCTCAAATATGATTTATGAATTATTCCTTTTCCCTGCAACAATCGAACAAATTTGCATCTGGCACTGACTCCGACCGGAGACTCAGCTGTCGGCACTGTTATTGATTCTTGAATAATATATCTCAGCCTTCCCGCTCGCTACCATCCTGCCCTGCTCTGCAACGATAAATGGCCAACGTGGATTCGAAACGAATTCATTTGGATTATACCCAAACGCACCACGCCCGGATGTGCCGCCTTTACACGTTGCAGCGAGAGCGCAATTTAATCATAATCCGGTTATACTGCCCCAGTTGGGTGCAATGCCTGGTTTTGCGTTATCTTGACAGCAAAAAAAAGGTTTGAAAAATGTACAAAAACAAACAAAAAAACCAATCCCGCTCGGGTGGGTGCAAAAAAGTGACTAATACTCGTATCAACATCCTGACAATTGTTTATACTTTACCGCGTGCATTTATTCATGTTACCGTTGCGATCGTACGGTGGAAAAGGCCGCCGGTGTGTAAGGATGAATTCGTTCCTCGGTCGGAAAAAAAACTATCTCCAAACGCTCTCCATTCTGATACGGAAACACAAAATGTCATTCGACACGGTTTGAGGATTTTTTTGTGTATTTATTGCAAGAGTAGAGGTAGCTGAAAAAACGCCACGTGAATCCTCGTTAAACCTCCCAGCGGCACGGTTCTTGAATGCACGGAAAGAGATGTGAGACTGTTGCCGTTTTTTTTTTTGCTCTCGCGTTTTGTTCCATTTATCTCCCCGACCATCCCGGTGGTGCCCGAAAAAGCTATCTTTTATGACCCACTCGTAATAAATATTTCATCATCCAATCCCAGTGCCGGGACCGGCGGCTCACGACCATCGAAACCGGTGAATGAAACCGATTCATCTCCTTCGCAAGGCAGATACAGTGGCCACGGGATGGGAATTGCATCCGTGTCTTTCGCGGTCCCAGGACGGCAATTTTGAGCCACCCGGATGCAGCAGGATTTTCGCTCGCGAATGTGAGATAGGTAGACCGTGCGTCGTGCCGCCTGGTCAGAATTATTTATCGACTTACAACAATCGGGTTGGGTGAAAAAAATTGGTTGCAAGAAGATTGGTATATAGTAATTTTTTTCTCGTTAAATTTAAGAGAAGTTCTATCAACGCCTAAATATATGCAATGTAGAATCTACCGAGCAGCTTAGAACTTAAAGGAAGGGATGAAACAAGTATAATCCCTGAAATCGGAATAATCAATCGAAATTGAAAACAAAAGCTTCCCTCAAGTCGAGTTTTGTATGAATAGTATTTTTGTATTTTCATTTAAACTCGCTACTATTCGCGAACTTTCAATCTACACAACACAATTTGATACGTTTTGCAAACGATTTTTTGTTTCATTCTCGTTCTCTCTCTCTCTCTCTTTCTCTCTCCCCCTCTCTCCCTCTTTTCTTCTTTTTGCCACGATTTTTTGTATCATTTCTGCACGCTCGACGCAGTGCAGCAATCGGAAGGGATTTGCAAACCCAAACCCAACGAAATGAAGCTCCAAGGGCTAGTGGACGAATGAATGCGAAAATAAAGCCCACATCCCAGGTCCGGTAGCGATAAAAGCGGGAATGGAATTTGCTGCAAACAAAACAAGAAAAAATCGCCACTGAAACAAAACCTGCGAACGTGCGAAGTGTGTTTGGGGAATGCAAAAACCAACACAAAAAAAAATCGCATCAGCTGAAACGACCGATCTACCCTCACCGAGGGACGGTGAGTTACGCAGTGGCTCCATAAATTATACTTTCCTATCTGGGAATTAAAACAAATAAAATTTGATAACATAAATCATTACAGATAAAGGAAATACGGCGTGGCGGACGTTATTAGCGCTGGGCTGCATGGCGGCAGCCGCTGACGCTGGGATTGACTATTGGAAGTAGAGAACGGCCGAGAAAAAAAACCTCACTCTTTTGGGGGTTTGCAGATTGCTGTTGCAGTGAAACGCTTTTGTGCTCTGCTTGCAGGGTAAACATGACAGGAAACACACGTAGAAGAGGAAATGTTATCGTTGCAGCTGAGATGCTGCATTCATACGATGCACTATGCATGAAGGGACAGCGTTTTCATACAGAATCGCATACAGGAAAGCTTTCATATAGAAATGTGAAGAATGTATCAAAAGCTATACAGTGTGTGGTAGAAAACTATATATGTTAATTAAAATATAGTTGGTTCCAAAGTAAAAGCCTACTTTAATCTGACACAATGCTTCAATGACAAACTACGCCATCTAGGGAGGAAGGGCAATACTAGTGAGTAAAGAAAATGTGTCAAGATATCTAAAGATACTTACAGGGTTTCGAGTCATATAAGGGAACAATGCAATCAGTAGAGAGAAAGTGTCAACCGGTTAAGAGAATGTTACAGCCCACTACATGGCTGCATCATTCTCTTAACCGGTTGACACATTCTCTCTACTGATTGCATTGCTCCCTTATATGACTCGAAACCCTGTATTTTCTAACTCTGCTTGAAATATGTTTTCTTGGTTGCATTCTTTTAGGCGCAATTGCTTAGTTCTCCAAATTTGCTCTATTGTCACAGCATTGACGGTAATATTATTATTATTTTACTGCTTGCTTCACAATTTCATGACTCACTGTATGCGAAATACCTAAAAATACATTTTTTAAAATAAAATGTTCGCTATAGATAACGTGCAACACGTCATGGCACGTCATTTTCCCAGCGAAAAACCGGGGAACGATCCAGGTGTGCCATTCAATTTTATCTAACCTAGGATGTTGCTTTTTTAGATTTCGTCCATGCCATATGATACATTTATTATTTTGTCCCAAATGTGGCAAAGCAAAAAAAAAAGAACTAGTCCCTACTAATGAGTGGATACCGGAGTCGGTCATGTGAGACCGAACAAGATACAATTACACAACAATATGCTGTTCGGATGGGTATCGACACAAACAAAAAACACAAAAAAAAAACACACACACACACACACACGGTTGGTTCCTGTCTCATGGCTGTTTTTTCACGTTTATTGCAATATGTTTATTTGTTCCACCCAACGTGTTGTGTTTTATTCTCTCTCTCTCTTGTGTGTCACCAACGCGTAGCTCTCAGGCAAAATAATCATCTGCCAAAAGCAGCCCAAACCGGTTGTTTTGCAGCCGGCACAAAACAAGTGGCTTTACCGCCCATATAGCGGCTCCCATCTGGGAGATTATTATTAATCTGTCTGCATAAATATGTGCATGTTTTTTTTCCCTTGTATTTATGTTTTTGTTTTTTGACCCGACCACGCTGTACACGGTTCCATTCATTTACCTATCCGATTATCACGACGCCCACCGGGAAAACCGGGGCGTAGTAGTGTTTCGCGAGTGTAGTGTGACATTGCTTGTTCAACTATAAATGCACTTCAGATGTGAAGTGGCAGATGACATTGGAGCGAGCGCGGTCTGTTGTTGATGTGTATATTTATTTGAAGCACCATTTTATGAGGTTTCCCGTGTTTAGTTGACGTGCGACACTGTTTGGGGGACTATTTGTTTGAGCGCCCGCGTGTGTCAATTAACGGCACGCGGTTGATGCACATTGTCCATTGTCTGGCGGATTGAACGAACTATTGATGGAATTTTTTTCTATGTACAGTATAAAAAGCTTCCGTCACGCCTGTCAATCACGGTATAAACATTAATGATGATAGAGGAGAGAATTGTAAATAAATACGATGAAAACATGTATTAAAAAATTGATTAAATATTTTAACGGGTTTTTTATCTCCATTCCTCGATAGCTAGAGCTGTTTGTATTGGATGAGCAAATAGACTTTACCGTACTTTCTCGAGTAAGCAAATATTCCCCTAACGTCATCAAAAATCCATTACCAATAGAAACTGGGAAAGAAAAGCAGATCATTACACTTGCGGTTGCCAAACAACGAAAAAAAACATCCACACTGGCACAAGGTAAACGTAATTTACAATTTCCAAACACTCAATGTTGCCTTAATCGTTAACCGAGCCATTCACGAAACGGAGCATTGACTTCGCGGGTGTAAGCTGAATTATTTACGCAACACATTACCAACCGCCCCCGAACGAACGAGTCAAGAGCAAGCAATCAGGGCGGAAGCACGTACCGAGGTGCGTAACGCAGCAGCAGCGTACGGAGCGAACTGGCGAACGCAAAGAATAAATATCAATTAGGATGAACGGCAAGGATTGGGACTTTAATTTCATTACATCCAAGATAAATAAATTAAATCGTAATCCCATCGAAGGCAGCCAGCAGTCTGGAGCTTACCTCCCACTCGAACCGTCGTTCGGATCGTATTCCGAGGCGAATAAAGTTTTTCACCAATCACAGCCTCCCCGATTCCCATCAACAAGTATCTAAGGGCCGCACGCTATGGAGTTGCAGCGTACGATGGACGTAATTTATGCGCTTTTTCCCCCATCGCAGAACATCCTAGAGGCTAAAGATCAAATCCATCGCACTAGATCAGAAGCAAAGCCCCAAAACAGTTTTCCTGTCCTGAGGGACGGTTTGATGCGAAAGAGAGAGAGAGAGGGTGAGAGAAAATATCACAACGCCATCTGCTTAAGCATGACCATGATGGCTGCTTGGTGGAACGACATATTTCCACTCAGTTGATCGCAATAATTTCCACGGACAACTGGCGCTAACTCAATTTGCCGTATTTCTACCGATGTTCCCTCCCGTTCCCCCATCGCTCAAACATGCGTGCGAGTGTGTTTTCCCTCCCTCTCGGGGGAATTCGCCGACCGGAATTGGAATTTCCACTCACAAAACAAGCACCGGACGTGACCTTTCTCGCTAGCGAAAATAAAAAATGGTTCCATATTGTAGTTTTTTTTTCTATTTGTTTCCTTTCCGATCACTACCTCATCCGAAACACGAGCAATTCCCACAGCAGCGGTCGCCCACCCCACTCCACCAGGGAAATGCACGGTTTTGTTTCGGAAGCTCCATCCCGAACGGGGCGAATCAAATATGCCTACTGCGATGGGCTTTTGATTAGCTTTAAATTTGATCCAATTTTCTCGCCATTCCTGCGAAATGAGCCAGAATCATGGGTGGACAGGATCGCTGCGAGGTTCTTCAAATCATCGTGCGTTTTCTTTTTCATCCTCCCGGACTCCACTCGCATGTGATCGTCATCGGAAACGGGGAGTTTCCGTGGAAGCTTCCCGTAAGCCACCAGGCGCCTCCACCGTGTGGTTAGGAGAACGTTGTTGCAAAAACAATCTCTCCACCAAACGAGGCGGACAAAAGTTGCCATCAGCCAACTGTCAGCGAACGGTCCCCGTGGTGTGCTGTTGTTCGATTCGATTCCACACTCACGTTTGATGTGTGTTCGAACGTCAAAAAAGAGACGAACTTTTGCTTCACGCACCCGAGTCGGCTCCCCGAGGGAAATCGTGCCCGAGAATGGGAAAGTTCAGAAATTGAATTATTGACTGTGTACAGCTCCACGGAGATTTACTTCGATCGAAGCGCCTTCTACCGTGTTTGCGGTCGATGTGGATAAGCGAAAGAAGACAACAGTGTGTTTTTGCGTTATTTTTTAAGGCTTTCACGGAGAACATTTTCACTGCCGCTTGCTTTCTTATCTCGCTATTATTGAGCACTTTTTTTCGGAGGAGAATGTACTCAAACACGACCAGAAATGAAATGATCGAATAAAGAAACTTTCATTTTTCTCGAGCAAAATACATCCCCACACCGAGCGGCCGCATTCCACGTTCCCAATAGATTTCCCCTCCCCACTCCCACGGACGATGGTTGATGGAAAAGTTTCTCATCATTTTCACTCACTTGCGCCGCTTAGTATGCAACGGGCGCAAAATAGATGCGACAGCACGGCCACGGTGCGCGAACGTCCCATTTGGCAACGCTCCCGCCGGATTTGGTAGCGAAGAGAAACGACTTTTGTGATGAATCTTGCACCGGTGGCCCCTCCAGCCCGTTTGCAACAATGGTAGAGTTTTATGATACCTTTCATCATTCATCAATGCTTCGTACGTTACGTAGAACGGGCGAAGGAAGCACGCCAGTCGAACCTTTCACCGACGGAAAGACACGCTGGTTTGTGGTGTTTTTTTTTTTTTTTGCTCTTTGGCGCCAAATGTTTCTCCCTCACTTAAAGGGCGCTGATGAAGCTCCGTAAGTGAGGTTCCAGGCTGCACTGATTGAAGGATATTTTCATGCAAATTTCATGTGCCACGCTGCACCGTGCGGAGAACAGGCACGCTCGTTTCATGAAGGCTGACATGAAGCAATCTTGACTATGTAGCTCCTTTTAAGTCGCCGTAAGTGGAAGATTCTTATCGCGTTAAACGATGGCTTTTTGTGTCTCGTGCTTTGTATGTGGAATGGAAAACTTCATTTGACTGGGTAGGAATTTTTGTTTTTGTGTGCATGTTTGTAAGGAAATTAATCACGTTGTTTTGGGGAGAAAGCGCAATTGTGATTAACTTTCGAGTGCGCTTTATAAAATCTTTAAATAGTAGCATTTTATATCTTAATAATTTTGACATTCTCTAGATTATTTTTATTTCATTTATTTATTGTTTTGTAAGAATCACAACGTTAGTAAAGCATAGCTAAAGCACTAGAGTAACATCAAACTGTATTTACTAAATGTAATTAAATGTGACTGCAGCGCCATCTATAACGTTATCCGTGACACAAACCATCTCGTTGACCATCGTGTTGACGTGTCGAGCTCCACAAAACTGCCAGTTACAGCATCGACAGCTTACTTTCTATCCGTAAAGTAGTTATAGTACCGTTTAAAACTTCTTTCCTCGTATGTGTACCCGAGCCAACTGCCCCAGGAAAGACAAAAAAAGTTTCCCATTTCACCATCGGTCAACTTTGTCGGTCGCTATAGCAACGCGCAGTGAGCGAACGAATAGGGACCGGGAGAAGGATAAATTTATGCATTCGAATAATTAAAATTAAATTACCCTCAAGTGTAATTTGTTTTACTTGCTGGTGCTTGGTTGCTTTGCTTTCTCCCATCCTGCCCGGTCCCGGTTCCATCGGTCAATCTGTGCCGTAAAGCGAATGCGAAAACAAAGTACATCAAGCGCCAAGCCATGGTGACGGTTTGTTAATCGCATTACACCGAGCCAAAGGCAAACGGTATAAGTAAGACGGTATGCGATTGTTGAGGTGCGGTTTTGAGTGTTGTTTTAAAATATTTCAAAATAAAACACCACTCAAATTCCGCTCCGTGCCATCACAACAATAAACCCGAATCATGGTGCTCGTAAGTCATCTGGCATGCATACGGGCCGGGTCCATTTTCAGATCCCGCACTGTAGAAGATGTTACTTGCAAACTGCTACAAGGAAAATAAACATCCAATTGCTTTACATTAGTATGCCTCACACAGCAAACCACACACACACACACCCTTCAGCTGCAGTTGGTACCACAACCGCAGTCGAGCTCAATTTGTTCCGTTTTGGACTTTAGAGACATTCCTTTGCCAGGGGGACGGGGGCGAAGTTTGGCAACCTCAAAACATCCGCTGCGACGTGTCGGTGCGAAGGAAGAAAACAACCCTCCCGAAACCTTCATCTCACAAGCACAAACACCCACACGAAAACCGCTGCGGGCAAACTCCTACTCGCAGGTCCTGAGATATGAATACAGTTTCGTAATATTTTATTTCCTTCCACCGACGGCCGAGGACGCTGGCGCTGTGTGGAATGTAGCTCGAAAGATCAAATTTCATTGCTCGCAGGAACGAACTGGCAATGAAACACCATCCACCACGCTTCCGGCCGGGTTGGGCATGGAATGTGGTTGCACCGGCACCGGAATGCAGCGGCACCGTGCGCCCGGAACACCAGCCCGACCCGAGCCGCGGTTGAAGTGGTTTTGGGCTTCGAGCGAGCGAGCGAGCGTACCGATGGTGTCACAATTCTTAGTGACATTCCCCGTGCCGGTCGTCCGGTTATGCGATACCTTCACCATCGGAGTAACTATTTACCTTTGGTTGCGTAAATCCTTGTAGATATTGCTGTTTGCTGGGCATGCAAGTGGAGTGTGGCTGCGGAAGAGGGAGAAGGAGCGGAGACGATGTAAGAGATGGTGTTACTAGATCTTACCACTCGGATGCTCTTTTCTACGCGCTCTAAAAAGGCAAACAGCATGACGTGAAGGTGCCAGCAAACGAAGGCAAGGTTTTCCCGTGTGTTATTTCTTGCTTCAGAAAAGTGTTTTAAACAAATTGCCTATAAATGTATGTAAAAGAAATTGTCTTCTCTACTAAGCCCACCAACAAAGCACATCATTTCATGTGAATAAATAAACTTCAAAAGAACGAAAACAATGCTTTTTCTCTCCCGAAACAAAAAATAAAACAACACAAGGAAACAGTGTAAGTGTTAAATGAAATAAACTCTTTCACAGCCAAAGCTCTGCAAGCGTTCTGTTCGCACAGCACGGACGATGTTTTTCAGCTGCACCAACAGCCCAAGAGGCTGCCGGGTTTGTGTGACGCTTTCCACGGAAATCCTTCATCCCTGCTTCATCGCAGCAACCACGAAACACATCCGCTTCTTGTTTTGGGGTACACACCTAATTTTGTTCGCTCTCGCACGCTCTCTCTCTCTCTCTCTCTCTCTCTCTCTCTCTCTCTCTCTCTATGGTGTCTCGCCCCTCACCACAGTATCTTCATCTCAAAATGCGACATTATAATTCCATCACGAAGTTGTGTTGTTTGTGTACCGCGAAACACATCTTCCCTCGGCGGGCCGAACCGTGCGACGCGTGCGAATGAACTAAAACTGGTTTATGAAAGTTTTCGGCTGCTGCCGGGGACGGGTCGGGGAAAAGGCACTCTCGCAAGTGCAGTGAACAGCTTCACCCACCCACCGCGCCTCACAAAACAAGTGCCTCGTATGTGATGATTGTTCTGTGTGTGTGTGGTTTCGTATGCAGTTTGCCGAAAGTTGTTTGATGCGATGCGGCGTGCAGAGACTCGACTCTTGGTTGCCGAGTGCTTACTCAAACTGCTCGACAATTCGATCCATCATCCGGACTGCCTCTCAACTTCCCGTCCGACCGTCTCAAGAGGGCTCAAAGAGTGCGTTCGGCGGAAAACTCGAGAGCAAGGCGCATTCTACTTTTTTTTTGGGTGAAACAATTGTTTGAGGTTTAGTGACTGTTTGACTTCCAAAACCAATCTCATCCAAAGCGCGATTCGGGAACTGTGATTCGTTTCGCACTCGCACGCATGGGAAAACTATCGTCTTGCGTGAAGCAATTAATATGATTTTGATTTTTGTTTTATCTTTTTTGAAACCAAAGATGAGCATAGTTTTAAATAAAAATGATAACAGGATATTTCAAAGGTGAATGATCGCCTGAAGCTATGCAACGTAAAGCACTAAGCAACTCTCAAAAGCATACTTTCAGGCGCTTCTTGCATTTAAAATGTACCTAAACTACATAATGGATTTTTATGGAGAAATATAAATTAGACCTTTTTTAAGAGTTTTTTTTGTTGCATAAACGAATCGATTACCGCCAAACAGACAAATCTCTAGAACGGTGGCACACCACTGGACCACCGATCGCGGAAAGCGAGTAAAGCGGAAAACCCTCAATTTCAATTTGCTACAGCAAATAAAACTCAACTATGCTTGCTCACGACGGTTTCGAATCATCGTGGGACTTACATTCGATGAAAGCCGGCCCTATTTTCGCCTGTTTCTTACTACCACACTGCGTCCCTCGCAGCATTCGTGCGATTCACTCACCGAAGTCGCGGGAGTGCGGGACGTTCTTAACAAAAGCGGGTAAAAATTACTTCCACTGCGTTCCTGTCGTCGGCGTTTCATTTTTTATTTTTCATTTCCCACACCCACAGAACCGGAAAGGAAAGCTCTCGCTATTAAAATAGAAAGTAACTTTCATTTTTCCAAGATTAACAAACTGAAACGAGCGGGAGGTTTGGTGGTGGGAGGGGTGATATGTAAGCGATGGGAAGCGAAAGGCAACGCGCAAGTGACAGTTGGTGAAAATTCGTTCATCATCGGCTCTGACAGACTCATTTGTTGTTTCAATGGCTCCCGGTTCAAGGCGGTGTCGTGTGGCTTTGCCACCGTCCGCCGTCAATCCATCATGCCGAGTTTTTGATTGCTTCGCGAAATTTTGAGAGGACAATTTTTGCAACTGTCACAAACCATATCAATTGCGTGAGGCGAACAACATTTTCCACGAAGCTGCACGCGTTTCTAATTACCATTTGGTTGTACCGTAGGTAGGTTCCTATTTCCTGAAAACAGCATCTTCGACAACGGCTCGAGATATGGGAGAGCAACGCAAATTCACATACACCTACGTGTTTTTCCCTTTCCTCCTAATCGAACGCATTTGTACGGATTCAGCAAGCAATTTCATTTGATTGCTTGTTATTCTCACCTGAGCCGTTTCAAACGCGAGCAACTCCAACATATTTAAATTGCTTATACGGTGGTGGCTTCTCGTGCCGGGTTCTCGATTTCCGCATAAGGTGTTCATTTCCATCGCAGCAGAACGTCAACGTGTGCGGCATTATAACGTATGATGTGGTCGTATCGTTTGGTGCACATTCTGAAAGATCATTAAAATTGTTTACACTTTCCGATGCCGTCTAACAACAAAGCGATGGTGGCAGCATCGAAGGAGGCTGTTTTGCGAATTTATCTCGAAGCTAACGATAAAGCTGCAGCATCCGGGTTGATTGTGTTTGTTTGTTCTTTTCAAAATACACCGATTCGATGCATAACAAACCTACGAGAGCTTATAGGAAAATTAATTTAGGATATAAAATATCTTCCCCCCCCCCCACTATTTTAGAACATTTATTTCATTACAATTTTTGCATGAAACATCATATCAAAGAAGTAATGGACTTATTTAAGCATATTTAACTATCTATTTGATGAAATTTCAACTGCATTTTGAGAGTGAGAAAACGTTCAGTGATGGATGAAAATACGCTGCAACATAATATACAAAGCATTGTACAAAAATCAACAAATTGCCACTTCAAAACGCCGGAATGCATGCAACGCATTGTTGCTATTTGTTGCTAAAACCACTCATCTCTTTTCAATTCGCTTCCATACTCATTGAGCAAAAAACCCCTCTTTTCGTTTTGGATTCGAAAAAAAGGAAAAATATTGCACAACAAACATACCCACGCAATCCGGAAAACCAAATTAAATTAGTTTCCCAATGACGGCCGTCGGTTTCATTAAGTCGGCTTCGGACCGGCCGTTGCCCATTGATGCTTCTAATAAGAGTGGGCTTCGAGCGAAAGGCTCTTTTCGTGGTATTGCAATCGAAAAACTAGCAACAGCCGCGTGTGCGCTGGTCATTGTGCCGGCAATAACGAGTTTTATTTCATTTCCCTGCTGCGGTGGGCGCGTAATCACACTCCGTTCATATTTTGCTGCCGTGCATTGCTTCCCTTCCCAGCTCCCACGCCAGCCCACACCCCGGGGTGGTAGTTAAGGAAACGGACACTTCTTTTGAAGTGCCTACGGAGAGTGGGCGCCGGTGGTGAATAGTCCGTTCCGAAAAATAGTGCCCGGGAACAGGCACTATTTCCAGCGCACCTGTATCCGAAATCAATCGAACCTGGCAATGAATACCGGCGAAAGCCGGTTTTTATATTGTTCAATTTTCCGTCCTCATGCTGCGAGTGCTCGTGGGTGCTAAAAATGCAAAAAAAAAACTTAAGCACAAATGCGGCACGAGTAGCGTGTTCGATTGAACTCAATTCGTTTTGCTCATTTCAATCGAACGCCATCGTTTTGCTTCGGCATGGCGTGCAACATAATCCTTGCAATGCCCTCTCCAAACGCTTGAAAGCTTTCGAAAAGAGTTCTCTGTTGCAAGCTGGAGCCAGTGCGAGCGCGACGTGGAGTCTATTAAAAGCAGGCACAAAGGAATAAATTTAACTAAAGTTTGATTATAACGGTGCCGCTGTGTTCGAAGGAGGCGCACGTTCCATACTGTTCCCCGGGGCTGGTGTCACGTGTTCGATTAACAAACTCCGGTTTTTCCCCAGATTTTAATTAAGAATCCATTTCGTTTCTTCATTATTCGACACCTTTTCCTAGACCATTCCCATTAAAAGAAGTTGCTTTCGATGCTGTCATAGTTGCATAGTTTTAGGCGCAAAAGTTTTGCTCAAATTCAACGATGAGATATTTCTTCGTAACTCGAATTATAGCATCAAACATTTCGAATGCATCCCTCCATTTAATCCTTTGCGCTTGCTTTCTCGTACCTCGGCAAATGCCATCAAATGCTGGGTTCACTTGCAAATGGAAATTATAACCGAAATAATGCCTTCCATTTAAAGGATTAGCACAATGCATCGTGATCATTACTCGCTTCAAGTGGCTATTAGAACTTCCCTTTACCCATCTGAAGTGCAGAGCCTTAAGATAAACTCTAGCCCCTTGAGGCAGCTGGAAGCCAACACCTCCGTAGTGGGTTGGAAATTGGTACGAGAAAAATCATTAACAACACACAGACACACCCTCGTACAACAAAATCTGCCTCGTGCACGTCCACGCTCTCTACGCTCGTAAGCCTGCTGGAGTGCAGCTCATTTGCGGTGAAGCTTAAAATCTTTACCACCCGAAAACCTCCCTTCCCTCTCTCCCCGCATTGCAGTGCAGCAAGGAGCCGACAGGAAAGGGGCAAGCAGCAAGTTTACTCAAACTCAAATTTCTCCTTTTCTTCCGAGCGAACCGAAAGATCCCCAACTTTATGGTTGGCCAGTCTTAATCTATTAGAAAACTTCCGACCGCTTTAGTGTCCTGGTCTGACCGAAAGGCTGCTGGCACCAAGATAAACACATTAGGGAAGGAAACTTTCGTCTTGCCGCACGCCGTTGTGCTTTTAGGTGGCCTGTTGCAAGAAAACTGCAATTTGAAAACTTTTTTTCTGTTGCTGCACTATAATAAACATCATGTCGCTCGTACTGCTTGCAGATTTTTGGGTATTTACAAAGAACTTTTTTAACTCTGTTTCGTCGACCAACCACCAACAATTCTCTCTCAATAGCGTGTAACTAAACATGGCCATCAAAATCATAATCCCTGGGAGACAAATTTCCGATACCTTCTCTCAGGGTCTCGCTATAACCCATCCAACCACGTACTGCTTTCCGGAAGCTGCTGATTAGTTCCCAAAAACTTTGGCGAGATTGGCTCATAAAAACGTAGCTCACCGAGCGTACATTCACCTCACGCCATGCCACGAAACTTTTGATCAAATATATCCACCCTCAAAGCTCTCTTCCAACGCGAATGGTGATCCAGGCGGGTCGTTTGTTCCCTTACTAACCCGAGCTCCGAGACCAATTTCATCCGTACTCGGCGAAAATTGTGAGGCCCCTTCGCAAACGTGTGGTCGTAAAATCGCTGAATGGAAAAGACACCACAACACCACAGCTAGCAGGTATAAACGAACACACCACACTCCGAAGCCGATGTCTACTTTGGTTCAGGGTTTAAAAATTTATTTTCAATATTGCGAGTCATTCTTCCGGCGGCACTGAAGGGTGATTTGTTTTTAGGTTTACTGTAAGCAATCCCCTGGATGGGATTTGTTGCTGATCCCGGTGGCAGGTAGCTTGAACATCAAATTGCGGTGAAGGCACTAAAACAATTGACTTCGCGCAACGTGGGGCGAGCTTGTTTCTATTTTTCCTTGGGTAGAGATTGGTACCGTTTTTCTACTGCACTAAGCGGTCTTTATCGTTACGATCCGCTCGCTTGATAAGTGTTATTCGTTGCGAAAGGTATTCTGCTAGTTTTGATGCGCTTCATCAACAGGATCCTTCCATCGAGTAAGGGTAGTTTGAGGTAGTTAAATTTTATTTACCGTGAAAAAGCAAATAAGAAACCACCAAACGACAGCCGGAGCTGCATTAAACACACAATGCAAGCTACAGTACACCCTGCATACTTTGAGGGGCAATTTTGACATAATACTCACTTAAGCTTTTCATAGGGAATCATGACGTTCCAAAGGAATCTCCACTGAACCATTCACTCATAACGTTTTTAAATCCTTTTTTATTAACACTTTTCCTCGTAACTATGATTGTTTCATGATGCTAATGAAACTTTCAAATAGAATACCGTTTAAAATGAGCTTTTTAGACCAGCTCGCCCTGGAGCTCCTTTCGTGGAAACCATCTGCACGTTTTACTCAATAAATGTTAGAAAATTTATCATGCTCCGTGCAGCAAGCATATCAATATGCTCCGAGGGTAGCATCAGGTCAAATTCTAAACAAAAAACACCCACTGCTTGTTGC
Source organism: Anopheles farauti (assembly GCA_000473445.2). NCBI lineage: Eukaryota > Metazoa > Arthropoda > Insecta > Diptera > Culicidae > Anopheles > Anopheles farauti. The sequence continues at coordinate 10,917,861 of KI915043.1, read as the reverse complement.
TTTCCCTTTAGCACGTTCAACACAACCCGCAGCTTTGGTCCGTAAAGATTCAATATCTTTCGTAATTTCATTTCCATCATAACCGACCTCGAAGTGAGTGCGGAGGATCGCGGGGGATCACATTTCATGGGCTTCATTGTAATGCAATTTTTTATTTGACAGGAGAAAAACGCGAATAGCGTAGGGAAAGGCGCGACCCGTCCATCCGACGGAGTTCGAAATTCCGCTCAATATTTCACGTCAAACGCCCAGAAGCGACGAAACAGGGGGAACGGTACCGGGTGCTCCGGAAGGATGCAGCACATCAATTTTGAGCCGCGTGAACTTTCACCAACTTTTCTTTTCCGTTTTCCCAAGTGCTCTGTTCACATGAACATCAATAGACGATTGGAGAAAACAGCAGAAGTCTTCACGGAGAGCAGACAATGCGTAGGCAAAAAACAACGCGTTCCAAGTTGGGGTAGAGCTGTCCGGCAGACACGATGCGCAAATGCCACTTCAACTTCTACGCCTCGCAAGGATTGCCGTGAGGAGAAGGCAAAGAGTAGCGAACCCTTGCCGGAGTTCAATTGGATTTGAAATAACGCGCTTCGGAAGTAAAACCGGGAAATGTTCTTCCCGTGTCTTCTCTTAGCGCGCAGGAAGTTGTGGATGAATGGGAAGCATCTTAAATTTATTACCGACACTCCACAGTTCCAAGTCTGTTTCTTTCTTTATCATTCTCCCTTGTTGCCGCTGCCACCCATCCGTTCCGTGCCATTGGAGCTGCAGAACTTTTATTTATTACCACTTGTTTGCAAGCATCGCGATTCCGATTAATCGAACTGTGACTCCCCGAAACTCCCACGAGACTCCCCTCCCCCCCCCCCCCCCCTCCCCCTGAGGAGCCAGTGTTGGCAATAAGTGTTGGAAGAATTGGTGACAATACTTCACGAGCGTCATACCGGAAGAGCACTCGCAGCCCTTTCCCGGCAGCACGAAGCGGGAAAAGTTTTCAAGCATCAAGCATGCCAAAAGGGAAACTGGATCGTGTTTTATCGCGTGTGCGCTTCGAGCGAATTTACTGGGTCGGATCAGATATCAATTGACGGATGAATTGATGGCTGCTCGATATTATCGACTTCACTCTTCGATACTATTTCTCCGTCCGGGAAGAGCATTCCGCTGAAACTTAAGTGAGTAGTTTTTTATTGTTATTTTCGACCAATCGCATAGTTTAGTGACGGGGAGTAATGTGAAGCGGGTTTACTATTGCACCCAAAATTGAAGTGTTTTTGGAGGAACAACAGATCGCGTTTCTCACAGGGATAGTGTAAAAAGAATGCGGGAGTGGAAGGATTTCTAACATAATATTATTTCTTAGAAGCTAAGTCAACGAAGATGGGAGAGTGATATTTGTATGAAAGATTTTACGAAAACGAAAAACGTTTTTTAATTTATCATTTTACAAGTATAAGAATTCCAAATTACGAAACAACCTGTATAATACTAGTTTATCCATTGTAAAAAATAGTATATAGTTAGTAAACAAATTAGTTATTGGTTCTAAACCTATTAAAACGTATGAAAAAGAGCGTAATTTTAACGACCACATTGAAAACCCACTTCATCTCCATTCGAGCAGTTTGAACAACCCAAAATGTGCTCGATTCAGGCACATTTTGTAAGCAGCGAAACTAGAACAACAATTTGACAGTTCGATTTGACGTTCACGGATAATCCGCCGTTTCGTTGCAATACAAACAATAGAGAAAATAAACAAAATTCTTTAATTATTAGTAACCAACGATTATAGAGAACTTACCAGTGAATACAATGTTTCGTGTTTAATTCAAAAGAGGTCAGTTTGGCGCGCAATTCTCTGAATCACGATTAGTCATTTGTCTGTTACTTTGTGTATCAAAACGACAAACAGCCGATCGATCAGCTGTGCGTTTTGTTGACTGTGTATGCTGGTGTCTTTGTCTCGTGCTACCTCACATTCCAACTCCAGCGTAACGGTGCATCGATGCAGTAATTGCAGCCCGCATAGTGCAAGCGCGTACCGTCCCACCCGTCGAGCGACGAAATAGCAACTGACGCGCTAGAAGAGAAATCGTTCAGAACGGCTGTCTGTCCTTCAGCTTTATCACACGAACCGGGAAGTGGGTGGCTGGCTGCTACGTTTCTTATCACCAGCGTCAATCGCTTACGCATCGGGAGAACTAGCGCGAAAGAACATCTGTGTCTCAGCAGCTACATCACACCAGCAGCTTCCAACCTTTGTTGCGAGCGGCTAAACAAACGGACAGTCACTGGTGAGCCTTCGACCGAGGGGGCCAGCCATCGGTAGCAATGGTGGTGATGATTGTGCGCACCCATATTGATGTACAATAACGGGGTGAAAGGAGTGAAGTGAATTCAGAAGAAAAAGAAAACAAAACCGACCCGTTCGCAACCGGGACCACACGATGGATTATGCAACAAATTCACGGCCGCTCCTGCAGGACACGGACGATCGTGAGACTGAGAGTGACACCCTTCTCGACGATACGTACGCCGGATCGATCAACGCCTCCACCAGCAACATTCCCGATCCGACGAAAGCGATCGTTACCGGGGGCCACCGGATTGCGCCGTCCGACAAGTTCAACTACACCTACGCAGTATTCTATCTGATGGGCATGACGACGATGGTGCCGTGGAACTTTTTCGTCACGGCCGAGGAGTACTGGCAGTACAAGTTTCGCAATGTGTCCTCCAACGATACGTCCGCACTAACACCCCGGCAAATGGAGTTCCAGTCGGATCTGAGCATTGCGGCGGCCGTTCCGGGCACGGTGTTTCTGATATTGAACGCTTGCGTAGGTCATAAGGTGCCCCTGCACGTGCGGATGAACGGGTCGCTCGTGTTTATGTTGCTCATCATGATTGGGACAACGGCGTTGGTGCGGGTGGACACGGATCAGTGGCAGGATGCGTTCTTCAACCTCACGATGCTGTCCGTTGTTGTGATAAACAGTAAGTACATGTAAACGCACGCATCGTACGGCTCGAATGCATGAAGCATTATCCTTTGAAATAATTTTAAACTTTTGCTATCCATCGTAAGATGGCGCTGCAATATTTGTAATTTATCATCCCATGCAAGGTATAACAATGCTTTCTAATTTCTTAACAATCGAATCGTTCGTTCACAGGCTTCTCTGCCATTCTCACCGGTGGTCTGTTTGGTATCGCCGGTCAATTCAGTGCCCACTATATGACGGCTGCCGTCAGCGGACAGGCGCTCGGTGGAATCTTCTCCGCCGTGGCCGACATAATCGCGCTCACGTTCGCCAGCAATCCATCCACCACCGCGTTCGTGTTCTTCATTGTGGGCTGTCTAGTGTTGCTGCTCTCGCTCGCCGCGTACATCATCATGTCGAAGACACTCTTCTTCAAGTACTACACGAGCTCGAAAACGCTGATGAAAAGTTCGCTAGAAGCGTACCCGGTTACGGCACGGGAGGTAAGCAGCCGGCTTGAGCCACGCTTCCCGGACGTGATGGGAAAGATCTGGCTGTACGGGTTCTCCGAGTGGTTGATATTTGTGACGACGTTATCGATCTACCCGGCCGTAACGGTGCTGGTCGGTTCGCAGAACCACGGTCGACCGTGGAACGACGTCTATTTTCTGCCCGTCGTCAACTATTTGCTGTTTAATACTGGCGACTACTTGGGCCGTGTCTTCGCCGGCCTGTTCGAGTGGGTAAGTGTGCAAGCGAAAGAGAATCTTCAATCGGATGCGATCCTACAGTACGTTTCGTTTCACAGCCCTGGAACAACGCGATGCTGATTGCGGTGCTATCGATTGGTCGTATTGCCTTCGTGCCGGCGATGCTGCTGTGCAACATCACGCAGCATCACAATTTTCCCGTCCTCATCCACTCCGACTATCTGTTCATCGTGCTGATGGCCGCTTTTGCGCTATCGAACGGCTACCTGGCCAACGTGGCGCTGATTGGGGCACCTCGTGCCGTCGGCGAGCACGAAAAGGAGATGGCATCGTCGATGATGGCCGCCTTCCTTGGCGTAGGACTGGCGTGTGGATCCGCCATCAGCTTAATGATCATCGAAATGATCAAGTGATAAACGCGTATGTCTGTCCGGTCCGGTGGACTTTTTTTCTTAGACCAAATTTAAATGAGACAAAAAGACGAATGCAAAACACGGCGACGGGTCCTATTGGGTTTAGCCGACGTGAAAAGCGACACTGTTATACACTGTTATACACTCCTTCCTCGGCCAGGTGATAATGCAGGGAATATCAGGCGGAAGGGATTTATTTAGTGACAATTTAGTGCGTTCTTTATCCATTGTTTATCTATAGATTGAAGTTGAAAGTTGGATAAGAAAGTTAACTATATACACACACGCAGAAATACAACAACACATTCGACTGTAAGATACTTATTTATATCATCAAAAGCTTCGTTTTGTAGAGAGCTATAAATGTCCATCAGCAGTGACTGCTCGTTAGGGCCAACATGTCCTTGCCTCGGGCAACATTACGCAGCCATTTTATAAGGCTGGAGCCGAACGAACTTGCTAAATGCTCGCTGTGCGTCTGCAGTGTACGTGGAGCAAAGTGCATCGAAGAATATTACGCTGGGAAATAAGGCATACATAGTCGCATACGAGAAGAATAAAGGCGCATGATGCAATCCGCAAGTGGTGCTCGCACGTAATACCGTACCGAAAACAAAGCCCGCACTCTCCTGCCGTTCGACCTCATCTGCACCGTCTGCCCGTGACCGACTGTCTCTGACCTGGAACGCGCGTACTTCTGACCCCATTAAGGCGCATCATCATTACACGCCACACTTAGTCCGCCACGCCACACTCGCTCGCGAATCCGATAAGAACCGCACGCCATCGTTTCTTTCACGCCTGCCCGAAAAACTGCAACCGCGTACGCGCCGTGTTTGCTTTATTCTGTTTACATTTGCTTTTAATGGTTTCTCGGGGTTTTTTTTTCTCCGGTTTCCCGTTCATCACAACAACATTTGGTATTTCTTTTGTTTCAGAAAGAGTTGAAAAGTGTTACACGTTTCGTTCTGCAAACCGTTTTCCGCAACAATTCCTGTCCCTGCTCGCTCATTGCACAAGTTTTTTATTGCCCCACAATCGATTAAAGCATCGGCGCGAGCCGTCATCCTCGTTTCGTGGGATAATTTTCGGTCTTTCGGTGGACACATTGAGTGTTTGTGGGTTTGTGGGAAAAGAACAATCTCGCACGGTGGCTCGCACCGTAACGCGTTTGTTAATGGCTTTCAAACAATCGCTGCCTATGGAAGGCTCGCATCGCGTCGAATGAGCCTACAATTCATATCTATCTGTTATACATTAATGCTTGTTAGCTGCTGTGAATTTGTTTACCATTTGTTTGCTTGTGTTTACTGCCTACACCAGTTGATAATCTGTCGTCTCTCTTGGTTAGCGTTATGTTTTGTTTGCCTTTCTGTTTACCAACTATTTATGAAACACCTTACACAGTTAGTATAATCAATATGTATCTCGCTAAGTTTGTGAGTGTGTGTTTTGTGTGATTTTTTTTTCGGCATTATTTACTACCAACCAACAGGGAAACGGCAACGTTTCATGCCACCGCCTACGAGCCGCGCTCTTTTTTTTCTCTCCTGTGCGGGCAGAAAAGTGGCCAAAGGGAAGCAGAGCGGCCGTTGAGCGGCGATCGTTAAACCTACAAAAGTGATAGGAAAGCGCAAACACACACTGTTCGGTGATTCGTTTCAATCACGGGCGCGTGATGCGTGTCACAATAAGATACTGTGTCGTTTTTCCTCGGCTCTTTCGAACCGATTCGTAATGTACAAGAGGCTGCGATCGCGCATCGAACAAAGCGATCGATCGCGCGTCGCGACGAAGGTGAGATGAGTGCGTGAATGAGAGATGAGAGTCTGCATACGAACGTGAGATGAAACGTTTTCTAGATGGTTTTTTTTTCTGCTAAACTTTAGAGTGGTGTTTTATATGTTTTGTGGTTTAATTTCAACCGTTTTTCTTGTTGCTGCTGTCTACAATCAACACGTGGACACAGCGTCTCCAACGGGGAGGGGAACTACGGTAATGAACTACTTCAACTCTAACTCAGACAGCCTGATCGGTAACGTAACGCTTGATTAACAGTCTACTAGATCGGTTACTAAACAATCCCTCCCAATAAACAGAGCTGTCACTCGGTACGCTCCTTCCTCCGGTGTGCTCAGCCAAATCTCAGTCAGCCGCGCCGGTAACTCATTCGCAGGTGGGTATAGCACAGTTTCATCAATATTTCTTCTAAAACTATCCTCCCTTCTCGTACATTTTGTGTTGTTACTCGTTACTTGCAGCTCTATGAGTATGGGTTTAACTTTATACGAAGATGAGATGGAAATGGAAAATGGAAGTATTCCTTTCGTTGCAAGTTTTGCACTTCACGAAGGAAGGAAACTAGCTTTCCCAATGATTAAAGCGTGTTGCTTTGTGCGTGTGACTAATATTTTTTTATGTTACGTGTCTGTTTCGAACACTCGTTCGTATGTGTGTGTGTGTTTTTTTTTTCTTTTTTTACGTACAAGGCACATAGAGATAGAAAGTGTAGTTGTTTTTCGGTTATCGGTATCTGACAAAGTTTTCACGTGCGTGACTAGCTATTCCTTCCGCGTCTGTTCGCTTCAACCGTGGCGTCTAAATGTGGAAACATCAGGAAAAAGAAAGGTTAGTTCTAAACAGAAGAGCGCTGAGACAGGTCTACTTCACACGGTTTTATGAGTAGCTGCCAGTGAGATTCTCCGGTCGATTGGCGACCGGACGAAAATACTCGAGTAGAATCGAGTTTTGATAACGAAAGTCCTAAAGTCTTTCTCATAAGATGACAGTGTCATTGATTGTCTTCGTTTTTTTTGTTTAATTTTAAGCAAAGTAAAGTTAACAAAAAAATTTAAAAAAAATTAAATAAATAAATAATACACAACAGAGGTAAAAATTATATGAAATCTCAGCTCAAGTACATTTATTGAATCTTTCCTGCTAAATCCACCCAAGCTTTACTGCTGATCTTCGATGAAGAATCTACTAATGTCCGTTTCTTCCCAAGTTTGTAACGATTTGTGTATCCTCCGCCTTTTAATGGAACGATGTGTGGGAAGTGTATAATTTTTCTCAACAACTATCTACGAAGAGTACCTAGAAACACTCACATACATACAGACATACACACACACACATACCCACACGCATACACGCACGTACGTAAACCTACACAAACATACACCTTCCCATGTTTGCCCTACTATGTACACAAACCCGTTCGACCCCAACTCCCAACGGAAGGCTTTAAGCTTCCTCCCAAAGATTTATCACCCGCACCTGGAACACCCGGAAACAGAGCGCGTTTTGTTAACAAGAGTCGCTCCGGAGGCCAGGAGGAAACCTACGCAGAAACATCACAACATCAACTACATACAGACACAAACACACGCATACACACGGATCAAGCGAATTTTCCCCCGTTAGCTCCTTAAGATTGAAGGGGGTTCCATTTGCTTGTTTAATAATAGTTAAGAGTATGCCCACGTGGCAGTATGGTCGTAATAAATAGTAGCTGCTCGATCTCGATTGCCGTTCAACTACGGTTTCACCAATTTCCCGCCCGTGCCATGATCGTTTCGCGTGTGTGTATGTGTGTTTTGATCGACAAATCGCCAAAAAGATAGAGGTTTTCTTGGCGGATGCGGCCAACCACACCACGAGATCGAATGGTACGACAGGCTCAATTCAAATAGTGCGTTTGCTATGGGTTGTTTTCCCTTCCTTTCCCACGTCCGCCCCATCTCCCGGTAAGGAGACGGGAGAAAGGACCCAAAGAAGCATGCTAAATGGCTAGATATGAATGTCGACTATACAGGTGTGTTTGTGTTGGGAAGGAAGTAAGGTTTACACATCGCGGGACTGAATCGGGACTGAACATTTGTAACATCGATATCGCTGTAAAAATGCACTTCGCTAAGCTAACGCGTTAAGTATCTTTTCATATGGTTCGACTATGTGTTTATATCGGGTAGTATTGCATTGAGTATGGTTAATCTGGTGTGTGTATGTGTCGCCCGTTTTGTTTCAAAAAATCCCGCCTGCAGCGGGGTAGTGTTTATTAGTGTACTCATGTTGCGGGGAGCTTCCGCATGATTGTTGTGTTTGCATCCTGCTTGAAGATGGTTGCGACAAAAATGTGTTCTCTCTATCAGCAACTGACCTTCCTATCGAATCGCCTCGTCGAATGACGATTCCTCCGATCCGATAGAGTAACTCACTGCAAATAAATCAATCACTGAAACGTCGCCTTCCTACATCGATTTTTACCTCAAATCTGCCTTTTGCGGTTTTGTTATGTTAACATGCATCCGGCAACGTGTAATATCGGTAGTTTGATAGTTTACTTTAATAGTTTCCACCCTTCGCTCAACGATCGCTTTCGTTCGTTCCCAAAATTCCAATAATGATCCGTCGCACACGATTAAAGCTTCTCCCGTTGGCTCTACTGTTTGCTGTTAACTTATTCGCGCACACCATGTGCCCGGCAAGGGAAGGGAGATAATAAAAAGCGTAGCTCCGCATATCCAACGCTACGAGAAAAAAACAAACGGATCTCAGCACGGACAAACGTCCGCGGGGAACCAAACACTATTCGCAAAGATAACCTCACAATCACAATAAGTCGGCGACCGTGCGTTAACGAGTTGACGAATAACACTTAAAAGTACACTCCGCGCCCTCCGTGAAGGTGGATTGATGCTTGTGTTTGAGTTTAAGTATGAGCGCGATGAATAAATAAACGGGACATTGCTGCCCTTCCAGCATCTTCCAGCTTTCCGGAAGATCAATTGCGGGGATCAATAGCTTCCTGCAAACCGCTACCTCCATTACGAAATCTTTGATTTGCGCCTTACTCCTAACGGATAGATTGCACTGTTGTTTAAATATATGTATATATGTTTATAGTAGTTAATGTTTCACCTGCTGGCGCTTTCAGCGCGTCGCTAACAATCCGCAATGGTAACGTGCTACGTGTTTCGAGATTACTACCGCCCTGCTGGCACTACAGCGTCAAATTACCCGTCCAAGTTAAGTTCTGGATAGACTATTACTAAGTTTACGAATGTTCATACGCACACAGCGGCGCGCGCTTTGCCTGTTAACTCCAACCATCAAGAACCTGTTATTTGTCTGCATTTCTTCCCCTATCTTCCGTAGTCCGGAAGTCCCCTACGGTTTGTACCATCTCCCATTTGGCTAATCTAATTCTACCGGAAATAGAAATGGAAACAAAGAGAAAACACAACACCGAAAGGCTCGACGTTCAACGCCCTTGGCCGAGCATTGTGCCGCTAACGTAACGACGGTGTGAGATTCCGCAATTTGACTAATGATGTAAAGCCGGCTCCGCGCGTGGAACCGAAATGAGAAACAAAAATGGCAACGCTCGTTGTCCTGCCGCGCAACGACTACCATACCGATGCGTTAACCTTTACGATAACAGTAATTAGGCCAGTAAGTTTTGCTTAAGTAGGTTGTGGTGTAAGATGTAAATATACCCGCCGACCGCGTCAAGTTGCCGTAGCCCGAAGAAACCTTCCGATCTAGGAGTCCGAACTCACGCCCCTGATGGTCTATGCGTGCGCATTGTTAACGTTGTTTTCGTGCGTGGGAGCGGAACCACCGCCAGCTCCACAGATGTTGCCACTCGAGAGGGACGTCACCGGTGGGACGTTGTTGGTCGCACCGACCGATGAACAGCTGGTCGTGCTGTTGCTGGTGTTCAGATGCGCTAGGAATGTGTCCGAAATGAAGGCATGCGATTCCGCTTCCTTCTCCAGCATCGAGCGTGCCTTTTTGTTTTTGGGGGGAAATGGGTAGGGTTTTGTAAGAATTTGCGCTATTACCGTGAATCGCGTCCGACATACCTTTAGCTTGTGGTCTTCCAGTCCCTGCTTGACAGCGTCGTGCTGCCGCTGGAGTTCGTCTCGCTTTCGCTCGTAGGTAGCAGTTAAGCGTACCCGTTCCGTCACACCTTTCTCCACGAGCGTCGAGTCCACTTCGCGCTTCATGCTAAAATTTAAAAACAAATGTCAACAGAACAGATCCCTCCCCGGGAACCGCCTCGTCGAACTCACCGTTCCAGCTCGTCTTTGTCTTTGTGTACCATGGCCAACTGCTTAACCTCACTCTTTCTCGAGAGCTGTAGCTGTCTCATCACTTCGCTCGTTTCCCGCTCCAGTTGTGTCTGCGGGGAAATTAAAATCGTTTTATTCCACTCCAATTTCGCTCAGCGATGGCTGCAAATTGCTCCACCTACCTTCAGCTGTTTCATCTGCGCGTCCTGTAACTGGCGCAGCAAGTCCTCCGCCAGCGTGTAGATGATCTCGTGATACTTCTCCAGCACCTCCCGGTAGCTTCCGGCATGGTCGCGACATATCTGCCGCAGCCGCTCCGCCTGAGCGTCCCCCGTCACCTCCCCAACCGCAGCCGATGCACACGGCGGCACCTTCACGTTCATATCCGCCATGTTTTTGCTGCTAAAGCGCTTCACCAGCTTGTTGCCCATTCCGAACTTGGACTTCTTGACCGGTGCGTCACCGCCGAGATCCGTGCTCTTCTGTGCGGCGTGTATCTTAAGCTTCTCCTTATCGTGACTCTTCTTCAGCGCCTTCAGCTCCTTCTCCAGTGCCTCACGCTTTTTGCGTATCTGTTTGTCCTCGAAGATTTTCTCCAACGGATCGGCCACAATCTTGCCGCCATCGGGATGACCGGGCGCATCGTTCGCAACGCTCGGTGTGTTGGTGGTGGTTGTAATGATAGGTCCCGATACTGGCTGACTGGCAACGGTAGATTGCTTCGCCGCCGGAACGTTGGAATGATCCAGCGAGGACGATTGAGCGACGGGCAGTGACACCATCTTGGTGATCGCTTCCAACGGTGCCTCCCGTTCTCCGGCGTCAGTCTCTCCTGCGGTGCCCGTACCTCCACCCGTCCCTTGAGAGGATTGATGACCAGCGACGGACCGTTGCCGTGCCGGACTGCTGGTGGTGTTATTTTCACTCGACTTTAGTGTGTCACCCTTTTTGTTCGGACCTAGAGAAACAACGACAACTGCCCAGGTTAGGAAAATGCGGATGAGGAAAATCAAAGCCGGAAAAGAAGCAAACAATAAGAAAACGATAAATAAAAAAAAGCCAGCAGACAACGTAAAGCAAGCGAGGCAAGCAAACAGTATTAAATGGCATCCTTACATGAGTCGTCATCCGACGGTTCCATGTCCTCCTGCAGTACCGCGAGCTGTTTCGAGCGTTTCTCCTGCTCGCTCTGGTACTTGATCGGATTGGCGAGTGCCTCCGCAAAGTCGGACAACCCATCCGGCACGTAGTCCTTCACCACGATGCACAAAAACAGCGTCGCGAGCGGAATCGGTTGGCCGACCTCCGTCCGGAGCGTCAGATGTCGGTACCCGGGGCAGAGTCCTATCACCGGCAGCACCCGATGCCCGATCAGCTTGCCGCCTTCCTCGTACGCCGCTATCCGAATGCTCGCCAGCTCCGGCAGCACCACCTTCTTAAACACGAACGGTTCCTCGTCGTACACCGGGTTGATGCCGTTGTCGCGCACGATCTTGGTGCGGAATTTTTTGCGCACCGTATCCGCGGGCAGTCCAAACATGTCCACCTCCACGTACGTGCCCACCTTCTTGTCGGTGAGAAACTGGCCCGATATGACCGTCACCATCACCGTGCCGGCGATGATTCCGTCGACCTGCAATCGTCGGGAGAAGAAATACGAACATAAAAAATGGCTCGCGGGTGGGCGTCCTCTCCTTCCGTACCGTGCTCTCGGCGAACGGATCTAGCCGCCGGTCCTTGCGACGCATAAACTCCGGCTTAAGAATGTAACCGCAGCGGTGGTTGTACTCGAAGATGCCCAAATTCAGTTGCATTGCCAGGTCGAGCGTTTGGTAGTTCAACGCCACCAGCTGACATCCAGCGTTCCAGAATAGCTGAAACCGGGAGAAAATAAGCGATTAGTTACACGCACAGCAGCTATGAACAGTTGATGTTTGTAAACTCGCGAACAATGGGCGATTACAACACACATCGTTAAATCGACGTTTAGACAAACAAACATAAATTAGCCCGAGCGTTATCTGTGACGCTTTGATCTGGTCTGGATGTCCACCACAATCGGTTTACATTGACCGTGCGCTTCATTATAATTACACTGCCACGATGCCAATCAGCACTGCGAGCAACCCATTTGGGTGCTTTAATCCGATTAAATCGCAACCCGCCGATTGGCTATCGCGTGAGCGTTAAATCTCGAACATCATTAGCTGCTTTGAAACGCTTTGAAACAAAACGCAACCATACCTGGGGCATAAAATTGGAACTGTCGAAGCGTGTACCGGCGGGATAGACGCGCGAAAGCTGGTGCTTGTTGTAGTTGACGAACTCGATCGGACGCTCCTTCAGCAGTGTCGTCGCCTGCTTCTCATCGAACGAAGACATCTCGTAGAAGCGCGCTTTCTCTATAATGGCGTTAAAAAAAAGGAAAAATAAAATGCCCCGAACGGAACAGCAGGTTAAACTCGTGCCGCAGAGAATTGGGGTGGAAAATTGTATGATAATCTAGCGCGCGCGACGCTGCTAGTGACAGCGCAGCAAACACCCCTTCCCCTCGAGTACGTACTTTCCGAATTTTCGAAGCTACTGAAGTGCACCGGTTGCACATAGTTGACGAGGGCGGATATTTCCGCACCCGCTTCAGTCTCTTTGGTTTGCGGTACCTTGTCCGCCTCGTTCGCCCCGATCGGTCCGACCGCCGTGCCGGGCATGGATTCGTCATCGCTCGAGCTATCCGAGTCGGATGAGCCGGTGCTTTCCTTGGAGCTTTGGCGAATTTGCTGTAACGAAAAAAGGGAATCAATACGTTGGAACGCCGCGTTGAAAGCACGATAAATATTTAAACTAATTTCAAACTAACTGTTGGACATTTTGGACATTTTGGTTATCTTCTTTGAAGATTGGTTTTAATCAATAGCAAATGGAATCCTCATCGCATTCTTATTATGCCAGTACGACAACCTCCAGCTCAGACGATGTATCGAACGATGCACGAAAATAGTTTTAGCGAGAAACCCATACCGAAACCTTCTGGAAATTCTTCTGGGCGAGATCCGCCCCATTGCACCGATATCGTTCGCGGATTATAAAACGCTTCAAGAAAGAGTGAACGAAGTGCTGCTGTGCTGCTGTGTGAATTGGACCGGAATCCGATACCACGAAGAAGCCGCGAAAGTAGCTGCACTAAGCACCGGAAGGAAGGTCGATCGTACCTGCAGTGGTGGTGCATGGTGCGGTAACTCGCCGTTTCCGGTCGCTTGCTGTATTGCTTGTGGTGTTGTTGGTGCCGGTGCCGATGCCATACCATTGTTGTTGCTGACGACGGTCGTGCTGGTGACGTTGCCATTCGATTCATCCTGCTGTAAGCTTGCATTTGCTCCTGCTGCTGCAGTGTGATGGATGATGGCGATACAATTTCCCGCGAAAGTAGGACGTGATAGTGGGGTGTGCGAGCGCCCGCGGGGAGGGGAAAGAGAGAAAAAAAAGAAAAAAGCACGAGTGAGATGCAAAGTGCGAAACGAGTGCGAAAAAGTCATTTAGTGAAGCAATTGCTTTAAAGGATTTCACGTTTTATTTGGATGTATTTTTGAGTTCCAATCCCTTAGGGCGCTCCCAAGTACGTCCCATGCATCCGTGGCGTGTGGTGTGCAGCGTGATAGAAATTGGGATATCTTCTTATATCCGACACAGATCCCCGGGTGGTTGCTGGCTGCACTCACGATACGATACGCTGCCACGAATGCCAAACACGCCGTACACGCCACGGCTTGAGTGAGATTTATGCCCGGGAAATGCATTTGCTGTTTGCGTTTGCAAATGCACGCTTTGCGTACGTGCAACACCCGCAGCGAGCGGATTTTGCGGATGGCTCCGGGTAATGGAACCAAATCGCAGTTCATCAATTGCTAAGTGCCCGGGCGTCCCCACGAATCATTCCGCGTGGCCGTTGGAACGCAAACAGCGAACATTTGTTTGCGAAGCGGTGGTGTTTGTGGCAGTTTGTCCGTAAATTGGATATCTGATGCCCAGTGTGTGCTTGCTGGAACATTCTCAGCACAATTTAATCGTTTAAAGCTAACTCCATGTCGATCCCAAAAGCATACTGCAAAACGGTGAAACTATCCGGTGGATGAAGCATTAACTTCTCATGCACCGGATATCCGGATTTGACACTTTCGACCTCGGACTAGCTTACCGACTTGTGTTTCGTACAGCAAAAATCGATTCACTTCCATCGGTGTGCACGCTTTGCAATCTGGAAAATGAGTCCCCCTTCGCCCATTCTCACGCTCTCACTGTCTTTCTTCAAACCGCCCGTGTGTCCCCACCGCCATTGTGGGTGTGCATGTGTCATTATTCGGCTCATTCCATACCATTGTGGGTGTGTCATTCCGGGATAAAACTTACAAACTGGGTCGAAAGCGGAGAGAGCGCGCCCTCAGAGCTTACCTGCATTTGTACTGCTGTTATTGCTGATGGGTGGTTGCGGTGGGTTGACGGTGGTACTGCTGTTGTTAACTGTTGTGGCATGTGTGGCATTAGCTGCGGTGCTATTATTGCTCACATTGTTCGCAACCGATCCACCACCAGCGACGGGTTGCAGCTGCTGCTGCTGCTGCTGCGGGCTCGATACGGCTGTGGCCTTTTTATGGTGATGGTGGTGATGGTGGTGATGTTTTTTCTTGTTTTTAATTATAATCTTGCGTTTCAGTAGCGCCGGCGGTGGTAGTTCGACGTTTGATTCGAGCGGATGGGAGTCGAGTGGCCGATCCAGCAGCATGTCACCGAAAATCTCCCGACAGTAGTTTGCTATCTTGGCCTGGTTTGTGTGAGGAGAAAAAGAGAATGATAGATTAAAAACAAAAAAAAGGAAAACGACATTCCCCCCCCCCCCACAAACAAAACCTACCTGTTGCCTGGGATTGCAATGGTTCTCGAAGCTCAGTATCACAGGGAATTCCGACGTCTTGAAGGCCGTCTCCGCTATTGCTTCCAGCACGTCCTTGGCGCAGATCTCCGGTACGAAGGTGTAGCCGTGCACGATCACCGGCTCCTCAGTGCGCCCGTTCCAGAAATCCAACTCCACACACCTGTTGCGTACCGTAGCATTATTCGTATCGCATTATTTGTCTAAAGCAACCCTCCCCGAGCCACCCGGCACTTACCGACAACCGGCGAGCAAACTTTGCCGATAGATTTCGACCGAACTTTTGCCCGTCAGCTGATGCCCGGTCAGGTAGGTGTTGTGCGACGAGTTGATGAAGTAGTGCGCCATCGGTTGATCCATATCGTCCGAGAGGTCCAGCTTGCTCGCCGCCATGATGGGATTATCCTCCGACATTAAATACCTGCAAACATGCCGACACCTGTAATCCCGGGACACCTGTAATCGCTTCCGACAGCCGCCAACCTACCTTAGGAACCCGTCGAAGCTCAGCTGGCCCTTCTGGGCGTTAAACTTGTTCGGTTCGTACTCCTGGATGAGATCGCGGGCGCGGGCCGTGTTGGCGTACGGGTGCAGGATCTCGTTCAGCCGGGGATCTCGCTGGGTTTTGTTCAAGAAATCGACCAGCTGCGACGTTGACATAAGCCGCCGCTTCGACGTTCCGACACTGGAAAGGAATTTTAAAACCATTCGCCAAACTATTCACAAAATCTCGTTCCGGCTCCAATCAATCTTCGTTCCAGGCCGGGGGCCCGGTGTGCGCAAACACAAACACACAGTTCAAGCCAAAGCAGGGATAACTTACGACCCACTACACATCCATTCATTTCGATTGCGAACGGGATGGCTTTCGTTGCCGGCCCTTTCTTCGCTTTGCGTCCCGTCGCAACGAATGTTCTGTGAGTGCAAAGCAAACCAACCCTCCCTCCCTCCCTCACCCCCGAAAGGGCTCCCGGCTTGGAACGAATCAATCACTGTCCTCGCTGGGACGGGCCGGGATCCGCCGTGAGATTCGCTGAAGTGTGTAAGATGCATTCGATCTGATTCTGATTACCATCGGTCCGTCCCTTTGTGGCCCATCCCGAGACAATAATCAATATTTGCGGTACTTCCACACTTCGCCTCGAGTGTTCGCAAACGGTAACGAAACGAATCGCATCACCGGTACTTACAGCTCATCGTACACTTTCTCCACCTCAGTTCTTTGGGAAAGGTTTTTGTAGAGATTAAAAAAGTCCTCGAACTGGAACTTGGCCAGCGCGAGCGTATCGCCTTTCCCGGACGGCAGCCCGGACACGTCCAGTGCTTTCTCCACGCGCCGCCGGTCGTCCTTGTTGGTGGCGAACGTTTTGATGATGCTGAAACGAGAGCACGAGAGGAAGAATCGTATTAACGCGTGGCCGGTGCCGTATGCAAAGCGTGAAGCGGTAATCCGATCAACCGCATTTAAGATACATCTCCCGGGAGGTGCCGAGGTGAGAAAGGGAAAAGTTTTCAGTATCGTTTGTTACGTGCTAGGTTACGTGGAAGCACTGGGAAAACCGACACTTCGGCACACGACCGCCCAAACTGTGTCGCTCCGAGTTCCCAGAACCTCCTCTGCGATAAGTAATGGAATTCGCCTCTCGAGAGTGGAAGAATGGGTTCTTTATTGCGATGATTTTTCAACACCGCAACAAACAAACAACTGTGATTCAACGAATTAAGTGATGATCACCTCATAATTCATCATCGGTCGAGAGGTTCAAACAAACTTCGCCACAAACCGTTCCCGGCTGCTAACAACCCATCGGTTCGATGACTTATAGCGTTCCATTACTTCCGAACCGACCCGTAACGTACTCCCAACTGCAAAACCACATAATGAAAGTCATATATTTCCCGAAACCAACTTCTCCAATGGCTGGCGAGTCGATTTCCGGAGCACAATTTCACAATTCTTCTGGGACGGATAAGCTTAGGCATTAAAAGTTTTTCTCTTTTTTTCGTTCCTTTACTGGCCTTTTGGAAGTTTTTTTTTTTTTTTGGAGGATGATAAAACTGGACACTGTCAGTGTGTAGCTTGCTCGGAGCGCCCCACGGGTGCAATAACGGGTCTAATGTTGGATTTCCCATACTGATGCCGCTTAGCACGTAATAAACGCACCATTACTTCCGTTGACACCTGTGCCCAATATGGATTTCCCATTACTTCCGAGTAAGTCTGAGAGAGCGGAAGCGTCTAGCGGCTGTACGTGTGTCCGATAAGCGTGTGCAGAAAGCGTGAGCCTGTCATAATCCTGGCCCAACTTCTTCGCTTGTTCGTTTACTTGGCATTAGATGCGATGATAGCACGGGGAGGATTTAGTACCACCGCCGGTTCTGGAAAAGACGTGTGGTAAAGTCAAGACGGGTGTCTGCTCTACCTTTAGCACTACATTGACCGATATTGAACGTAAATTAAAAGCTAAAGATAGCATGCCGGAAGGTCACCGGAAACCGGCACCTAGTGGGCGATTTTCAACGCAAGCAACACGAGGCATGTGACTAGAAATTCCTAATATTGTGCCCCGGAACAAATGTTCTGACATGTTTGCTCTTTTGATGTGCTTATTCCGTCCCTGTTAGCACTAAAAAAAAAACACTAGAGCGCACACAAGAGACGATGGCACATATTTTATGTTGGAAAACCGGAGCAAGCACAACGACGAGCATGGTAGAACATTTTTAATAAAAACTCAACCCATGCGAGAGCCTTCTCAATATGCAATCCCACGCAAGCCTAAACGGAGCATAGAAATTCTCCAAAAATAAAAATCTCTTGTCATGTCCACTACTCGGGAGGTGCCCAGTGGAAGTGGGCACAAAACACAACCCAATGTTTCCCATGTCATAAACATTTCATTTTCTTGTCATGTCCCTTATTGAGTGTTTTATTGTTTCATGGGGAATTTCAAAAGCTTGTGACAGAATCATCACCGGTCTCTATATTAATTGGTATGTTCTACACAAACACGCCGGTAAAGCCACCCACCCACTGGAAAGAGAACAATCACTAGTGGTAGTGAATGTTCCCGTTGATTTATTATCCTTCCCTGCCGCACACTCACCCACTCGCAATCGCTTCCGTAGGATCTGGATCTGGACTGCATTTCTATACACCTCATGTTCCCAGAGGATCAAACGGGCGGATGAATTTATAGTCTCCCAGATAGGATGTTTATTGGGGCGCAACAGTATCGACAAATTTTATAACGTTCAGCAGCGGTGGAGTATCGCTTTCATCTGCTCCCACGAGAAGCCACCCAAACCGCACAGCCGATCGCTACCTGCGATACCGAAAGGCGGGGGAAATTATTTCGGGCACAAATTTATCACTCCTAAGGGCACCGCAGTCCGATTAGAATTCAAGCGCGCAAACACACTCCACTCGTTCGCTGGAACAAGCCATCAATTAAGCTCAACGTTACGGCTGGTGCCGGGGTAGACGACGCTTTTCACATCCCATTATCTAGCAAACATCGCGGCCCGCATCGTCGGTCTCATATCAAATTGATTCTTACATTTGTCGAGCCGCGAGTCACCGTCGCTTCATAATAGCAATTTATGGACCACCGGGAATCGGCTTACCGGCTCCGGAAAACATGAGCCGCGGTGAGCGGTGTTCTTTTCCACGTTCCACGTTGCCACTGCCGGTTCCGCCGAACATACCGAACACGCGCACACGCACACACACTATTTCAATTTACATTAATAAGATTACAAAGTACCGGGCGCCTCCATGTAGGGTGGAAAATTCGCTCGCAATGAAAAATGCAATCAAAAAGCTGTTTATTTTGTGTGTCGCGTAACAATTTGGGTGTCGTTTTACTGCCAGGTGCAAAGCTGGAACTGCAAATGGGTTTCTTTTGACCGTAACCGACTTTTAGTTGACCGATGTTGATGAAGCTGCTGCTGGCGAATCGCTACCCTGTCATGGAGGGAAAAAAACTCCTTTCCTCCCATCAAAATGAGCTTCTTTGGGATTAGGAAGCCAACGAAAACCATATCTAGGTCATGACGTACTGGTCCAAAAAGTAGGAAAGAATCTTTCCCCACCCAAAAAACAGCAAACGGAAGCGAAATTTAAAATCCTTTCAGAACGAATCCCCACAAATGTGTCCCCTTTACTGTTCTCGCTTCAGCTCACACATTCTTGCTCATTTCGTTTCGCTACGTCGTGTTGAGCGGCATGTTTGAGCTGTTCGTCTCTTAGCTTAATTTTCATTGCTTCCCGTCATTACCGTCGTCGTCGTTGCCGACTCTTCCGTCCACATTATCTCACTCATCCATTAAAAAGTCCTCAATTTTTCTCCGGACACGGTCACCACCAGCTGCTAGTGGTAGGGATGATGATAGAACGGGGCACAAAAATCTTATCACCATTATGCAACAACACTCAGCTGCCGTTGCTGCTGCTGCTGCTGCTGGCAAACGGAGCAAAGAAATCGCACCAAAGCTGCCCGTCACGTCACATTGGCGTTTTGGGTGTACCATGGAATGCTAGTACAGCAAAATATGTACCCATGCAGCCATTCGTCCTCTCGGTCTCTTCTTCCTTTCGCCGCATCCTTCGTTCGCGTACAATAAAACCCGTGGGAATGGCGAAGGAAGCAGGAAACCCTCTCGCGTCATACCCAGTTGGCGCAAGCTTGCGTCAGCGCAAGCAAAGATTTACAGCCATTTAGGGACCGTCCGCGGAAACATGTCTTCCTCCCATCACTGTGACGATGAAGGAGAAAAAACTATGCGATCATTCCTACACACACACATACACCCATCACATACAGGAAACCCTAATGATGAACGATGAAACCGCGGCCAACCTTGAAATGAAACCTCTCGCTTTTCTCAATTTGCGTGACTTTGCATAACTTGTTGTGTCAACTCTGGACGGACCAGCACGTCTCTTTCTCGGCGTTCGTACCCAAAACGGGCTGCTAAGCAAGCGACCTGTAATGTTTGCTCTGAGGGGAGACTCGAGTAACTAAGAATGAATGGAACAACGCTAGGATGAGAAATCGGTATGTGTCCATGTGTTTGAGGGAAGATAAGGAGGACAAAAAATAATTAAAAGGGGATCTTCAGGCAAATGCTTCAACCATCGTATCAGTGATTGGATTAGGAATCTAACCACCTTTTGCCAGTGTGAGGAATTAAAAAAAATCCGTTTCTTACAACGGACATATTTTAATAAAATGTAAAAAAAGATCTCCTGCCTCAATAGAGGCGAAAAACAACAATGTCATCAACTGTCATCGCGAATTGTTTATCACGAACGACCAGCGAACCACGGTAACGTACCTGGCGTCAGCGTGGCTGCCCACGGAACCGCGAAACTAACAACTCATCGATTGAATTACGACCAGGAAGTGACTTACGGAAGCAGCTGACTAACCTTTCCCACCGAGCAGGGAAAGCACTATACACGCCAGGAGTTGGGAGACCGCTGCCCGAAACCGGAACGGCCGATCGATCACCTGCGCTAATGTAATTCTTGTGTTCCGGTTGACCGAGCCCATTTATTAACGCACACATACACACACAAACACAAACGCATTGAAACTCTTTCACCCGAAGTAGCCAAAGTCCGGCGCTGGGAGGAAAGAATCCAATTCGTGTGCATTAGTGGACAAATCCTTATGAGCCCCACCGTGCGCACTGGCTCACAAACAAACACACACACACACACGCATGGGTTTTATGTGTCCATATATCATCGCTATCGGCAGCCCGTTAGATAGATTATCTGGCCATCGGGGGCGGGTGGCGGACTCCTTTTTGCGGATCCTTCAGCGCGGATCCAAATTGCCCGGCGAAGGGATCCCCGCCGCTCGGTGCGGGTTCGATTTTTCTTTGACCTTTCCGATGTTTGTTTTCCTGCGGAATTCATTGCATTTCGTTTCAGTGACCTTCTGGTTCGGATGCCGCAGGGGGTTGCCACCAAACACGCCTCCATTCACTATCGCGATGAAGGGGCAACATTTCGAGGCGAAATCGATTTCCGAACCACAACACCCGCCGGGGGGGGGGGGGGGGCGCGGGGAAGGAAAGCACTTGGATTTGGAATTAGGTTTTCCGCGGATGGATTCGCCGGTTCGGGTTTAATAGACTTGCTGCATACTTCGGCGCCCGAGAAGTGTTGTTCAAATAAATAGCCTCCAATCATTAAAGGCAGCCAAACAGCTGCAAAAAAAGAGATATCGTTCCCTTCAACGGGCTGCGTGACGTCAAGTGAAATCACTCGTTTAAGGTGGTGGGCGATTTAGCAGGCCGTGCAGCGGTGAGAAAAGAATTGCAATAAACTAACGAGTAACGTGATCCTAATTAACCTTTCCTCTTTAAATCGTATCCCTTCATAATCTAAAGGATGAATTCGGGATACAATCTTTAACTGAGGGCCTCGCCTTTGGGCCTTTGAATATATATTTATTTGATTTCTCATAACATGGAGAGGCACCATTTGGGGGTGTGTGGGATGTATCCCAGATGTTAATATCATTTCCATTCTATCTTTACAAACCCACATTGATGTACCTTCGTCGGCAACAAGCAGGATATTTTTTATTATACATCAACAATTCCCCACCCAGCTAAATTTTGCTAATCCGCAATCCTTCATCCTGGAAAATCCTGCAAGCCCATAATCACAGCCCATCAAACCCAGCCCGTGCAACCATCGTGTTGCACCACTTCGGCAGCTTCTTGCGCTCCGGGGACGGAAATTATGGAAATTTAACTTCAACCAACCGCAAACGTCACTCACGGCACCATCGACGCCATGTCTGCCGCAGTAGATAGAGCAAAAAAAAAAAAGAGCGAAACAGAAATCATCATCATTTCCTAAGCGTGACCTAATTTGTGACACGATAAATTAATATGCACACCCGACCGTTCCGGGTACGGTGGCGGCACTTTTTTCCACGCTTTGCAATCCCAACCCCGATCGAAATGTAACGACGGTCAAGTGTGGGGAAAAATGAACGATATTTTTTCCCCGTTTGCTCCCGTGTCAGGCGTAAATCGCATTTGAATGCAAAGTTATTAAAAATGAAAATCAAAACGGCAAACAATCAAAGTGGCCCTAGGGATAAGGAGCAGGAGATAGAGAGTGAGAGAGGCCAAGAAGTTAAAAATTAAAATAACGTCGCGAAGAACGCCACCGGCCCAGAAGTCGTGGTGATGCAACAGGAAACGGCGTCCGACAACGAGTCAACAAGTAAGACAGCGGCAACAGCAAAAACCAAACCAAAAGTCGTCCTTCAAAATGAAGTCGTTTGCAAAACCCCGCGCTCGCAGGGCAAGCGGGAAATGCAAATATTTCTTTACGTTCGCTTCTGGCGGCCTTTTTTTCCATCCGGGCGCTTAATCATCTTCTGCTATTTTAGCTTTCCGAGCTTTTTGCCCACGGCCAGGGTGGGTGCGTGTGGAAAGGGAAAAATGATTGACTGTCCGTTGCAGAGCTCGATGAGCTAGATTGGGGGGAAGGGGGAGAGAGGGGAGGGAGAATGGTCACCCGCATATGACTTACTTCTTCACCGGGATCTTGCCGCTCTTGTCGACCTGCAGGCAGAGTTTGGTGTATGCCTTCTGGAGAAACATGATCGCCGGCCCGTTCAGCTGGGTCAAGTTGTACGCCATCCGGATCAGCTCGTCGCACCATAGCTGCAGCAGAAAGAAAGCGAAATCGTACAGGGAGAGAGAAAGAAAGGGAGAAAGAGAGGCGTGTTAGAGTGTTAGAGATATAATTAATGTCCGTAGCAGCGTCCGTGCCGGGTGCGTTCGTTCGTTGCCGGCAAAATAAACGTACCAGATAAAAACATCACAGCAGAGCGTTAAATAAATAGCAACCACACACACACACACACACACACACATATTTCCCAGAGGGAAAACCGCGACCGCGATGAGAATCAGATAGGCAAAGTAGAGTGAGAAACGGTGAGATACATTAGCCTGCAAAAAGGCTCAATCTAGCTATAATGTACATTTTCCTCCCGTTCTTTGGGGTGGAAGGAAAATGAACCTCCTCAAAAACTAGTAAAAACACGAACCCGCGGAACCACGAGTTATGTGAAATGAAACTTTTAATTAGTAACATTTTTTTGCTATTATTTTCTTTTTCTCCTCTCCTTTGCCCGCCCGTGCTCTGGTTTCACGCAATTACCTTCCGCCCCGGGGAACGATCGGACGCTTTATGTGGCTTTCACTGACGTCATTGGCTTCCTCGTCTAGCAAACTGTTGAAGGTTCAAAAATAGGGCTGCATGTGGCAGTTTTAAACAACCCCACAGCAACTACAAACAGCAACAAAAACCTGGAGTAAGAAAATGCATCCACTCATTTCACGCGGAAATAATCGAATTCCGAACCCTTCGCGCTAGAGTTATTGATTTTCCCGGTCGGCCAACGCGCCATCGGTGCACAATTTTGCCGCTCATCAGCTCCATTGACCGAAACCGAACGGAAAAAGAGTGCTTCATTATCCCGGTGTGCGTTGTGATAGGCGCATCCGCCGGCGTTAGGAAGGATGGGAAAGTTAAACAAACGCATGCAGCCTTTCAGCGCCACGGATGATACAATTCATAGAACGGAGCAAATCAAACGTACTAATTAATGTTGAATATTGGTCGGTAGGTGAAGGCGATTGCGCTATTTGGATTTTAAATTATAGCGAAATGAAACGCGTATCGGTTAGCGAGAATGCAATTTGTGCATTTTGGAAAAACCACAATCAAATTTAACTAACTTGGTTGTACTGACCAATTAAAGCGGCACCTATGAATAAATTATATTATAATCCTATTTTCGTGTGAATAAACCCGTTGACGTTTGCGAACTATTACTTTTACGAGTTTATTATTTTCGTGTACCTTTGCTAGTATGTACCAGTAAAAAGATCATAGACGATCCTGGAAAGTGTGTGAAAAATGTTATCCCACTCGTTGACAATGCACTCTGGGATGGGCTGTTGGAAACTTTATCAAAACTGTTACCTACAATATCGCAAAAGTCCCTGCCAGGTTACCCTATTGTGCATGGTGTGTGGTTCAATTAATTGACAGTTGCATAGCCATTCTGCTTGCCTTTTCCCCGGAGTGCAAGGTAAATATTGTACCGAACGTGCGGGCAGTAGAAAAATATCGAACCAAACTCGCTGGTACGATGAGTCCTTTTTCCTGCCATCAGAATGCCAGGAAGCTTTTCTCCTCCCACTTTGCATGTGCTAAATGGAACATTTTTCGTTGGACTAACACTCCCGGCCACAAGTGCCTGGGCAGGTATGGGGTGCTTCACACACGCAACACGCGTACACTTACGCCGTATCGGGAAAGAAGTCAAACGATTCCGAATTGCTACCGCATAAAAAGAGCAGCACGAGGTGGTGGCAAACGCTCGAGCCAAAAAAAAAAGGAAAACTTTTGAATCAACACAAAGCAATGAGCTGTAATGGACAATGAGACGTTCCTTCCGTGTCCCTTCCCTTATCCCTTGATTCCGTTGCCATGGTCTGACCTACATCAACGTTTATCTACCCACACTCTTGTGCCAACTTGCCACAGCACGAGCCACATCCTCATGCCGGTGTTTGTGTGCGCAAACGTATATCGAACAGACATACATTTTTTTTTACTTTATTTCAAATTTGGGTCGTACACACGACGGACTGGCAGGGAAAACTTTGCACGAGCCACGGAAAAGTTGGTCAGTTTCAGGTTGGCACGTTTTTTTTTTTCGCAGAAAGTTTTCCTACGTCATCGGACTAGCCGATAGCAAGAGAAAGAGAGAGAGAGAGAGAGAGATATATATATATATATATATAGACTGCTCATCGGGAAGGAAATGGTGAAGGAAAAAAAGCATTACATACCGCCCGTAATTGCCATTCGGGAGAGGAAAACCAGTTCACCAACGGCAGTGTAAAAACTTCACCTGTTCCACGCGAACCACCGGTGCCGGCGGTCAACACAATCTGAAAAACTGCATTCTTACTGCTCACTGCGCTGCGGGTGCATGCAACACGTTTATTTTGTAACCTACCCGCTGTTAGAAGTGTCCAAGAAAAACCCAGCACCTCCATCGCACCAGATCGCACCAGATGCAGTGTGGTGGTGATTAACAGGAGTGTACCTTCGGAAGCATGAGGTGCATTTTATCGGAGGAAGAAACAACTTTCCAATCGAATTAAAATACCGGTACAGTTAAAGTTTCACCGTAACTCGTTTTTCCACTTCACTAGCTGGAAGGTTCATCTCTGAGAGGTATGGTTTACAGTGCCGAGGGCGACTTTTTGCATAAAAAGTGTGCAACAATCGGGCAGAGTTGCAGAGATATTATATTGAACTGAAGAAATCAGTATGAATAAAATTTCATTACTAACCTCAGCAAGCAATTACATTGAAAAAAAAACATAACAATGCGTATCATAAAATCAATACAAATGTTCACGTTTCATCTGATAGCATGTACTGAATAATATTGCCTCTTTTATTAGAACATTCCAAGCCGTTGAACTTCCACTGCCAGTCACTCTTACCAATCTCCTAACAAGTACAAGCCTCCCATTAATTAACCGGCCTGTTTAAACAAAAAGAAAACTTCCACAATCGTATTATCCTTTAATGTTGTGCGGTCTATTTCCATTGCCCACTTCAACCTGCCAGCAAGCGGTTGTTGATGGAAGTGATTCTAAATTAATCCAATACTCATCAACCTCTTCATCCTGTTTGACCCTACTCACGCACTTCACGCGAAGACAAGGCCTTTTGCCCCACTCCAATCCACCAGGTGCAATGTCACGATGGGTTCAGCGTGCAAGAACACGACCACTACCGTGTTGGCCGGGTTGCTGACGGAGGGTACGAGCGCAACCATACGTATACTTGCACTGAAAACACAACGCATCGGACCACGGTACGGGTTATAAATATGAAATTAGAAAACCTTCAGCGTAAACTTTCGCTTGACATGGCAGCGGCGGGCCGGTCTCGAAATGAGGCAGCCCTGTTTGTGCTCGTTATGAGTTTGACGCTGCGTCCCCTTGTCCATTAGATGGTGGCACGCATGCACACATAATGCTGCCAATAAAGTAGTTCGTATGAAGACGCATATTTCCGGTACCGACAATGGACCTGAGCGCGACAAGCGAGCTTGAGTGGCCAGCCCGAAGCCTGCCCGAACGTCAGCGTCGCCGTACTCATCCTCATCATCAGCATGTCGTGTATTCGCCCGCAGGTCTAGCCGTTGCTTCTGCCACTGACGGGCTACAGCCAGCTCTAGGGGCTGTTTGGAAAACGATGGTCTCCTTTCCGAAACGCTAGCCTCGCGGTGCGTGGGACGGCAGACGTTGCGTTCAGTCGGTTCGGTTGAGAGAACACATTTTCCACCGGAACGCACCGGGTCGGGAGCGTGTTCCATCACGGTCCGTGTGTCTTCGCAGGTGCTGACGGCTTTGTTGGAGAGCCGGAAAATTACACCAGCCTACACCGTCTAGTCTGTCTGTCGCATGTTTCCCCCGCACGACTGCATACCACCCAACTGCAGAGTTGGAAAAATATGCTCCGACACCGTGTTGTCAGGTTAGATTTCGGAAACTTCAGCTTGTTTGTTGGCACGCGTTATGAAGCAGTTCGGGAAATTATCCGCAACGATTTTGCACAGCACTCAAACTATTTTCGGCTAATGGTTCCAACTGAAATTGGGTGCGTTTGGTCCGAAGTAGGTTTTTAATGTAATTATCATTTTAATATTTAAATCTTTCACTTTAACCTCCCTCGGCAGCAGCGAACACTTATAATTGCAACCCTTCTCAGCAGCAGGCAAAAACTATCGTGGTAAACATGCCGGGCCCGTTCAAGTCACTTATAACTTTCCACCATTTCTCCAACTCCGTCACATGGCAACAAAGTCATGTTCACGAAATTCAAAAATTAATCCCAAACCTATCGTTTTCATCTGCACACTCCAACACACACACACACACATACACTTGAATTCACATTTGCAGATGTAGTTGCTTGTGTGTTCCCACCTCCCAAACACGGAAGACCCTCGAGTTGGGCTGCTACGGTCGCAAGAGTTGGAAAACTTCCCCAGCGGCAGATAAACATTAAATTAATTATTTAACTTTCTTCATTAATCAACTTTCGAGATGATTCCGCCTCATGCTACTGCACAGGACACAGCCGGGAAAAGTCGATCCTTGTGGTTACAGTATTCAACCGTTCCGCGACACGGTGACACTACGGGGCGCATTAGGGTATAAGTTTACGCATTTAAAGTTTCCTCGGGCGCGAGACTAGCGTTTAGCGTACAACCTCGACGCTGCAAGTGACCTTGCTCGTTTATTAGCATCGATATTAATCGCTATCGAGGCGCCTTTGTTCGTAGAAGGTGTATTGGCGCTTGAAAAGTCCAGATATTAAAGAGATAGGATTTATGATTTATCCACGAACGCTTCATAAATATTGAGTAATGTTTCTATTGAAGATCACAGTGGAAAATTTCTAATTAACTACAGAGCAAATATTAACTATTGATTGAAATGGGAAATAACATTTTAACAAATATATGATACATTGTACATCCGTGCGTTTCATACATTTTCTAAATTATCATATTACACAAAACCAATTATTTGAAAAAAAAAATTGCCACCTTTATAGAATTTGTAGCACCTTTTCAAAAGAACTCTTCACACGAATTGTTAGCTCTGGAAAATTTCCCTGGAGATAAATTCTTCGTACAGCTCGGAAAGATTTAAAACAAATTCGAACAAGCTTCACCTGAATGTTAAATGAGCCCAGGTGATCAGCACCTCAACGTGAGCGTATATAATGTCGACCATGTCACCATGTATTCGAATGTGAGTCGAAATGAAAAAAAAAACAAAGCGAACTGTTCAAAACGGGGTTTCTCCATCACAATGCCTGCCACGGTGTGTCTCATTTCTCATTAACGACACAGAAGGGAATTAAATTACAACCTTTATTTACATGGCCGAGAGAAGATAACGATCGTTATATTCGCAATTACGACCGGTTTTGATTGTGCTAGGGAGATTTCTTTAAACCCTCCACAGGCAAGAGAAGTTCAAATACGTAATGTTTCACTCTTTTTATTTGCCCCTGCATTACTTTTGTGAAGTTCATAAAAAAGATTTTAAAAAGAAAAACTGTACACTGTTTTTTTCATACCTTTCCTCCTCCCGGTATCGGCAACGCAATCAGTGTTTCATTCATGCAGACGCAATATCATAACCAATACAAAATAGAAGCGATTTCCTTCCTCCAATCGCTCTTCGCACGATGCTGTTGTGTTTTTCATCTTACTGAATCAACACATCCGCTCCGGAAAAAAGTCACGTCCCGACGTCCTGAACAACGAACACGAAGCAAAAACATACACACTAATTCGATCGACAAGTGCTCCATTGACCGCTGACCTCTCGCGTGAACGCAATGTTTCTATTTGCTCCAGGAAGCCGGATTCAGTTTGTTCCATTTCGTGACAAAGTCATCTCAACCATTCGCTGTGTATTTGTCTGTGAATGTCAAAGTCGGGCGATGGAACTCACCAGTGCACGGGGCGATAGCTATAAGCAAACGCCTTTCAAACGTCCAGTGATGATTAAAGTTTTGCCCTGTTATTTGCAGCGATTTCGAAAGCAATTTAAATTATATGCTCAAGATGCAATCGACTAAAGCTGCTCTTTATTGTATTCGTAGATCCCGCACACGCTTTTAAACGGATTGTAGCATTCAATTAATCATCCACAAGTACACTCGGGCATTAAAAGATTAAGTTGCTTCCTCTACTCGCTGAGAAGTTATATTTATGATTCTAGTGCATACAAACAGATAACACTGCATTGTTGCAACATGCATCTGAGGCATCTCTTTCTCCACCTCGCAGCAAGTGACACACAATCGCGTTTCGCGAAGGAAAATCATCGTTGCGTTGATTCATTACTCTTCGTCATGCTCATCATCCTTTTCGTAATCAACAAAATCCGACATTCCGGAGGGATGGAATGATAGACCGTTCCGCTGCGCCTGAGGGACAGACAGACAGACAAATAGTCGGCAGTGTCTAATGCAATGACGTTTATGTACCACCCGAACGCGCACCACCACACCACCGGTGCCAGAGATGAACAACAACGGCAGCACAATAACACCGGAATCGCTTCAAGCGCTTCGTTCTGCGTGGAACGCACCAGCTTCGCGGGAAAACCTTTCCAAAATTCGACGCTACATAAAAGGATATCACATCCGAAGGTACAGAACCAGCCGAAACCAAAAATAAAAACAAAACCTCCTTCTCCTCCCTCGAGGGACACACAAACACACAATCAAAATGTCTGTTTTCGTTCCCGAAAATAATCTCGTTTTCCACCGCGCTGGTGGTGGATGAGTTTATGAAACCCTCCGAAATGTGTACCTTCATGACGTGTTTTCTTTTTTTTGTTTCAATTTCAAATAAAAGAATGCGCTAAGATCGACCCTCAAGTTAAAGCTATTAAAGGGTGGTGATGCCGAGTGACTTGTTTACAGGCCTGGCACATGCCAGTGTTTTGCTGCCGAATCGTACTCATCTTACGATTTTCTGATGCGAGCGCTTTGAGCCTGCAGGCGTGATTCCTAATTTCCTATTAAGCATGCTTCCATCACCTCTTGGAATGGCTTGGCAAGCGGCGGTTTGCGATGTGCAAATAAACTTCGTTTGAGATATTTCTGTTTTTTCTTTTTTTTTTGTAGAAAGTGTTATTCCTGCCATTAACGAAAATTAATAAACGAAATCAAAATGAATTCCCTGATTATGGCTTATGGTGACTGGGCAAGACGTGCTTTTACAAATATGCATGATTTAAAGCGTTTGGAAAATCTTTAAAAATGAAATTAAATGAAATATTTAAAAACCAATCATTACAAATTGAAATCAACATTTGCTTTGTTAAAAAAAATAGACTTGATACAAATTTCATTGAGAAAAGAATTCCAAATCCAACGATTGCTTACATTTTCCAACAAAACATCTTCATAATAATTGCCGTTCAAATTTTATGAACACAGGTATTCCGCTTATCCTTTAATTTGTGTTTTTGTGAGAATAAAACCTTTCCCACAAGACCTATAAAAGCAGCCCCAATCAATAATTGAGTCATACAAAACAGACCTCCTGTTTCATGCATATAAATCGTGTCTAGTCTGGATCGGTTCCCGCACAACAATTTGAAACACCTTTACAGCGCATCGGCGCTTTGGGCTGTAAAAAAAACACATCTTTCACAGCGCACACGAGCACATAAATACTGCCCCGGATTCCCTGAAGGACAATTTTTGGAAATCTCAACTTTATCACTCTGCCAAAAGGCATATTGTCAATCGTGCGCCATCGTTACTGTCCGGATGATCTAGGAGTGTTTTATAGGTATAATACAACCCGTACGGCGGCTCCATGAGTCCTTCGCCGCGTGCCAGCTATTTATGCAAAAAAGGGGGACGAAACAGTAAAAGGACGATAAACATACAGCAACGTTGTGTGTCCGCTCTGCACTACCGATTCATCGTTTTGAAACCACCGGCATTAGCTCTGGACATTTGCTTGAGGTTTATTAGTCATATATGAAGCTCCGGTCGTGGCTCCTCAAGTGCCACTCAAGGGGCTACGTTGCAGTCAAAGTCGTGACAACCCATCATCATCATCATCATCATCATCGTCGTCGTCGTCGTCGTCGACCAGCTCAACCTGCCATCGATCATCGGTACTTCCGTCCGTAGGATTTAAGTAAAATATATCAGACAACCATAACGAGCTGCTGCAGTGGGATATGTGAAGGGAATGCTAACGCAAACTACCACCACCAACACCAACGCCACAATGCATAGTTTGGGGAGCTTTATCAAAAGATTAGGACCAGAAAAATGGGCCGCAGCTGGAACGGGAGCGCCGGAAATGTTTTGTCCTTACCGGTTCAATGTCATCAAACGCTGCCCACGGTCCAGCAAGGACATAGTTAGACAAACGATTCGAAGAATATCACAACGCAAAGTGGAAGAAATAGGAAGCTTTCAACGGGATGCCATTCCCTGTTTGGGTTAGCCACCCGGCGGGAAATTATTCCAAGGAAAGCAGAAGCGCAACATAAGCACAATTCCAGCCAGCCTGTCCAGAGCTGTCGTTGTGAAATCGTTCGTTCCAGCGTGGAGCAGCGTTCCGTCTGGCTTTGCTGTTCAGACTCGTTGGGCGCGGAATTGCCCGCGGCCAACGGAAGGAAAATGACCCGCTGTGACACCGTGATTGAATCGTAAAAAAGAAGCTTATATTGTTTATCGTCGTCGTCGTAGTCACTGCCTTCAACGAGCATGGGCTCGCCGCACGTGAAGTGGTCCTTGTGCTCTGCCACAACTATCTCGGTGGCTTGTACGTATGCGAATGATTTTCTTTTCCTTCGTCGCACGCATCGCTTCTTCAAGGTATTCGGAAGCCAACCCACCACCGCCAACAAAAGAACCACCGATGGAGAAGCGACCCAGAAACCTTCGGTGTTCATCTTTGATGGAGATACGCGCATTGATGGGTTGGCTATTTTTCTGAACCGAGGCCAACAAACGGAAGCGGATAAGTGAAAAGAAACATACATCACCGAGGCCATCGAGTGCCGCTGAAAAGGTTAGCCCTCCCAGAAGAAAGTGTGAACTATCCCTGCTGGCAAATCAACAGAATGATCGATTTCAATAGCCGTCATTTATATCTGTCAGAGTAGAAATTGTTCCGAGAGGTGT
This sequence comes from Anopheles farauti, assembly GCA_000473445.2. Classification (NCBI taxonomy): domain Eukaryota; kingdom Metazoa; phylum Arthropoda; class Insecta; order Diptera; family Culicidae; genus Anopheles; species Anopheles farauti. Next base: position 10,885,925 of record KI915043.1, on the reverse strand, counting down.
TGAAAACGGAAAAGCGGGAATGTAAGCAAGGAAATTGAGAGGTGTTCTTTAAACGAAAGGTTTCTCCGTACCCTGGAAAGTGGTCATTAGGTATTAATCAAATATAGAACCACTAATTAAAGACAGGTTTAGTATACTACGCGGATAATTATGTTTTTTCTACCCTAAAGTATTCAGTTTGATGCATAAAGCTCTGGTCATAAAATTTCAACCGTAAAAAGCTTTTCGAAAGCCCTAAAAAAACCCACTCCAAAAACGTTTCAAGTCAGTGGGTACATTTTTAATGCAAAATCATAATTTTTAAATTGAAAAACCACACCGCTTTCCCACTCAGCGTGCCTTCTTCAAAGTTTTCAAGCAGAAGCTTTAATTACTCTCATTTTACAACCGTTTACCCTCGCCCAAAGTAAATCATGTTTTCTACTCGGTTCGTGCCGGAGGGCTGGGTGGCAAAATAAAACATAATTTAATACGAAACCGGTACGGCTTCATTCCTGGAATCCACATGCAAGTGTTGGCGAGCTGGCTGTTTACGAGAAATTACACTCCCTTTCGTTTCACCGTCAACTTCGTTCTGTGCAAGAACTCACGTGCAAAGAGTTTCTTCCCGCAGCGAAATAGAATGATTTAAATAAGAAAACACAAAACACCCTCAAACCCACACCGCCTGCTTCTTCGGCTGCAGGTGATAACAACTTTTGCTCGAGAAAAGCGACATTATTTGTGTGGAATGGACCGGCTGGTTCGGCAGAGAGAGGACAGTAGAATCTTGATAGAGCATGACGCGTTAAACATCAATCGTAAGGCGTTCATCCTGCCACCGGCACTTCTCACGGGGCGTGGACTCTTCACAAAACGTACCCGAGAACACGATGATCAAAACGATGAATCCGGACACGAGAGCGGCGACACGATGAGTTTTTGTTTTCATTCCTAATCCTTCCCTGTTTGGATTCGACGCCAAAGAATGCTTTGATCCTGAGTTCGTTGCGCTAAAAGACGCCATTAAGTGTTGATTTCGTTCATTATTACTATGGCTTATGCTTTCGCTTTTGCTTCGCGAGCACAAAGAAAGCGACAATCGGTTGTTTTTGAAGCGAAGGTGACAGAGTAAACGCCATTAATCCTACTTGCGACGGGCTCGTTGGACGATGATCTTTTCTTGTCACGGCTAGTAAGAAAAGCAAGCCACATCTTTTCAATCAATCAAGAAGGCTATTTTGGTACCAATGTACTGTCAATTTTAAGTACGCGCTATTCAAATATTAACCACCATGAAGCTGAAATCTTAAACTTCCGCACATCCATCCGTCCAATTAATGTCCAACTTGAGAGCGAAACTCTCCAAATCTCACCAAAACATTGCCCCAAGAACACCAACAAAATAAAAGGGCAAGAGAAAAGTTTTCACCACCGTCGATTCTTTAACACTTTCGCTACAACCTCCGCTCCGTCGTGACAAAAAGACCCGAAAGGTGTAGTGCCGGAGTCGTGATGGAACACCTGGGCGCTCGTAAATACAACCGAGGCGGGGATGAGCGTTTGCTGCCGGGAAGAGGTTGAACAAAGTTTACGTCAACACGCGCCACCACACGACGTTCAAGCCGTTCTTTCCCCTTTTTTTTGTTTTTTGCCACTCCCGTGGAAGCCGTCGGGGTTTGTACGAAAACTTTGTCAAACAACTCGGAAAGCAATACCCGCCGAATCGCCCAAGGGTCCATCAAAATTTCATCACCTGTCGCCCGGACGGGTGGTGGCATTGGGCCGATATTTCAATTAACCAATGGTCGGCGTGGGGATTCATGGGGGCTCTTAATTTAAGCGAAAGGATTCAAAAGGAAAGCCTTCCGGCGGCGGACGTGTTGGGTAAAGTTTTAGAGCAGATTTTTTTAAAGACTGGCACTCAAGTGTGCGGTTTTGATGTTCCACCAATTGAAAAAAGTATAGTTCTTACACTTACGACGCAGCTCGTTCATTGAATCGTACCATCATAAAAAGGTTAACCAGACCAAAAGAAAGGTGTTTCTATTTCTATTATTATTTTATCTACCTTCAGAAGAAACGAATTTGCCCCACTTTCTGTCGAACACAACCGGCGACACGGCGATCGCATGACATTGGCGCACCGGGACCGGTGGTGAAAGCAAATGAACATGTCCCATGAAACTATCCCAGCTCGTTGGACTTCTTCCACCGAATTCCTAACCGAAACCGGGACGACCGAACGCAATAGGAATTGAATCGCCTCAACGACACACCACTATCTGCTCGTTCATTTTCATTTTCTCACTCACGACAAGCAGAGCGAACTTCCGTTTCCGTACCGGCTTGAGGTAGGTAATACGATAGGATCCTTGTGCGAAGTCTTTAGCATATGCTAGGGCAGAAGAGAACAACACAGCTGGCTGCAGCAAAAAATAGCAAACGCAGCGAGCAGCTGGAAATGAAAACTTTCATGAATATTGAATCCCCACGAATGTCATGCCATTTAATTCGAACTTTTGTCCCCTCATCGTTTCCGGTCGGCGCTTACATTAGGAGGCGAGTACAAAAAAAACAAGTCTCCCGAAATATACCAGAAACATCATCCCCATCATCATCCTTATCGGGAGGTTCTGTGTTGTTTTACTTTCCACCGAGCGGAGGCTGAAAGACTTTTTCCGCAGCAGAACTACAGAACAAGAAGATAAAAAAACAAACAAACAAACAAATCCATTACGAATTGAGTGTTTTCGTAAACGAAAATTCTTGAATTCCAATGAATTCCTCCCTGCATGCTCCGCCTTACGGCGACGTTTGTTTCGTTTCCGTTTCCATCCCGGGCAGGTGCCTGCTTTGGCCGCAACCATTTTCCACCGGCCCACTTAACAGTCTGCCATTATTTTTAAGCCGTGCGCTTTGCGCCAAGCTCAACACCACGTGGTTGGCACCCTCCGAAGTGCCTATCGCCATGTGTCACGTGCCCTGTGTGTTTCACCCTAATCGCTTCATAACACCGGCGGGCGGCAAGAAAAACGCGTCTCACTTCGTTCGTGAAAAGCAGGAAATTGACTTGTATCCCGGGAAATGGGTGGTCCTTCCATGCGCACCCACGAGTACCCCCAGTGGCCATTTGATTTTTGTTGCTTTTTTTTCGCCTCTTTCCCAGCCATAATACACTACTTACCCGGGCAATTTCCTTGCGCGTGCAGCAAAAGTTGATAAAGTTAACGTTCACGAAGTCGGCCCCGTAACACACGGTGACAGTTTTCTCCTCGAGCGTGTCCTGCGAGCCCATGGTCACGATCTGGCGCAGCTTAATATCCTACAGCGTGGGGAAGAGGGAGAAACCAAGAGTGACGGTAATAAAATTAGTATTTATTGTATGACCAGGTTGTCATTTTTGTGTTTCGTTATTTATCGTTAGGAACGCGATTCATGTGATTTTTTACGCTTGTTACAAGCAGGAAGGCTAATCGAATTCATGGAAATGATAAAACACGCATGGAAATTTCTGATCTGTCAGCTCCAGCAATGGAAGTATCGACAGTGCAACGAATATTTGCCGTATAGCTGAAATGGAATTTATTACAATTGAAAATTATACCGCAACGTTAATCCGACCTGCTATCCTGAACATGGCATGACGTATCGATTATAGCCATACATATAATTTTCATGTCCGAATGAAACCGATCAAACAGGAGAACCGATATTTGTTCGCTCTCTTCATTTCATGGGCCAACCTCGTTGTTCTGCTACGATTGACAGTTTAATGGACTCGTGATGCTCACACAGTTTTCTGGTATCAGGTAGTGAGCTATTCATTCAGAGAACGCTATCCGGAACTGAGGGTCTATTATGGAACACATTCCGATGCCGGAGTAGATTTCTCGATATTCTACAACAAGCTGGCAAAAGAACACACACACGAACCCAGCGTAAACTAGTCGTCTAAAACTATCTTTTACCTCATCTTCGTCCCGGCCAGAACTTTTACCCAACCAGGACGCTCCCGATATAAACACGTGCAACATCAAATAAGTTATAAACTTTCGCAAAATGCAATTCAGGGACAGGTTCTCGCTGCCAGCTGCTTCATTATCAGCAGGACGCTTCGTGGGGAATCACTCTCCCAAACAAACATCAATCCCTCGCCCTCGGGCGAAGGGTTCCGAAGTCAACAACGGGCACGAGCACGGGACCCGGGAGCCCCCGGGGCCCTTTTGGGCACTACACGCGCCGTACTCAATACTGCTCAATATTATGCCGGTAACTTGATTTAAGCAACTCAATAAAGTAAACATAACCTCAAACGACGCATGCAGTGCGACGAAATCTTTTGCGCAGCGAAAGGTGTCCCAGATACAGCACCGATAGCTGTACGTTGTTTTCGCTCGTACTCGCTTTTTCAACTCTACGTTTGAATATTTACTTCTCTTTCTGTTTATCTCTTTGATGCCTTTCTTTAAAGGGTTTCGATAAAAACATTTACATTGCCCGAGCTGTGTGTGTTCTAACAACGCTGCGCGCCGAAGAAAAAGTGCACAAATTTCGACGAAAATTCGTATAATGATAATAAAAGTTCCTAGTTTTATTGAGCACATATTCTGAGCGGTTTAAACGAAAAACAAGCATTTTAAAACCGTTTCGTTTGAAAATCAGAATTCTTGTTTTATTTATAATTTAAGAACAATTTTCAAACTCAACTGAAAGATCACGAAATTTTCGTCCATTCGTACATCGATGCCGCACAGTGTGGTGGTTGTTTCCTATAAACAGTGTTGGCAGCGAGTGGTAGGAGTGAAAATATTGACAATCACATCCCAACAACTCTGTTCCCTTAACTCACCAGCATCGCCCCGTATCCCGAGTGCGTTCTGGTAAGGTTCTTTGATCGATCAATTTTCATTGGAAGGTAGGTCTCGCATTTCGTTCCTGCCGTCGACAGATGCGGAACCCTCTCATGATTTACATCGCTACATGCGTGTTTCGTAGAACATACTCCTATTACGACACCCGATCCAAAGGTGCTACCGGCGTTTTTTTTTTTCTCTTTTTAGCAACTCTTCGTTAACTTTGCTATATAGCTCCCGTTACAGAGCTGGAAGAAGATATCAAATCTTCAGCGCACATGTACACAGACGTGCGGACGGCTATTGGTAGTAAATGAAACATGATACAGTAAGCCAAGCGTGCCAAGCTCGTTTGCCATCACATCCAAAACGCACAAACGCCCTGACAAGACCATACCCGACCGATGAAAAACGACGTCTTATTCACAGCCGCCAAAAGCAAACTGGCGATATGAAAAGAAAGTCTCGCGTAATGCAAAAAAAGCTGTAATAAATGTATGAAAATGGAAAGTGTGTTTCATCCTCTCGGCATTGCATGTTTTTTTTTTTCGGGAACACGTACGTCACGCGTCTTCATAGTCTGCCAGACAGTTTCCAGCAAAACAACCCCAAGATGAAAGTCCACAACACGAGCACGACAAACGAAACAGCAGCCGAGAGAGGAAGAGAGAAAAATCAATTTTCACACAAAGAATCAAGGGCAAAGATTCTATCGCCTTCACAAGCGCGCCTTTTTTTCTCAGGTACAATCCGGAAGGAACGTTTGCTGGAAAATTATGCCCTCCTCAAAACGCGCTCCACTCCGAAATGCGGCGTGGTAACACCACTGGTTCACGTTAATATGCCGGAAGGAAAGCTTACACCCATCGCCCACCGCCTGCCCGTGCGTGTGTTAAATGGTTCTCATTTCCCTTCGCGGAAACCCCGCGGGAAGAAAACTCTTTGACACCGCGAGCCTGACGGTGCATGTTCTGACATCGAACATCGAACAACGGGTTTCAGTTTGATGACGTACGAAGTTTTTGCTGCGATGCCCTCACGTATCATAAATCAAGCCGGAGGCAACAATTGAATGTGTCAACGCGCAACGAAAGCGCGTTTCGGCGACGGTGTGCGAACCAGTCGATCGGAGTTGTATTATTTTGCATCATTAATTCCAGACTCATACTCATTAAAATGTCGTTAGCTCCGTTAAATTGCTACAACCAGTAAAAAAATCGCCCAAGTGTCTGCAATTAATTAAACCATTTTTCTTTAATCCATCTTATACACTTGTGCACTTTCGTGCATATTGAATAAACTTGTACCAAAACGTTTGTAATTTGCACAATCAAGCTAAGAACGCATTCAAATAGCCGTACGACAAATAATAAACTATTTTGATACGGCATTTATGATACGTCAAAAACAGAAGCGAGGCACTCATCCATCCCATATCATTATGAATACAATAGTACAAAAACTTTTCATACAATTTGTATTACATGATTTGGATTCCCATTGGGCGGCTATTAACAACCTCGAAAAGCTAAGCTACAAATTCGGTTGGTCTCATTGGATCGGTTAAACCGACAATACGATGATATCCTAATCGTCCGTCATAAGCATGGCTCACTCGTCCCTCAAAAACCTCTCAAAAAAAAAGGGTTACAACTATATCGCTGGTCCCTGCGCCGCACAATAGCATACCAATCTCAAGGCTAAATTGGAACATGACAAGCACGTGAAATAATTTAACCATCTTTATGCACTTTCTCCCTCTCCCGCGAACGATTCCGGCCGACCGAACCCAACTAGCACCGGTCACCTTAAGTCCTTAACGAGGAATAGCCCCACCGTTCCCACCCGACTCGAGTCGTATCGCATCCGTTTGCATAATCCCCCACATCATCGCTAATAGAGGGACGAAGAGGACACGCAGCACCACCGGCACCATCCACAACAATATCTTATCTCCACCAGCGGGTGGCGTCGGAGCCTATCTTTTAAGCTAATCAAAACCCCCGACAAGAAGAATGCCAGGGATTACGATGCGAAAGTATGACACAAATGAAAGGATTTTCAACGCACAATCTCTATTTCTCACTCTCTCTCTCTCACACACACACACACACACACTTACACAGTCAAGAGAGTGAGGTCTGGACCGCTTTTCCGGACCGCTGTCTGAATGCGTAACTTTTTACGATGGAAATGCGATACGGTACAGCGAACAAAAGAAAAACAAACTCCTGGGAGGGACATTACGGACCGTGTAGGTGTGTTGTCCAGGTGTTGACCACTGCTGGCCCATCGAGAGGAAGGATATCGACGCTTCTGACCTAAAAAAAAAACATTCCAAGCGAATTTTCATCATCTTCATCAGCGAATCGTCAGCAGCGAGGACTTTGCGTCGCACAACAGTGACAACGGCTGATGTTTGCATCGTTCTAGCGTTTCGCGTAATGTGTGGGGAAACGAAAAATGATCCTCCCACGGTTTCTCACTGCACGACGGAACGACACTGCACACACACACTGCGGTGCGAAAAAGGTGAACGTTTCCATTTGGCATGTTTCCATCCATTTACCGTCAGCTCGGATCAGGATGACTGCACCCGAAAGCTACAACAAGGGGATCGTTTGTTTGTTGATTTTTTTTTTCCGCTCGCTCTCTCTTTTTCATCCAAACTCCCGACTCGCAGGACCATTTGCCACTGGTTGGCTGATAATGATAACTAGCGCCCGAGCGCCCTCTGGTGAGGAACCCGGACCCGGACTTGAAGGTGCGGTTGCAAAAATGGAATATAAAGTACGGTAGTTAAATTTAATTGGATCAGTACGATGAGATGTTGTTCCCCAGTGCCTCGCAGGGCCATGGGAGGAAGAGGAGGTGTGAAGGTGGTAGAGAACACAACCCCTCCTAAACGCGATGAGCGGCGGATAAGCGGTGAATGATCGCATAATTAATTCGAGGCCTATTTAGGCACGGCCATCCTGGACCGAAAATGAGTGGACAGGAAATGTGGGCGTGCTTTGCACAATAGCAGTGAACGGAGTATGGGAGACGATGAAAAGAATCCGTCCCGACCGAAAGGCTCCACAGCCACAGCCCTGGCACGGCCGTTTACGCCTTTTAGCTAAATGTCAGCGTGCACAATTTGATTCAGTTAATTAGTTTCCACTTCCGTCTAACTTACTGCGGCCCTCCACAGCTCGGGCATTCCTTTGGTGCCAGGAAAGCACCGACTCACCGTTCGCGTTGTCACACGAGGTGTGTGTTTGCATTTGGAAAGGTTACACGCTTCGCTTCGATTTCGTAGGATTGGGTGCCGGTTGAAATTTATGGCCACCATGGATACAAAAATAACAAAACAATCGACGCGGGGGAATGAACGTCCTCCAGTCTGGAGTGGTTATTTGTCATTTTCCATAAATTATTGTCCCGGAGCCTTGCATGAAATGGTAAAGGACGCAGAGACATTCCATACGGATAGACAAATATTGAAATTTATCACCAAATTTGGAGCGTTTCACTACATGACCCGCGCTTTGCAGCGGATGTTGTGATCGAAATAGAATCAAATCAGGAAACTGCAAAAATCTCTCATTCTCAATCGCATCGTCACGCAGCTATATTTCATTTAAAAATGGAACAATCGTTTTCAAATGATTTATATACTTATTTAAAACCATTTTAAGTTACATTCAGTTAGGAAATTCTTTCATCGGTATTACTTAAAAAAATATTTTAAACCATCTTCAATAGATAACGTTGCATAAGAATGGGAACCATGTACAGGAATCTAATAATAGTTCGACCGTGAAAACAAAGCACGAACCATCAGCTATCTGCTTAATATAACCGCGACATCCTCGAAACGCTCCAAACGTAACAGCGCACCGAAAGCGGCTAATGGCGAGCGAAAAGAACGATACCGAAAAGCGCGCTTCCGCAATCAATCTTGCGATGTGAAGAGAGAAAGCAAAAATAATCTGCTCGTACGTCCGGCACCGTGTGAAGTCAACAAGAGGCACGCTAGAACCAACAAAAAAAAGGGTCAATAAGGCTAAAATCTGGACCCAATCAGATGACAACGGTTTTGGTGAGAAAGTGGAAAGAGCTTGCCATAAATAGACACACGTTTGATCGAAGAACCTACCCTTGGCTTCTTGGCGTACTGTCCGGTCCGGACGTCCCGAATGGTGGCAATGTCCAGCATGTCCATCTCGTGGTTCTGATCGACCCAGTACAGAAAGAAGCCCTTCACGTCGACGCGCAGCGTCACCGGCGTTCCGTTGCACGAGTCCTGAAAGTAGAGAAGATAGCAGAAATAGAAAACGAATCAGTCAACCGACGATATACGAGCGTCAGAAAACAGACACAAACAAACATCCAAAAAAGACATCCAAGCGCCGCGCGTTCTATTGCACATTCTAGCGCGCTGCGAGCCGTCTTGGAAATTTATGTTTCACGAGCTTTGCCTCCCTTTTGACCGCCCTGACTCGCCTAGAACGATCTCGAAGGTAGCGAAGTGAACCGCACCGGTCGGTCGGTCGAAGACGTGTGCCACATTTACGGCTAAAATTACGACTAAAAGCTTTTCGCAATAACCTCACATTTTAACCTTCGATTCGAGCGCGGCAGATTCCCTCTCCTGCAGGGATCTGGCATGGGCGAGTTAGTTAATCCAATTAGGTGGTATTTCGGTGGACGGGATGCAGGGTCAGCTATGGGGAACGTTGGTTCTGATTTTCCCATTTGCATGCACCACATGCACAGAAGATCGATGCTAGGATCGTCATGACGTTAAAGTAATTCTTCGATGTTATGCTTTTTCGCCGGAAGATAATTTGAAAATTCATTGCCGTTATGCGCCTGGCCTGAGCTTTCAACCAAATTTCGAACACAATTACTTCAAATGTGCAACCGTGGGTGGATAAAACAGGCGTGCTTTTATGGGAAAATTCTTCCGCATTAAGTGAGGTGTGCTTAATCGAAATAAATTAAATTATTTTGAACACGTGCCGGTTTGGGAAAAAATCGAAACTGTTCCAGAACAATTTTGTGTGACACAAAGGAGGACATATCAGCAATACATGTGAATAATGGAATTGAATTTTCTAGTATATCCTTACACATAAAAATTTCTATAAATCATTATATCCTCCATAGCTCCAGCAAGTCACGATGCTGTCCTTATGCTTCACCATTTCATTGTTCCGTTAATAGAGCACCCACGAGGACTTCCTTCACGATATCGATCTCACCGCGATCCTGCGTATAACAAGCGTATCAACCCAACCTTACCACGGTTCATTTGGCGCCTCGCGGAACCGAAACCGAATCCATCCGGCAGCTGCGGCGCTACGTTTCGTACGACTTCCTGAAGCAGGAAATGACCATGAGCACCCCCAGGCCACGGGCCAGGGACGAGCAAGGGTCCGGGCCTTTGCGTAATCAGCAGCTCCTTGGGCGAGCTAATGGGTGAGGTTTAGGAATACCGAACCGAACCCACAAAGGACACACCGTACGGCGTGATTATGGCCGCTTCCGGAACGCCATCGGATTAGATAAGCTGAAACCATCGCGTACGGCCACGATCAGTGTGAGATTGATACCGCACTTCTGGTCGCGATATATTATGCATGACCTCGACCACCACGGTACGGAATTTTATGGTGCCCCGATGAGCTGAAACGTGATCAATAAATACGGCTCTAATGGAAGCATGTAGCTATGTGAGATGTAAAGGCAACTTTCCCCATGACTCGCTCATTACAAAGAGATCCATTAAGAAATGGAAAGAATGTATCAACACACGTTCGAAACAATCAACCGGACAATGTTGCCATCAGCGTCACGGTTTAGCAACGCGCAGGTATTAAATGATGGTTGTTTGTTTTTACTGCCCCACAAAAGGTTTCCGACGCGGAAAATGAAAACCCGCTTTTTTTACACCGTACCCTCCTAGCAGCGGGAGGAAGCGAGGAACGTACGCACACGACGAACGACTTCCGGTTGGACGAGGCAGGAGCACACATCGCTACTGTAACTTGATGTCCTGGAAGAAAAAAAACCCCGCTCCCACCTCCAACGTTCCTCATCCAATTGTGTTTCGTAGTATTCCCACCAGGGTGCGCGATTTATCCTTCGTTGCCTCGAGCGAACCTTTACACAGGTGGCAGAAACGTTTGTATTTGCTTCATTGTTGTTGCTGTTGGGAAGTTTGTTCGCGCTTACATGCACAAACCCGTACCTGATCGCATGCGATCCCGGCGCTTTTACTACTGGAATCGTTGTAAAAATGCACACATGTTGATTTACGACACCCGGGCGTCATCAGGGTTTGTGGAAAAGCGCTGCGGTGGTGCCGGAGAGCATCGGGGCGGGCATGCAACATTCTTTCCGGCTTGGGAGCGGAGTTCCGATACATCGATGCATCACGTTCCACTGTTCCACCAAAGCTGCTTTTCAGCTCCAGCGCGCTGAAGCCGGGATGGATTGCAGCGGTGCACACTTGCACCACGTACGGGGAAATATGCAGTCCCCCATGAGTAACAGGTGAACCGAAAGGATCGCAAATGCAATCGCATCATACGCCGCAGGTAGCTCCATTGTTTGGCTGTGAAAAGTGTTGCTTTATTTAAGCGTATTTTGAACAAAAACTAAATATTTCATAGCATAAAAGGACGCTTTTGACGCCCGATGGAGCAGTTATTGGCTACAAACACGATTGGAAGTAATGCCAAAGTCAAATAAAATAATAAACCACACCGGAAAGGTTTACAATACGCTATACATACCAACGCAATCTCGTTAAGGACTCTTAATAGGGTTAATAAATGAATTGTCGCAGTCAAAACTGCAACTGCTCGCTAACAAATTCAAACGCAGAATTTCACAACTTTTCTGCAAAATGCAATTAAACATCCTACTCTTTTTCGAACAACTTTCCGAGCTATCCGGTAGTTTCCGGCTTCACCCGACGCCGCTGTTCGTTGCACGCGGCAAGCACGGCTTTCGCCGATATCATCCCGAGTGAAGTGCACTCCTTTGCTTTGCTTAACACTCAAGCACGGCTAAACAATAGCCTGTCGAAACGTCGAAGTTGCGCCTGTCGAAGCGCCTTTCATAAACCATAACGTATTCTTGCCGGCTCACGATAAGATATTGCTTTTCCCACAAACCGAAGGCATTCGTTTAACTTTTCAAGAAAACCTCCCACCATCCCACCGACGTAGCCTAACTTTCCGCACCTCACGCAGGGAGCGACCAGAGCTTGTTGCATTCTCGGTCCAGAGGATCAGATTCCGGCGACCCGCCGCCATTCCTTCAGCAAATGAGTTGCCCTAAATGGGAACAATGCTGCCTACCTTTACAAAATCCTTCACCATGTGAATGGTAGACGAAATGCGCTCCGTAATGCCTGCACGTACCGGCAGATGTTTGCCAAGAGATAAATTAATAGCCGACCATCAGGCCGGCTACAGCGAGACGCGGTTCGGAAAATGAGCATAGTATAGCGGGCTGATAAATGGAATTTTCGTTACTGCCAGTTACCGCTTTTGCTGCCAGCATGCCGGTTCTTCGCCCGCTCATGTAGCTCCAAACAGCACGCAAATAAAACTACCTTTCTTAAGAGCAGCATTCGATCAAGCTTGGTACGTTCCGGTGGGCTTTTCTGATCGATTTCTCCAGGTTACGCTTTTCCGTACACGGCTCTAATAGCAGTAGCGAATGCAATTTATGAGGATTAATAGCCGACCGGGAGGAAAAGCTTTCGAACGCAACCGACCACACATGAGCCAGCACCTTTCGCTTGACGAGCATGGAGAACAATTTATTACAAATTATTACAAACACTGAACAGCGTTACATGATTGGATCAATCGCTTGTCATTACTCATACCATCCATTTCTTGAGCGCTCCGGTAATGCTGCAATGTTGTGAAATTAGGTAATACCTTTCTTGTCATTTCTAGCCGTCGGATCTTTTCATCAGGCTGAATTTTACGACTACAGAGAAGCACCTCTTGTCTTTCCGCTGTCAGCAATCAATCATTCATTGGGCATTCATCTTGAATTGATGGGTATTTCCCCACCGTTTTGAGGTAGAATTTGGAAAAAAAAACATTGATGTTTTTAAAGTACCAGATACATCTATCTTAAACGTCCAAACCTAACTTTGGCTATCGTAAGATAAACACAGAAGCCATGGTAAAACAATTGACCACTATTTATTTTTTTGGTCTCAAAATAACAAAAAGCTCCTTTCCTCGATGGCTTTCACGGACGGATCAACTCTCGAGCGCCGGGAGCCGCTTAGGAAGAATCCGGATTAAGACTAGCGACTGGAAGACACTGTGACGAGATACAATCATTTACAGTCCACTCGTTTGTTTGTCCTTGGTCCGGACTCCGGTTTTGCAAACATACCGTGCCTGCGGCAGCGAGCCTGCCCGAACGCACTGCTTCCGGACGACGAGGGTTTTTAGAAAACTTGTTTAAAACAAACAAGGACCAGAACCAGTGCGCAGGAGGGAACGTAATTGCTGGGGTAGTTGAAAACTGTGCCCACTTGCGGATGGAGGAAGTCTAGCTTCCTCACTCTCTCTCTCATTCTCTGCCTCACCGCCGGTTTTTGATGTGAGATTCCATTCTGCAAATATTTCACCCAGCAGTCCACAGCCTGTCCCGGTTCTCTACAGGCGGTTGCTTCTTTGCAAACAATTACCATGCCCACCATCCGGGCAGCAGTGTCCTCTCGGCCGCCGGTGTGCTCTCGGCCGAGCACGGAGAGCTCACACAACACACAAAAGCTAACCTTTGCCAATGGGAGAAACCACCCATTCTTCTTCCCCGTCGGTGCAATGCTAACGGTTATCTCTCGTTTAAGAAACTCATTTGAAATTCCATTGACAAATTCATTATAAAGGAGTGGTGAAATTTATGCTCCCGCATTCAATATACTCGGTTGGGCCAGGCGCTAGGCCGGCGTGCTACTGCGATGTAGCTTGTTGTCTGCGTCGTTACCTGGTGTTTATTATTAAATTTACAACCAACTTTTCGGATGCTCACGCGGAGGAGTCTTGTCGAAAGTATAAACTTGTCGTCAAATGAGCGACCTTTTGTGGGCGCGTCTTTGGTAAAGCGTTCGTGAAGTAAATTTCTAGTAATTGGGCTACTCAATCTCGTAAAGAAACTCCTAATACAAAGTTTAATATGTTGAGTTAGCATCCCTTGATTTTTCGGAAGAAGCTGCTCTCTGCTTCAATGTGAATTGTGTGAACTTTTCTGATTCTGGCCGATTTTGATTGAGAAACATATGCCAAGAACGTCACACGTCCTGAAATCTGCCTATAATCCAAATACAAAATCCTTCTGCACTCGTCATTCCATCTGATAGCAACACATGCGAGATCTGTTCGTGATGCAGACTCATCCATAATCCCCGGAGCAGTCTCGAGGCGAAAAAGAAGCGTACTCCTTTTAATCGTTAGATAGTCAGATGCTCATCTGTTCGAACGAGATCCCTGGTCCGTGTTTCCATTATCTGCATACTGCTGAGTTTAGCTGCTACGAGAGCTAATTTAGCTACCAGCAGATTATCCTCTCAGCCGGTAAATTCAGCGGAAATGACTTTCTCTTCAGTCGAACTCGGCCCCTAGTAGATAGTATAGCCTCCCATTAGCGTATCAAAGGATAAAGTTTATGATACGAATCTGGAAGTGATTGACCGGCGGTAGTTGATTTATGCCCTGTTTAATTGACTGCGTCTTTTTCCAACGGGCAGTTGTTTAACCATCATTTTTAACGATACATTTCGCACATCCCCATGCAATTTTACATTAAAATCATGCATTAAACGATCCATTAATCGATGAAAATAAAAAAACCATCCGTATGCAACATTATACCCGTCATGCATCAATCAAATTTCTGCGGCAAGTAAAATGAACAATATCAGTTTTAATTTAGCTTGCCTGATTTGACAACAAGAACGGATTCGATTTATAAATCCGATTTTCATCCCAACCGATATGAGCATGTCCGCTCGGTGGACAGAAGTGCGTTGCGAGGAAAATCGTTAATTAACCGAAGATTCGATCACGCTCCATCTGCCACAATGTGTGCATTTGCTTTCTCGCAGACTCGTCCTCCACCGTCGGCCCTGTGCCGTTATTGCCAATTGATTGATTTTATCGTGGCTCCGCTCTTCAATCAGCGCACTACCGGAACCGGTCAAAAGCAAATTGGCCGCTGCTGCTCCCAACCTCCCCGCCTACCCCACCCGTCCTCACCCATAAACACATTGGCGGTTGCGATGACGATGCGCTGTACGTAGGAGTGTGGCTGATGGATGAACTTTCTGCTCGCTCACAGTCTCACAGCTCTCTTCTACTTCTGCCGCGCCTAGCAGTATGGTCGACGAGGCCGGATAGCTGTGTCCAGCCGAAGAAAGTAGCCGAGGGTAGGACAGCAGCCGCCGCTGCATTCACGGATCACATCACGGATGAAAGCGATGTGCTGCTAATTGATTCAATTATCTCCATGGCGAAAGGATTTCGAATGCGTTCGTCGTTAGAAGGCTTCCGAGAGGGCATCCGAAGCTAATTGATAGAAATGGACACCAACATCATCGGGACGTGTCACGTTGGTGTCATTCGTTTGACTTTGCGTGTGAATTCGTATCGTGAGTGAGTTGATTTGTGCGTTCACGTACAAGTTTTAAATACGAGCTTTTGACGATTTTTTTTTATATATATATTTAACATTGTTAAAAAGAATTTCTCGCCTAAAAGTATGCAATCAACTTCAAATTGTGTCCATATTGTGGTACAGTTTTTAAGTTTTTTTTAAGTTTCTCAAAGCCATTTCAGGCACCCTTGATGCCGTTAAACACAAGCATAACGGTTAGAACGGATGCGAAGGGAAGCAAACACTTTTTACGACTAAAAAGCGAAAGTGTACGAAAACCATAAAAATGCAACCAAAAGAGCTCGGACAGAATTCTAAGCATGCATTAAAAATATCCCTCATAAAGACTGGCCCTTTTCATAGTGAAATAACGCCCCGAACGAGCGCTGGATGCAAACAAGTGTAAAGCATAATGGATACTGCATTTATGACCAGAACCTGCCCGATCTTTCAGCCACACGTGTACTCACAGCCACCTCCTAAACGCCCGCCTGCTGTCGTTTATTATTTCTCATTCACACTACCATTATTGTTGCCGTTCTTTTTTTTTTTCTTTTCTTTTCATCCCATCCCGTATGTCGAAGAAACTGGGCAGCATAAATTTTAGGATACTGGTGTGCGGATCCGTAGCACCACTCAGAGTGCACTTTGCGGACAGCTTACACCCGGTAAACGACTGGGTATACATATCGAAAAAAGCTCACACTTAAGCTTGTTTGCAGTGACGCGTGCGAAAGTCGGGAAGAACGAAGACGACCACCGTCACGCGTACGTGACACCGGTGGACCTGAACGTCCCTCCCACCGGTATGCCCAACGCCCGACCAGGAAGGAATTTAAAATTTATGAAATTTCACCACCACGTGTCGCTACCATTTTCGGTAGAAAGCGTACCGGCTTTTTACACACGAGCCACCACCCGGCGAGTCGTGAGAACATCGCAGAGATTACGATCCATTATGGGGCGAGGGCGTGGGAAAGTGGACGGGCCCGAGAGCTGCGAAGTATCGCTTCAACGCCCAAGTAAAAGCGCCTAATTGAATCCTGAAGCCCGTACCCGCACGCTCGCCCTGGGAGATTTTCCTTCGCATGAACTCCGTCGGAAAGGGCAGGGACTACCCGCTCTCGGCACAATCTAGGCTCGAGAAGTGGCGAGTCGAGCACGGCCGATGCCGAAACAAATTAATTATCCCTTTAATTGAAGATTGGCTTGGGTCGCATGGGAGGGAGAAGGATCTTTGCTGTTCTGTTCGCTTCGCCTGTTTTTCCAACAATGTATCCTGCGGCGTGGTGAGTTCGCGGCCGTGATTTATCCCTGAGCTTTTGCGAGAAGGTTACCAATGTCATGGCCGCCTCGTGTTCAAGGATACATTGAGCAGAGAGTGGGAAGAAAGAGACGATCGTCCTGTAAAACAGAACGTAACTGTCTGAAACAGCGAGGTAAACTGAGCGAGCTACCGTGAAACGTGAAAACAGCTTCACGCAAAAGTTACGCATCAACTCTTTGTGTTTACTCGAGCAAAAAAAACACAAAAGCAAAATGGAAAGAAAAACCAAACCACATCGTATCACGTCCACGACAGAATCGTTAGCACAGAAGTGGTCCAATAGGCATGAACATGACACTTTTTCTCATTAACATCGCTCCAAGTAACCATTCCCACTAAATCTTCCGACCATAAAAGTAAACACGGCGCAGTGCACCGAGAGAGAAAAAAACGCACCACAGAAGTAAGCGGCCAACTTCCAGCGTATGTATGTCTTTCATTTCCAGCGACTTAACGATCTGTTTCGGGCAGCAAACAAACCATCAAGACACCCTTCCCGCCCCCGGTTTATCCGGAGATTCGCTCCGACGACGGCGACGACGATGGTGATGGGTACTAGCCTCGGAGGCCGAAGCCGAATGGCAACGAAAATAATTAGCAGTCATCAAACTGGGCTTCGTCAAATATTGACCGACCGACGACGGTCTCGCGATCATCGTAACGAAAACGTCGGCAAAAGAGAAAAAAAGACTGACCGACAGCAGAAAATTGCTCCAAGACAGGCAGACAGAGTGTGCGTGTGTGTGTGCGAGAGAAAGAGAGAGAGAACGGGTGAGCAAAATTTTCAAATTAGCTACCCATCCAACGTTCGGCACATAAAAAAACAACACCACCGAAACACAGCATTCGAAACATAAGGCGGGAGCTGAACGAAAAAAAAAATACAATAAAATACAGGGATATGAAGAGAAAAAAAACGTCAATCCGAAAACCCACCCCGAAGCTGGCCACGTGAGTAAACAGATCTTCTCGCAGACCAGGACCTAGCCGACGAACAAGGGGAACACATTTGGGAAATTTGGTGTAGTGTTGTTTACGATACCGTGTCGTGCCGAGCCGCAGGCAAACCGGCACCGGGCCGATCGGAAAATGGGATTCTTTAAAGTGTGTCCACGATAAAGTTATTTATTTTACACGCTACTACGGCCCCATTTTCGACATCGAGGTGTGTGTGCTAGCTGCCTCACAAGCCACATTTGTTCGGCGAAACCACAAAACTCGAATTCGGCAGCACGTGTTTCTGTACGTGTTGAGAGGTGGCGAGAAACTTCGAAGCAGATGGAAACATTTCGCGTGTTAAATGTTCGCAATTAAGGAGATGACGATAAGCTATAGGAGTTTGTGTTGCGGATTAAAATAAAATAATGAAGAACTTTTTTTATTTTTATTTTAAAATTTTCGGCACAATTTTTGTGCTCAGTAACGTTCTTGCCTGTTGACGAATGATGTAACGTAATAAATATATTTATTTTGGTTTTCAATGGAAAACATTTAATTGAAAACACGCATACAATGACGAGAGTAGCAAGCAATGATGGCCTTGAAATATTTCTACTCCTTTCTTCGGTAAGCATTTCTGCTTCACCATGTGCAGCTGCTTTATAAAACGCTCGTTTCATGGCACGAAACGTTCGAAATTGCCCAGCTTGAATCTCCAAACATCATCAAGGGAAAATATGAGCATGTACTTCCTCCTTCAAAGCGAACGCTTGCACGGGTATCGAATATCATGCCCACCTTCCGAATGCCACGCTTCAAACGGAATTTGATATTCATACACACTTTTATAAACAGTCACGCGCGGTCTGTACTTGTAAACTCATTAGCAAGCTTGGATTCCTTGCGCTAGCTGGGCAGATGTTACCGAAACATGGCGCATGTAATCGACACAAAAACGAAATCTCCATCGCCTACACAGCTGCTCGCATGGTTTTTTTCCGAAAGGCAATAAAGGTTCTCTTTCTCGTTGGGAGGAATGGCGTAAAGAACACACGTGGCTAGGAACAAACACGACCAACCGTCCGTTCCCGGGTTTGCACGCGTAGACAAATGGAACATGTCAGAATAGATTAATTAGATGCTCCATAAACAGTTCAAACCTCGGACGGTAGAAACGGCGCACGTCGGTGTTCAGTTTTTCTAGGTATTTTTGTTTTTTTTACTCCTGTCGTTGCTTTCTCCGTCGGTTAAAATATCATTAACAAGGATTACATTACAACTTGAGGTTTGGGGTGGTTGTGTTCGTACCTAAATATTTAGAATAAGTTTTTCATGTGCCTTGCAGATTTGGAACAGTAGACGATAGGTAGAGATTTCGTAGTAAATCTATTAACAAAAACAGTGGGAAACTTGTGGCAAATAACACAACAAAACAAGAGATTGACTTCAAACTATTCTTTCCGTAATATCATATCCCGTTTAAAGAGAAGTAGCACACAGAAATAACTTCATCTCTTCCCGTCACTTATTGATTCTGCCAATAACGCTATCCTGCTAGCCTCCATACGAACGCAATAATTAACTCATTAAACGTTCTGCTCTCACGTGAAGCGTTCATAATAATACACATCGCTCATTTGTTGTCAACTATTAGACAGCAGTTAGCCTACACGCTCCCAAGACGCACCAAGGCACCAAGTTGTCCCGTGGTATTGCGTTCCCTTATTAATCACGTCCTTCGTTACTTGTGTGCGTGTGCAATCAGTTCGTCCACTCTCAAACACAACATGGTCACCCAGGATCGTGCCTACCAGACGCATAAAACCGCCCACGGAAGGCTAGCCGCCAACGCAAACCCCGGCCAGCCTCGCTTAAACATCAATAATTCGTCATTTTGATGTAATCTAATGGCACTTTCCTGTCGACTTCCTGTGTCCAAACGGAGGCGTGCACCGATTCGAGCGCGTGGCTTGCCCTCTTTGGCCTGTGTAATTAAAATCGTATTAATAAAACATTTTATCACCTCGTCTGGGCGAGGGCTCCGGTTCCGTTTTACCGAGGTGATGGCGTATTATTATTTTTTTTTTTTTCGGTATAGTCCTCCGTGAAAAACTGCGAAACTACTGAATGCTAAGCAGCACAGCGAGCGCACACGTGAGGAAATGTGGAAAAATATTTCTTTCCCCGTTTCTGTAGGACTTTCCTGTTGTGGTTGTTGTTGTTGTTGTTGTTGCCTGCTGCCAACGCTTTTATCGTTGGGAGCTGGTTGCTACTAAAAGTGGTTCTTGTTGTCGGCGAAGGTACGTCGTGTCGAAATGTAAATTTCTCGCTTCAATCAATTATGCATCGTGCTCCCGACGGCGGAATGGGAGTGTGGTGACATTTTCTAACCACCCACCTCACGCCACCCGCCGTCGCTCGACAGAGAAAAAAGCGGTATGCCGAACGGGAAATTACTTGATTTTCCTTTCCATCAAAGGCAGTGGTTTTCAACAACAAACCAACACGGTTTGAGAAAAATTTAAATTAATTTTAACGAAATTTATTTTTATTTGGTCATAGTTGATAGTATTTGTATATTAAACATACTAGATATATTAAATAGATTCTAAATCGGAAAAAATAGAAAAAGTACAATAAAAGTCTAGGCTACAAAACACACTCTCATTCTGTAATCTATTTTTCAAAACAAAACTCAAAGTCAGCGAACTTTTTGCTATGATTTATAGGTATTAGAAGGAAACATATTTCGTACAAAATGAAGCGAACCTCGGCGAATACATTTCTTCCACCGAGAAGCGCTTGCAGCGCCCTGATCTAAACGCTACAACCTTTTAGACGCTCGTTCGTACGCAGGCAAACCGTACGGGCCCGGGCACTTAATCATCTCGTCCCACGGGCCCAGGTGACAATCGTTTGGTGAAGTGCTGCGCTCGGCGAGGGTTATGCGAAGCGAGAGGAAAACAGGGAGCGAGGGAGTGAGAGAAGGATGGTGAAATGGAAGAAATGCTCCTTTCGGACGGAACGTCGAAATCAACCGGTAGAGCTTAAGCTTGGACGCTCGTTACGCCCGACTGGGCGTCTCCATCGTGTGCGCTAATCTTCCCATTCCGTTGAATGTTATTTTTCCTTCCTTTTTTATTTGAATGCTGTATGAGCGGAATGGGTTGAGCACGAGCAGCCGGCCAAAAGGTGAATATGAATAGCGTGTTTATGGTGGCCATCAATGGAAATTGTTTCACTTTGCTCGCTGCACGATAAATCATTCCCGTAAGGAACCCCGTGCCTTCGGTTCCGAGAAAACCTGCTCTCGTTTGCAAATCAGCTGCCGAATCAGATCGATTATGGGATCAGCAGCGTCTGTTGCATCGTGCACCATGTGCCATTTATGCAGCACACGATTTGCCAATTACGAAAACGAGCTGCAAGCTGCACAGCTTCGGGCTGCTTCGTGCTGTTATCATCGGTCGTTCATCACCCCGAGGTGAACTCGGGTGCTCGTCTCCGGTGGGTTCGCTCTACCGAGCTAGATGCAGATAAGGCTGCATTGTACCAGTCACACAGCAAACCCGGCACCCGGCAATCTGCACAGCAATCCATCGAACAAAGCAGTTGGAAGACAACGCGTTTGTTCCCAGAATTCACAACCACAACAGCTGCTCTCCTATTCTTCCAAGCGCACACGGAGGCAGGCAGCCAGCGGGCGGAATGGTTGAAATATGAATTTTAAATACACATATGCTTCCCGCTCACTGTGCACAATGCGCTCGGTGCAGACGAAGCACGTCTTTAAATATGACAAACCGCACACACACACACTCTCCCATCCGATCTGTGTTCTCATGCAAATCAATTCCCATCCACCGGAAGTGGCGGATGAAGATAGCAGTGAAGATGTTTACTAGCAGGCAGTGGCATTCGTTTGCATACCTTTACGAGACTTTTTAAACAGATAAGCCCGCGCACAAACGCACATACACACGCGCGGAGGCACTTGGTATTAGACCAAGAGCACTGGAGGCACATTTGCATGGGCCTTGGCGAAGTCACTCGAAATAGCTGCCTCTTAGCTTTCGACTCGTGCGGGCGAAATTAGATTTGCTAATGAATTCTTCCTAATCCATCAACCGTCTAATCCTGGAAACCCAAGCGCGGTCTTTAACGAGCGAAAGAAACACGCCCGTGCATCGTAAATAGTCGCTCTAATTATTGTTCGATTCGAACACCACCAAAAACGCATCAAACAACGTCCGCCCGCGATAAGAAACAAACCCGAAAGTGGCCCTTGGCGTACTTGTTTAGTAAATAAACTCACTTATCCATTTTCATTGCCAGCAATCGTACATAAATTATACCAATTTCGGGGAATCATAACAAGCTCCAGGAGCGGATGCGCCCGCTACCATCACAGCATCAACATCGGATCGCGCACGTATCAAGTTAGCTGACGGTGCCAACCAACCCAAGGGACGAGCAGGAATGCGTCTTATACGAGCATTCCGAACGAAGTGAAGTAAACAACCACCAACGCAATTACCCCGCTCTATGGAACTACTATCCCAAAACTGCCAATTCGAACTACGGCTCGAGTCCGGGTTGGTCAAGGTGATGGTTGGTGCCGGTTCACGATTCACGATGAAATGAAACATGAAATTTGTTTACCCTCTGCCGGCTCTGGCGGCTGCCGCTGGCGCGGGTTCGATTACTGGTGCCACCATCACCCATATTACGTGATGATCATTTCACCGGCGCAGTGGTAGTGTCGGTGGGGTAGAGGGAAAAAAAAAGTTCGATGGATGATGGTGGCTGCCACTCTGCTCAAACAATCTGCACGTTCTCAACACGAAATGGACAACATCGTGCCAATGCTTGCTGCGTTTTTTTTTTGCTGCAGAACCAGATGGACTACGATGGCGAGATGGTGCTGGGTTTTTTGGATGTGGATAAAAAGAGCCAGTCAAAACAGCATTTGCATTTGCTTCGTACCTTCGGAAATGTTCGGAACCTCGGTGAGAGTGTTCCGTATTAGAGAGACAATCACGCGATGAAATGCAATCCATTTTGGAATCGTGATTTCTGTTTTATGCATTTTCCCCTCTAAGAAATCGAACTAACAAACAGCATTTATTTCCGGTCAAGACACGAATATGTGTTCGTGCTTTCGAGCGAAACACGTTCAAAAATACTGTTTGCAGCTAGTTGGTATAATAAACAAGCGAATTACAGCTTAGTTTACCGCCCATTATGCGTACGAATCTTCGCCAGACCAGTCGCAACGCAAACTTGAACATGCTTTACATAACGAAAACTGTTAAAAAGCATTGTTAGCTCTTCTTGTTACAGTTACTGCTGCCACTAAAGTTAAGCAACAAAAGAACAATTTTTCAAACTCTCGCGTCGCACGTGTTTCGACGATGCAATAAAAAAACGCACAATCACCATTTCATTTTATGTACTTCTCCGATCGCCACCCGGTAGCGCTCGCAACGTCTTCATCGCGATGCGGCACAACACACGCCATTTTCTTTTTCATTTGTTTTGCATATTATTTACAACGCCCGTAACAGGTGTTTGGATTTTATTAATAAATAATTTATGTCAGCGGTGAACGAGTTCCGAGCGAAGTTGGTGCAAACACAGGGAGGAGGAAACGAAAACGCAAGAAAGCAAACAGTAGTTGAAGAAAACCCTCGAAGCATTAAAAAATAACCATGTTGTGGTTATGCTGTGGGCGGGTTTGTGCTGTTTCAAGTGGTCGGAGGAGGGTGGTGCTTCCTGCATTTTGCCGCTGACGCTTGATGGCCCTTCCACGCCATGCCTAGTGTTATTTTGACAACTCAGTACCCTCGCCCGAGCGGTGAGCAACGTAAACGCTGGTGGGAATTAATTAAACAATTGTTCACGCTTTACCTACGATTTTTATGTTATTTTTTATGGTGCAGTCGTTCGAGAAAGCCTTATTTCGCTACCCTTGGTACGTGGCTAATGCCTCACCAACTACTTGTTGACGGAGAAGAGTAAAAGTACGGAGCAGTTAGGATTTGCCGACGAAGACGAGAATGCAAACGTAACGACAACACCACCATCATACGTACAGCAATTACGAAGTTTTCTCGTAAAAAAATTCTCTATACAACCAACAACTTTTCTGCGACCAAGCCAGGACAGCTTACTGATTTGACGGATTGAAGCGCAACGTACAAGAAAAAGCTTGCCACAATGCTTGCTTGTATTCCAGTTTCAAGGCAGCTCAAAGTTTTTTTTCCCCTGCCGACGAAGTCCGACGACATTAGCACAAAACGACCATCGGGGGAAGATGGTGCCGAATGAGCGCCGTATTCGGGACAAATAAAAAAGACGCCCAAATAAAATAAACTAACGCCATAAATCAAATCAGCACGTGGTGTCTTTTTGGAGGAAAATTATGCCCGCCTTTTCTCGACGCCGTGCTCAGGGCTACCACTTGTCCGTGTTTGTCGAATTGAAGGAGAGTTGTAGTAAAGTTCCAATCTGAGAGCCATACTTTAGGGCATTCAAGAGTGGAATAAGGAAGGCAAGCGTCTGTTTTGAATGTTCTCACCAAACATCTTGATTAGACAATTATAATTTATTTATATTTGGAACCTGACACAACGTTTGGCTGTTTTGTCAATCAAGCAAGCAAGTGAGCTAGTATGTCGTAATATTTACACCACCCATCAAGCCGGTGCGAAATGTTACCAAAATATTAATGATCCTGCCCGGCCATGTCGACATCAAGGCGTGATCGTAATTTCCGATAAACCGATCCAACCGCGTCCATGCAGCGTCACTGCGTCATGGTGTTGAAAAACAGGTGAAGATTTATAAATAAGCATTCTTTTTCTTTCGACTCATTTCTTCGCGCTCACTGGCCCACCAGCTGTTGGTCGAGCTCTGAAGCCCCCCGCTCGCGAGAGTCAGCGAGAGAAAAACGGGTGAAAACGACCAGACGTAAATATCATCGGAATAGACGCACAAGCCTAGCACGCATTACTCTTCTGCGGCAGCATCCCTTGACCGATTCCAGCTATTCCAAGTTCGATACACGCTGCCAGCTGAAGAGGCAGTGAACCGAACCGCGTAGCCGACGAACATAAAAAAATGCCCGTTGCAGAAAATTCCGACCGCTCCGGGTCCCCGCCGTTTGTTTATCTTTTTTGCCTGCTCCCTTTTGCAGTGATGTGCGCGGTGGAAAATTCTTTTCCAGGAAAGGAAGCTTTATTCCTGCAGGGTGTGCAGTTTTGGCGAAAACGGTCCGCAGTTCAGGTTCTCCGAATCGTTGGTAGTAGCCGCTTTTTTTTACTCTCCGAGCGAGACCCTTCGTTTTCCACTTCCTTTGGCGCATCATTTCGCATCCTGCTTTATTTCAACTTTTATGAATCCTCTTACAGGGGCAATAAAATGTAATCCCAGTCACAGGCGATGGTGGTGTGGTAAGCGAAAAAAAAACCTGAACGCAAGAACAAACCAACACTACGACACGGAACGGTGCTGTATCTGTTAGCGTTCTCTGATAATCCCGCTTGCTGATGATGATGAAGCAAGAACAACACCGCTTCCGGGAAGCAGCTTGTGATTGAAGTCGTAAATTACAGCTGTCTTATCGCTTGTTATTGTTGTCAAGTTATGATTGTTTTGCTAAGCGTAGAACTTTGCGAGAATGTTGGCCCCCCTCGTTTGTTTGCGCACGTAACATACTTTAAACTTATAAAAATTCATCATAAAATTACCATCGTAGAAAAACACCATTCTCACCAACGCATTAGTTCAGTGTGCACACCCCTTAAGCGCATTTGTACATTTGTAGTGTTCCGCACGATGCGGTTCTCTCGCGTACCATTGCTCTCACGCTGCCAAGCAAGCCAAGTGTCAAAGCGCGACGCGTGGTGCGCTGAGCGAGCGAAGAACGGTCTGCGCGACTGACGACCACGTGCTTTGGCAATGTTTTGATTCACCGCTTCCAACGCAATCTGGCTCGATTTATATTCTCTGCAATCAAACCAAATGCAATATGCCACCACATTCTCAGCTGGTTGTGAACATCTTTGAAAGACATGTTTTGTAGGGTTCAGACGATCATGTTCACCCCTAGTCAAAAGGAACATAATAATGCACCAATGATTATTCGCGAACGAATGGGATGCGGCGGTGACCTTGTGTCTCGTTCTCGCGTACCGCGCACGTTGCTAACCATCGCTAGAGCGAA
This sequence comes from Anopheles farauti, assembly GCA_000473445.2. Taxonomy (NCBI): domain Eukaryota; kingdom Metazoa; phylum Arthropoda; class Insecta; order Diptera; family Culicidae; genus Anopheles; species Anopheles farauti. The sequence continues at coordinate 10,859,917 of KI915043.1, read as the reverse complement.
GCGTCTACCGAGAAGCCGGAGGATCGGTTGGACGGTGAGTAAGCTAAGACTGTGCTTCATAGGATCATTTCTGTAGGCAAGTTTTCATCTCTACTTCTCTGCAAGTGGAGCTTATCCAACCCACGATGACGAGCGGTAGTGGTTGTCCTGGAGCGTGAAACTGTCGGATCTCGGCTGTGCCTCTGGCGAGTCGATCTGTACTTGATGATCGTATCCATAGCGAAAGGACAGACACATTCTGAGTGGTGTTTTTCACGATAACTGTAAAATCCTATCATCATATTGATCATAATCAACTTTTGTTAGGAATTAAAATTTCCGACACATCATTAAAACCAATCACGTTAATATATTGACAATGATTTTAAATATAGTAAATAATTATTGACACGACTGACGGACTACAACGGAGCAAAACCTACACTTATGATTAACGATCATAAATGCTCTGGATAATCTCAGAGCCAAATAAGAGCTACATAACACTCAACAGCACCCGTAATCAAACCACATATTCAATGCACTCTCGATTAAAAGGGTTGAACGCGGAACTCCCACAAGTGCTCCAAACTCAAGAATAACGACAAAAAAGAGTACCCATATCCACGAACACTGTAGCTCCGGACGAAGTTCAAACGACGATCACCACCTTGTCGATGTGTCGAAAGTGCTGCTTGGGTCCGTGTCGTTATCGTTTAAGCATTCCCGGAAAAGAAAGGTGCGGTTTATGCCGCCACAAACACACCCACACACCCACGACGAACCATATGCCCAACACTTAGAACAATTCATTTTCTTTGAGCCCATCCGCTCGTTGGTTTTCGCCCCAAAACCGTCAGACGGAAGGACGCCGGCTGCAGCAGCTCTCGAAGAAACGGTCGGTCGGCCCCACACATACAGCACCAGCCTCTTATCCATGGGATTTCACGATCCACAAGAACTTTCTCTTTCCTTTGCGGAAAGCGGAAGCGAAAAGGATGCGAACAACGTCTCTCAAGTGCTAGTCGGCTTTTTCACTGCCGAACGCTTCCCGAAAGGGATGTCTGGCGCACGCCAGCTATAAAAGAATTCTCATCGCTCAACCGTTACCGTCACCACAAGAGGTAGACTCCGCCAGCTCCGTCGCCTCCATCGACCACTACGAAACCACCACCTCACGTCGTTGCAAGAAGGGAGGTTGCAGGCTGGCGGCAATAGGCTTTTATTTTTGGCCCCACCGAGCCCACACGACACGTGTCGGAAGGAAGCGCGGTCTTATCCAAACGCTTTTACTACTCTCCGGAGGGGTTTGGAAGGGCTACTTGTTTTTTCTTACTCTCTCACATTTGGCTGTCCCTTTTTTATTTGTTTCTATACGTCCCGAACAGAGCCAAATCAAGATCCTTCACCGAATGGGCCGTGTCCCAGCTTCCGGACAGGGATTCCTCGTGCCCGCTCGCTGTTCAGACCATAATCAGCGCCCATACAAGAAGCGACCGTCCGGAGCAGGGATATTTGTGAAGGTGCACACAGACCATCCTCATCGGTGTCATCATCTTCGCTATGATTCGCCACCGAAAACGGCGTACAATCGAAGCAAGATGCTCGTCCGTGTGAGATGGAAATGTTCCTTCCGAGAATAATCCATCCGGACGTCGGTGGAGATAAGATGGCCGAAGCAGACGGGTCGAGTGAATGTCGACTGGAATGCTGCTTCCTGTTGTTGCGTGGGTGTGTGGCACGCCAAAAAGGGGAGAGAACCACAAACGGTCCCTCCACTCGCCCGGATGTCAGTGAGATGAGGCCAGTTATGAGGGAATAAAAACCCAGACGCCGCAGGAGCTTGAAATGACAAATGCTTTTATTGCCCTATCGGGAACGAAATCGGTAAGAAATGTATCATTTTTATGTGGAAATTGTGTCCCACACGTGTCTCTAGAATACATCTTTACAATCACGATGACATTTGCTTTGCAATAACATACCCTGACCCGAGCACATTTGCATTTGCTGCTTTATTTTGTGATTTATCCATCGCATACAGTTAGCGCAAACATTACTTCGAGTCCATGTCAATAGTGGTACTTCCCACGTCAAAAAAAAACATCAAATTACAGCTGCGATAAATATTCATCGCTACAATAAATATTCATCCACACTGGTTGCTGACCACCTTGCAATCCTAGCCTTGCCAGTGGTTGGACCCCAAAAATTTGCTGCCCGAAATTCCCGAATTTTATCAAACGTCAAACATAATCAAACAGCTTTTTGATAAACCGATTTTTGCTCACACCAACCCTGGGTTGGTTATGTGACAAAACAAACGCACTCGCGCCACACACATGCCTTCTTCAATTTGATTAGAGTTTTCGAACAGTCACAAACGACGCACGAACATGAAAAGCCTGCAAAGCCCCGACTCGGCACCGAACTCGGGAGGCTGTGCTGCTCTTTAATTACTTTAATTTTGTGACCACCGCCGGTAGCTCAGCCCGGCCGGTCACGCTGGTAAGCTGAGATTACGCACCGAAAACCCGTGGCTTGTTTCTATGCCCGGCTTTGACGGCTTTGGGTGTCTCTCCACCACTCCACGGCCGCTCCCAACTTGATTGACACCGTAAAAACGGTCATTATCGGGAGGCCGAGTCGCACCATCATCCCCTACCCGCTTTCCCCTCTGCTGGCCCTGTGGTCAACGGGTGGTAGGTTTGGATAGGCCGCCCATCGGCCCAGGACGAATAAAGCGAACCGAAACAAGCTGTCAAGCTCATGTTGTCAGCCCGTTGATTACCCAATTGTGGACAATCGGTTTTTGGTTTTTACTCTCGCCGAGTGATTAATGGCAATGCAACAAGAGATGAAGTTTACGGTTCCGGTTTGTGAACTTTGCACTTCAGTGTGAGTGAGAGAGAGAGAGAAAAAGAAGCGGTGGCAAACCGGCTGGGTGTCGAGGGGTTAAATAAGTTTGTTATTTTACTCACTGTTATATTATAATGCCCGTTGAAATGAACTCCATGTGGGTGATAATTAAACTATCTAGAATGCACCAAACGGTAACATAGTTGCATCTTCAAAGTGAGTTTGCATCGAAAACTAGAAACCATTGAAACAAATGCACATTTTCCACACACGCGTTTGATGGAAAAAAGGCGATTTGTTTGCATTACGTTCAAAAAGAGTACTTGTTTCATCATCCCATCCTGCGAGCCTTGCCACCACAAAATAAGCATAATTACTCGCTCCCTTCCTTCTTCCCGCTCTAATGAAGGTGCAATTTTAGTTTGTGCGTACTTAAAAATATCCATGGAATGGAATGATACCGCGTAATGTGGGCGATGTGTGTAATGTTCATTACGGCAAAGGCGTTTTCCATGTTTTTCATGCTTGAATCGAGCCGCCAGAGCTCATTCGTTGGGGGACGTTTCTGCTAGGTGCGACACGGGAAAAAAAACTTTTTCCCATCACACATTTCTCATTCTAACATTAACGTATGCTTATTTCATTTCACCATGAGAAACTCTTTCATTTATGCTCCGGCGCTTTCCACTTCTCGCTACAACTACTCGTTGAGGGGTTGTTTTTTGGTACTGTCAAAGTTGCCCCTTCTGGGAGACAAGATAACGACGTCAAAAAGATAACCGTGTGAGCGTTAACTTGCGTCCTGCCTACCTGCACATGAGTGGCAGGTGAACAAGGACGACCGTGCGAAGGGCTCTTTACGGATCGTGAGAACGTTCTGGTGCGAAACAATGTGCCCGAACCGAGCGACGAAACAAAAATACACAACAGCTGATCCAGCGCACTAAACCCACGCTGGAGCACCAGCTGGTGCTGCGGTGAAGCGGCTGAGATTATGATGCAAATGAAAAAGGATGTATCCATCGGAGCAGTGGAAAAACCCCACCCACCACCCCCACCACACTCTTGAAGCACAGAAAAAAAGGAGAAGAAAAAATCCCTGCAAAAAGGATACCCCGGTTCGGCCCGGTTGTTCAACGTATCCTCACTTCAGCTTGATGCGACGTGAAACAGGGGCTGTGGTGGTGGCGATATTGGTGTTGGTTGTCGTTGACAGTGACACCACGCCCCACCCCACCCGACCCCTCAACCACAACGAGCCTCCGGACGAGAAGCAGCGCCACATAATGCCTCGTGGGGAATGCTTACAGGCATTCGGGGATTTGTTGTATCAACAAGAATATGTAAACACCCATACACATACACACACATGGGTAGCACAGCAAGATACTGCTCCCTTCTCATCCTCCGTGGGCGTCCTTTTTGACTTAAGCAAATCATATACACACTCGACGGGAACGAGGAATACCGTTGAGCAAAAAAAAAAAAGGACAAGGAAAAACCGGCACCCAGGCATTGGAAACAAGCATATTTTGCGCGGCTCGTTTGAAGTGGCTCGTTTTGCTACGCTGGCTAAGGACTTCTGAGGGATGGCTCGAGCTTCCACACCCGTCGCTGGGGGTTGGGGAAGGCCGGACCGAACGAAGCCGAGTATCAGTTGCAACTTATAAGGACAACGGCAATCCCGGTGATTTATGTACATATCTGGAGCGGGAGAGAAAAGTGCATACGAGAGTATGGAGAGTATCACAATGGCGCTTGAATCACACCCCGCTGGTGGGGATCGTCCTTTTGAACGGTTCACGTTCGTGTGTGCCAGGGACATTCTCACACCAACACATGGACGCGTTTGGAGGCGAATGAAATGCAATTTATGTGCAGGTTTGTTTCTTTTTTCCTCTCTCCACCTTCTGCTCGCTGCTATGCAAGAATAGTTTTCCTGTAGATTTATAGGAAAATTAAGTAGAATGGACTAAAAACCTCTCCTCGCACCGAGCTTCCTCCTACTGCACCGTTTAGAGGGAGGGGAAAAAGGGGGGGGGAGGAGAGGGTGAGAGGGAAAGGTTGACGATGCAATTTTCTTCGGTAAATATTTATAACTCTACTCGCTTCGTTTGGCGCTGGGTGAGACGATATAAATAGGAGCGCATACAGGAATGGCGTCATAAAGAGGACGGCTAAGTGGCTCAAAGTAATAGTGATTTGCTTTCCCATGGCACAGGATGCAAGCGAAAGGGAGCTCCTTTCGTCGGCGATGGGAGATATAAAAGTCATACATTTCTCTATTTTGAATACAGCACATAGCACTACTATTAGAAGGTGCTTACCTTTGAAAAAAGATTAAAAAAGAATATTCATTTACATTTTAGTTTAACTTAATAGTGTGAGATTAAGACCTACAAAAGATCTTATTTAACTAAAACAATAATTTAGTATACCCCTTTGCTAAAGCTCCCAGTTGGTCGTGGCGAGTTTTATTCCACCTTCCGTGTAATCGGATAACGTGCAACATGCCTCACCGCACCGGAACCGCTACCCTAGTGCAGTAATAACTTGTTACACGATCCCACCCACCAACCACGAACCAACCGTCAGGCTGCCTGCCCGTCAGGATTTGTGGTTAGCGCGCGGCGTGTGCGCGAATAAAAACGTGCTCCGGCGTCCTTAGACCGATGATGCTGCTGCGGAAGCCGCGTCTTCCCCGTGCACATGCACTTTATACGGATGGATTAACGCATTGCGGTTTTGCACCGTGCAATTTGCATCTTCCGACCGGTATCAGTATCGGCAACGTGTTCCGGAGCCCGTTCCCCAAACCCAACCTCATACCCCAGAAAGTAATTACGGAGGAATGCATCCGACCAACTTTGGATTTTAATATCCCATCCTTCGGTAATTATCCGATCGTTTCGAGCGGTGCAAGCAGTGCAGCGTAGAGGAGAACGTTTTGATTAAAAATGCTCATTTGTCCTGGATGCCCATTGGAGGCGGCCATATCTCGAGTCTCATCGCTCCGATGGAGAGCGTATGGGAAGGAAAATCTAGTACTAACGCATAGATAGCAAACAGCGGCAGCGGACAGAACGCTTCACCACCGGTTCTTGGGCAGCATCAGCACCGTACCGAGCAGAAAATCAATATCCCATAATCTAACGACGCAAACCAATCATCCGTTCACCCGGGAATGGTGTACCAACCGAACGGTCGCCAATTCGTGTCGACCGAACGACCGGACGGAAATCGCTCCGAATTGCCATTGACGATTATTTTACGTTTTTTTGCGCAACGGTTCCATTCCCTCGCCCGGCGCTGGAGCATGGAGCGAGAGCCATAAAAGCTCTCAAAAATCTACTCGATCGAGACGGGAGAGGTCGATTTGGTGTCGTTCGTGTGGAAAAAAGGCTTTCCACGCGGGGCCGTACCGTCGGGCGTTACCTTCTCGCAGAAAACCCCAACGAACGGGGAACGGGATTGCAGCGCTCCATTTGTGAAGTTCATAAATAAAAAAAAAACCCCTAACCACCGTATGAGGCAATCGGCACCTGGGATGGGAAATATTTGCCGGGCTGTGGATTAGTCGGCAAGATCGTTCCCACTGCACTACACGGTGTGCCTATTTCAAGCGCCATTCATGTGTCAAACACCGGCCAGGGATTGGAATTCATCCGAACATCAAAGACTTCGTATCAATTGATGCATTCCACAAACATCCCCGCACACAAGTAATCCCAAGGAACGGGCCGTGACGGCTGCTGTCAGTTCGAATTATCTCTCCCGTGCCAATGCTGGCAGGCGAATGTAAACACAGCCCTCTCAAAACCCTCGCGCGAACTTACCTCATCCCACTTGATGAACTTCTCGCCGTCCTGCAGCGCTTTCGGGACGTCCATGACGCCCAGCTTGACGGCGGTTGGATTATTCGTTGCCACCGCCGCCGTCGCCCCACCACCGGCCGGCTGACCGGCAGCGTTTGCACCCGCAGCCGCCGTGTTCCGCGGCGAACTGGACGACAAGGACTGGGGAGATTGTGATTGTTGTTGGCCGCCAGCAGCGTCCGCCGCACTGCCGGCCGTTGCACTTCCGGCCGTCAACATGGAAGCCATCTTGCAAGGTGAAGGGGAGGAGCGGGGATGGTGGCCGCGGGGATCGCACCGATAATTCAATCAATCCGTACCACCCCACTCTCAAAACACTCTCTCCCCACCCGCCGCTCGATGCCGGATGCACTTAAAGCCCGCACTAACCACTCACCAATGCAGCGGAGTTGTCACGAAAAAAAAACCGAAAACACACAAAACAAATGGCTCGCGGGGATGCGCACTTCCCCAAAAAAGCACTGCGATCACTCGACACGGCGTCGGGGGCGAGGGCGCCAATTTTCACCACACAACCACAACGACAGCACACTCACTCGAGGCGGACGCACGCCATCACACACGTGCCAGCGCGACACAATAGGCGCCGGTGGGCCATTGTTGCCGTTTTAATTAATATTTACACCCAACGGGCTGGATACATTCGCCATTAATATCGCACCGTTCGATCCTGCGTGTGTGTGTAAGTATGTTTGTGTGCTTGCGTGCTTTTGGGTGGGTCTTGAAGAATCCTGGCGAGAATCTCACACACCGGTTGCCAACTGTTCCGGACGCGGTTTTCCTTCCCTCTAATCGGTTGTTTAGTATTCACTTACGCGACACCTACAACGAAGAAAGGAGAGTTAAAAATAAAAGCTTTAGTATTTCGATGATTTTCTACAACTATTTCTCGCACACCACCACTGTAACGAATCAGCAACTCGCATTTCCTTTGATCTCCACAAATACCCGATAAATCGATTACAGTGCAGCTTTCCCACACCGGCAGCTCGGCAAAGCTGAGTACGTAAAAGCTGTCGCTGCAAAGGGGAGTACACGAACGAGAAGATTTTAAAACCACAGCAACCCCCATGGCTACCCAAGATGCGAGGCAGATTTATGGTGGAGCAACGAGCATAAATTACGTGTCGGTTCCAACACACGCGCTAGGCGAAGGAAAAACGGAAATCGAAATAAAAGCCGAGATAAATAGTTGTCGGTGGAGGAGGGAAAAATGTCCGCTTGTTGCATCCGCTCGGTGGGTGAGAATGAGCCTCTCGCTTGGGTTGGGTGGCAGATTCTTTGCCCCCTACCCACCCCCCTCCCTCCACCGACCGCTAAGTGATTGATGATGAATGGACGTCAGTTCGTTGACGATGCCGAGACGGATGGAATGATTTGATTTTCGACGTATAGAATGTTTTGCGGATTTATTTCCCATTCGCTGGCGGGCGCATTTGATGGATGCGTGCAGTGTGTATGTGTGTGTGTGTGTGTGTGTGTGTGTGTGTGTGTGTGTGTGTGTGTGTGTGTGTGTTACGGGGCGGTTGCGTGTCGGAGATTAAGCGTTTTGCACAGCTTGCGTATGAATAATATTTACAAAATGTGATTCTCAATCCATATCTAAGCATGACGCTGTTTCCAGCACTGAATAATACTACTCCGAATGCAATGTTCTGAAGTCTTAGCAAGCATCGTTATCAACGTAACAAAGAGCAAGTGAGAGCGTTTTATACGATTGAAACGTCCCTCAAAGCAACACATCTCACATCCCGGGATCTCAAACCCACGAAATCAACATGAAATAAAACCTTTTTCCCACAATATTTCAAAAACATCGCAACGTGTTTTGGAACCCTGGAACCCACTCGATTTCATTTTTTTCCACACATGTGTTGCTAAACAGAGCTATTTTGTCGCCTTTTCTCATGCCTCATACCTTTATGTGCTCGAAATTATCCTGCTCAATTTTCAATAGCAGACGGCTCTAGCAACAAGCATGCCAGGGAAGACACGCTTACGCTCATCTCCGAGGCACCTGTTGTCCGGTTTATTTTTTTGTTTCGGTTCGTAACCTAGTGACGCGTATCCGGTTACTTCCGAGCATCTTTTCAAGGGGTGAAATGAGAGTGACCCAATCGGTCTGTCTTTCAAAGACACTCGTGTTTTAGGCACGAAAAAAAACACACACACGAAAAAACACTAAATAACCGATCGCATTCACCTTGACGGTGCGTTTGTCGCGCCTTTCCGGTTGCGTGGAATTGATTTTGTGCTTCGGTGCGCTATCGCGACGGTGTCAAAAGCATCCTCGGCCACATATGTTGACGGTCTTCTATATATATATATGAGCCTCTCCTCAACCCAGCCCTCCCATTGAAGGCGTTGGAGCGTGTGTCTCGGCGATGGCCTCGCACAAAACGTGATCCTTTGCGTTGCGGACGTTTTCGGAACGTTTATAGCGTTCGATTTCAAGCACCGATCGGACACGGATCGGTGCATTCGATCGGGTTTTAAAACGCCGGCTGCGTTTCGCAATTCGCCACAGCACGCTGGGTCACAATTTTCCCACGAAATTCGCTCGACCACGTACCCGGCCGTGCACGATACGTTCGCTAACAAAACAAAAAAAAATCAACCCACCAGGAAAGGAAAATGGGTGTGTTCTTCTTGTACGCGCATACCATACCATAAATCGGGCGCTCATGAGCCTTCCGTGGCCTTGCGTGGTGGGATGTTGCGTCTCACGCGTCTCAGCCCCCTACCCCGTTGTGTCCCGCTGATTGGTTCGATTGGCAAGTTTGACAGATTTGAAATGGATCCATCATCGGTGAGTGCTGCAGCAAGCGGTGACGGCGGCCTAACGAGAGTGAGAGCACGGCCGCCCGTTGCTGACGCTGCGCGGAGCTACTTGTCAGGGAGCCAATTATAGAACCACGGCGCCCGGTTCGCCACCCGCGCTCCCACCCACCCATCAGCGTTATCGTAATGTGAGCAGCAACGGCTCGGATAGAGTTCAAAGCACAGACGCACAGGCTGCGGGGAGTGTGGGCTAATTGAAAATGGTGGAACCTTCGCTCGTACCGGAGACGACCGGCTGGTTCCCTTTTCCAAACGAGCCACAACACTGTGGCACAGGCGACGGAGGAGAGCCGGGCGGGGAGGCTTCTAATGAAATACCGTTTTCATCAAAAACCCTTCCAGCACTTTCACTTCCTTCGTCCGCCGTAAACGGTGGACGCAGAAACAGTCGCCAATGAGCTGGAAAAGACTGGTGGCTGAAACTATTCGAATGTTTTCTACCAGCAGCGAACTTCAAAGCCTAATGCGTAGTGGAAGTGAAATCCCACAAGAATTTCTACACAAGTAAATGTAAAAAAAGATTGAATTGGCATGTGTTAGTATGGAATGAATGGAAAACTTGAATGTCCCAATTAGAAAACTTCTCTACCACAGCGAAATAATGCCCGCAAAGTTATGCCTTTCGTTCGTAATTTGGCTAGTTGTTCCAAATTTTTATGATTTTTTTTTTGCTCGCTGAAAAAATTGCATATTTTTTCCATCTATACCACCCGTTAGATAAACTTCCTTTCCCGATGCAACGCGGGAGCAGATTGTGCATGGCATGCATAATCGATAACCGATGGATTTTACCAACGGAAAGTTTTCGACGCAGACAGTTTTCGCGTAAAGTTTACGCGCGAGAGATGACTTTTATCGGGCAGCTAGACAAATGGAAAAAACGGGCAGCGAGAGAGAGAGAGAGAGAGAGAGAGAGCGAGATGGAAAAGCAAGGATGGATCGTAGGAGGATCGTAAAATAACGATACAAAAGTTCGCTCCGGACCAATTTGGGTTTCGTTTATAAACGTGTTTTTTGTTTTTTTTTTTTTGGCATGTGGTGGTGAGAAACTTTCTGCCAGGCGTGTAGGTAATTGCAAGGGAAAAAACCCTCACTGCTGCATGGTTTTTATTTCATCCAAAAATTCAACTACCTTGAAACGAGATTACGTCACAAGAAAATTCTTCCTCGGGCGCAACGGAACGGAACAAGAAAATTCGTAAGCTATAATTTTAAACTAATTTAACGCTCGCCTTTCCCCTGCCGTCGCCTCGCTTTTCCCCAGCAAAAAGGCAAAAGACAAACACGGCCACACATAAATTGAAATGATTTAGATATAAAAATCTTCATATTTTAGTTTCTTCACTAATTTTTCTCCCACATCCTTCCGAAACCGTCCGCGAGGGAGAAACTAAATTTAAATCAGCCCTCAGCGGAGTGAGCGAGCGAGACACGCAACACAAACACTCCCGACATTCGGGCCATAAAAAAGGGCATTTTATCGTCGCAACCCAAACCGGTGGCTGCACCGGAACTGGCTGCTGGCGGCGGTGAAGGTCCGAACACCCGCGAAATGGCACCAAAGCCCCTGTCCAGACGACCCTTTAGATAACTTTTTGTTTTACAGCTTACCGGTCCCATACGACGCGGGGGGAGGGAGGGGGAGGGCGGATGGGGGGTGGACAAGATAACATGGACCCGATCATTAATAACGCGCCTGGCGAAAGGAGGCGGCGTTGCCACGCTAGGGGTGGCGGTAAAAATGTGAGTGTTTTCGTGTGCAAATTTACCTCGTCAAATAAAGAATCATTACGAAATTAGTATTTATACAGCCTGGCAGCGCACACTGCAACGGACGTGCCAGCGTGCGAATTCGACAAACACACACACACAGACACATACACAAACACATCGCACTCGCTCACGCCGCGACAGGGATGAAAATTGAAATAATTTATGACCGCTTTTTACTAATTGCAGAGCGCGCGGCATCAGAAGATTAGTTCTTTCCGTTTCCGTTTCAATCGCGAACCCGCAAAGGAAGCCGGAACGGCCAACGGAGGGATGAGAAATCTATCGAGGGGAAGCCATCAATTTGAATTTTGCCCGTGCCCGACACGACTTAGGACATGCCCGGTGCACGGTGAATCATCGGCACGGTTTTACACAATCCAAGCGATCGTGTCACGTTCACCAACCCTGCCGCAAATCAAAAGACCGCACCACCGCACAGCACATTAAATAAAACCGATGAGAAAAGCAAGAGAAAAAAAGCACATGAAAAAACCACCCCCGGGGTGGTTGCATTTAGCACCTGCGCTTGCGTTTAGTCGCCGCAAAGCACACGCCACTGGTGCATAAATATATCGGGTCACATCTTTCCACGGCTGGGTGTAAAGTAAACGTGTCGGCAGCGCATGCAACTGGCGATTTTGCCCCGTCCCACCGAGCCGGTTTCGAACGCACCATCGTTTAAGATGCAGTTGCACTGGCCTACTGCGTCTGTGATTTGCACGGTTTCATGGTTTTTTCATCGAACCCAAAAAACGATTCACGTGTAATTAAAATTGCCCGTTCCGCGATGGATTTCACTCCATCGCTGGTCGACAAACAAACGACAAAACGATTAGCTTAGGAAGTAAGCCTTACGAACCTAGGGTAGTTGTGGTTGAATCGAGTTGATAATAAATAACTTTCCAAAAAACACACAATTAAACCTTACACTAACCTTATTCTCGGGTTTATCAAATCTCATCAAACTGCCACAATGATGCAGATCTGGCCAATTTCTTAGCCAAAAACCATCTCAGGCCACCATTTCATCGATCAAGATCGGTTAGTTTTAAAATAAAATTCCCCTTCGGTGACGTGACGTGCCGGGCGATCGTAAAAGGTAAACGGTTTATTTTAATGAAACCTCCTTACGGGATGGCGATTTTCGACACACACACACACACGCCGGGGATGCTATTGAATGGCCCTGGGAGCTAAATGCAAACACCTGCCTGCCGCCGATGATGTTTGTTTGTTTGAACCGAACCGAACCACCTCCACTGCAGGGGGCAGATGTTGCGGTGCTGGAACGAAACCGTACGCCATTCTCGCGCGCGGTAATGAGCGTACTTTCGGGGCAAATAAATCGACGCTACCTTATGAGGTTAAGCGCGGGCATCCCTCGAAAAGGGGCGAGTGGGGCTGCACAACTTATGCGTCTGAAGAAATGGGTTTAACTGATGTAATCCGATAAGTCTTCAAGAACGCTCCATACATCGAAACGAAACTCGCCGTGATCTCCACGACGGGCACGAGCGCATGAATTATTAACGCCGATCAAACAAAGCGGCTCATCCTTAGCCCTAGCAAGCGGCAATCCTGAGCGATCCGGACCATTTAAAGTTTTCTCTTCGTTTCTTGCGCGATGAATATTGCATTAGGGATTATATGCTTACGCTCGGTGGACGATTCATTCCCTGCCCGGAATGCAAATGTCGAACGTATTCGAATTCGGATCTGGACGAAAACGGATGAGAGATACTAGGTGAAAGTATTACGACCTGAAGTTGGCCTTTTTCGAGGATGCCATCTCGTCGTTATTCACACTATTGCTCGTTTCGTTGCCCAGCACGGGTTGCTATGTTTGAACAGTGGTTGCTGCATTTCGCTACATTCCAATGGCTCCGACGTGCAGTATTCTTCCAAAGTTCTTAGACATTGTTACGTGTCCAACAGGTACCGATGCTGCGTTTGTAGCACTTGAACCGCTCTGCTTCGATTGCACACCTTTCGGAGACGGTCTCTTGACGAGAAGACTTCTGAAGGTTTTTTACCATGTGAACATCGGTGTCCATTTTAAGCTAGGTATCGGTGCTGTCCTCTCGACCTAGACTAGACCTAGCGCTAACACAAAACCCAGACTAGCGTATCGAAAACAAACACACGTTCTTCGTGCCCCACACATTCGCGCCCTGCCCCAAAAAGTAGCACCGAACGAAACACTGACCTACACACTCACTCACGGCCTGCATTGATGATGGATGATGACGAGTGCGACGGATGGACTCTATCTCGTATAGCACGCGCGCGAACTTGCGGCCTACTGCGTGGTGCTGTGCGTTGTGTTTCGATAGGGCACCGTCCCTGACCAGGACCCGCCAAAAGACACCAAAGCTAGCAAACACTGCACACTGGTTTGACACAAGCGCGAATCGACACACTCCTGCCCTTCGGTGTGTGTGTCCGGATCCGCTGGTAAGTGTTGAATGAATGGAAACTTACGCAAAACGGTACCACTTGGCCAGTGTTAGGGCCACCACCAGTCAGTCAACCGGGCCAAGCCCTTCGCTCCAAAAAGAGTAGCAGCTCCAGATCTCTAGGTGCCCTGCACATCTGTGTGTGGTGCACGATGTGGAGCTCGGTCTAGGTCTCGAGCAGGCGGTGTTTTCTCTTGGGGAGCACAACCTTGTGCTCCGAGCGCGCGAGAAAAACCGTCATAAAAACATTCTCCGCACGAAAGAGCGAGCGTGCGATACAAGGAGAGAAAGGTACGTCGACTCTTACACTCACTCTCCTTCCCACTATATATATATATATATCTCTCTCACTCTATAGTTCTCTCTGCTCAGTACACGCGGCACAATCATCATCTCGTACTATCGCATTAATCCCCCCACAACATCCGAAGAAAAGAAGGAATCCAAGTCCCCGAGCTCTGGGAACTGCTTGACCCACTGCGACTAGCGGACAACACAGAGATCAACATCTCCGTCGGTCACTCCCCGACTTCTGGAGGACATAATCCGCCGGAAAAGAGGCTAATTTACGAACCAGAAACATGATTGTGGTTTTAGAAAGCGCCACAATTCTACCGTGATGGAACGTTCACGAAGCTTAGGAGGATGCACGCCACCAACGAGTCCTTCACTCGCTGTTTGGCGATGTTTACATGGCGCTGGTCTTGGTCCCCACTCCACAGACGGCACATTTACAAGGTGAGATGCTGCGAAGCACACGTAAACGGCCGACTTTTTTATCGTCTCGTTACATCTCGTACCCAATCCGAACTGTGTACACCTTGAGGGATCGCCGGAGTTCCACGTACGCAATTACGGAGAGAGGGATTCCAGTGATCTCCTCGGAAATGCATTCTTCCAACACTAGGTCCAACAAACACGTGAGCTGCTAGACTATCTGATCGGACGCGCTAGCATTCTTCGACATTGATAAGCTCCTCGTAAGGGCCGGACGCCCTAAAACAATAATACACCACATTCGTTTACTTTTGGAATGTGACAAAGCGAATCGCAGATGTAATCTTCACCTAAAATAGCTTGAATTAGTACACGTCGTATGTCACTGCAGCAATAAACTGCGAGGGCGCTTCATCCGTGTGCGCGTTGACAGTTTTGTTTCTTTCTCTTTTTCCATCTCACTCTTAACACTCTTGTTTACACTTACGCGCGTCACAAACAAACCAGTCCGGTGGAGGCATCGCGCGATCGCGAGTTTCATAACATTTGTTTGCCTCCTCGTCGTGGCGAGACATACACGCACGCCATTACGCACTTACCGCGGCACAACAAAAACCCTTTTCCCGCAAGTTCACACACACGGACAGGAAGCTGCTGAAATGACAGTGTTACCATGACAACGATCGCACTTCGCACTATAAGGCCTGAAGTCACGACGAAAACGTTCAACGTTTCGACCCACACAACACACAGCGAGATAGCGTTATTGATAAGGAAGGTTTATGGGAGAGTGAGGGTGAAAATGCTGCTTTACTGATGAGCAAACACACCGCCCCCAGCAAAACAGCCGGTCGTAAAGGGGTGCGAAACTCCTTCCGGACTGCGACACCGTCCGACAGGATATCGACTATGATAAACCGAATGTACCCCATTTCCTTGTGCAGTTTTCGTTCTGTTCTTTCAACGTCCTTACACAATCGTTGCTAAAAAGCAAGGAAACAGTAGCAGGAAGGCTCGCGGAAACGTATGACCCCTTCCGCCGGCAGGTTTGCGCGGGAGAAAAATCAACAACAACGTCCAGCTTGACCTGATATTTGGTTAAACCAACACACCCCGTTTCAAAAACGCTGTGTTATGTGCGTCCCGGGGAGGGAAATCTTGATGCTTTCGACAACAGCCAGCCAGAAGAGCTCCAGAACCGGGGCGATGATGAGACGGCGCAAGTAGCGAGAGCACAGCACCAGACGTTCGCGGCGATGGTTACTTTGTTTTTTCGCCAATATTATTGTTTGCACTCTTTTCTTCCTTTCGCCTTCCTTTTCGCTTGTTCACTGACCTCCACGATGGCGGAGTGTGTCCAACAAATCCCCACCCTTCTCTCGCACGCGCCGTTCTTCGCATACCACCACTACACACCTGAACAACACACACTCACTCATTTTCCTTCGCCCGTTGCTTGACCGAACCCAAGGGGATGTTGGGTTTATCCGCGGTAGCTCAAACGATCTCGACGATGGCGATGACGATGCTACTGCTGCTGATGGTTATGCTTTCCAACACAACACACGCGCTTCTAGCTTCTGCAACAAGATCCTACTTGAATGGTGTGCCCCGTCGTTCGTTCGCTGGCGAAACGCGTCTCTCGGCACGAGCTGGTTCTTCACACTGGAAGCGGGCGGCACAGATTGTTTGCTCCCCTAGTGCGAGCTAAGGGCGCAGCAATGGCAACACCGACTCCCGAAAGAGAGATGCGAGTACGCACACACAAGCACGCGCTGTCGACCCCACATGACCACGGGGAGAATCCATCGTGGCACGCGCGAAATAAGGACCGCACGAGAACGATATTCACGAGGGAGAGAAGGCGTGAGCGACCGTGGAGAGCGAGTTGATGCAATGAGGGTAGTTTTAAGGGTGATTCAGTCCCGGAGGTTGAGATTGGGGGAGATTTGGGGAGATAACCGCTCTGTGCTCACTCTTGTCAAAGACGATGATGAAGATTGTTTTATTTTGCTCCGCTTTGCTCTCTTACACTAACCGGTGCGGTTTAATTGAAGGTATAACGAAACATTAAAGGGGTAAAATGACTGTAGGAAAACATGATAAAGTAGTGAGCTTGCACTATCTTCTACACTATTTAACGTTTACTGGCGCTTTCATAATTATTCTTATAAAATTATTTAAAAAACTAAGAATAAAATAAAAATATCTGTGCAGCATGGCTTACCTTTTGGGTAGGTGATAGAAATGAGACATCTTACACTATATTTTCTGAAAACGTGATTTCACTCCAGTTCTTTAGTGTTAATCTAACTTTTCGACTGTTGCCAAGGTGAATTTTGGTCCATTTGGATTGTTTTTTTAAACCCAATTTAGCACGTTCCAGGGTCTATGTGTTACAGCCGTTGCCAGGGAAACTCTATAGTTTTAACATTCTTGTAAAATCGATTCTAACGATGTGATAAAATAGTAAAATGATATGGGAAATTAAACGAACATCTTTTCAGGTCTCGATAATAACAAATGTTGTATGTTCTCCCTTTATTCATCGTATCATTACTTACACTTGAGCGTATTCTTTCGAAATCTTTGGCTAGTGGAAGTTATTGATTTCAAATAATAAGTTACTAATCTATGTGCGCATTAGTGTCGCACCAGTTCATTTTGCGAATAGCTAAACGAGATTCGTCTGTTGAGTTAAAATGCTTTTGAGTAAACCAGTTGTACGATTAGAATTCGGTAACGATCTCCTCCTCTTCGTGACGTCTGATGGGATCCCCTTTCAGCAAGGCGATTATCATACTAAAAAGGCAAAAGATTTTACATTAGAATATACCTTTCCAGGAAACCTATGAAACCCTCTTTAATACCCACCAGTACAGATACACGAAGAAGATAATCAAATAGAAGCCCAATCCTATCATCGTGTCCCGCAGGTGCTTTTTCACCATTCCCCGATTGTGGATTTCAGCCGGATCGTAAATGCCAAAGTTGCCCGGGGGCACTCGGTACTGTTCGTACATGAGCCATCCGAGCATGGGGAGGTTTACTAGGCACAGGATCCAATTGCCGTGGATTATTAGCAGGAAGGCAAGGAAGCCATGTGCCGCCAGCTTTGGAATGGACCAGAAGTTGAGCTTCGAACAGCATTCCTGTGCATTGAGATAATCACATTCTAGATCGGACAGTATAATCAACTGATAGAAAGCAGCGACGTTAAGGAAAAATAGTTGCAATAATGGTAAATACAGCGAACAACATCGAAATATTTGTTTTTTTTTTTTTTCAAAAGGATACATAATAAATTAGCAGAAACAGTATAGCTCCCGTGATCAGGAGCGCTATCGCAAATACCAAAGTTTCAGGAAACATTTTCAACTGTCCGTTCACACTATTTACATTAACTTTTCACGTAGATGGCACAGGCGGGACCGAAAGATTCTTCCCGCACTTATTGTTACGCTAAACGATACAATTTTCATACATCTTTTTAGTGGAAATACATTTATGGAAGCAAATTTTCACCAAAACAGGATATTTTTATTGTTGTTGTTTTGAGTTTTGTTTTGACAGTTGCTTCGAATTCGAAGATTGCCTTTTTCGAACATCCACAGAAAATCATTCATTTTGAACCTAAACTAAATCATTCATTATTATATTTATGTTTAAAGTTAATTCAAGGAAATAATTAAGTTTTTTTTCACATTGTTAGTTGTTAGATGATAAATGTATAAACTTAGCATTATAAGACAAAAACCATCTTCTAAGCATTATACCGGTCATTTCAAATGACGGGTATTGACGGATGCTGCAAAGCGCTTTGCTGGCAGTAAAAACCAACTCTATAAAATTATTTGTTGCAGTTTTTACATTTGATGATACGCATAAACTCACCTTATCTCCACTGTATCCATTCGTTACTCCAATCAACCATGACTTATTTACATACATGCTTGCTTTATAGCCTTGATATGGTCTAGTAACGAATAACCTGTAGTTTGTCTTCGGTAATAGAACGCTTGTACATAGCTGAACCATTGAATTACCTTAAATTGTATTAATTTATCTTATTTGTTTCTTGAATTGAACCAAATAGCCTTGGAGATCTCTCGACCGAAATAAACAAATCCAAATGCTAAAATCATTATACCAAACTGATACCGTTTCTTGGAATAATACTCTCCTCATGTGGCAATTGAATGGTACGCTCCGATTTGCACGCGAATGACCCTCAACACACCGAGTATAATAGCTCAGCTTCAACTTGTTCCATCAGAGGCTGCTATTATTGTCCGGTTACCATGGAAACCGTGTACAAGTTGGTTTTCGGTTACGCAAAATCTTCCTGTTTCGTACCACGCAGTCCACATACAATAGAAACAAGCAACGGGTGCGAACTGCTGACCGGTCTCAGTGTATCTTAGTGGAAGAAATTATTAAAATGGAAAAAATCAAATCAGTTGCGATGGCAGAGAAACAAGTCGAATGGTTGAAGCAGTGTAGCGATATTCGTACCAGGCTTGATCGGATCAAAAAGTTTCTGTGCTACTTTGTGCATTTGCTCGAAAGCGGTTGCGAGTATGACGACGTATATCAGCAAACGCTGTCCGTTTTTGAGGCTAGTATACTAGTGAAAGTTGGCATTTTTCCGCAAACGGTATTTTATGCATTCTTTACTCTTACCATTACAGATTTCCGTCGTCATAAGCGGAAATGCCGATCGGGAGATTGAAATGGTGTGCAAATGTTTGAACGTTATGCTGGAACTCAGCCTACGTCCATACGTGTGTCACAAAGTTATCTACGATTCGCTTTTGACGATGCGGGAAGTTATCGCTAATCTAGAAGGCGAGGAGGTGAGACAGATGATGGACGCACTGGTTAAAAAATTGTAAGCAATTTGTCGAAAATGTTTGTCAAATTTTCTCAAGCTCACATGTATGTTCCTTTACATAATTCTCTCTCTAGTAAGATGCTTAGCTTCCATTTCTGTCGATTGGAAAACGTAAGCATTATGCGGCTTGTCGTAGCTATCATCTTCGAGTATGTGTTCAAACACGAAAAAGAACAGCGCAGCGATGCTTACGCACGTGTCACGGATGGCTTCGACGACCCGTCCCAACAACTACACAACATGATGCAGTGGGTACCGGAAACGTTCGAGATTGTAGGTATCTTTTGTTCTTTTAATCCGTGAATCTCAATACATTACGTAATGCCATCTTGTAGCGTTGCCGTACGTTTCTCAACATCATTCCCGGAAAGAAGTATTACTCGCTCGCTGCGGCCTCTGCCAAGATGGGTGAAACAACGATCACGCCTACTACGGTACACAATTTTGTTTCATTTTGTCGCGCATAGTGACAACATTCAGTTAACGGCGATGTTTCGTATGTTTCAGGGTCGTGATTTTATTTTCTTTGAATGGAATTCCAATCCATTCGAAATTACCTTTGAAGCTAAAGGACCGACGGACACTGTGAAAGCTGTTATCGCTATATCTAACGTGCAGAAAATCGTCATCATTGAGTAGGTATCGAAACTTACACTTACTGTCAGAGGTCATCGAAACTAATTATTGCGCTTTCTTCTCCCAATAGTGATCCTTTCAAACCGCAAGTGAAATGTTCCTACGAGAGCATTCTCGTAATAGGAGAAGACGCTATTGAAGCGTTTGAACTGTCTATCGACGTCGTTAATCAAAACGAGCTTAACGACTTAATACATTTCCTCAAACCCCGAATTGCACTCAATCGGCTGGAAGTCAACAAACCCGCATCCTGTGAGAACGAGGAAAAAGTCATACAGAAGCTGAAATTTTACGAATCAGCCGAGTTAACTGGGCTCGTTGGTGGGACTAAAGCCGCTCGCAAAACTCACCCACTACATAAGCGAAAAGAAATCCAGCGTCCTGAAATAGTCCATAAACACCCCGAACCTTCCTCAATTCCAGTGGAGAGCTCTGTTCGTGTCGAAGATGTTGCTCCCTCGGCCGATGATGACTCGTCGGATGCTTCCCCCTCGTGTGGCTTTCGTCCTTTTAACCAAAAATGGTTCTTTAAGCTTAACGAGCAAACGGCTGCCAAAGCAAAACCGCACTCGTACAATTCATACGATCCATATGACGTCGAAAACATGCGCGAATATGATCCACCGCAGAAGAAGAACGGAAAAAAATCCGCCAAAGCGATCAAAGCTCGCCCGGGCGATAAGGAAAATGCTCCATTGACCCTTAACACGAAACGTCCGGTTGCTCCGGTATCTTCGACACCAGCTAAACGCGTGCGACGGCCAGCAACGAAGGGTAGTTTGAATAGAAAATCGAATTGTATCGACGAAATGTCTTCGATCGGTAGTGATAACGACTCCAGTGATAACGACTCTAGTGATAGCGATTACGAGCCATACTCCATGCTAAGCAACGTCCATAAGAATGATCGCCCTCGGAGTAATAAACGTAACGGAACGCGCAAAACTTCGTCACCGGTCGTGCGAAGGCAAACTAGAATGTCAAGAAATGTTACCACTACTAAATCAACGAAGGTAACAATGAAAACGACCATTGCGAGTCCTGCCCATGTTTCGTCTGTCCAGCCCCCAGCTAGCCAGGTGCCGGAACCGAAGAACGTACCGAAGCCGGCTTCTATCCAGTGGATGAATGATTTTTCGTTCTCCGAAGACTTTGGTAATGATACAGAGGAAATGCCACCCGACAGCACGGTCAACTGCAACCGTACGCGTAACATGGAGCCCGATGAGCGGCAGATAAACCGTCTTATAAATGCGATCGATTCGTCCGAGCTGGATGCTGTTGTTCCCTTTAAGCCGTCTGGTTTGGGTGTATCGAACACATCGATTGCGAACGTGCAGCAGATGGTCGACCGGGTAGTTAACCCGACCATTGTTAGGCTGGAAAAGGATTCCCGCGATAGGATTGTCAACGCGAATGAAACGGTAGAATACATGATACAAGCGCGTACGGACGAAATGCGCGAGTTCAAAGTGGAGTACGACAGCGTCCAGTGTGCCATTCGAGATACGATGGCCCGCATTGCGAAGCTGCAGGAGCGTGCCATTCAAATCAAGCTGTAAGTGAAGAGCGACAAACGGTGGTGGTAAAGGCTGTGGCTATTACTTTCCGCACATTCTCCTTTTCAGCGATCGTAAGAGCTTCGATGAAATCGATAACATGATAATGGACGTGGAAAGAGACGATACGGTCTTCCTGGACAGGATGCAGACGGAGCGGGTAACGCTGGCCAAGAAGTACGACGAAGCAAGCGCTAAAAATTGGCATCAGTTTAAACTTAACCTTTTACGACGCTTTCACGGGGTGCTTTTTCCGAACGAAGGTCCCAACGCAGGTCGTATTTCAAATTAATTACTATCCCTTGTGGTACTAATACGGTACCAATTGTAATAGTTTTCCTTGCAGCCGTTTGAATACCCTCGAAAGGGTACGGTAAACTGTAATTAATATTTTTACATAAAATGATGAATTTGTTCCTTATAGTTTATAGTAGTTTGTAGTTTATAGGTTACGTTTGTCAAGCAAACGATCCAAGGAGCCGTAGAATGAAAAAAAAGATACGCGAAGTATCTTCAATAGATTTACTTATAAACGAACATAATTACTCTCTAAACGCTCTAATCGTATTCCAACTCCGGATCGCTAGTGTTTGTGAGCATTTTCTTTCAAGGTTTCGCAAATAAATGATCAACCAAAAATGTAACAATTATTTGTAACAAGATTCAGAGGTTATGAAAACTTTAGTAGCTAGAGCAGAATCGGAGCGGTATGTAAAGGTACAATAGGTATAAAAAAACTCGAGTAATTCCTATATGGCTAAGAGTAAAATGCGTAGGTAATATGACTTTCCTCAAAGGACTTTACGCACAGAGGGTAAGATGAGCGAAACTTAACGACAGATAACATACGTACTTGCGTACATAGAAAACACGCAAAGAAAACACTATACATGAAAACGGTTAGACTCACTCTTTTGTGCTTTGCCTTGCATTCTTGGCAGAGTGAGTTTTTGTTACTGTTTGCTAAAGAGAATTCGCCGCTAGTTCGAGGAAGTCGCATTGTCAGCAAGCGCGCCCATGTGGCTTCGGTTTTTGATTTTTAAAGATCGAGCAGCACCGGTTTCGTATCCTTGGCACACTTCAGTATCGAGTGCATCAGCTTCACGAAGCCGGTATCTTTCGGCTTTTCAAGTCCCCGAAGCAGCCGGTTCTTCATTACCGCGACAAACTCGCGATTGCTCAGCTGGCCGTCCACTGGAAGTTTGGAATTTCAAAATGGTGATAAACATCGGTAATGTTTTTTCTCTCCTGCAATACGTACTGTTCTCGTCGAAGATCGTGAACACGACGTCAATCACGTGGCTCGAGAGCTCCACCAGCGCCACTGTTCTGGCGACATGCTTCAGCGTTTCCTGATCGATCGAGGCACCGGCAATGTGGTAGAACGTTAGCGCCGTATCGACGTCGTTGATGTTGTTGAGAAAGTGGAAGAAGTTCAAATAATCTTCCTTCGAAATGCCCGAGCCATGATCGCGGAAACTGTGGAAAAGAAAAAGAAAGCAATAACCATTAGACACAAGTAACCATCGAAACTATCCGAACACCCATTCGTACCGCTTCTTCACGCGCTTGATCTTCTTGACCTTCTTCTTCTGCGGGTAGCCTGCATACGCCAGCAGCAGCTCGGCAAAGTCCGCCTCACTGATGTTGCCGTTCTCGTCCGGATTCTTGCGCAAAAACTCCAGCGTCAATATTTCACGCTGCAGCTGCTGCTGAAAGTCGAGAAACTTCTCGATCGTCAGCTTTTCGTCGTTCTTCGGTCCAAAGAAGTAGGTCGTCAGTGCGGAGTTTACACCCTGCGGACATGAATGACATGCGCGCGCGCACACATACACACAAACAAGACAAGAAAACGAACGGAAGAAAAAAACGGCCAAACCAAAAAAAAACAAAAAAAGAAAACCATTAATTCAGCATCAATCTCTTAGATAGTAAAATTACTTTTTTTACTTTAAACGTGTTGCCCGTGTTCGCGTGATCTCTGTGTCTATTACCGATACTCGTTTGCTGGCGGATCAGATTGGCGACCTTCTCAAACTCTTCACTATCGACGTCACCGTCCCCGTTCAGATCGAACATCCGGAACGCAATCTCAAAGTGGCGCCGGGAAGCTGTGAAGATGCAAGAGTGAGGGAGAAAGAGAGAGAGAGAGAGAGAGAGAGAGAGAGAGAGAGAGAGAGAGAGAAAGAAGACAGAAAAGGGAAGCAAAAAATCGCGTTTAGTAATTGATCGGATTTTTAGATTAAATTTGTTTTTGAAATATAAACATTAAAAATATATGATGAATAAATGGATATGAAAAATGGTGCGAGAAATCGAAGCTGACTTAAAATGAGCACCACCGAGCGCCTTTCGACTCACTCATAGTGAGTGGTGGGTGAGACGATGAGAAGCTTAGTAAGGATCGAAATTTTTACTTCCATATACCTGATTATCAGTGCTTTAACGTTGGAGTTGTATCAAGTATGCAACATACAGTTGTAAACTCCTCACCCAAGGCAGTCAAAACGCTCGGCACTGCTCACCAAAGCCAGTAATAACAGTAGAGCAAATATACATTTTGAATAATGCTAGTATTTCTAAGAGAACCAGAAAGGAAGTATAGATAAAAAAAACCATTTATCTACAAAGTCGTACAAAGAAAGAACACATACGAAAAAGAAACAACATATACGATTGGCTCCTCCGTTCCATCGATACCTTTCCGGTGTGTGTTTCCTGCGTGAGCTTTAAACAGTCGTTTTATGATATTTATCTTACGAAAAAACACCTAACCAGGCACGCAACAGCTGAAGCTCTACTTTACAATCAGCGAGTGGAAGAGGAAAAAAAGCATTTTCCTACAACTAGCAGCAGACAGCAGAAAACAAAAGAAACGGCGAGGGTGGTTGGCGGCGGTGGCGGTGGTATCTCATTCCCCGAAATGGATCGAAAATTGCTTTATTTCCTTTCCTGTGTCGGTTGCGGAACGTCGTGGAAATGTGCTAACCCAAATACCAGAAACCCGCGATCGCTGGTGAAGGGGACGGTGGGGGTTTTTACGCCATAGGAAATTGCCTCATCTTTACCGTGTTCCGCCAACCGGGAACGACCTTCCGATGACCAAACCCGATGATATAGCACATCGTACGTGTGTGTGTGTGTGTCATGGGTTGAGTTCTCTCGCACCACACGTTGTTGTAACAAGCATAAAATTGCACGTCCTAATTTTCCGTGCCCGTGCCGGGAGTTGGAGTAAAAAACACCCTCCAATCCTATCCCCGATTCCAAAAAGGAAACGTTCAAAAGAAGCGAAACGACGAAACCTTCACATTTCCACGGGCTGTGGAATGAAAAATGACAGAACGAAGCGAAGAAACCGACCTCCTCGCGCTTGTTGGCAACCCGAGCAGCAAAATTCTATTTTTAGCTCCCTTTTAAGGACACTCGCCGAACCGGAGCAGGCGATGCGCCCCTCCCTGTGCTAGTAGTTTCCTGTTTCCTGCTTACACTACAACACGACGGCCACTTGAAGGACGCGACGGTCTTCCTTTCCGCGATCATAGTAGTCATTGCCTTTCCCGCTGCAACGTAGACTTCGCCGCCACTACATTGTGCATCAATGTGTCAAGTGTGGAGGGGGACGGGCAAAGCAAAACCTCGAATGCAACAGCAGCAGCAGCGGCGGCGAAACAACAGATCCCAAAAACATCACAAAGAAAACATAAAGCATCGCCCGTTACCATTTTCCGCGTCCGGTTCCGGTGGTTCGAAGCGCGGCGAGTACACGAACAAGTGGAACGGAAAAAGCGCCCGAGCGCAAGGCAAAAGGCCAACAAAAACATTCTCGGTGCTCGGTGTCGGAAATCCCCGTGTCGGTGATTGTGTTGGTGTGCGAACTCACACAGCAACAGCAAGAAGGAAACATTTCCGTCCGTGTGTGCGTGTGCGTTCGGGAGCTTTCGGTTAGTGATGATAAGGATGCAATCCTGCTCTGCTCGATGCCGCTCCCCGCAAGGCATACGGATTCGCTCCGAAAGGACATACGTCATTCGAACCGACATGGCTGTTTGTTTTTTTTTTTCTTGCTGCTCCTCAGAAAATATCCCGACGCTCCGCGGGGTTGATGAGGAGAGCAAAACAAAACGTAAAATACATACATATTGCCGTGCCGTCTAAAGGGTATCGGACGCACGGGGAAGGACATCCATTCCAGCGGGAGTCCGTGTCGTGCGTGCCATCATCATCGAAGCATTCCAGGAATTTCGCGCGCGCAGGTCACAATCGATACTGCATGCGATACTGGAGCGAGAAAGATAGACGCTCATCCTTATAGAGTGTTAAAATGTCCTTTTTTTTTGGGAGCGATGGAAGACAGGGAAATGAGGCGAGGAATAGAACGTTCCACGGGGCATGTGTCAGTGCCGGTCTATTTTCGGAACTGATTAACCAGTTTGCGGTATTTTAACAACGAAATGAAGTGTTTTAAAGTGATGGCGGTGGAAGGTGTTCGTAGGATATGTCAACCGACCGAGAGCATTCCATAGGAGTGCTTGGATTGAAATAATTAGCATCAATTAATGCTCCTCATCGACTGTGGCATTTTGGCATTGGTAAATCGTACTCTATCAACTGTGGTAAAAACAGATTCCAAGTGTGACATTTTAAATTTGGGCAACAAACCTGCTTTATATTTCATTTTTTCTCGTCACCTCATAGACATGCATGACGCATCGCTAGGCAAAGCTAAAAATAGTATGCTTTGCGTGACCTTGAAATTAAACGACGCTCCACACTGGGGCTCATAAACACACCCGTACGGAAATGCGGCCATATTAATCCGCATAAACAGTCCTGTCAACAGCAAATGAAAATCGAATCAATTTGATAGCGTTTGCCCATAAAATTGAATTTAAATTATGAAAAGAATTAAAAAAAACCCCCATCAGTCCATCCGGGTGTGCATGTGGAACGCAAACTTAATTAGCTTATGCAGAGCCTATCCCAGTTTTCGGTGCCATTGTCTGTTTGGGGACTTTAAAAACTCCCCTTGATAATCGCCCAACGGCGTCTCCCGTGGGATTTTTTCGCCAGTGGACCGCGATTGCCCTCGATGACGACAGCAGACGGTGGAAACACATGCAAATCCTGTCCTAATTAGAGCAAATCGTGCACTGCTGCTCGCACGCAAACGATATCGTCCCGATCATTATGTGTTTATGTGGAATTGGGAAATGTTCATCCATGTCATACCACGCTCAGGCTCATGCATGCCCTTAATGATACGGGGTCCGGCCATTCAGAACTATCGGATGGAACGTGTGTGGAAAGGAGGAAAATCACAACTCATCACCAACGAGAAATCCGCCGTCATAATGGACGGTCGCGCTCATCACGCGTCATCCTCGAGGCGCGCTACGCCAGAACCGCTCCATCATCGTGGCTAAAACAATGGTAGCTTTCCCGCTGCCCAGCACGTAGCCGCCAGTCCGTATGTGTCTGTGTGCCTGCCAATACCGGGGAAGATAATTTATGATACATTCATGGTGCTGGATCGGAGCCAACAATTGTGTTGTGTATATACGAAGCGTTTGTCAGTGGCGCCCCGGCTGGCGGCCAACAAACAAAGCAAAAAGCCTGATCGAAAGTGAACGCGTATTCTCGCAGCCACCGCATTCTACCGTCCATTCCAAGCGTTCGCTTTGTAGGGGGGTTTTTTCCCTCCCGGAAGGCTCGCGCGCGCTTCGTCACTTTGACCGAAAATTGTACCACTAGCTGGGCGGCTCCATTCAAAACGGATAGTTCGTTTGTGTGTGCGCGCGGAGTGGCTTCTTGTTTGAATCAATTAGATCACTCGCCGTTTGCTCTTCTAGCAGTAGCCGGGAGACATACTCGCACCGGACAACCGCACGACCGCACATCCTTTTTGGCAGCAAGCCCACACCGAGAGTGACAAAAGTGGCGCCAAAGTCTCCTCTTCTCACGGGTTTCGGCGAGTGATTTTCGGTGGTTTCGGTTTTGGGTACGGTGTCAATCCGGCATGGCGATACACAGAGTCAAATGAGACAGGCAGACTGGCTAGCTGGGAAGATTATGAGCTCAGAGAGGGACAGAAAGAAAGATTGAAAGGCATTAGAGAAAGTGAATCCGTTTCGTTCCAGAGAGCTTGACGCATACTTCGATGTGTCTCATACACACTTTCACGTAGGGAAAACGTAGGCATCGGCACTAAACAAATACCACACCACACAAACCATACACACACAGACTGCACAGAGCCTGCTGCTAGTCCGGGAAGTAATTCGTGTGTGGCGAGGAGTTCGATGATATTCTCCCAGCAAGCTCACGTCGCCGTGCCTCCTTTTGCGAGAACGGAACATCCGTCCACACCGCCTCCATGTGTGCGACTGTATTGGTGAGAGCGCGCGCTCTCAGGCTACACGATGCCCGTGCGTGTGTATTGGTTGTGTAATCACACACACACACACACACACAAAGGCAACGAATGCGCGGCGGCACGCCGGAGTAGCCGAGGTGGTAGAATATATACGCAAATTGCAAAACCCGACCGAAGCGAACACGGAGCCCACTGGCAGGCAAGCATTTGAACTTCGGCCCTGCTGCATTCAACAAGGTGGTGCTGGCAACTGCTGGCACACGTCTGAAAACCCACTCACTCAGGTATATAACTCACTGTGCCGCGGTGGTTCAACACGGTGGTGCCCGACGATGATGGTCCACCACAAAAACATCCTTCGTCGCCAACTTGGATCGAAAGTGACTTTTCATTGCATTGACTGTGGGGTGTTGTGTTGTGTGAACTCGAACGAGTGTAATGACTCACAAAGTTACCAAGTTTCAAGGAGCCATAATCTGCTTGCAAAGAGTAGCTTTCCTGCAGTTTTTAGCCTCCCCCCTAACGGTGTGACGTTTAAAGCTTCTGTTTGATTGTGTGTTTGATAGCGTTGGTCCCACCGGAGATGAGGACGATGAGGACAAATCGATTTGCGATTGGTTTGCGTTGATTTCATTACAGTGCAACGGTGGCCACAAGATACAGTCTAGTGGGGAAAAGAAAAATGTTCCTAAATTCAGCATTAAGCATTTATCATTGCTCGGTTATTGTTATCATTCAATGAGGGGATGACGAAAGCACCTACTTAAAGTCCAAACCTCACTGTTTTGAAGCATAGTGTAAGGTTCAGCGGACTGCGTTCTGCCTTTCCTTCCAATCAAATGTACGATGTTTGCAAACAATCGTCAACCAAATGGCCCTCGGGCCCCGAAACAACACCAAACACGGGTGTCGTGTTTAGGTCCCACCCCGAACTCCCATCCCCAACACGACCACAAAGGCTTTGTGCAGCGCTGTCCTTAGAGCGCACGCGAATGAGAAAGAAATAGCGGTGCCAGTGCCCACGGCGACAAGCAAAACGAGGACGATAGTGAGTAAAAGAAAAAAAACAGGATTCCACCACAATCGAAACGGAAACGGGTCCGCGCGAAAGGCAGGCAGCGAAATAAAAACAAACAAATCCCTTAGCACAAATACACACACACACCCGACAGTTTTTGTCCCATCATTTCCATCCGGGACGCAAACACGACAGTTTTAATGACTCAATTAGGACGAAAACCTATCGTCACCCCGTAGGGGTGTTTGGAGTGGTGTCCCAGTGGAGTTTAAACTGAGAAGCGCCACTCAATACGGTCTGTGTACTTAACGATATGTAAACTTTCCATTTTTAGCCATCGCTTACGGTCATCCTGTGTACTGATCCTGTGTGCTCTGTATGTTAACATGTGAAAAAGAAACGGATCCAAGCAAAAAAAAAAGGAACGATAACGACATCCTGAATCAGTTCAGTTTCTTCTTCCCGGATGTGAGGCGAAAAGTCTTCCCGTGGGCTATCCGATGGTGGTGCTACTTAGTGTTACTTCGACTGCGCTTACAACTACTACCGGCTAGTACGTTGAGCGACGCTGCGAAATGGTGAAAAAATCCACCTTTCTCAAGAGTGCGACGACGGTGCTGTGTCCCGGCAGTGGGACCGGCGGTTCCGGAAGTGCCGAAGGCAACTCCGCCGGTGGTGCCACTGGTGCCGGTGGTGAAAAACAGCGTTTTCGCAAAATGAGCGCCTTACTATTGCCACCAGTGAAGTTGTTCAGCCGACGGCGGTGCTACCTGTGCGTGAAGGTTGCGGTGCTGGTCGTGGTGTTTGGGCTGTACTTTATGCTGCTACTGCGCGAGTCGATGAGTGCGCTGACGGGAGGCTCCGGATCGGGATCGTCGGCAGCGGTTTCTTCCTCATCGTCCATGCCATCGTTTGCGGCGCTTGCGTCACGTGGAGGACCACTGAAGAAGGCAACCGTCGGCAAGTTCGATTCGGTAAGTAAAAAAGGCGGCGCGGTCTAGACAGGATCCAGACGGAGGGGACACAATTTCCAAACCAACCATACAAACAACCCAATCATCATGTATCCATCATCGTTGTCAAGGCAATTGCAAATCACTCACCGTAAAACCCTTGCCTACTAGGATCATACATAAATTATCCTCCGCACACAAGACGCGTGCGTTGTGATGGGTTCGTTTTTTGCAATAAAACTAGTCCCCGAGTGCCATTCCGGAGCCGGCTTTCGACCATCGACCATCATCATCGATCACACTCCCAACGGGGTCGGGCAGCGATAATGGAAAGTCCTCTCCAGCTCCACACACACCACCAGTGGAAAAAAAACTACCAGGATAATGTCCGTGGTTGGCCCATCGAAAGGATCGGTTTCCCGAGACGGAGGCAGTTTATATTCCCCTATCTTGGGAAGTTGGGAAGCTCGTTAAATATTCAAATGCGAATTTCTGTCCCGAGAACCCACCCATCTCGCCCCGTGCAGTCGTCTCACTAGAATCTATGAGGGTTGGATTGTATGAGCGGACGGACGAACAGTTGATTGCGAGCTCCGACTTGGATAATGAATAATATAAAGAAACACCACACAAACACACACACACAAGCACGGTAGACTGTTCGTGGTTCGTGGTTCGCGCATTCTGCTATGAAAACGCAAACCACCTACTTCCCCCCGCTCTACAATCGGTGTCTGTGCGGAGTCACTGTGTCGCGATGAGAAGTTGATGAATATTTGCCAATTCGTTGCAGATGCAGAGCAAGCGGCACGGTGGTCGGGGAAAGCACGGAGCTGGTGCTGGAGCCAGCAACGGTGTCAGCGAGGGTGGCGGAGTTCGACCGCCGAAGCAGCGCCATCAGTTCCCGCCGCAGCTGCACCAAACGTCCCAGGGTGGGAACGGAGGCACCAACCATTCCACGCTGAACCCAGTGTACGAGTACTCGGACGAGATGAATGCGGCCGCCGAGACGGATTTTAACGAGCGTCGCATGGTGCTGTGGAACGTGTGTGCCGACCATCGCATCATCGGAAAGTATCCCCCGAATGCGTGGGAATTTTTCATCTCACCCGGTCACGGGATCGCATGGTGCAACATCTTCAAAGCGGCCAGCAGCACCTGGATGTACTACTTCAACATACTTGGTGAGTGTGATAACCGGCACGACCTGATTTGAAGTCATTCTACCTTTCTCTCCCTCATGTTCGTATCCCTTCACAGGAGGATATAGTGTGAAATACCTTCAGCGAACGAAGGCATCACCGATCGATCTGGCGCGGAAACGATTCCCACGACCCACCGCCAACGAGCTGAACGACTACATTTCCAACACGATATCGTTCCTGATCGTGCGGGAACCGTTCGAGCGGCTGCTCTCCGCCTATCGGAACAAGCTGGAGGGATGCCGGAACAAGTACTACAAACTGCTCGGCGAGCAGATCGTGAAGAAGTTTCGCAAAGCGCATCCGATCAAAGGAGCCGTGAGTAGCCGTTTCGAGGACAGTTCGCGGTGTAACTAACATCCCACTGCTTTGGGTTTTCTCATACCCATAGAAACCACCTCATGGGCCGACGTTCCGCGAGTTTCTGGAGTTTCTCGTGAGCCACTATCGTTCCGGTGGACGGTTTGACGAGCACTGGAGCCCGGTGTACTCGTTCTGTACACCCTGCAGCATCAACTTTACGCTCATTGCCAAAATGGAAACGTTCCAGCGGGACAGCGAGTACATCATACGGCAGGCGGGGCTGGAAACGCTGCTCCTGAACAAAATGCCCCGGTACAAGGCGCGATGGATCACGAACCGATCGACGAGCGACACCCGAAATCTCATTCCACGGTGAGTAGGGCAACTTGTTCCGCGCCCTTGATAGCTCCCCTTCATCGCGGACATTCATCCACTTGCAGGTACTTTGCCCAGATCGATGAGAAGCTGCTCACGGACGTGCTGGAGATCTACCAGCTGGACTTTGAGCTGTTCGGTTACAACAGCACCAAGTACTACAGCTACGTCCAATCGCCCGATTACGGATAGCAGCAGTCACCGGCCCACGGGGCTTAGGTTGCAGAATTCAATACCAAAAAACAAAATGAAAAGACTAACCACACAAGCTGGCAGTGAGCAATACCACCACAATTGGTCGCGAGGGCATAGAGTCGGTGTGTGTGTGCGCGTGTAGAGTCGGGACGAGTTTGAGAAACAAAACACCCGTTTAGAGCATTGTTTTAGGATTCACCGAGATGAATGTTTTCCTTATACAACAAACAAACAAAAAAGTATACACCGATATATCTATATATATATATACAGACATATATATACATTTCTTTAGTCAGACGAAAAAGGAACGGAAGAGCGAACCGTGGATCGCCGATTTACGTCTAGGAAAGATTTAAACGATTCTATTTTTGTATACCCATGAAGTTTTCGTACGCCATCTGAGTTTAGGAACGAATTGCGACCATTTACCGGAATACAAATCCCACCCGCCCACTCTTGGTTGATGGTTTGCCGCACGTTTCTTTCACACGATAGCGGAGAAACTTTAGTTAGCAATACCTGCAAATGCAATTGCAGCTTGAGAGATAGGGAATATGTTGTAGCTGACGAGAGCTTAATGGATTCATTCGTGAACAATTTCACCACCGGACGCAAACGCACGGTCTGTGTGTGTTTGTGCGCGCACGCTTGTATGTCTGCAAGTACCTAAAAGTAGGGTTTACCTTTTGCGTTACGCTTCTGTTTCTCGAACATGAGCACAAAACAACAAATTCCCCGTACACAACACACAAACAAATCTCCTTCTTGAGGTTCAAAGTGCCAAAAAAAAACGAAAAAATGAAATCTGCGTATCTTCGGCACACACCGCGCGCAATCTTGATCCGTGTGCTAGTAGAGGTTAACATTGTGCTAGTAGACGTGGTATTAGAGTAGAAGAGACTGTGGGTTAGCGAACACGTGCAGCACCAATGGCCGGTAGATTAGAGCAAAACATCTTGAAATGCGTTTAAAAAGTGTTCTTTTCTTCCAAACCACGCGAAGGGGAAAGTACGGAAGACCGGCGAATGCATCCTGCATGGAGAAGGATTTAGTGGATCTATTTACACCCGACGTAAGGGACGAAAAACACAACAACGCTTGCGGATGAAGGTCAATATGTGTAGCGGAAAGTGGACCCCCTTTAGAGTGTGGACCCGACGACAAATACAGAAGAGACTAACTAGCGAAGAAAGGCAAATATAGCGAAGCACAGTACGGCAGCGATGGACTCGCAACGTGCGACATGATTTTGATAAACATATTTACCACGGTTCGGAAAAAACAAACAAAAAAAAACAAAAATCAAAATTCTAAATTTTGACCCATGTACTGTTTGTTTTGTGTCTTTCTTTTCCAACAAACAAACAAAAAAAAACGTTTAAGAGCACGTTTTCTTGTTGTAGACGAAAACTAAACCCTTGTAGCTAGAGTTGCGAGACGAATGAGAGTGATTACGGCAATAGGAGAGTGGAGGACACTTGCGTTACAACACTAAATAACAAAAAAAAGGAAAACAACCTTGATGCTAGTGACTATATAAAAAAACACACACTTACACACTACAAGTTATACATATATACATAAACTTTTACGACCCTCTAACTTCATCTGTAAATCACTTTAAACACACACTGTTTCTGTGAGCTCGATCAACGTGAAAGTAAATGATTATTAGACCCGCAGTAGAACATATGTGACACTAGAAACACACCGAAAACAAAACAAAAAAACAGTATAAAGAACATTGCAAATCTGATGAGCAAAAACATGATAAACCACAACAAGAGGATCGAGGATAACGAATAGTAAAGATGACGAAAAACAAACAAAATAGAGAATGAGAGAAAGAGAAGGATAAAACCGAACAGAGTAAACCAGAATTGTAACTTGTACCCACACATTTAAATGGTTCGTATATACATATAGATATGTAAAAGCATATAAATATAATTAATTGTCGTTGTCAACTATGTACCTTTGATATTTGAACATGAAACAAAACCCAACCCGGTTTAGAGAAGAGCAGATGTGAAGCAGAGGCAACAGAAATTGCAAATAAACCATCGAACAGAACAGGAAACCGACTTTACAAAACTTCTACAATTTACTAGATATCACACACACACACACACAGTCACGGCACGTACGCCATCAATTCGTAAAAGAAATAGTATAGAAAACAGGTCCTTAATCTATTGTGTTGTGAGATATACACACACACACTCTTCACCACCACACCCTTCACAAAGTAGGAACGAAATGCTGAGGAAGCTTTGTGTATCCAACACTCTCTCACTCTAGGCTGGTGGACTAACGATTGTATGTCGAGTAGATCAGTAGGCGGGAAAGGTGGCTCGCACACTATCGCATGATTTTGAAACATTTGGATAGACTGATTCAATAAAATTCAACGTAAAAGAACATATGTTTGAGTGTCGTTTTCACTGAACCACCGTCCATTGCACTATTCAAACAAATCTTCAACAAATTTCAATAAATGTCTTTCGTTTTCAGCACCAACGAGTTGGTCGAGTTTAGATGAGGTATTAATGCGTATTTTACTCACTCGATAGAACGGTCAACAGGAAGATGTAGTCGGAGAACGAAATCAGCCCGTACGCACCGAGCTTGTAGAAGATGCTATCGCTGTCCAAGTGCAGATCCAGGCGGGTCGAGACGCTCTAGAGAAACGAAACATCACCAAAACGGGTGGACGATTAGTACGCGCTCATTCGTGCGACCGGGCGCTACGTTATTGTTCTATGTTAAATGCAACAATATGCTGAGCGGAGCAGGCGTAAAAGAGAGTTAGGCAACGAGATAAGGGATCTTCGGGAGGATGGATCGTTACGGAGTAGGATTCGTTTGAAAGCAAAGCAGAAAACGTAATGAAATTCAACAACTCAAATCAATCATACCGGGGAGGGGGTGGTTAGGAGCCTCCAAAAGGATGAGGCATGGGAACAGGAGGGAAGGAAAAAACCAAACCCAAACATTGTTTTTATCCTTTTGCCCAACCCCCCCTTATACACACACACACATCGCGGATACGTCAACAACATAATTCTAGCACAAATCTATCGCTCTGGCCGCTCTCCGGTCTGCTTGGCCGGAGGGAAAAGTTTTCTTTTGCTGCTACACTGAACTTGTCTGATTTTTATTTTTCCGGGAGCAATGATCCCTTTCATATCTTAGTCCAATTGCTTTCCCACATACGCTAGCAGAACGAGAGGGTTCGGATTACTGGTAGATTGTTAAGCAAACATCACTAGCAGAAAACGTGTTAAATTGTATTAAGATAGAATTCTCATCTAACGAGAAACAGAACGCCTACTTTCAAACTCAGAGCCCAGAGCGGTCTAGGACAGTCACACGTCCGAAGTTCGGCACCTTCTAAAAGGTGAGGAAAGACACACAGCAAGATGAAGAAACAACAACAACGATCCAGTTGCGAGAGGTGAGTGCCAATGAACTATTCAACTAACTAGTTACGAGTTAGTAGCATTAGTAGTTAGTATAATATGTCGCTGCCTCACACACAACGCTTCGTGGCGGTGCTGTGAGCATCATCTAGGCAATTAATTTAGCAGAATGGATTAAATTCATATTTAATTTGAAATTAGAAAAACAAGTTTACCAATTTCATACTTTTTTACTGTTTACATTTTCATTTAAGTTTGTTTTTTTAAACATGTATTTTCATAGAATGACATGATCGTTTGATGATACTGTAAATGAATCAGCATTGATGTGCACATGAATTATAGTCGCCCACAATTGAGACCTTCGATGGAAGAAGTTTGCGTTTGCATGCAGTAGCAATATTAGTTTTTGGTAGTAGTGCGTGCATAGCGATAAGCTTTTAAGTTCATTCCAACAGCTATACGAATGTGTGCAGAGTAAGTGCTCCGTCGAAAGGTGCGGTGCGCCAAATGACATCGAAATTGAGTTGAATGCTCTATTCTTCCTACTATAATTTCAATATTTTTTCCATTGAATAGTTACTGATTCGTTTTTCATTATTTACCAAAGTATACACAAATCAATCAACACATACTCAAACACACACAAACTAAAAGAAACTATTACATAGTATTAAATATTCACTATTTCCGTTAAGTCATACACGCGGTGTGTGATTAAATAGACCATAGAAAAATGGAACAGAAAACTAAGTTTTGCAGCTGCTATGATAGTGCCACTAGCCTCAAGATTCCTATAACAGCATCGAAACAGGTAAGAAAACCAAAACCAAGACGGAACCAATCAAGGAAACAACCATGTAAGATATGAGATTTAGTAGGAAAAACAGAACCATTTACAGCATTCAACAGCAGATACAGCGAATCGGAGGTAAAAAAGAGTGTAAGAAAGGAACAAATAGACAAAGATATTTATAAAAGAGTAAAAGTATTGTAGTCAGCGAGAGAAATAGAGGGGGATACTGGCTTTGCTTTTTATGTTCGCGGTTCGCGCGTGTCTGTGCGATCTTTCGAAGCGGTTTTTTATTCTTTCGTTCGCTTTGTTTATGGATTTAATTTCCCCCATATGCAATACCTCTTCAATGCTCTGAAAGTACACGAAATTAAATTTGATGGAGCATCAAAAGCAATAGATTAGTTTCACAGTGTTCAGGCAGAGATAGAAAGTTGAGAGAAGAATAATATGGCGCGGTTGGATGTTGGCATGAGAAGTAATGAACAGGAACGAAATGAAATGCAAATCAGTTTGTGATCGGTTTCGTAGTTTCAATGTAATCGCCATTTTATCAATGGGTGTTGGCCTTTGTAATCCACTGATTTTTACATTTTAAGCATATGTTTTGTTCACAAACTAGTTCGGTTTTGTGTGTTTTCGATATGGACATGGCCAGATGAGAATGAAGCTTTAGCGTTGAACTCACAGGATGATAAAAAATATCGAAAATATGCAAAACAAAACAATATCAACAAAAAAAAAAGCAAATCAGTTCAAAATACACAGAGAAAACAGTCTGATCCATTCTCAGTGAGCGGAAGAACATAGCCTGAAGATATAGAGAGCATAAACTCAAATGAGAAAAAGCTTACGAATACATCTAAACCCAAGCTGACGCGTGACGAAAATTTGCCAAAACTTAGGAATAAAAACGCTAGCCCACATTAGACACCTTTTAAAATTAGTACCAAAACACAGTAATGACAACTCAGTGTGACGTAAAAAAAACACATATGAAAACACAATTAGAACGATTAACAGAGCGTTAAAGTATTAACAAGATAGAAACTTGTGTTAAGTATTAAAAAAACAAAGAAACCTGTGTACGACAGAAAGAATACATAGGAAGAAAAAAAACCTTGGCGAGATAGCGATAGGATGAGTAACAAAAACGTAAACGTAACTACGACAGTTGACAACGAAGAGACTGTCCCGAAGGTGGAAAATAGGGTGAGGTTGGCCGAGAAGTTTCGGCTTTGTTTGTGAAGTGTAAGTGATTTGTATTTTGGAAAAAAAAAAACAAAATGTTACTGGTGAAACATTCTTGCATGAGAGAGAGAGTAAGATAGATAAATTGAGAAGAAAATCGAGAAATAATCGAATTTTAGTCGGTGTGAATCAATTGAAGTTAGTGTGAATGTAGTGAGTCAAAATCCGTACTTAGATTTGAGCTAAAAGAATGATAAATTTACCACCGAATAGACATGATGGAGAGAGTGAAATGGTGTGTGCGTGTTTTGAAGTGTGTAAAATTGGACACAGATAGTCGAGAGATTCGATTGGTTTGTGAATGCGACGATCGGTCAGACTGGATAAACTTACCTTCGCATCGTACCGCTTGTATTGATCTAGTCCAAGTCCTGTGTTTCACGGTGCGAACGTACGACGATCGGGGATTTGGTTCGATGACGAAAATACAAGAGGAAAGAATTAGTATCTTATCGATTGATTATCTTCTTCTTACCATGCATTAACATACATGTGCAGTGTAAGTACATGCTTGGTAGGAGTGTTAAATTGAGAGAAATCTCTCATAAAACTATTAAAAAGCCAATTAACCAATGTCGTAGTGGAGGAGGGGTAAACATAAAAATGCGTGCTTCGAACATTATTCATCCTTGCGGACGGAGCTTGCGTTTAACTAATAAACAGTATTAAGCAAAGGATTTTAACGTAAGCAAAACGGCTACGCTACACAACGAGTAATTCCAAATACCCTCTGGTTGCTTCATTCCCGGTGTCATGCTAGTTAAGAAGTCGATCGGAGTCATGAACACCTCAACGCCATCGTGTATGGTGGCAAAGTATCTGAACACCTTGTCCGGGGTGCTGTACTGACGTATGCGATTCTCGTATTCGATAATCTGGCGAGAAATTTTAGCGCAACAATTGAACAGTGTTATAAATCAAAAGCGTTTGCGATTAAGGGACATCTTTTTGGATGGCAAATTTCGAAATTACGGGATGATCAAACGAAAACAACACGTGAGATGATCATGCAACAACAACTAAAAGGTTGTTTCGAGGCGCGTTATTGAATGGCATTTGAAGCAGGGTTACAATGAGAAGGAAATTTGGCGGATCCTGATCCGTCCTAATCCCGATTGGGAGCTGTTATCAAGCTAATTCGCAAGTAGAACCTTAGTAAAGGAGATACAATTGAAACACTTACTAGCCTAATCGCTACCATTACAACAGTAAACACTTACACAATTCCTATACGTTAGTTGACACGAATGTTAGTAAGTACGTACGCCCTAGTTGCCATTTTCGCAACTCGGGAACGATTTTCCCCGGGTGGGGGAAGCACTGTCTATATGCTAAGACTACAGTGTTAGTGTCCACGTTTGTTTACCGAACACACACACACATATAGAAACGTTGTCAAACGAGCAAAACGAACGGGACGGGAAGCGGAAGTAAAACGGTGCCAAAACATTACCCTCCGGCTGTTTCATTCCCGGTGTGATGGCGCGCAGAAAGTCGTACGGTGTCATATAGACCGTGGACGTTTCGCCGTGAATCAGCTTGATGGTGGAAAAGTAGCGAAACACCTTGTCGGCCGTCGCGAACGTGCGCAGTCGGTTCTCATACTCGATGATCTTTGCGTTCGTGACGATCGGACAAGTTGACATTCAACAGCGGGCAGGACAAAGGTGTGGCACAAGTGCAAGCAGGTTGGTTTGTACATCGAGTCAAATCGCGGGACAAATCGAACACGGTTTCAAAGGTGTTCGTACGCACGGACACGAAACATTCGGTGAATGGTATGCAGAAGAAGAAACAAAAACATAAAATAACAATGATGAAAAACTGTACAATGCGGAAGGAGGTGTGTCCACATGACATCCAAAGTAAAATCATAGAAAAAGCAAACGAAATCATAATCGATGGCATCTATTTTCGACTACTAACGAATTACGATCGATCGTCATAAATGTGAACCTTTGCACTGTCCCACTGCACCGGCTCACTGCATTACCTTGCGATCACGGAAACCGATCTTTTCCTTACGACTCTTCTTTTTGCCTTGTGCATCCAGCTCACCGTCCGGATCCTCTTCCTCCTCCTGCTCCAACTGCTGCTGAGTGTCGCTGTTTTTTCCCATTTCCACTCCCGCGTCAGCGTCCACCTTTGGCCAACCGATCGCTGCTTTCAGTCTGCATTATGGACAAAGTGCATAGTGAACGGGTGCCATCAAGGGCATGCTGGAATGGGCATATATCCAAAGCTTACTTACTTTTTCCAATCGAGGCAAGCACCCACCATTACGGTGCAAAGGAAGATGTAAAACAGCCTCGTGATCCATGGTTCTTTCTCTTCCTGATGGCCGAAATTCTTGTAACCTCGTTCTCGCTGTCGATTGGCATCCTGCCAACTGGAGGATAGCAGCAGCGAGGCGTGTTCTCCATCGGTGGCGACGATAGCTCCATGCCGTCGGGTTCCGGTGGTCAGTGTTGAAAGAAGTCTCAGGTGCACCGGATGCACTCCATACCTTCCGTTCAATGCAGGATACGTGATGGCCTTCGTGAGTGAACCGCTACGGTTTACCACTCCGGAAAACTGCCGCAGCAAGGCCATTTCCTGGCAGGGGCTGCTGCACTTCAACAATACACGACAGGATACGGGACAGCCAATAAGCGGAACATAAACACAGATAGAACACTGATTTAGCGATTATCACAGAACACAGAGCAAAGTTTACCTTCACCACTCTACGGGAGAGGTGTCCAAGTGAGGTAAATTACAACTTTCAAGCGAAAAAATCCTGCACGAAATTGGTCCTATCGAATAATCAATTTTTTTGCATGTTAAAAATAGACCAACACCAACGAAAACAACAAGCACTTTTGACGCTGTCAAAACAAGCAGCAAGGACGGTTGCAAACATTGGCGATATTTAAATTTTTATTGACAAAAATAATCTTTGGCTATTTTAGAGCAGTTAGAGACCGTCCGAGTTTAGTGGAAATCATCTTGCAAACATTGGATCTTTCTATTTTCATACAAAATGATAAAATAATAATACCAAGAATTGAACCAAGTATTATAAATCTACCCTCGCTCAAGAAATGTGAATTCCCCGGTAAAATTTTATTAGACTGAAAATTTCGTAAACTCCATACAAACCCGAGACGCACCGATGTCTTTGCTAGATAAATAAAAATCTAGCTTCGTAGTATATAAATATAAACATCCGGTAAATCTAGCCCAACTATAGATAAAGTGTTATCGAGATTGGGACAGGCAATTATGTATACCCAGCCAATATTTTTAGGGAGATAAATCCGATGTTCTATATCTTTCTCGCTCGCACGAGTGGTCAAATTTTATTTTAAAATCTTCAAAAACGTACAGAGAAACAGTTTTGTCAGCTTACAGTCATGCCATGAGTGCGAGATATAAGCAAGGGATTTTTTGGATGGCTCCATATACTTTGTCAAAGCGAGAAATCACGAAAACCCACATTTCTATTGGTTGGGTAGGTGTGGCCTGCTCTAGAGGCTCCTGCGAGCGCGAACCAGATTGACAGTTTGTGACAGCCGCAACGAGTTTTCTTGTTGTTGGAAAACGACATCCGGCATTGTTTATTTTTTCACGCGTTTCGCTAAACAAAAAAACTTAATTCTGGCAACTTCGACGTTCTTCGTCCTCATCTTTCTCGTTTGTTCACTCAGTCGAACGTAGAGGAAAAGCTAGAAAGGTACGCCGGCCGGTTAAAAAGAGTGGAAGGAAAACATCGATCCGTCTAGCGTCTTCCATAGCAACGCATAAGCAAGCGACGCATTTAATCGACCGCGGCAAAAGAATTTTGTTCCGATAAAGGGTAAGTGAAAATGGAGCCATTTCTTTCGAGACAAAAATGCTTATGGCGCACTTAACCTCACGCAGGGCGTGTTACGCAGCAACAACACAACCACCATGGAATGCCCGATCAATCCGGCCGAGCTGCAAAAGCTCAAGGTATTCATTAACCTCTGCCAGATGACCCCGCAACTGCTTAACCTGCCACAGTTGGACTTCCTGAAATCGTTCATCGAAAGCCTCGGCGGAAAGGTGCCGGAAGGTCAGCCGGACCTTGCCGGCATGATGGGCGGTGCGGGTACTGGTGCGAGTGCGGGTGCGAATAAGCCGAGCGGTGGTGATGCAACCTCGACGGAAGCACCGCGCAAGGAAGCGGAGGAACCGAAGGTGGTCGAATCAGACCCGGAATCGGATTTGGAGTTGGACGATGAGGGCTGCGTGCAGCCGGATACGGAACCCGACCAGCCAATGGGTGACGCTTCGAAAGAACCCACGGAGGAAGAGTTCGATCAAGCGAATGATTATCGATCACAGGCGGCGGCGGCGTACAGCGAGCAAAAGTACGATGAGGCGGTCGATCTGTTTACCAAAGCCATTCAGCTGAACCCGAAAAGTGCGCTTTACTACGCGAAGCGTGGCCAGGCCTACCTGAAGCTGCAGAAACCGAACGCCTGCATCCGGGACTGCAACCGAGCGCTCGAAATCAACCCGGACTCAGCAACGGCCTACAAATTCCGTGGCCGTGCCAACCGCCTGCTGGGCCACTGGGAGGAGGCCGCCAAGGATCTTCGGCAGGCGTGCAAGCTCGACTTCGATGAGGAAGCGGACGAGTGGCTGAAGGAAGTTACTCCGAACGCGAAAAAAATCGAACAACACAAGCAAAAGCAGGAACGCAAGCGTCAGGAGCGTGAATTCCGCGATCGTCAGGAACGCGTCCGAAAGGCACAGGAAGCGAACCGACGGGCGGCCGAGGAGGGATCTAAGGGTACAGGTGCGAGTGCGGGTGCTGGTGCTGGTGCTGGCGGTATGTTCGGCGGGGAAGGCGTCGAAGATATTCTAAAAGCATTCTCCGATCCGGAAGTGTCGGCAGCCATGTCGGACATCTTCTCGAACCCAGCCAACATATCCAAGTACCAGAACAATCCGAAGATCATGTCGATCCTGATGAAACTCTATTCGAAGGGTGAAGCTGGTGGTTTCCCTGGATTCCCTGGATTCGGTGGAGCCGCTGGAGCTCCGGGAGGTTTTCCCAGTTTTCCAAGTGGTGGTGCCGGTTTCCCCGGTTTCCCCGGTTTCCCTAGTGAGTCCGATGCTGGAGCCGGAGCCGGAACTGGACCTGGTGCGGGCTCCGGAACCGGTGGTGGTGCTCGTGTTGATGATCTGGATTAAGCCTGATCCCATTTCCAGTTGTACTTTGTCAGTCCTTTTTTTTACCAAAAGCCAGGTGCCGTACGATTATGGGAAAACTACTGTGCCCTGTGCAGTGGAGATAACTGCTACATTGCTAAGCATTTAAATAATGTTATTATTCACACATAACACCAGAGTAGAGTTTTCATCGGGTTGCTTGTCGCATGGAACCGAATACGTAATCGGGCAACCTTATCTACACAGTAAATGATGAACGCGTGGATCGAAATAATATAAAAAGCATGCGGAAACAAATCATCTCGCCATTAATATCGCAGCAGTAATAGAAGAGCAAAACATTACTTTGTAATGCCACATTGCCAGTTAATATTTCGGAGGAAGCGTTCTCCTAGATGCTACTTGAGTATAAAATAAACTTAATCAAAACATATCTCAAATGTTGTTGCATTTGCTTAGGATTCGTTCGTTAGTTTTCGGTTTCGGTTTGGTAACGTTGGACAGAGACTATTTGGTTTAAGGTTGACTTGTAGCAGAGACTTTACCAAGCTTTTCATCCCTTCATCATGTCTGTCTTGTATTGAAGCTGTCAAAATCTTAAGGAAATCTTCTTTTTTTTGTTTATTTGAATGAATTGATGGATCTTTCGCACTACTGATCGAATATGTACGTCGGTTGAGGATTCATTAGGCTCGGATTGAGCACGGTCGATGCTGGCATACTATAGCACATATCGTAACCCCCGAGCTCGTAGTGTGTTTGCTGCGTGCTCGGCAAACCCGTCGAGTGGTACGGTGGAAGATATTCCGAAGAGTAAAGATTCGCTCCTGCCATCTGCTGATTAACCG
This sequence comes from Anopheles farauti, assembly GCA_000473445.2. NCBI lineage: Eukaryota > Metazoa > Arthropoda > Insecta > Diptera > Culicidae > Anopheles > Anopheles farauti. Next base: position 10,816,405 of record KI915043.1, on the reverse strand, counting down.
CCATCGACTGGTGATGGATGATCGAAGGTGGCGGTGGCTGCGTATGCTGATGATGATGCGGATGGTGATGTGGATGGTGATGCTGCTGCTGGTGATGATGATGATGCCGGTGGTAGGGATGATGCTGCTGGGGTGGTGGCGCCAAATGCGTGTGATGTAGATGGTGATGCTGGTGTGCTACGTGACTAAAGTGTTGTGATGTGGGCTGCGGTGGTGGTGGAGGTGGCTGCGGTACGAACGTTTGTGCGTACGGCATCCCACCGTACGAAAACGACTGACTATCCATAAGCGAGGTGGCAACGGAAAGCTCCGAACTGGCCGCACTTTCGAGTGACCGATTTTCGTCCACCTCGATCGAAAGTTCTTCCGGTTCGCTTTCGCGATTGATTGTCGCCGGCGGCAAGGTAGGCGGGGGTTCCGGACTCGGTTCCTTTGGACGGTGTTGCTGGCGCATGTGTCGCGTCAGGGCGGAGGATTGATTAAACTTTGAGTCGCATTCACCGCACTGGTATGGCTTCTCGCCGGTGTGGACCCGTCGGTGCGCGATTAGATTGGAGCTGTTAGAAAACTGTTTACCACACTCTTGGCACCGGTATCGCTTCACTCCCACGTGCACCGTGTTCATGTGCGTGTTCAGGTATGACTGTTTCACGAACGCTTTACTGCATAACCGACACACGTAATTTTTCACATCGCTGTGAGTTTTGCCGTGGTTCACTAACTCCCGGGACGTACGAAACGCTCGATCACAAACGGTGCAAGGGTAGTTCCGTTCGTCGGTGTGTGTTTTAAGGTGTGCGTGAAGATTACTCGACGTGCGAAACTGTTTGCTGCACACTTCGCACTGAAACCGTCGTTCGTTGCTATGTATCCTAAGATGCAGCCGGAGGTTGCTAGAACGATTGAAGCGTCGCTGACAAATTTGACACTCCAACGGGGAACTTTCTGGTCCACTTTTTAACCGCTGCAATTGCTGGTTTGCTTCGTTCTGCAGTGTACCCCGCTTCCGACCGAAAAGGGACTGTTTGCGTTTCGTGCGAATTATTTTCACCTTCGTGCTCTCGAGCCACAGTTTCTCTTTGTGCTTCACAAGCAGCTCATCGAGCTGAGATTTGCGCTTGATCTGCTTCAGCTTCACCTTTGCAGGTTTCACTGTGGTAGCTGAACTTTTTGGCGTTTCTTTTGTAGCTTCCTCGAGAATGCTGCCCAGCGTTTGTGGGGTAATGACGGTAGGAGGCTCATCTTCGGGCCCAAAGATATCCGACATTGCCGCGTAAATATCATCCTCTTTGTTGGCATCCGTCCTCTCGTTCATCGATAGAAGTCTACGAACAAGGGTAGGTAAAACGATGAGTAACAAATCACAGGCTGGAACATGCTAATGGAAGAAAGAAACTTACAGCTCGTTTTTACTATTGCTAGCTGGAATATTTAAAAATTCGCGCAACTTCTGGTCGGAAGATTCGCATCGGTTGCGAAACTCGAATGCCATCTCTAGCTTGTAGTAGCAACCGTTGCATATTGCCTGCGGAAAGCCATCCTTTTCGTACACCTACACGAGGGGAATAATAGATGAATTAACGAAAATGTTGTGCCACCCGCCGTCCGTATCGTTGCCCTACCTCTATCGTTGCACATCGGGAAATCATTACCAATGGACTAACCGGAAGATTTATGTTGAATAGACCAATGAACGATCCATCCTGAAGCTCCTGAAGGCATAGGCGGCATATTTTATGAACGTCGAATGAAAACTCGTCCTTTTGCATGTTTGTAAAAGACCAACTTAAGTTCTTTAACGTCCAGCAAACACGGGCAGGTTTACTGGGTTTACTATGATGTTTTGCATATTATGCAGCAATACGAGTTTTGAACATGAAATTCGTATTTAATTATTTATCACCATTTTTACTCTGATTGTTTGCTACTTTAATCAGTAGAATTTTACATTTTTCAAACTTGTTGGGTTTGTTTGTTTACAATTTTATAGAGCGTTTTGTTTATATTGCGTGAAATTTGACAGCAAAGTCATCGTCAAGGTTTGTATACATGTACAAACCGGCAGTTTTGTTATGCCATAATTTTTCGACCAAGGTATACAGATGAATATGGAAACGATTATGGTATCCGGAGTTTGAAAATATTTTACCACGTGCTGCGATAGCTTTCATTCCGTTGCATTCAGCGTAGCACATTCTGGAATAACGTCCAGTGATTATCATATAAGCATAGCAAGAACCTATTGGTTTTGTGCAAATTTCTATTCCTAATGATAACACTAGTTGCCTATCGCACATCTTATCTCGCCAAGAAAATCGTCACAAAGCCAGATGTCTGATGTTTTGTTATTTACGTTTGTCATCAAACGTGCGTACATTTCGCGTCGATTCGAAACTAATCCCACGCCTTAAAAACAAATCCCAGTCAATTGAAGCACCGTCGTTGCAAGTACTTTGATTCGGTTATCTCGCGCTTATCTCCATCCCCAGTACCCTTTTGGAGCAAACTTTCCAAAAATTCCCATAATCTCTGCGTCCTTCTGCTGATAGCGGCGCAGGAGATTGTGACGTAGTCCGGCGGTTGGGTTTTCACCCGATATACTTTTCGGATGCCAGATAACTGCTCCGGGGAGCATTCTGGGGTTATAAAAGCCTTTACTCGAGCCGAGATGGACCTGTAGTTGCTGTTACTGATCGCCAAAATGAAGTCGGTTGTTGCCCTGCTGTGTCTGGTGGCTCTCGCTGCCGCCGCACCTCGTAAGTGCTAGCGCATTTGTTGCCTTTTTGTGTGAGCTTTCGATTAAAACGGTTTCCCTTACGATTTTTCAAAGGTTCGGTGCAGCCCAAATATGGTTTCCCGAGTGGCCGCGTCGTCGGTGGAATCGATGCCCTGCCCGGTGAGTTCCCGTCGATCGTCTCGATCCAGCGTGTGATCCTCATCGTTTCGGCCCACGTCTGCGGTGGCAGCATCCTGAGCAACTTCTGGGTCCTGACCGCTGCTCACTGCATCACGGAGAATCCGCCCACGGCCAACTTCCAGATCTGGGCCGGCAGCCACGATACGTCGGTCGATGAGCCGACCCGCCAGGTCATCAGTGTTGCCAGCAGCACCGTCCACCCGGACTACATCGGTGGTGTGAACCCGACCGATATTGCCGTCATGCGTCTGGCGGCTCCGCTGACGTTCACTCCGCGCGTGCAGCCAATCGTGCTGCCGGCACCAGGTAGCAACCCGACTGGACCCGTCACCCTTGCCGGTTGGGGCTCGACCGGTGGCGCCATCCCGGTGCTGCCCTCAATCCTGCAGAAGGTTGTCAAGCCACTGATCTCGTACGACGAGTGCTTGGCTGCCGCTGGCACTGACTCGCCGCTTGGACCGACCAACATCTGCACCGGCCCGCTCACCGGTGGAGTGTCCGCCTGCTCCGGTGACTCGGGTGGCCCACTGTACTCCATCCAGGGTGGACAGCAGGTCCAGGTCGGTATCGTCTCGTGGGGCTGGATCCCGTGCGGTACGGTCGGATTCCCGTCGGTCTACGTCGGTGTGTCGCACTACATTGACTGGATCAACCAGAACACCAACTAAGTCGGTCCGTTGCGCTAGCGAATAACAATAAAATAAGCGATAGCAATAAAAAAACACATTCACCTCTATCAAAACCTAACCTAACTATTCTAACGATTCTACGAATGCCGCAATTTGATAAGCGTTAACAACGCCATGGCGGGAAGCGAAGTCGGAAACTTATAAATAGTCAGATATTGGCCGGGCGAACGGTGTCAGTTTGCAAACGGTGTCGTGAAACGATGAGGTTTAACTTTTCCTACGCAATACCGCTACTGTTGCTGCTCATCGGGGCGCTTTTCACGGCCGAGGGAAAACCGGCAGGAGGCAGAACCAAACGGCAGACCATGGAGCAGATGAAACCGTGGATGGAATGGGGCATGAAGTACGGCGAAATAAGTAAGTGCCGCGATAAGCGATCGCGATTGCTGGAGGGTTACTTAACAGCTCGCTTCCTACCCTTCGCATTCCAGTGGGAACGACGGTGGTCATACCGGCGGCACAGGAAGCGGCCAGTATTGCATCCGCCGGCCGTGGCGGTGGCGGCGGCGGCGGCGACGAAGAAGGTCAAAGTAGTCGTTGAAGAGCTTTATTGTAAAGGGACGAAAGTGAGACATAAAAGGAAATAAACGCTGAACACTGCTCTAGATCTGTGCGTTGAGGTTGATCCACTCGATGAAGGCCGAAGTGCGCGTCGCGATCGTTGGAATGCCCGGCTGTCCGCAGGGTGACACCTGCCACGAGAGGATACCGACGATGGTGTCCACTCCGTTGATCTGCTGAATGGCGGCACCACCGGCGTCACCGGAACACGCGCCGATACCACCGGTCGCAGGGCCTAGACACACGTTACGCTCCGTCACGGGGCCACCTCCGATCGATCCACCCATCATGATCTGACACTCGTTGTTCGGTACGATGGCAACGTGGAACATTTGCAGCTGATCCGGCATGCTCGGTAGCAGCCCGTTCGTGGTCGAACCCCAGCCGGCAAACTTCACGATACCTTCCGGGATCGAGTCGACGGTGGGCAGCTCGATCGGCCTAATGTACTGGGTGTAGCCGAACGGGGATGCCATCCGGGCGACCGCAATATTGAACGGACTGTTCGACCCATCGTACTGCGGGTGCATCGTAAACCGCAGCACGTTGATCGTCTGTTCCGTTGGCTCGAAGCTGTTCAGGAGCACCTTGCCAGCTTGCACCCGGTAGCGACTGTTCTGGTTGGAGTAGAAACACTCGGCCGCGGTGAGCACGTGGAACTGGTTCAGCACGGAACCACCGCAGGCATGGGTGGCACGGATCAGCACCAGCCTCTGGATCGACACCATCGACGGAAATTCACCGGGCAACGCACGGACTCCACCGATGATGCGTTGTTGCGCTCGTTTGTCCCCATCGCCGGTTGCCGCTACCGAAATGGACATAGAAAAAAAAAATCAAAATCATATCAAACAACTGACCGGGAGGAATCATTCGAATAGATATTCACCTGCACCAAAGCTCACACAAGCCACGAGCAGCAGAGCTGCTATCCTCATCAAGTGTGCCATGAGTTGAGTAATGACGAAGGGAGCACCACTAGTGGGAAGCGTTTCAAATAGACTGATAGGATCTGTCCACTCGCTGTCTGGTGATATAAATTCCCTGCGGTCCCTGGTCTCGCGCTGGATACGCTTGGGTTGTATCTTATCACCGATGCGCTAACGAGCACCCAATGCAACACAATTGACGGAAGAAGATCGTCGGGCAGAGCCCTGGTTCGGTGCTATGCGTGATAAGATTATCCAGTGATTAATCGACCGCCATGGTTGTCCGAGCGGGGTGGAGATAGAGAATGGAGAATAGAGAATTGATTTTTAATTTAACACGTGCGCAACGTCTTAAGGGGAATGGGTCACGCAAGCTGTCGCATATGTACTAAAGATCTGTACTAAAACGAATAGGTATTTGAAATGTAGCATTTTAGTACACGTTTTAGTAGATTATTCATTTTTAAAATCTGTAATAATAGTTTGTGCTTGTGCGTGACGAAAATGGATAAGTTTTTTTGTTTGCGTTTTTCTTCTTCTCAAATTATTCATCGAAATTCTGAATGAGTAATGTGTACTAACACGGCCAGAGTACACAATTTTATTTTTATTCAGCGAGCATGTACTGACGCAACAATTTCATCCATAATACAATGCAAAGCTTTCCTTTTTAATTGTTTATTTGGCTTGTTTGGTAACTATTTCCTTGCGGGTACAAATAGTACAAATAGTACGTTGATGCTTTGCAGCACGTTGGAGATGTTGTTTTCCGGGAAGTTGGTCGTGCTGGAGGAAGCACCGCAGAGAATGCCGGGTTCCGGAAACGCACACCAAAAGGACACAAGATACGGAAGTTTACTCACGAACGCAAACGTCCAAACAAAGATTATACATTCTACGTTTAAAAAAAGGGGTAGAATCTTCAAGATTTGAAACGTATTGTTACTGAAATAATAGATCTCCGACAGTTAATTTCGTGCTCAGTTTGTAAGATTTAACTCTATCGAATCCACCACAAGCGAAGATGCTTTTTCTTGTTATCTCCTAAACCTGCTAGTTGACCGCAATAACGCCAAGAATCCAGTCGAGATGCGACGCAACACGAACGTGCACCGATAGGCAACCGAACGCGTCCGATGGGGCTACCGTCCAGGAGGAAACCGCCAGCAGGTTGTACGGTTGCAGCTCGGTCGCCAACATCACCGGTGCGCCAGAGTCACACCAAACGCATGGTTCTCCCCAATCTCCGTAATCGGTACAGATGTTGGCGTCCGTCAGATAGGCGGCCAGGCCGGGACCGAGCCGCAGATGACAAGCGCACGTTGGTAGTATCGTGCCTTCCATTATCTGAGGAAAATGGGGATGTATGTAAACGCAGGACGGCATTTGAGGAAACATTTTAAAATCTCTAAAATCTAACGTTTTATAGTCGCAAAAGCAGCGGAGCATCTTTTAGTAGCAATATTGCCCGAAAGATGGCGCTTCAAATTTTTTTTCATACGTTTCGTATCTATGGCTGCTAGGTTGTTTTAAAATGTGATCTATGTTATGGTACGTCAAATATTAAGAGGCAAAATATAAAAGAAAACTATTCTTTTTTTAAACACTATATAGATAGTTCCTGGTCATATACGCTGTAATAAATATTTTACATACACCAGGAAATTCGCGTTCCCCCGGATCAGCGTACCTGAAGTAATGGATTCCACCATGTCGAACCATCGTCGGAACGTCCAAAGCTCGCGATGGTTACTTTCGCGTCCGGAAGTTCCGCACCATCGTACACCGGGATTGGCTGCACGTTGCTCGTAAAGTTGAGCGCTTTTCTCATCCGTAGCTTGCATTGAAAATAACAAAAAAAAAAAAAAACAAACCCCGAAAGTCCGCTCGCTTGTTATCGAAAAAAAGGGAAGAGCATCAGCATGAAGCTGCTGTCGTACTACCTACCAACGCCAGATCGCTTGCCATGGAGCCCATCGGGCCCTGTACGCTATTGTTCGGATGAGGCACAATCTGCTCCACGGTGCGGTAAATACGGACGCCGCAAACGATTGAGAGTGTATCGAACGGGCCAAGGCCGGTCGTGCAGTGGCCGGAAGTTAACAACCAGTTCGGATTCAATACGGTCGCAGTACAGCGATGAATAGTGGCAGCAGCCTGAAGGCGCACTGAGCAGATGTAAGGCAGCTCCGTGCGCGATACTTTGACCGAGTGCGAAGCGAAGAAAAGATTCCGGTTCACACAAAAACACCCACACGTACCGGAGCGAGACGCTCGTTAGCTTACCCGGTGAGCCGGTGCTGGTCAGAAGCAAGAATTGTAACACTGAGAACACCAAGCCGGTTCGTGGCATGTTTATTCATTTACATACCGTGTCGTACTGGAGCGAACCCTTTACTTCCAACTCCTAACCTCAAAAAGTAACAAATGGCGCAGCTGGGAAATGGGAGGAAATGGGGTGGCGTTTCGCAAATTGCTTCGCTTTGCGGGAGGTCCGATTCCGATTCCGGGCTAATGGTCCTCATCAGCATCCGATGCCGCAAAAGCCGAGAGCGTGCTGCTGCTAATCAGCTGATCTTTAGCTACGCATTATAGAGGGGCCTTGCTTCCTCACTGCTGACGCTCGGTTTGCTCTCGTTGGAGGAACTATTGCCGATCGCACGCTGAAAAGAACGAACGCGGAGGGCAACCCATTAGCTAGATGAGCGTGACCGCCACCTTCGGTTCGCAACCTACCTGCAGTATGTTCTTCAGCGTGTTGGTGGTGTATGGCCGTGCCGCCGGTTGTAAATCATTCGTGACCGGATCCGCAATAAGCGTCAGCGAAGGAGCACCGGCTAGGAGAGGCACGATGGGGGTGAGCACAAATAGCATCAAATTCCACCTTTTCCACCAAACTTACCGACGCTGTTTTGCTGCACGCAAAGCAGTGCGACGACCACCAGCACGAACAGTGAGCTCTTCCAGCTAACCATGATTGGAATGTGACCGTACTCGGGGAGAACTTTTCATAAACTGATCCGGCCGCAGCATCCAACCGAGGGTGTGTGCGACCGTGTTGCGGTGATAACTTTCACTCAAAACGCAACACGGTCGACGGTTCACGGTGAAAAGGTTATCACATTTGGCACAATTTACCTCACGCTGTCGGTGCCGGTCTGTAGGGGTAGAGTTTTGCACGGATTATCTCCTAAAATTAGAACGAAGTATTGTTTCTTTCGAGTGTTTTCAAGACGTCATCATATGGAAGCGTTAATTTGAGCCGCACTGTATGAGAGGATGGATTTTATTATCACCAAAGCCTACTACGTCTTCAAAAAGGGATTGGAAAGGAAAGTAAAAATAAATCACGGGCTGTAAAAAATACGGGGCCCTAAACCAAAACCTTATGGCAGTGTTGGATTCCGCAAACACTTTTCCGAGTATCGTTTGAATTTCGATTCGTTGGGATGGAGTTGTCTTAAGCGCTAAAAGGCAGCACACTGCTCTGGGCTCTTCGTCACCGCTGGCCACCTAGACCTTCTTGGCCACCTTCGCCTTGGCCGCCACCGCCGCCGCCTTGCTGATTTTGTTCATCTGCTTCAGCAGCTCCTTGATCGCTTCCTTCGCTTCCCGCTCGTTCGAGATGGACTCGTTCGAGTGCGAGTTGCTTTCGCTGCTGAGGGAGTCAACGCGCGGCTTCGAGGTGATATCGTTCCGCAGCTCCTCGTCGCTGCTGGACTCGGACGAGAAACGGACGGGCCGGTTCAGCTCCTGCGGGGAGGAATACCCTTTTCGATGAAGATACCAGAAGATACCAGATTTTGCTGATTTTTGATGCAGATGCCAGCAAAAAACCCACCTGAATCAGCTTGCCGCGGGAGCTGCGTCCGGCGCTCTCCTGCAAAGCGGCCGCCAGCTCGGGACTGATCGGTTTGTTGGGATATTGCACGTACACCGGCACGTAACCTCCCTTCTTCGGGTAGACCTTGTACTTATCCGGCCGAGCATCTGTTCCGGGAGGATCGTAAAGGCATTATTCACGCTGCGATTGTTACATCATTTGAGTACTCTTTTCATCGCACAAAACAGGTAAAGAAGAAGGCAAAGAAACACCACGTTCGTTCAGTTAGCTCGCGCGTCAACCTTTATTTGCCTACTTAGATCGTTTGCGGATTCTATTAGTATTGCTGTTTTTTAAAACTGTTCCTTTTTTGCATATAACGAAATAAATAACATTGGACGTGTCTCTGTTTCTGTGTGTATGTGTGTGTGTGTGTGTCTCTGCTTCTGCATCCGTGTGCGTGTGTGCATTATTTGCACAGGAGGTAACTGTGCCGGTTAGTTGTTGCTGGGACCGTGTGCGTCCCATCCGTTCCTCGGCGTCGGTTTTCGGCCATTTCCGCCCTGTCAGTGCGCGGGTTGGGGTGCGTCAGCTGCCGCCGGTTGTTTGACGGAACCGGCCACTAGCGGCTTGTGCTCATCCGAAGCCGAATGTGAATCGAACGGGCTGGACGAGTGAGCGGCACCCTGGTCGGCTTGCAGGGCCTGCCACGTGAAACGACACAACGGCGCAGAGATCAGCGATGGGGTCAGCAGCGGATTCGACGCAGCATCAATCAACCGTACTTACCTGTGCGAGTTCGGCACGGCTGACGCGACTTACGGGTTCGCGGAACGCAGCCGCCAGCTCCGGATTGATGTCCGCCAGGGGTTGATCGCCGATCCGGATGTACACCGGGACGTAACCTTCGCGTGGTTCGAGCACCTGGTAGCGCGGGGCGGCGTCTGGGAGCGAGAAGCAGTGGTATTTTGTATGGCCGCAACATATCGCGGATGGTCGTGGGTTGGCCCCACACAAGAATGCCACGGGTGATCTACACTACCACGGGTGGTCGTGATCTAATGTGGTGTATGTTAGTGGAAGTGGAAGTGGTGTTTTGTGTGGTGAGTTGTTGCGTGTGTGTTGCTATAGTTACGAAGAAGGACAGATGAGAACATGACCTGAACATAACAAAGCTACAAATGTGGTGGGCAAAAATAAACTTGGAAAGTTCAAAAGATAAAAGTAGGCATTATACAGCATTTCCCACTCATCCCGGGAGTTTTTTTTTACATTAATGCTAGGTAAATTATTTTTCATGAAAGCGTGTAAAAATTACCAGTTCGGTTGGGAACAGTTCTAAAATAGGTGTAATTTGACAAAAACTAAATATCTTAAAACACTAAAGGCATCTTTTCTGTCCATCACTGTACGTGTGCAAAAGGTGTGCTTGTTGGGGTTTGAATCATCTGCGCGAAGTTCACCGAGTCATCGCGGCAGAACTGATCGATCGGTGATGGATTTGATGGATGTGTTACTGTTCAGCGGGGCCAAAACAAAATAAAAAAAAAACACCTGATCACGGTCCCGGGATCCGCGAGCGAAGAAGATGTTCACCGCAGGAATGTTCTGACCGCTGGACGGGAGTTTTATTTGCACTAATGACGGTAATGACGGACACGGCGGCGCTGGTGGGCTAATGATGATGAGGAACATGATTTCATAAACGTTAATGTTGCACCGGCAGTTGTTGTTCGGGCAGGCTGAAACACCGCGAGGAACACTCGGACGCTTTGTCCGGCCGAAGTATGACGCCGGCGACGACTCGAAACTCGAACGAAAGTATGGAAGTAAATTGGAAAACTCTTCCCTCGGAGTGGAGGTAACTTTTATGGGCTCGTACTGGCTTCGTAAAGAACATTCTTTTGCGACTCCTTTGTCCGGTGTTGACCGTCGCACCAAGCGGTAACGGTGGTTAAATTGTTGCAATTCTATTTAGCGGGTCTCAATTTAATAACCCAGCGCTGGTTTCGCCGCGGATCACTCAATCGACGCTAAATGCTTGCGCGCGAGCATTCGACCGCGATGGCACCGTTAGGCAGCGAGTGAATGTTTTTTTTCTTTTCATCTTCTACTTCTGCCGATGCTATTGTTGCCGTTTTGAAGTTTTGATTGCCCTTTCGGAAACCGTGCACCGGAGTGTTTAAATCGGTCGCAGTCACGAGTTTCGTGCCAGCCGGGCCATGGTCGGGCAGAATTCAATTTCCGCAATGTTATTCGAGGCAGTTGCTTATGGGACCTTACCTGTGCAAATATTGAGTCATAAAAATCTCTTCAAGCATTGGTACAGTATGAGCATTTAAATGGCTACATACTTATCTCATGTGCCAATAAATTGGGCGTAAAAATAATATTTATTTTAGATAGAGAATAGATTCAATAAAACTTAAAAAATATTCCCCCAAGGTCACTCATAAATTCCAACCAAAATGTTGATCCAAGTATGCATCGATAGGAATTCCACGAATCAAGCAGCCATGTTGAATCGCGCGCTATGAATCACACCTTCAATTAGTCACACTTACTCACTTCGCAATTATTGTTCGCAAAACATTATTAGGTTACGATAGGTGGTCACACATTATCAATTCCATTTCCTCGTTCGAACCGGAATGATAAGAGTTCGTTTCAAATCCTGCCCTAATCAATCAATCGCGCGACTGCCTCCTTTGCCGGGAAATATGATCGGCTTGCAGAACCACTACGCCCTACGCCTTTCGTGGCCTTCAAGGGTGGAGTCAACCGGCCGGAACCCGTTTCGTTAGCCCCAAAGACAAGAAAACACCCGCGGGAGGGCTAGGAATATTCCACTCTACTAGCCACCAAACCACCCGATCCAGTTTGCAACTGATAAAGGGACACTAAAAATAATGCGCAACCCGGTAACCTGTTTGAGCAGCTGCTGCGCAAAACAACAAAAAAAAATGCAACGTGCACCATTTGCATTAGAGGTAACCGGTTCCGCTGGCGTCGCGGTGCATTTGCGTGTGTCTGTCTCTGTGTGTGGGAGGAGTGACATTGACCAAAGCGATACATGCATGTGCTGTAAAATTCCACTTCCGACTCGTGGGGCAGGTGTAGTGCGCGCCCAACGAACCCGCGAAGGAACCCGTCGAGGAAGAGGGCGTATGAGAAAAGGGGGTATGACAAAACAATTTATGCACTGTTTGTGTGCGCAGTGGAATGCTCGACATTTTTTTTTTGCTTTATATTGTGCTTCCAACCGAGATGCAGATGCGCCCACCGCCGAATGGTGGGGACAATAAAATTTGCCTCCCCTCGCGAGCTAATGGGTTGGAAATAAAATCGGAATCGGAGGTGGATTGGAGGGTGGTTTTAATCGACACCGCGGGAACCGGTTTCGATTCTTTGCCGATTCGTGCCTGCGCTGGTGCTCGGGTTGATCGGATTAACGTGCGGCGATGGTGGTGGTGGTGTTGGCCACCAGCTTGTCCCGAGGGCTCGCCAGTTCGAGCCGGAACTAGCGTGTAGGGTGAAACGCGTTTCATTCTGCAGGCAAGCTTTAATGCGACGAATAAATTCAATTTCTTAAAGTAAAAAGTGGCATTTTTTCCAATAAAGAAATGTTCAATCGTTATGGAGCATACGGCTAAGGGTTAGAATAAAATTAATCATGGCTTGCTTGGAATTTTAAATACACAAAATAATCTAATAGAATGATTTTTTTTGACTAAGAAACCTACTCAGCATCGTGCCAACAGACTAAAAATAAAAATAAGGTTTTGGCCAAGGAGTAGAACATTTCGTTTACCACAAAGGAAACGAAATTGTGGCATAAATTCACCCAAACCTCTACACTCCACCAAAGCGCTCGCACATATAGTATCAAAAATAATCATATCATCAGATCTTGTTTCGTGAATATTTAAAAGACCACTTTGCGCTCCAATCGGACGCACTGCCGGGTCGATTCCGGTATCAGCAGCTCGTTATCCTGGCCCGGTCTGGCGATCGCCGATTCGGGATAATGTAATTGCGCTCCTAAGTGATATGCCAGACGGTTGAATTAGGGTGAAAATTTATCACCCTTTGCTCCACACAAGCCATCGCGGCCCTTGAAGTGATCGGTACAGGGTGGAAACGTTTCCAAGTACGACTGGGCTAGCCAACGCGCGCCAAGGCTTCAACGATGCATCCACCGACCGACCGCGAAACGGGCTCCGTCCAGTCCGTCCAGTGCCAGACCTTCCCGCTGGCGCTAAGCCATTGACCGGTTGACTCGTTCTCGGTGCGTTTCCCATCGTCGGGGCGGAACAAAAATGAAAGGAAAACAAGAAGCGACCGGTCAGCGTCAGCCGGCCGTTGTTGCTAATTATTCCGCACGGTTCTTAACATGCTTTTTTACTCTCTCTTTCTCCCTCTCACACTCTCCGATCTCTTCCTGTTGCCGCGCATCATTTCGCGTGTCCAATGTTTAGGCAGGAGTTTATTTTATTTCAACCATTTTTATTGAGTTTTCCGCTTCCTGCGGCGGCAAGTCGGCAGCCGGCAGGGGAGGGAAACGAGTTGCAAAACGATAAAATAAAAGTAAAGCCTGCAGAAACGAAAACCTGCTGCCCTCAAACCATGCTCAACAGCGATGCTCGAGCAGGCGAGCAGCTTTTCGTGACCATGGCAACCATGGTGGCTGAAGCTTACGCGCTCGCAGAAGGATGCTGTTGTTCTGCGGTATGGGCAGAATTAATGCGAGGAATGGCCCATCCGCTTGACGCAATAATCGGTCGGCCGGGTGGTGGGGTCGGCGCGAGAAACGAGAGCCTTCCTCGGTCGCCCTCCTCGCCCCCAGGGAACATACCGGAGCGGGCAGGGCTAATTAACCGGGATGGATGAACCGGGAAGGGTTAGTTTTGAGTTTTTGTTCTGTGTGCGTGCGGGTGTTGTTTTTGTACTTTTTACTTTTCGTTCCTTCTGCCCGACGAGCGTAAGAAACTTTAAAACACGAAGGGAACGGATTTTGCGAAGAGGAAGCGAAAACATGCCGGAATGACTATTTTGTTGCGTTAAATGTGTAGCAAACAGCTGGGGTATGAATTATAGGGCTAGGCGGTTGGGGTATGGTTGAAGGAAGTAATGGAGTATTTTTTCGTGCCTGCAGAAGCAGTTACAAAAATATTTCTTCCCTTTTCTTTACCTTTTATGAAATTCAATTAATGTTTTTTTTCTTGGAATTCTATGAATACCATCTTGAAGGTAACACACTAAATAGTTTCGTATTATAAAATTGTTTAAAAATATAAATACAATCCCTACGAATAAGGGTCAAAACAACCACGAACGCGAGCCCTCGGTGAAGATCAGATACACTTATAAAAATTCGACCTTGACACGGCAGCGCCCAGAACCCATAATCGATTAGCGAGATTATTGACTAGTTTTAAACAAAAACAGGAAATAAGGTGGGCCGTACTGGGGTGTTCCCCTTCCCTCTCCATCTCAGGCTCTGCATTTCCACCCCGCTTAGGTCACGCGTCACGGCGACCCGGTGGATAAAATATTCATCACGGATTGGAATCCGACCGAACCGGGGTGGAAGGGAGGTTACTGTTTCTGCTGCACGCTTCGAGCAGCATCCGTTATGAGTCTGGGCAATGGCAAATGAATCAGCAGCGCAGCGTGCCCGCGCGATCGAGATGTGACCTTGTGGCGGGTTCGGTCGAACAACACTTCTACCTATAGCGGCTGCAACAAACAGCGAGCACTGAAGAGAAGCCACCGTCACTTCCAACGCCGAAAACGACACACAAAACAATTGTAACGAAGCTTGGAAGTAGCAAAAAAACAGGGATGATGTTCTCATGCCGATTTCCGCAATGTGTGCGTGTTTGTGTCTTTCTGATTTTTTTATTTCTCGTACCACTTGAAATTATTATGCCGATCGTAATTACGCTCGAGGAGAAACAATTTGCTGCCGCTTATTTCGTCTGTACAATGTTTAATTTGGGTAATTTTCAGTATCAATTACCGAGTGGCGGGAGTTCAAATGTTACATTTTCACTCATCGGAACTTAAAAACAAACATTAAATGTAAAAAAATAACACTTTTATGATTGAACCGGAGAATTAATCAAGAAGAAGGAGTTTTTTTTATGAGAAACGTTTCGTATGAGTTAAGCCGGCATTTCGATCGATCATCATAATGTATCGGCATTCGGGCTACTTCTTCACACTATACGAAACGTTATTAAAATACCTCAAAATGTTCCGAACAAAGCAGATTTTCTGCAACACCAAAAAACCATTAAAATAACAGCGAAACGGGATGGAATGATGGGATGATAAGTGAGGCAATTTCTGATGGGGTTCTGCTAATTTCTCGGTGAAGCCCATCTGGCCGGGCTGGGGAGGGTGATAGAACGGAACGTGCGGTGCGGTGCGGTGCGGGGTTGGAAGATCTACATGGAGGGCTATGTACACTACGCCTTGGGAAGGAAAGGATTGACAGATAGCAGCTCATGCCAGCGACAGAGTTTGGAGACAGAAAGTATCATGATACGAGAATGTACACGAAATGACGCTCACTACAGAGGGTATATATATACACAGACACACTATTAGCACACTGTTTCACGCACTATTTACAGATGGTTTTATACGAAGGGAAAGGATGCTCATGCACATGCAAACGCTTCGTGATCGTGATGGGTTTCGCACTTACCACCGGCGTGGATCATCAGCGCGGCGATGACCAAGCAGCTCAGGATCGTGTACTTCATCATGCTGTCGTCGGGCAGATCGAGGGAAAATCTCTGCTAAAAACCACTTCAATCACACAATCACACTAACACAAATACACACACACTCACACCTGTCGCTGGACGGGGTCAAGCACTCCTTTCACGGGGTAGAAAGCGCACCGCTTGGAATCTTGGTACGGGCTGCAGAATCGAACGATAAAAAAACGGCACGAAAAAGGGGGACACACAAAACACCGGCCGGAGAACGAACGAAACGAAACGAACGAAGGCGTCGCACACGGTGAGTCCAGTCAGGTCCGGTCGGTAGGCAGGTTCGCGAGTAAATGATTGATCGCGACCAGATCACAGCCGTCTTTAAGGCTGTTGAGATCGTGTGAGAGAGAAGGGGGGAGAGAGAGAGAGAGAGAGAGAGAGAGAGAGAGAGAGAGAGAGAGAGAGAACGGGAGCGAGAGCGAGGCTGGAGGCTGCTTTGGGGAGCGAGGGAGGATCGATCGATCGATCAAGCTGATCGCCGGTATGGTGCTGAGTCAGCTTCTCTTAGAAAGGGCGATGGTTTCCGCAGATCGTTTGCGAAAAGAATTCGCTGAAAGCTCCACCCGAGCGAGCAGTTTCTCTCTCCTCTTCTCTCCGTTTGCCGCTCAGAGATGGTGAGACGAACCCGGGGCGATCGTTCTTTTCGTTCCGGTTCTTGTGCCGGTTTTGGGGTGTTTCTCTTCGTGTCGCTTCATTACGTGTTGGAAATTTCGGTGCTAATCAGTCGGATAAAGCACCGGCGGGGGGAGAGAGTGGCGAAAGAGATAGGTAGTGGCCCCAAGTCCAGTTAACCTAGATTTATGGATTCGCGAGCATGTGTTCTAGTGGCACGAGATTAAATTACTCATAATTTGTCCAAAACACCGGCCGTCCATTTCGCTTCGCCGTGGCGTTCGGTGGGTATGTAAACAGTTTTCTTCTTGCCCGGTGTTCAAGTGGGTGAAGCAAAGCAGAAGAAACAAAATCGGCCACACACACACGCGCGCGCGCGCACGAGTGCTTCGTTTACAGTTAAACGCGAGGGGATGAGAAATTGGATCAAAAGTGAAACACGAGACACTACGCGAGCCGGAAAGCGCAGCGAAGCAACACACGGTGACGTTTGAAGGTTTGACATTTCCCCAACGGGCCGGACTTGAGTGAAGCAACAACAAAAAAAAGTAAAAAAAAAACAGTGTGAAGTGTCCGCCCGGGCGGGTTGCCAACACTGACCTCGCTGCCTCTCCGGTGGGCCTCTCCGGGCGGCACGAACGGAGCAGCGCGATTATTAAAATAGTTGGAATTGCCGGACTCGGGGCGTTCTTTGCCTTCTCCCGCTCGCGGTGCTAAACCGCTTTTGACACCGTTTTGACGCGGCCGGATCCTGTTGCGAAGCGTCGGGAAATGCTCGCAATGCGGGCTGCCGCCTGTAAGTGATACTCCCGAGAATTTCCCGAGGTGGAAGGGAAGGTTATTAGAAGTAATTGGCACACGGCAACCCGACGGGAATCGCCTAACGGGAGCAAAAAGTCATTTGGACGCGGGAAGGGGCTAAAAACGGGCGAACCTGGAACGTCCGATCGTTTGATTTTATTCGTCCACTAAACTCCAACCGCCACTGCATGCGGGCAATAAACGGCGTGCATTACGGTAGGAACAAATTCAATTACGAGATTGATACACGTCCTCCTCATCGGCGGAGTTTAATTGTTATCTTTCGCCATTAGGAGACGAGCCGCTTTTAACGAGCACCTGACAAACCGTGGCTGATTGTTGGCGAGCAAAAGAAATCCCCAACACTCCGCTGGATGGATGGATGTTTCGGCATTATCTCCAGCAGTACGGCATTATACTCCACTCCCGGAGATACTAATAAGGGACCATTTTTTTTATCATCCCTCTTAAATATCTTCTCCGCTCGACGCAGCTGTGCCCCTGGATGTAGAAAATTAATAAATTACACCCAGCCTACGGAGACGATTGTGGTGCGGTTGTGTAATACACCTACCCGAATTGGCACCCGTAGCTGCCATAAATTCCAGCCAGCGCGTATGTAGGCCAATTCACGATCCGGTGCGTACGGAAACAATTTGATAAACGGTGACATGTGGAGGAACATCATCATCATCTCTTTCGTTCCCCTTTCGAAAGTGGAGGGCTTATTCCGGGCGCAGGGAGGGAGGGGGATGATTCGCCAACGCGAATCCCTTCGAATTGGTCGCGCATAATCTAGGTCTTCCTTCGCTGCCGAAGGTCACCAAGGAAAGAAGCGTACGGTAGAAAAAAAAATTCCTCTTCTCTAATGGACTTCGCACGCCGCCGGAATGAGAATGGTGAACCAGGGGGAGGACGTGGTGGTGGCTGGGTGTTGGGATCGAACGACGGACCAGAAAGGTGACGATGGGGACACCCGTTCTCTTCCCCACCCCTCCGCACCGCGTGTAATGATGATGTTAGTGACGGTGATGATAATGATTTGCATAATGGAGGAAATCCAGCGAGCGCGCTAGACAACGCGCTTGTTATGCGCTCCTCCCCCCCCC